>JADWQK010002132.1:0-600000 GCA_017933935.1 Sesamia nonagrioides | reverse complement strand
ATGATTTTTTTTCTGATTATGGAGAATTTTCGGGATTATGGAAAATTCTCTGTCAGCTTCGTAACTTTGACCAACATTTTTAAAATGTTGATGAAACCCAAAAATGTATGGTTGGTGAAAAGTGACTTAAATGTTCAACTTTACAATATTAAAATCTAAACAGGGGACTTCGTGGTGTCTATGTAAAAAGGGCTCGAGAAATTTCTACTCTCACTAGTCACGTACTTGGGCGAAAATAAGCCTTCATATTCTGCGTGTGGTTTTTTTTAAATATTATAAACGCTTATTGTTTGACCGCGATCCCGTCTGATGCAATGGTTGATGGTAAAGCTCGCCATCCTATTCACTCTAGCCTTGAAGACACTTAAATTGTAGTTAGACGGAAAGGCCGCCGCTGGCAAATTGTTCCAGTCCCTCGATGTACGTGGTATAAAAGACGAGGCGAAACGCTTCGTCCGGATCATAGTGGTAACAAAAAAGTAAGGGTGGATCTCAGATTATAGAACGAAAGGCAGATGGAGCGCTTGCAACGAACTAAGTGAGGCATGTTTTTCGTTATGTGTGCGTGACATCTGGCGACCGCACTGTACGGATACGCGTGTCTTTGTGTGTGTAAGGTTGCCAGATTATGAATAATCTCCCACTTTTTTACATATATGTAGCTAGAGCAATGTTTTATGAAAATTTAAGTATACTGCCATTATTTCCGATTTTTAACCATGGATGGTTTTTACTTAATAAATAAAAAATTTTAACTTACCAAATCAATTTTTAACTACGTAGTAAATCTGTAGGTACTGTTATAGAATTGTATCAAGCTGGTGCAAGTCTGTACATGACGACATTAGATGTATTTAAGACATTAGAATACATAGTATTATATGTATACATATATATACATATTATATGTTTGTTTATTTGTCTGTACGTTTGTACGCGCATCAAATAAAAACTATTGCACGGAATTGGACTCAGTTTTTGATAAAATGTAGGTAGAGGTCTAATTAAGAAGTATATATTATTTTTCATTCCTTTACTTCCTTTATAACATGACAATTAATTAGTACATAAACAATTGATATTATTTACATTATCCCTAGTTCAGGGTAAAACGGCATCGACGTAAACTGGCAACACTTGCATATTTTTTACACAAATACGATTTTTAACGAAATTAAATAGTAAAACAATCAAATAATCGATAGTTATCTGTGAAAAGATATTCCATGTTCCTGTATTTGTTTTTGAGAACAACTTTTACAATGTTTAAAAATGCAAGAAGGCATTTTAAAAATTAAATTGCGTGACAAGTTAACTGAACGACGCTTCGTAACGCACTGAGCCGAGTTTGTATTCGCTTTTCAAATTGTATTTGCTTTAGTGGCCGCACGCAAGTGTTCGTAACGTTCCATCTGCCTTTTGTTCTATAATCTGAGGGGTGGATACTCGCCGTTCTGGTCGTCCGATGATGGAGCGGAGATAGAGGAATTAAGTCATGCAATTTCCGCGCACACTCTCCAAAATGCATCCTATAATACACCGACATACTGGCCCTGTGCTCCAGGCTTTGGAGACCGTTTTGAACCAAATTTGAACCGCCAATTAGTCTTTTCGCACGCCTCTTCAGCACCATCCCAAATGAGGCTGCAGTACTCCTCACACGAACGGACCTGGCCTTTGTAGAAGTTGTCCGGTGTGAAGTACCGTCGTATCTTGTAATAACGCCAACTTTCCTGGCAGCCACCTTGGCTTTGGACTCAATGAACCGCCCAAAATTTAGGTTTGAGGAAATCTCAACCCCCAAAAGCTGAAGACAGTCGGTGGACTACAAGAATACATTCCGAAAAGTAGAAGCCTAGATTTATTCTCTCAGATAATTACAGTTTTTTCTGACTGTCTCATTATTTGTAAGGTTCATTCGCTTTTTAACCAACTAAATACAATAAAACTGTAGGAAAGTTGAAATTTTTTTGCAGATCATCGATTGTAGATTTGGGCGCAACGCAACAATTTTACCAGCTAAACAATGGGCGTAGAAGACAAGGGGCCACTTTATTGTTATTTCTTCATTCTCATTAGCAAGAGTGACAACCGAAACTGTGGGACGTGATTGCACCCCCTGCTGTTTCAGTTTCCCGCAGAACACAATAGATATACCATGTTCGTAGGTCAGTATCTGCGAGCTTAGGTCTTTTGTGTTTTGCCATGTGGTCAGTCGTTTACCTGCCTTTGTTCGCGTCTTACGATAAGCTCATATTTGGGATGGATGACTTTTATTTAAATTTGTAAAAAATTAAAATGTTTGGCTTTACACTAACATTTTCATAATTTGGTCAAAATTACGTATGTGATTATATTATCATATTATATATAAAAGTACAATTTAAGCTGATTCTTTGTCCAAGCAAAGAAAAGAATTAAAGAAAACAAAAAAAAATGACTTAAAAAAAAGGGATTTATGGCGAAAATTCTAAAAATTCAGAAAAGTCATAAGCGCCAAGTGATTCTTCGTGTTCCGGCATGATGTCTGGTGAAGCTGTACGGATCTGAGCAGTTGTGTTGCGATGTTTGCCGAGTACGATGCGCCAAATGTTGTTGTGTCGGGAGTTTAGCCATGGAGGGTCTCCATATTAATCGCCCTCTGGCGCAGCATCGTTGGTCGTGTTGTTTAACATTGCATCACCTCGCTCAACTACCGTCCTCCTTCCTATTCACTCAGTTTCTTTTTTTTTCGTGAATAGGCTTAATAAACTAGCGCGCTTTACCATCAACGATTGCATCACTACTTACCATCAGGCGGAATTGCGATCAAGCACTAGTTTATAATAAAAAAAAACTTTTTTTTTTATTTCTGTTTGGCTGTTCCTGCTAATCTCTAATAACGGACCGCCTTTGACTGGCAGATACCTGATATTATAGAGCAACATATAGGCTTTTTCTTCTATTTGCATCTTCCCATAGGATAATTTCCGACAACCACACGGGCGAATCTAGTAATACCTAAATAGTATCGTGCTGGCTGATAGTGGTGGTCTATAAAAGATGGTTGAACAATGCCTGGCCAAAGTGTTATGACAATAACAAAGACATTCAGGTTACCTATACCATTGTTAAAAAAAGAAAATAAATTGTTACACAAAAGTCGATTGAGGTTTTGAGTAAGAAAGAGACATAGGTATTTTTTCATTGTTTCATCCAAAACTACCTGATAACTCACTCTTACCTCAAAAACATTCCAAATATAATTTTTGAGTTTATAGTTCCAGCTTGTTAAGCCAAGCAATGACATTAACAGTCCGTGAAATAAAAGTTCAGAAGCCGAATTTAAGGAAACCGTCGTCGGTGACGTCAGTAACAATCCGAGAAAATTAATTTCTTTAGCAGAAATTCAAGGCAGGAAATAAATAAGTTATAAATGTATATCCTAAGTATATATGTATGTCACGTATGTCATCATCATCATCATCTCAGCGTTTATCCCGGTTGCATCCGCGGCTTTCGCGTTGGAGCCCGGGGTCCGCTTTCCTGCACATTCCAGTATTTATGTATGTAAATGTATTATATGAAAGAAAAATATGTTTTTTTTTTTTGAAGTGAAACTTATTGAAATGATAATTGGGAGTTGAAATTTCAAGAACGCGTCACATTTAGGTACAATTCGTTACATGAAAGAGATGGAAGCTCACACTAAATGTGTCTTACTTTTTAAGTTTTGCTTCACGTGTACGGCGGATTTTTTCTATTTGGCAAGTTTTCAGCCATGCTCGTTTCTATTTTGGCTAGTCATTGTTTATTGTGTGCATTTATATCCATTCTATTGCCAATCACTGGTTAAGGATCTGTACACGTGTTACCTCGCTTTCTTAGATACATACAATTTTAATGATTCTATTGGCGTGGTACGTGGTTACCTGAAATATGGTAAATAATTTTCTGTGTCTTAAAATGTTAGTTACTTGCTTATAAGCCTAGTATTGCATACAGTCATTCATGGGCGTAGCCAGCCTCAGGCTCAGGGTGGGGAACCAGTCAGCCTATACTCTCCCGGTATTTTTTTCTTTTTTGGGTAATTAGGCACCTTATAGATCAGAGTATGGAGCCGAGACGTGGCCACTAACGGCTAGACTAGTCCATAAGTTTAAAGTCGCTCAGCGAGCTATGGGGCGGGCTATGTTGCGCGACTCTCTGAAGGACCGCATCAGAAATGAGGTGATCTGACAGAGGACCAGAGTCACCGACATAGCTGAGAAGATTAGCAAGCTGAAGTGGCAATGGGCTGGTCACATATGCCGCAGGACCGACAACCGATGGGGTAAACGAGTCCTCGAGTGGAGACGGCGTCTCGGCAAACGTAGCGTAGGACGCCCTTGGGCGAGATGGAGCGACGACATCAAAAAGGTGGCTGGTAGTGGCTAGCGGAGAACTGCTCAGGATCGAGCTTGTTAGCGTGCCATGAAGGAGCCCTATGTCCAGCAGTGTACGGGTAGGGGCTGATGATGATGAGATCAGAGTACCTACAGTTAGGCATCTTTCTAAGTATATCTTGGACACCAATGACTGATTACAAGGTGAAGGAAAACATCTTGAGAAAACCTGGACTTTTAAGTCTGAAATCGCTCTTTGATTGCATTGCAAAGCATTGAGCAAGCGTGGTGGTTACACGCTCAATCCTTCTCTGTATCTGCTCAATGCTTCTCTGTCGGAGACCTGTGCCCAGTAGAGGGACGATAAAAAGGTTGATGATGATGATGATGATGATAGATCAGAGCCAGGGTGGGGCAAGTGCCCCAGCTTACCCCAGTGTGGCTACGCCCATGCAGTCAGTTGATTTCTAACTGGACAGACAGCTATGCTGCTAGACCAGTTCTTCCCAACGAAAGCACTAGGAAGTAGTGATGGGCGCGCGTTGTGAGGGACTATCTTTTGTAATTTGGACATCCTAAAAGTGCTTTGAATAAATGACTGAATGCTTAGGTCTCATGAATTAAAAGTACAATGTAATGTACAGACGACAGCACACCAAACTACTACAATCTGTCAGATTTCTTTATTAGATTTTCAACTTTACCTCTAAAGCAATTGATTTGGACATTTTTGGACGATTAATGACAGTTTCGGGTAGACCTGCGTCCGTAAAATCAAAAGTCATTTATTCAAATTAGCCATCAAATCACCCATCGTCACTTCCTAGTGCTTTCGCTGGGAAGAAGTGGTGGAAGAAACACCCTAGCAGCACAGCTGTCTGTTCATTTCAAAAAACACATGACTTTATACAATACTATGTATAGTGACCGTATTTATGGTAATGTTGAGAGTTCTAGAATTAGTGTCATTCCTTTAGTATTTACTAGGGTTGTAACGGAGCTTCGCCTGCGCCTCCGTTACTGCGGAAGTTCCGCATGAAATCGTATCTTCGCATCCGCCTTCGCCTCCGCACAATTTTTAGCGGAGCACAGTGTTTTATAAACCCAAAAAAAGTGACATCGTCTTTTTATTCCAGATTCGTATAGATTGATTTAAAAGAAATGCTAGAGTAAAATACCGAAGTTTCTAGTACATCTAGATGATGAGATATAAATTTTTGAAAATACGTAAATTTTTATCCGGATTATTAAAAAAACAATCATAATAAATTACTAGTTCAAATTATCAGCAAGCTGATTAAATACATACATGAAGATTTTAAAGGCGCAAATTACAAAGTTATCAAAAAATATTTAGGTTCATTTAAATCGACGTTATAATTTTTTTTAATATTTTCGATTTTATTTTTTAACTCGATTAGTCCTGAATTTCGCAACTTAATTTTTCTACATAAAATTGCTTTATATGTGGCCTATACACACAAAAAAATCAAAGCCCGAATCCGTGGACTAACAAAGTTATAGTCATTAGAAATTTATTGCTAGGGTTGGCACTTACAACCAATGTAAACCGGGTATAAATTGATTCAATTTTTTTTTATTTCACATAGGCCCACATGGGCACTTACAATACGTCAGAAGCTAGTGCACGGTTCCCAATTGATCGTTTTCCTATGGAGAAGAACCGGCAAGAAACTCCATAGTTAGTCTTTAAAAAAATGGTTGATTTACATTATTTCCGCTGAAATAAATTATATTTACATATTGTATTTGATTCGAACTGTTTGTGTCGTGATGGTCCTGCGGTTCAGGCCCACTTTTCATGCACGAGGTTGCCGGTTCCATAACGAACAAGTACAAATGTGACTTTTTAAATTCATATGTACTGTCCTAATCTTTCTTTAATATAGACTAGCCATGTCTATAATAAACTTGGACAGTACATATGAACAAAGGAAAATATAATGAAGATACCTGGACTGTATGCTCCATTAACACGTCTCCAAGTACAAACCGCGGTGGACGCAGGTGTATTACGAAGTGTGAAAATAAAGTATATTGGGTAAATACTAAGGCAGCTACTCGTAAGATGTACTAAGACTGTGATAGGACGATATACAGTTTTTGGATAACTGGATGTAATTCACATAATCAATAAATACACTCGTATATTCAATAATATATACCCATAGTGAGTTAGCAAGATGGGGGAATAAATATTATATTACTCTGAGGAAGTGTGTATATGGCTATCATGACTTTACCGGAAGTACGGTCAATATCCCTATCAGCATTTTACTGATATTCTGTCAGTGAAAGAAAAAGGCTCTTGCCTTTGTTGACAGAGTATCAGAACCTTATTCCTTGTCATCAGTTCCGTGGGATCGCAACTCCCTTGCGGGTTTATTATTAACTAGCTGTACCCCGCGGTTTCACCCGCATCTTTGGTTACTGCCCCGCTTCTATTAGTCGTAGCGTGATATTATATATAGCCTATAACCTTCCTCAATAAATGGGCTATCTCACAAAGAATTTGTCAAATCGGACCTATAAGGTCCATCACATCATCTCAAGATGAGCGCGTTAAACCAAACAAACGAACTCTTCAGGCTTTATTATATTAGTATAGATAACGGATTCAGCTACATAATTAAATTTTAATATTGATTTTACTTAACCAAACGAAGTTGCTAAAATTTATATTTTAAGGAATAATAATAAACAACACTTGATGAATTTAAATGATGAAACTTTTGATCAAACAGATAACTAATATAATCATTAAATTTTAATTGCAGATATTTTAAATATTAAAATCATCAAAAACCAAAAATAAATCATTCTCTACAGTCAACATTTCGTGGTCGTCTATATCATCAGTAAATTCTTTCTCATTGTGAGTAAGTTTAAGTAACGCCAAAGCAGCAGCAGGCAATGGACGTTTTTTTAAATGTTTTCTTCTTTGGAGCTGCATTTGAGCAGCAATAATTGGATCGGAAGACACTAATGCTCTATGAAACAAATCATACATTGTTTGTTTACGATCAAATTTGCGTGTGTGGTGCTCCCGATCAGATCGCCAATATTTGTTCCGTGATTCGGCGGCTTGCTCTGAAAGCATACCAATCGGTAGTGGTGTTTTGTCAATAATAGATGCCCCATGAATTAAAATTTTATGAATGGAAACCGTCATAGGATGCCAGTCATAGACACTTACATATTTGTAGGCAAGGTCTTTACAGAATGCACCAAATTTGTCTGCATCTACAGGAATTCCACAAGAAATCACGATTAAAATAATGTATAAACCATCAAGAAGCCAAAGTTCTAATCCCAAAATATCTGCAAAAGTTTTTCGGTTTTCATCTGCCAAAACTGTGCGACTTGTGTTGCCATCATTAGTGGTTCCAGAATTAGGAAGAACGACATCTACCAATACACCAATTTTATCACGTATAGCATTTTGGATACGTTTTTTTCTTTCCTGTACTGCAAGCCCTTCTTGTGAAGATTGCTTGATACGCCATTTTTTCACTTCACATTTGTACCCGAGTTTGAGGAGAAACTCCAAAACTCGGATCCAGGCGTGTAGAGGATTGATACCATGCGTCAATGTATCTGAGTCCACTGTTTTCGAAAATACAATTTCTAGGTTATTAAATTGTGTTGCTGTAAGTGCACAATATGGACAACGCATTTGCGATGGCGTATCAAGTATCGTATTAAGTACTTTACCGTCAATTGCCGCTAAATATAAATTGCAGGTAGCGTTGATTTGCTGCCCACTCGGTAATTTATAATAGAAAGGAGTAAGGTGGTCGATTTCTTGGTTAACTCTGTCTTTTTCGGATAAAATCAGTTCTTTAGATTCTTTTTTATAAATTATTCGCAATGGGCGGCAAGATCTGTAAGACTGAGCTGCAATATTTGTCCACAATAATACCTTGTCATTTTGGGTGCTTTGATGGTAAATTCTTAAGGGTACAAAAGTTGTAGCAAAAATACTGCTTTCGTTTTCACCTTGATCCTCAAAAGCTTGTTTGTACAAAGCTTGCCCCGAACTACCATCAAAACCCCAAACCCCTTCAAAGACACAGTCTAAAATATTGGTTCCTATTTTGTTGCAGTATTGTGAGAAAACTTCATCTTGCAATTGCACAATGCGGTCAAAAGTGTGCTGCAGAAGTGATTGTAAAGGAACAACCGCTTCTCGTTCTGTAATGTGAACGCATTCTGGGTAACAGTTTTGTTTGGCTTTCAAAATTTTGTAATAAGGTGGGTATGCCGGAAAACCCCGCTGCTGCAAATCTAGGTGAATAAAATTATATGTCTCAACAGTCATGTTTCTGTCAATTAATATTGCTAGCGCTTCTTCTGCTGTGTAAGGTTTTGTAGTTGTTCACATTTTGTTAGCTATTTGCGTGATAGTGTCATTCGATTGTAAGCACGACTCAATCACATTTGTAAATACCGTTGATGTTTGATGTGAGTGCTCTCCACCAATGTGCAAGGTATTTACAAAGGCTTTTATTCTTTTCTGTAGAGGCTCACATTGCAGTGTAGACTCTAATCTTTGGCGACTACGGATTTGCTGTCGTTTGCTAAGTTTCCTAAAACTATCATCGTCAGTGTGTTCAGGTGGAGCGCTAATGTAGCCGCTAATGAAAGTTTCACTGAGCCACTTGCCATGTTTTTTCAAAAAATTTGTCATGTTCTTACATTTTTTATATTTGGTTTCACATTTGACAACAAACTAGGAAGAGTTGATTTTAATTCATCTTCAGTACGAGAAATTTGATAGTCAGGCCCAATTGTGTTGACAATCAAATTCACTCGTTCTGAAAGAGATAAATAGCTTTTCCCTTTCATGAGCTGGAAAATATCCAACCTCGATAATATTTTTGAACCTGAAGTTCCTTCACCAGACGCCTCTCCTAGCACTGGAGCGATCACCCCGGAGGTTGAAGGATGTCGGCTGTGGCACTATCCACAACTTCACTTGCCACTCGTGGACCAACATGAGGGTTGGCGCCCTCATGCCCTCCTAGCATTAAGTCCTCTGATCGGAGCTCAGAAGGACATCCCTCAGCAGCATGGGTCAGGTGCTGCTGAGGCAAAGTGGCATCAAGGGTCTGTGACGGCTCCATGATGCCTCACCCCCGTTCCTCCAGGCTACGTGTAATGATATGGGGTTTTAGCAAAAGCCTATCGAGGGTGGACCTCTTCCCATACCACACGTATCCCTTCATCAGAAATTGTCACATTTACTGATTATACATAAACGTGTACTGGCTGATTCATACTATAGAATCTAATAATACTTGCAAAATTGCTTACTCGCAATCCGTTATTCTAGTAATTGTAGCTACACACTAGTATTTGTTTAATTTAAAAATACAAGAGACATTTAAAAATTCGAAGTTGAGCAAGCGTTGTACTATGACGTTAGTTATCAAGCGCCAGAACTATAGTAATTGCATCGGGCACTAATTTTTATATTTTATATGCCGAAAACTTATTGATGTATCTAAATAATTTTTACAAAAATATTTTTCATTTTCCACAATATAAGTGGAGATTAGTTAAATTGGAATTTATAAATCACAATAATTCAACATTTTTCGTTTTCATGAACAAAACAAACAAAATTAACCGAAATATAATTTTACAAAATTGACAACCCTAACCTCGATTCGATCCGGATAAACATAATATTAATCATAACTTCGTTAGTCCACGAATTCGGGCTTTGATTTTTTTGTGTGTATAGGCCACATATAAAGCAATTTTATGTAAAAAAATTAAGTAGCGAAAATCAGGATTAATCGAGTTAAAAAATAAAATCGAAAATATTAAAATAAATTATAACGTCGATTTAAATGAACCTAAATATTTTTTGATAACTTTGTAATTTGCGCCTTTAAAATCTTCATGTATGTATTTAATCAGCTTGCTGATAATTTGAACTAGTAATTTATTATGATTGTTTTTTTAATAATCCGGATAAAAATTTACGTATTTTCAAAAATTTATATCTCATCATCTAGATGTACTAGAAACTTCGGTATTTTACTCTAGCATTTCTTTTAAATCAATCTATACGAATCTGGAATAAAAAGACGATGTCACTTTTTTTGGGTTTATAAAACACTGTGCGGAGTTATAACGGAGGTTTATTTACGTATTCATAAAATATTATGGCGTAAGCAGGGACGCTCGACAACCGTCCGGCCGCGTGTTGCGCGCGAAATGTTCAAGTATCAACGAGTCCGAGGCGGGAAGTGCGGGAACGCGGTTGAGTGGGGGTGGGTCGTTTGTCAAAATGTCAAATTAATAGGAATCGACCTGTCGAAGTGCTTTGACGTACGTAGTTTTCCCGATGTTACGTAATTCTAATTGAACTACGAATTTTGTGTGATTTGTTACAGTGATTTAGTGTTAAGTTAACATAATTGTTCAGTTTGTTTAAATTACGCTATGAAGCCGAAAACAAGTGGAATTTGGCAGTTTTTTGTAGAAATCGATGATAATTTTGCAAAATGTAAAACCTGTGGCCCCTCAGAAATCGTCTGGAAGGTGACAAAGCAGCAAAACTATTGTTTGTCAAATACAATTTGCCTCTACTTAATTTTAATTACTAGTACATATTTAAAATAAAGATTTTATTTTAATAAACCATATTTTTTTTTGTCCACTTTCACCTCCGCCTCCGCCTCCGTTAACCTCCGCATCCGCGGAGGTGAAACGCGTCGCCTCCGCATCCGCCTCCGCCTCCGCTATAAGACCTCCGTTACAACCCTAGTATTTACTAGCTTTCCGCCCGCGTCTTCGCCCGCGTGGAGTTCGGTTATATCGCGCTTTTAGTTTTCCCTCGGGAACATCATATTTTTCGGGATAAATGGTAGCCTATGTTCTTTCTCAGGGTCCAAAGATTGTCTTTGCCAAATTTCATCAAAATCGGTTGAGAGGTTTAAGCGGGAAAGCGTAACAGACAGACAGACAGACAGACCGACCGACAGACAGACAGACAGAGTTACTTTCGCATTTATAATATTAGTATGGATTCAGTGGTTTTCATAATATACTTCTTGTTCATCATTATACAATGTTGCACGCACAGATGGTTTATCATACAAACATTAGCTGTACATCGATAAACATTGATTTATCAGATAAGTGTGATATCACAATCGTGTGCACGTTGTGTTACCACCACTTCATGAATGACTAGCTGCGCCACACGGTTTCAGCCGCGTTTTTTTTTATATGCCCCGCTCCTATTGGTCGCAGCGTGATGTTAAATAGCCTAAAGCCTTCCCGGATTAATGCGCTATCCAATGCTAAAACGTGCTCACAATTACTAAGCAAATATAATATTTTATCATTACAGTCTAGGCGTAAGTTTCTAGAAGCCAGCATACTGCATGGTATCATTCATAATCACTTCGATTCCATTGATCTCACAAGTAAGTTATGTTATGTGGTCCCTCGTACTGTAAATAAGCGTAGTGTCCGTGCAGGTGCATTGTTTGCTGTAAATACCTATCGGACTAATTCAGGATTGCGATGCCCTATTCCACGTATGGCAGAATCGTATAATCGCAACTTCATTGACATTGATATTTTTGTATGTTCCATATCTAAATTTAAATCTAATGTTTTGAAAATTTTGTCTAATGATGGTGTGTATCATCTCTGCTTATTGCGACTACAAAGACTTTTGTAAAGCATTTGATTGAGGTGCGCCATTAAGATTTTAAAAGTTGATGACTATGTAGGTATATTAAACTGTTGTAAGTTGAATCTTGAATCTCTTATGTAAAATTCTACTGTCACTTTGTTTGTCCTCGAACTTTCCAAAACGGATGAAATAATTTTAATGAAATTTCGTGTATACATTCGTTAGGCATAACCTATTCACATACGTTTTATCTATTTTTTTTATATTTCTACTTCTTACGCGGGTGAAACTGCGGGGCGCCGCTAGTATAGTTATAATTTTTTCTGGGTTTTGTACCGCCCACAAGGGGCGTTATTGCCCACGACTAGCGTTATCATCTATGACCGGCTTTATCGCCTACGAGGGGCGTTATTGCCCGCTGTGAGAACCTATGACTTTTTTAAAGTGTCATAATTATTTTTCCGTGTCTAACTTTATTTTATCATCATTCCAGAAAATCATAGGAGTATTCAAACCTAAAGACGAAGAGCCGTACGGCCGCCTCAACCCAAAGTGGACAAAATGGATGCACAAGTTATGCTGTCCGTGTTGCTTCGGGCGCTCGTGCCTCATCCCCAACCAGGGGTACCTCAGCGAGGCGGGCGCCAGCCTCGTCGACTTCAAGATAGGCCTCAAAATTGTGCCAAAGACCAAGGTGAGTAGAGCATAAGTATAAGGGAGGCCGATGCTAACAAGACAAGATAAAGGCAAGATTTACAGAACACCCTTTTTTTTTTGTATCATCAAATGACCTCCCCGTCAGACTTCTGACCATCCTCTTCTGTCAGACTTTTACTGACTAAAACCCATCCGTGTTTCTTCACTTGCCTGAGCGCCAGAGCCACGGTTTCTTTTTTTAACCAACCTGCAACCCTGACCCAGGAGGCATCGGTCTGCTGCGGAAGAATTTAGACTCCCGCGGCCCTACGCGCCCTCGTGATAGAAGAGACACCGGGGTGGTTTTAGTCAGTAAAAGTCTGACAGACCCCGTCGCCCACCCTAGGGCGGCGGACATCCTATGAGGATTTCCACCCCGAAAAGAAAAAAAAAGGAGGCATCGGTCTCCGTGGCTTTGCTTTGGCTTGTCTTTCCTAAATAAAGTAAGCATCGCAAACGAATGTGAATATATTTTTCCAGTATTTTGTGTTCACGCGGTCAATCTTTAGTATTGTAATACTAAAGATTTTATAGGAAATTGTTAATTCATCGCTTCATGGATTTGATAAATACGTCTGCTGAGCAACGTAAATAATAATAATAATTTGTTTTTATCAAATTTTACAGTACATTGTTACATGTAGTACATACAGTTAAAAGGAGGTAAACAATAGTGTGGCGACACCAGCACCCTCGCTAAGTTGCCAAGACAACTTGTGTTAAAGATGCTGGGTCCGACCCTTTGAATATCCATCAAAGGATCGTCTTTCTTGCATTTAGGTACATTCATGCCACTTTGAAAATATACGTACGAAATTATATAGTGAAATGAACTGTCAACCATATGACATCTACCAACCCGTACTGGGCCCGCGTGGTAGTTTATGGCCCACTCCCTCCCACCGAGAGGAGGCCTGCGTCCCAGGAGTGGGAACATTATTGGCTGATTATGTTATGTTATCAACTGTCAACATGAAAGGCATTGCCCTTATAAGAGTACTAGGCATTTAGTGATGACAATGACGTTGGTATACCGGACAGCCTCCGTGGCGTAACGGTGGCGAACGCTGCCGTTGCGCAAGGAGGCGCGGATTCGATCCCCGCATAGTGCAAATATTTGTATGCATGAATATGAATATTTGCACTGGTCTGGTCGTGCCTCGGAAAGCACGTTAAGCCGTTGGTCCCGGTTGCCATACTAACATCTAGTGGCAGTCGTTACGGGTTGTTGTAGCCCTCAAAAGTCCAACAATTGGTCTAACTGCAATGCTTAGATATCGCTTTCGGGTTATGGAGATCAGACGGCAGTCGCTTTACGAAAATATCGAAGCTGGGATTAACGCTGAGATGATGATGATGAATGGAGATGGTATACCTACTTCCATCAAGTGCCTACCTTTTTTCTTTCCATTAGTTCTTGAGCGACTGCAAAGAACTTGGCAGAAGATGGATAACTGAGTCACTCTGTTCCTTATAGATCATGATCATCTTTAAAACATTTTTTCCTTGAAAGCCTAGTTGACATGCTAAGCACGTTAGCGCTGACTACATAAAGACAGTACTTAGACATGAACAATATTCTGACATCATGTAAGAACAGTTGTATGGGTGATATACAGAATCAGATGTGTACAGTACGTTCATAGTTATTCTAACTCTAATACCAACCTTATGGCTAAGACAATAAAGATTACTGTACTGAAAAATCAGAAGCAAAATTAGTGTCGTCAGCGAACGCTATTTAAATAGACATTTAATCCACGGGGTAATTGGGTAACATACTATCCAGTAGCAGTGGATTTTATTGTGACAGTTCAATAAAATCCATTGCGTTTTTACGTTGTTGAGCAAACATGTTTATCTAATATATAGAGTAATGGATTAGGAATCTTAAAATTCACAATCAGGGTTCCGTCCGCCTTCAAATAAAGAGGAACAGGCTTTTTAGCCGCTTTTGTTCCATTATAGACTGATCCATCGCTTTCCATCATGCATGATCCAGTTCAAGAGTGTTTCCATTCGGCAATAAAACTTGTTACTATTTTTATCGATATCCAATATTAAAGAAAAAAAAAATTGCGCTCGAAGTCCGTCTAATGACACCGTAGGTCACGAAGCTGATAAAAACACGTGTGTACAAACGACAGCACATCAAGCTACTACAATCTGTCAGATTTCTTTATTGGATTTTCAACTTTATCTCTAAAGCTTTAAGGCTCAAGGTTGATTGGAAATAGTTTGCCCTGCTGTCGTCCGTACATACGAGCAGAAGTTTGTATACACTTAACTTTATTCAAAAGCGATTTACTCCTTATTTTTGAACTAGCTGCACCCCGTGGCTTTACACGCATTAGTTTCGATCCCGTTGGAGTATAGGGATAAAGCACAGTCTAAAAATCATACAGTCGTCCAACGAAGACGCCTAGACAGGGCAATCGTGCGGGGTGTGAGGGGGGGCGAGACGCAGGTAAGCGGATCCCGAACTGCGAACAAAACGATGTTAGTAGTTCGGGATATATCATTAAGGGATAACGATGTCGGCATTTTACACGAGATCATAGGCGTCGACCTACTGTATGATATTTATACTGTGGATAAAGAGTATCATATAAGTTAATCCCTCTTATAAACCACGCGTGAAGAATGAAAGAGTAACAAACCATCACAAACTTTCGCACTTATAAAATTATTAGTAGGGTGTTAATATCATCCTAATCATACGCTAAGTAATTCAGTACGCACGCACCCAACTGACCTCGCTGTCGATCGAACTTAATATTATCTTCATATAGTCTCATACTATTATGAATTAATTTATACTTCAATAACCTTAATTATCTTTTAAAGAAGTCGGTCATTGATTCGTGGATGAGGTTGTAACATATTGCCTCCTAACTTTCGATTTACACGTGTTCTTTTAACATCTAAATAAGTTTTCTTTTGTGCCATTTATTTTTAAATAAAAATGTTTCAAATGGTTCAACGTGGCGAACATATTTTGGTTGATCAAATCAATCAATGAATCAAAAATCATTTATTCAAATTAGGCTGAGGATCAGCACCCTTTGAACGTCAATATTACATAAGACAGTTCCCCCAAAACGCCCGCCCTTCGACACTTCCTACTGATTTTGCTGGGAAGAAGAAGTGGCGGCACAAACTCCCCAGCAGTACAGCTGTCTATTCATTAAAAAAAAAAACACATGTCTTTATACAATATCACATTGCTTTAAATGGTCCTACAAGTAGAATTAAATGTTCTAAACTCTAGTACTAGACTCTAGCCTATTCCTATCTACGTTAGGAACGGCTTCCGGCTTAACCGAAACCAGCTGGTATTTTATTAATTCTGGAAGAAAAGCCACAACCCAGTTTCTGCGTAATATGATGAGACTGGTAGTCGAGACTTTCGGGCATCTGACGAGCTGTAGCGACTGACAGATATCCACAAATGACAGCTGGAAGCAACAGCTTAAAATGCTCGCTCCATCCACGGGACAACCGGGGCAAGCGTAGATTACATGATCGATCGACCTGGCGCCCTAGTCTACTATTTTACATGCTTTTTATTTGCTTCACTTGTATGTTTGATTGTTTGTTTATCCGTCTCTAACTCTTTGGAGAATCATCATCATCATCTCAGCGTTTGTCCCGGTTGCATCCGCGGCTTTCGCGTTGGAGCCCGGGGTCCGCTTTCCTGCACATTCTTCTCCATTTCGCACGATCTTTAGCATCCTGTGGTAAGAGCTTGTTGGCACGCATGTCATCTCTTACAACATCAAGCCAGCACCTCTTTGGTCTACCTCACTTGTTCCGGCCCGGCGGAGGCGCCATGGCAAGACATTTGTTACCCACGTAACTTGCCGGTTTACGTAAGACGTGACCGTACCAGCGCAGGCGACTCTCTTGCAGTTTGTCTGCTATGTCACGGACACGGAGACTGCCACGGATGCGGGAGTTTCTAATGCGGTCTTTCCGCGTAACTCCACACATCCACCGCAGCATATTCATCTCCGTGACACGCAAATCTTGCTGGTGTCGCTCAAGCACAGGCCACGCCTCACTGCCATACAGAAGGACAGGCCTAATAATGGTCTTATAGACCTGTCCCTTAAGCTTAACCGGCATTTTGGGGTCACAAATGACACCTGTAACCTCACGCCATTTTGCCCAAGCTGCGTGAGCGTGAGGCGCTTTGTGCTATTAAGCGCCTCACGCTTTTTCTATAACTCAACTATATTTATTTTATAAATTTGTCATTCCAACACGATATTCCATTGTCTTTGTGCAAAAAATTAGTAATCTACTAAATTCATAATGATCGATCAATTATCGGTCAGTCGTCTCGTAATGGAATGGTGATGGAATTACATTGCCGTATTGTGTTAGTAGAAATAGTTTTCTAAAAACTACGTTATTTGAACATTTAATAATATGGAATTATGTGTCAGTGATTGACCACTGGAAAGTCATAGCGATTCGTCGTGTTCCGGCCATCATGTCTGGTGAAGCCGTACGGAGGGCGGGTCTGAGCAGTTGTGTTGCGATGTGTGCCGGGTACGATGCATCAAAGGGCTCCAGATCAATCTCCCTCTGACGCAGCATCGTTTGCCGTGTTGTTGGGTTTAACATTGCATCACCTCGCTTAACTAACGTCTTCCGTCCTATTTGCTAAGTCTTTTAAGTGAATAGGCTTAATAAACTAGAGCGCTTTACCATCAACGATTGCTTACTATCAGGCGGGATTGCGGTTAAGCACTATTTTGTAATTATTTTAAGAAATCGCAGGCTAAGACGCTGTGTTATATTATATGTGTTCTTGAATTGTCTCCAGGTGGTGAAACTGGTATCGGAGACGTTCAACTACCTGCGGATAGACCGGGAGCGGTCGCGGCTCAAGCGCGCCATCACCGAGCAGTTCCCCAATCTGCGGTTCAATAGAATGGGACTACCGCCTAAGGTAACATTATACTTATTGAGGCCGATTTAAATTAAATTTATTTCAGGGCATCTTTTTCTTTATAATTCACTAGCTTTCCGCCCGCGGCTTCGCCCGCGTGGAGTTCTGTTATATCGCGCTTTTTAGATTTCCCTCGGGAACATCATATTTTTCCGGGATAAAAGGTAGCCTATGTTCTTTCTCAGGGTCCAAAGATTGTCTGTGCCAAATTTCATCAAAATCGGTTGAGAGGTTTAAGCGGGAAAGCGTAACAGACAGACAGACAGAGTTACTTTCGCATTTATAATATTAGTATGAATTAAGAAAAGGACAGAAGAAAAATATTATTAAGATAAGGTCGTCGTAGAGATCTTTGGGGGAGGCCTATGTCTACCAGTGGACGTTATTCGGCTAAAATGATGTTGAAGATTTAAAATACAGCTCTGAATTAACTAGTTTCGGGCGGACAGTTATCATCATCATCAGCCTCTACTCGTCCACTGCTGGACATAGGCCTCTTCCATGGCACGCCAACAAGCTCGATCCTGAGCAGTTTTCCGCCAGCTACTACCAGCCACCTTTTTGTAGTCGTCGCTCCATCTCGCCCAAGGGCGTCCTACGTGGGCAGATAATCTCGTGTAATAATTCACTATGTTTCTGACTATAGACCAAGCGAGAAAAAAATGTAGGCAGGGTGTTTGAGGGTGCAAACCAAACCCGCCCTCGAATGGAGAGAATCATCATCTTCATCAATCTATTGCAGTCCACTATTGGGCATAACCCTCTCGTATTGTAGGTCATTCAACTCGATTTTCATCTCGCTGCTTCCGGCCATCCCACAAAGATCGTCGCTCCACCTGTACCCAAGGGTGACCCACCCATTGAGAGGATCCTGAATTAGTTGCATTTTAATCGAATTAATCATCATCATAATCAACCTTTTATGCTTCCACTGCTGGGCACAGGTCTCCTCTCATACAGAGGAGTAAGCGTAATCACCACGCTTGCTCAATGCGGGTTGGCGATTTCAGACTTGAAAGTCCAGTTTTCCTCAAGATGTTTTCCTTTACCTTCAGTCATTGGTGTCCAAGATATACTTAGAAAGTACATATAACTTTAGAAAAGTTACATTGGTACTTGCCTGACCTGGAATTGAACCTGCACACTCATACTTGAGAGGCTGGTGTTTTAACTACTACGCCACCACGACTTCGATCGAATTATTATTGATATAAAATTATAATTGCGTCTTTTAAAATGAAGATGAACTAACAACTTGTGCATGTTAACTCGTCCAAAATTCGAACTATGTGCAAAAATAATTATAATTTGTGGGAATTTCTTTTTCCTATTTCTGAAAATACTCTGTTTACTATTAATAATCGTGATTCAGTGCTGTTTAGTAGGTTAAATAAAAGTCGATCTTAAATACAACCACGGAAAGAGTCTTTTACTTTGTAATATATTGTATGTAATACTATGGGCATACTAGCTTTCCGCCCGCGGCTTCGCCCGCGTAAATTTCGGTTATATCGCGCTTTTTAGATTTCCCTCGGGAACATCAAATTTTTCCGGGATAAAAGGTAGCCTATGTCCTTTCTCAGGGTCTAAAGATTGTGTGCTTTCCGCCCGCGTCTTCGCCCGCGTGGTGTTCGGTTATATCGCGCTTATTAGATTTCCCTCGGGAATATCAAATTTTTCCGGGATAACAGGTCGCCTATGTTTTTTCTCAGGGTCCAAAGATTGTCTGTGCCAAATTTCATCAAAATCGGTTGAGAGGTTTAGGCGGGAAAGCGTAACAGACAGTCAGACAGACAGAGTTACTTTCACATTTATAATATTAGTATGGATGCAATAGGGAATTTAGTATTGAGATTAATCTTTTCCTTTAAACAATACATTTTTTAATATTTTTATAGAAAATACAAAAGAAAACTCTTTATGTGTTAGGATTAGCCTTTATTATTATGATAAGTAACAATTTAATGAACTAATACATACAGCTTTACTACATAATAAACACCGTTCATTTTGTTTGCAGGCGGGTTCATTCCAGTTGTTCGTGGAGGGTTACAAGGATGCAGATTACTGGCTGCGACGGTTCGAGCAGGACCCGCCGCCGCCGCATGTTATGAGGAAGTTAGTATTCTTTTTTTTTTTTTGCACTGTGCCCATCGGTTTCCAATTTCATGTAATCCCGCATAACTTTACCGCATAACAAAAATTAAAAAAAAAACATGTTAAGATAAAATGTATCCTATATTTTAGTCCAGCATCCTGAGTCTGGGATCCGCTTTTACCAGTATAACTGCTAATTTTAGCTAAACTTCGATATTTTCCGTGAAGCGACTACCCACACGGTAGTCGCTTCACGGAAAATATCGAAGTTTGTTTCGTCTACAACCCGAAGGCGATATCGAAGCATTGCAGTTAGACCTATTGTGGGACTTTTGAGGGCTCCAACAACCCGTAACAACTGCCACTAGATGTTCGTATGGCAACCGGGACCAACGGATTTGCCTGACACAATATTACTTATCAATTGGAATCATTTGAAGCATAGTATCAATGGTAGTCCATTGATCCATATGTTAGAAAAATGTGTCTGTTCAACGACGTAAATTACGCAATGAATGTTGTTGAACTGTCAAATGAAACCCAGTGTTACCGATAGTGCTGGTTATAAAACATCTGATATGCAAATCCGTTCAGCACTTTTAGCGTGAAGAAGTTATGAATAGGCTGAAAAAGAAGAAGATATCGGCCGAACTGATTTTTTTTTTTCACACAGATTGATTTAGCCCCAAAGTAAGTTCGAGACTTGTGTTATGGGATACTAACTCAACGATACTATATTTATAATACATACATATACAATATGTAAAGAAAACCCTGTCCGATCCGTGAAGGTATTGTTAGGTATCGATAACTGATTCTAATAATGCCCACAAAGACAGGCTAAACTTAAAAAAAAAATCCCCCTAAAAAAATAAATATTATTTCGCAAAAAGAGGTAACTTAATACATGTGCGGTAAGCAACCAAAAATCCCCCTAAAAATAAATATTATTTCGCAAAAAGAGGTAACTTAATACATGTGCGGTAAGCAACCCCATTCCGCGGGCGGCGGGGGGCAGGGCACGCGGCACCTGTGACGTGGTCGC
Source organism: Sesamia nonagrioides (assembly GCA_017933935.1). NCBI lineage: Eukaryota > Metazoa > Arthropoda > Insecta > Lepidoptera > Noctuidae > Sesamia > Sesamia nonagrioides. The sequence goes on along the minus strand of JADWQK010002132.1, from coordinate 579,157 downwards.
GTCGCTATTCGCTTATAATAATACCGGTGTTGTCACTTTTTTAAAAATTACCAAATTTCGGGGAAATTGGAATTATTTCCCCGGAAAAAAGGATTATTTCAAAATTCATTAGTATTGTTACTATGATGATTATGTAAAATTTTATATTATATTTGGTCAAGTGTTTACCTAACCTTTAATATCCTTATGGGTCGGACAGGGTTTTCTTAACATATTGTATAGATAAACATCTAAGACCCAGGCCAATCAGGAAAAGATCGTTTTCCATCATGACCTGGCCGGGGGTTGTATTATTAAAAAGCGTAAAATTAAGTGAATGTAGAATTACATGCATACTCTTCAGTGTTTTGTGTCTGTGTGTTTGATGTGTTTTGTGTGCGTAATCACGCGTGTGTGATGCTTAGGCTGATCGAATACAGTTGATAAAGAACTTGTAGTAGATTGTGATTAGTGAAAATAGCCGTACGGAAGAAGGGTATGAGCAGTTGTGAAGCAATGTGTGTCGGGTACGATGCGCAGAATATTTTTTTTTTTTTTTAATAATTATAAACTAGTGCTTGACTGCAATCCCGCCTGATGGTAAGCAGTGATGCAATCGTTGATGGTAAAGCGCACTAGTTTATTAAGCCTATTCACTTAAAAACTAAGGAATAGGAAGGATGACGGCAGTTGAGCGAGGTGATGCAATGTTAAACGCAAGACCAACACGACCAAACGAAGCTGCGCTAGAGGGAGATTGATCTGGAGACTCTCCATGACCAAACTCCCGACACAACAACATTTGGCGCATCGTACCCGCCACACAACGCAACACAACTGCTCAGAGCCGTCCTCCGTACGGCTTCACCAGACATCATGCCGGAACACGACGAATCGCTTGGCGGCAAGACTTTGTCTGGTGGGTGGTAACTTCTGCCGGCAGCCGATGTTATGACTAGCGTGATGTTATGGCTCGTTTGGTCGTGGAGGGCGTCCAGATCAATCTACCTCTGGCGCAGCATCGTTAGTCGTGTTGTTGGGTTTAACATTGCATCACATCGCTCAACTGCCGTCTTCCTTTCTATTTACTCAGTTTTTTTAGTGAATAGGCTCTTAATAACCTAGCGCGCTTGACCATCAACAATTGCATCACTGCTTACCATCATCAGGCGGGATTGCGGTCAAGCACTAGGTTATAATTTTAGGCTAGTCGGTTAACTAAATGGCTAGATGTATTAATAACTCATCCTTTATTTCAGATTCCAGCTTCAATTCGAGCGTCTTGTGGTGTTAGATTACATAATTCGCAACACAGACCGTGGTAACGACAACTGGCTGATCAAGTACGATTCGCCGAGCCAACCGCCCCCTCACGGCGATGTAGACCTTCGGGACCCCTCCGTAAGTTCAAATTTCTTTGTAATTTATATTATAGTTGATATGTCGTCGACTGGATTATTAAGCACGACTTATCACGTTTATTTAGGCTTTAGGACCCCTCTGAGAGTTCATATTGCCTCGAACTTTATATAATCTGTATGTTAACGATTGCTGGCTTGTAAAATACTATTTGTAGAGTATATATACCTACTAGCTTTCCGCCCGCGGCTTCGCCCGCGTGGAGTTCGGTTATATCGCGCTTTTTAGATTTCCCTCGGGAACATCAAATTTTTCCGGGATAAAAGGTAGCCTATGTTCTTTCTCAGGATCTAAAGATTGTCTGTGCCAAATTTCATCAAAATCGGTTGAGAGGTTTAAGCGGGAAAGCGTAACAGACAGACAGACAGACAGAGTTACTTTCGCATTTATAATATTAGTATGGATTAGTATGGATATAGGCTGTTTTTCGGGAAACCGCTGGACGCGGGTGGCGCAGGACCGGTCGTCGTGGAGATCCTTGGGAAAGGCCAATGTTCAGCAGTGGACGTCTTTCGGCTCAAATGAGGCTGTTTTTCGAGGACTACGCATAAAGACGGACAAGACACACGGAGAGCCGTTGCCTTTTTGTCTTATATGTATGTATGTAAACTCTATTGCAAAAAAAAAAAAAAACGGTCACCTAAGCAATGAACTGAAACTTCGCGCCAAAAATGTAAGGTAAAATGGGGTTTTCTGTAAAAATGAGCAAAAAAAGAAAAATGAAAATTTTAATTTAGAACGTACTTTTTTAACTACCACGGTATTTTTAAAACCGGCCAGTAACGTGTACAAACGATTGAAACCTTTTTTGTATTGTAACTTTTTAAAGATGAATGAAAATCAAAACCACCGTTTTTTTTGCAAATGAGTGTATATCTAACAATAATTAAAAAAAAAATGTGTTTTGTCTATTCCAGGAGTGGACAGAAGCAGAGGTTTGTATAGCGGCCATAGACAACGGACTAGCGTTCCCGTTCAAACACCCGGACTCGTGGCGAGCCTACCCATACCACTGGGCGTGGCTACCTCAAGCGAAGCAGCCATTTAGCCACGAGACTAAGTAAGTAGCCATTCAAGTCGGACTGGACAAAATATTTTTTTTTTAAGGATCTCTTGAAAAACTGCCATATTCATTGCACTTTTCTATTTCGTTACAAAAGGTCGAATTTTTCTAAACTGTCTATGGAATATCTTATTTGACAGTTCTGTACTGTCTAACGAAACTAATAATTTATCCTCAGTTCTTTTATTAATGAAAGAAAATGATCTCATCAACTTAAATTTAGTTTAGTTTGTCATCGATAGGAGTCAATGCCCCCGATCCCCTTTTTTTTTATACATTATAAACAAGCGCTTGACCGCAATCCCGCCTGATGGTAAGCAGTGACGCAATCGTTGATGGTAAAGCGCACTAGTTTATTAAGAGCCTATTCACTCTAGCCTTGAAGACACTCAAATTGTAGTCCGACGGAAGCACCGCCGCTGGCAAATTGTTCCAGTCCCTCGATGTCCGCGATGTAATTAATTTTAAGTTCAGTGCATATATTTCTTTCTATTTCATTAACAAAAGGACAGAAGATATTTGTTATTGTGATTAGTTTAGACCTGTCAGATTAGTTCGCACCTGACGTGAATTGGCGTCTTTTTGATCGCCATCTTTGTAATCGCGTCTAAACTGTCTATGGAAGGCTTTTGGCGGGAATGTCAAGATGAGTGTCACGCTCATATTTCATTGGACTTTTAAAATTATTTATAGTGTTGTTTACTAAATAAAAGCGCGTGATTTATGTAGTAGAAAGTGCATTCAGTGAATAATTCATAAAGAACAGTGAAATATTGTAGCATAGTGGCCACATCATGTCTTTACGCTAAACCACTCCTAATCGGCCACACGCGGGAAACGAAAGGAGTTAGATTAGTTAGGATAAGTTTAGGATAAGCTAGGATAAGTTAGGATTAATTAGGATAAAAGTTTACTCAAGAAAATATTTACTGAAGACTAGGCTGTATGGCGTACTATGCCTTTGCCTTTTCCGTTCAGAAGAACGGAAAGAATTGAATAAAAAAAAAAATGTCTATGGAATATCTTAATTTGACAAGATTAAACTAAAATGTTATCTTCTATACTTTTATTAATGAAATAGAAAGAAAAAGATGGACTTAATTTTAAATTAGTTTAGTTTGTGAACAACAGAATCGGCGCCAATACAAAAACTGTAAAACTAATACTATAATGTTTTGTTTTCAGGGAATTAGTGCTTCCTTTGCTATCAGATATGAACTTCGTTCAAGAGCTGTGTGATGACCTACATGTGCTATTCAAAGTAAGTTGCTAATATATTGCTCTACTTATACAACGTTACTTTTTGTTTATTCGAAACCTGAAACACGTGTCGAGTATTTTAAGTGAAGAATCTATGTACAAAATTTCAAAAAGATATCATGAAAAATCACAAAGTTATCAGCTTGTTATCTTACCTGGGCGTCCCAATAAAAATATGGTCAACGCTCCGCCCGTCCGCGCCTACTGCGGCGCGTGCGGTGCGATATTAGGGGAGTGGAGGTGTCTCACTGTGCTAGTACTATGTTCTACCGTCAGCTGCGTCGTGCGCTCGGTAACCACACTGCAACAATTTCTAAATGTGTTTGGGAAAAATAGTATGGTGTAAAAATGATTGGAATCGATTCAGTTGATTATTTTGTTACGTTATTTATCCCGTTGTCGATTTTACAGTGATTTCATCTCTGACGTTGCTCACTCTCAAATCAAAGTGATCTTTATTCCACTCATTATAAGGTTGCTAATGAGTTGCTGTCAAAGGTAAAAACATTTTAAATCTAGTTATTACTAGATTCGAACGACAGTACAGTACCCTTGCTATGTGAAAATGATAATATTATTTGATGTAAGCATTTGCTTAATTACTATTGGGAGAAAAAGTATGTGTGTTTAGCGGCTGTTCATATTTTGGCACCTATGAATCCTTTAGATTCTCCATTCATAAATCCATACATTTTTTTTTTTTACATATAAACCAGCGCTTAACCGCAATCCTGCCTGATGGTAAGCAGTGACGCAATCGTTAATGGTAAAGCGCACTAGTTTATTAAGAGCTTATTCGCTTTAGCCTTGAATACACTCAAATTGTAGTCCGACGGAAACACCGCCGCTGGCAAATTGTTCCAGTCCCTCGATGTACGCAGTATAAAGGAGGAGGCGAAACGCTTCGTCCGGATCGTAGTGGTGTTAACAACGTAACGGTGGAAACCATACGTACGACGGGTCGTCCGCTGGTGGAACGGAGATGGGGGAATTAAATCATGCAATTCCCTTGCACACTCCCCAAAATGCATCCTATAGAACACCGAAAGGCTGGCTACTCTATACCTGTGCTCTAGGCTTTGGAGACCAACTCGAGTTAGATCAGGGTCACCAATCAGCCTCTTTGCACGTCTCTCCACTGAATCCAAAGTGGCCAGGTGACACTTGGCAGCACCAGCCCAAATGTGGCTGCAGTACTCCACACACGAACGGACCTGTGCTTTGTATAACATAAGAAGCTGCCCAGGTGTGAAGTACTGCCGGACCTTTGCGATAACGCCAAGTTTCCTGGCAGCCACCTTGGCCTTGGACTCAATGAACCGCCCAAAGTTAAGGTTCGAGGAAATCTCAACTTCCAAAAGCTGAAGGCGGTCGGAACACTACAAGGGCACATTTCGAAAAGTAGGAGCCAAGGTGAACGGGCTCCTTTTGGCGGTGAAAAGACACGCCTGTGTTTTGGCGGCATTGAATGCTACAAGATTGGCATTGTCCCATTCGGAGACTGCCTGCAGTGCAACACTCGTTCGCTCAACCATGGCCTCTCTTTACATGCATCACATAATCAGCCTATAATGTTTACACAGTTGAGAAACATGCCTCCTCTAGGTGAGAGGGAGTGGGCCGTAATCAACCACGCTGGCCTAGTGCGGGTTGGCAGATGTCACATGTCTTCGAAGTTTTTGCCTCTAGGACATGCCGGTTTCCTCGCGATGTTTTCCTTCTCCGTTTTTAGAGCAGTGGTGATGAAATAATTTACACAAAGTAAAGCGCCTGATCGAATCAGAAATGAGGAGATCCGCAGAAGAACCAAAGTCACTGACATAGCTCTGCGAGTCGCTAAACTTAAGTGGCAGTGGGCAGGGTACATTGCTCGTAGAACCGATGGCCGATGGGGCAGTAGGTTCTGGAGTGGCGGCCACGCACTGGAAGACGCAGCGTAGGGAGGCCCCAACAAGGTGGACCGATGACCTGGTAAAGGTCGCGGGAAGCCGATGGATGCGGGCAGCACAAGACCGGTCAACGTGGAAAGCCTTAGGGGAGGCCTTTGTGCAGCAGTGGACATCTATAGGCTGAAGAAGAAGAAGAAAGCGCCTGAAGTGGTTCGAACCTACGACCTTCAACTGACCACTAGGTCACCGCTGCGCTCCTAATTCCATATAGTATCCATATTCTGACATAAATTCCAAATATTTACATTTGCTAGAGTGCATGATCATACAATTATATTCACAAAACAAAATCGACCATTGTCACAGCAGGATAAGGGCTTCGACAAGAGTTTGTTCGAGCGGCAGATGTCCGTCATGCGCGGTCAGGTGCTGAACCTCACGCAGGCGCTCAAGGACAACAAGAGTCCCGTACAGCTGGTACAGATGCCCGCCGTCATCGTAGAGAGGTACGTTGTGCTGGTTCACGCCCAATGCTGGACAAAGTAGCCCTTCCAAAAGTAGTCTTTCCAAAAATATCTAGGAAAATCTGCACCTGAAGGGAAAAAGAGGTCACATTATACAAAAAGTGGTCAAATTGTACAAAAAAGAGGTCACATTATTTTAAAAAAGTGGCCAAATTGTAAAAAAAAGCGGTCACATTATACAAAAAAGAGGTCACATTATACAAAGAGAGGTCACATTATACAAAAAGGGACCACTTTATACAAAAGAGAGGTCACGTTCTACAAAAAAGAGATCTTTCTTTTTTCATCGTAATTATATGAAACTGTCCACTACGGAAGCAGATTGTAATACCCAGTGACATGCAGTGCTGGTTTTTGTTTTCTTTTTTAACCCGTTGAGTGTCTTATGCACACACGTTGGTGCATAAGACACTCAACGGTTGTACATGAGACACTCAAATACATGATTGTATTGTTTTTTTTTTTTTTAACTTGAACTAATTCACGCAATGCCTGCAGTTACTAATCAATATTGAATTATTCCTGTACAGGTCCAAGAGCGGCTCCACATCATCCCGCTTCTTCGACTCGTTCCAGCAACGCTTCCAGCACAAGTCGCCCTTCTTCTCTTGGTGGTGAGGCTACAGCCGAGCTGCTAGATAGGTGAGCATGCCAACCATAATTTCTTGTGTGGGTACCATGAGTTTTCATTACGAAGACTCGATAAAGGCCAGTGTGGCTACCATGAGTTTTCATTACGAGGACATGATCATCGATGTCGACCGCGTTTGTCTCATCGATTGGCCCGCTTCAAGGTTGTAAGAACTCTCAAACAATGTGCCAAACGCGGTCGATACGTATGATAGAGTCTCGTAATGAAAACTTACGGTAGTCACATAGCACCCTAATTACGTAACATAGGTACCATCAATTTGAAACATTTATCATTACTAATAATAATGGGAAAGTGAGTTTGTTTGTTTGTTCCGCTTTCACGCCGTAACTACTGAACCGATTGCTTTGAAATTTTGCAGACGTAAAGTTAGAAGTCCGGATTAAATAATAGGGTACTTTTTATCCGACAGCCACCGTGGCGTAGCGGTAGCTGATGCGGCCGCTGCGCAAGGTGGCGCGGGTTCGATCCCCGCACAGTGCAAGTATTTGTATGCATGAATATGAATATTTGCACTGGGCTGGTCGTGCCTCGGAAAGCCCGTTAAGCCGTTGGTCCCGGTTGCCATACGAACATCTAGTGGCAGTCGTTACGGGTTGTTGGAGACCTCAAAAGTCCAACAATTGGTCTAAATGCAATGCTTCGATGTCGCCTTTGGGTTGTGGAGGTCAGACGGCAGTCGCTTCACGGAAAATGTCGAAGTTTAGCCATAGCAGCAGTTGGACTGGTAAAAGCAGACCCCAGACTCCAAAGCTGAAAAGACTTCGGATGCGACTGGGATTAACGCTGGGATGATGATGATGATGGTACTTTTTATCCCGGAAAAAACTGATATTCCTGAGGGAAAAGCACGCTATAACCGAACTCCACGCGGGCGAAGCCGAGGGCGGAAAGCTAGTGCATGCTAATCCATTGTTTCGTGTGTTCGAAAAATATGTCTGCTCAACAACGTAAATAACGCAATGAATGTTGTTGAACTGTCAAAATGAAACCCATTGATACTGATAGTGTGTTGCACAATTATCCTGCGGATTGAATGAGAATATCTGACCAATTGGCTTAGTCCCTAATATTTATGCCATGGTACATGGCTATGGGTTTCTTAAAGAGAGATGATCGCCGTATGCGGCCACCATTCTTTCTGTGTAGCGCTCGGTAACCACACTGCAAGAATTTTTAAATGTAGGAAAAAAAAATACCAAGTTTTGGGAAGATGGAATTAATTCGCGGCAAAAAAGATTATTTAAAAATTCATTAAGTACTTACTATTGTTACTATGATTTAAAATTTCATATTTTATTTGATATACCTAACCTTTATTATCCTTATGGGTCGGCCGGCGCTTTTTTTACATATTGTCTATACAGTATGTAATAAAACCGCGACTCTATAGTCGTCGCGCGCTATAAGCAGACTCTATAGTCAGCTTATAGCGCTCTCCGTTAGATTAACTTGGGTGACTTAGTCTCTTCTTCAAATACGATAATAATGCAGCTAAGTAATAAAATTGTAATCCATCAACTTTCTTCCCCAGACGTTATAACAAAAAAAAAATGGTGAGAAGTTCCACACTGAAGCAGAAAACATATAGATGTAAAGGTAAACACAATTGTATGTATATGTATGTATAATGTAACGTAGATTAGAATTATATTGTAAACTAGCGAATGCTCGAGGTAGATCAAAAACGCGGCAACATGCGATATGTCACAGTCACTTTTAGTATTAGTTTTTATTTCTTTAGGATATTCGAATTTGCCTTCGATTTTTTTATTTATTGTGTTTTTCCCCGAACCCTCCTCCTCCCCCTCCCCCTCCCTTTTCTTCCTTTTCCTTTATGGAAAACATTGTAACACAAAACTAGGCACGCGAGAGTCAGGCGAGACGAAAGCGGGGCAATTTGGAGTTGGAAACTTGTTCATTACATTCTAGATTAGCTTAAAGATTCCATTTCCACTATCCATACTAATATTATAAATGCGAAAGTAACTCTGTCTGTCTGTCTGTTACGCTTTCCCGCTTAAACCTCTCAACCGATTTTGATGAAATTTGGCACAGACAATCTTCAAACCCTGAGAAAGAACATAGGCTACCTTTTATCCCGGAAAAATTTGATGTTCCCGAGGGAAATCTAAAAAGCACGATATAACCGAATTCCACGCGGGCGAAGCCGCGGGCGGAAAGCTAGTTCTTTTATAAATACTTTCCTTTTTTCCGTTCTAGGTTTACTCATAGATTCCATTTCCACTATTATTCCATACTTTTAAACTGTGACGTATCGTATGTAGTTTGCGTTAATTTAATTACATTTTATATCGACGACATTGCCTACAATCCTTGGCTAAAATTGTTTATTTTTGTATAATTTTATTTGTGATGTATCCATCGATAAACGAAAGCCCAGCTCTTGTATTTAGTTTCTGATTGTTTTGTGTGAAGATGATATGGCGTACCGCTACATGGCAGTGTAGGCGACTGGGGAAATTCACTTAAAATTAAAAATGGGGTATTTGACTAAAAAAAAAAACAATTAGTCCGTCTGTCGGATTTCCAAAAAATACTAGACACGTATGTGTTTTATTAAATCAATAAAAATTTACAAATATAAAAGGCATCAAAGATCAGGAGTGGTGCCTGGGGACGTCACTGGCCGCTAAAAAGTGTAGCGTGCAGTGACGTCACACGAGTTTTCAACGCACTGTGTCGTCTTCATTTTTTGTTTATTAGAAAAAAGACAAAATACGTGTCTAGTATTTTTTGGAAATCTGACTGTCGGACTAATTATTTTTTTTTAGTCAAATACCCTATTGTTATGGTTTTTTTACACCATAGTTTGGACATTGGAGAGTAGTTAATCATTACCAATACAGGGTTATTTTTTTCCCTGGGACCAGTATCGTAATCACGAGGATTGTATCAACTGTCCTATAGAAAACTTCAGTACTACTCGACCTAAAGGGTCCCATACACTTACAGTCCGCCTGCAGTCTCTGGTCCTAACGGGTGGCTTGCCGTCAAAGGTCTGCATGAAAGTATGTAAAGAAAACCCTGTCCGATCCGTGAAGGTATTGTCAGGTATCGATAACTGATTCTACTAATACCTATAAAGCAAGGCTAAACTTAAAAAATAATCCCCCTAAAAAATAAATATTATTTCGCAAAAAGAGGTAATTTAATACATGTGTGGTAGGCAATACATACGCGGGCGAAGGGGGGCAGGGCACGCGGTCGCATCGCTATTCGCACATAATAATACCGTCCAAAATGGTGTTGTCACTTTAAAAAAAAAAATTTTTTTTGGGGAAGTTAGATTTAATTCGCGGAAAAAAGATGTACTCACTTACCTTAGCGATTATTTCCTGCCGGCAATGGTTGTACAACGGCTCTGAGTCTACACACTAGCAGGCGGCAGTCGACAGTTTCACTCGTTTCGGCACCGACTGTCCGGCCGATGCCTGTCGATGCAGGCCTATAACATCAAGCGGCCACATATACTGTGGATCCGCATTGACCGGTCCATACGAAACCGTCAGAAGAACTGCGTGTCTGTGATCTTTTCCGGTTAACTGACAGGCTGATATCCACAGGCGAACTGTTAATGTGTGGGGCCCTTTAACGTATGGGACGGCCATTTTTTTATTTTAAAAGTTCCCATATCTTTATTATCAACCAGAGAAGCCGTACTCTTGGTATATACGTTTCGTTATACAACGGAACGGTATAAAGAAACGTTGTATAAAGATTTTTTAAATGATTGAAAATCTCGAAGTTTCATTGTCTTATTTATTATTTAGGGTTTTATTGCTCAATACATCATTGTGCTGCTACATAAAACAAATATAACAGGTTGGCACTGTTTGAATTAGGTATCTGTAAATGTCGACACTAAATCTACCCAATGTTGCCATGTCACAAGATCATAAAATATGGTACTTTTTTTTTTTTTTAATAATACCATAAGAAAAAATATGAAACTCGTTATGTGAATGCTTATATTGGGTGGTAATAGTATAATTTTATTATTAAAAATATTTCTTTACATGTTGATTGTCTAATAAAACAGAACTCGACTTATTTTTTTATATACCCAATAGTTTGATAAACAAAATCTGTTTCTAAAGTTGTAAATACATTAAAATAATGGTAGGCAACTAATATGTCCATGTTATGTAGTTAATATTTTCCAATTGATACATACAATATCTTGCTATTTTCAATATATCAAATTTTGACACAAATATAAAACAACTATATATGAAGGTAATTTTTTAATGAATATAACAAATCATTGATATAATATTAAACAGATATGATATGCTCTAACAAATTAACCAAAATAAATGTGCCGATCGCAGCAGCAGCACACACATGCATTTTTTTTATTCTGCGTACATTTCACACGTTAGCACAGTGTGAGTGAGATGGGGCGCTATCTAAAGCATAGAGAAGAAAAAGATGGCTAGTGTTTGTCGTTTGCGCTTAAATAGAATCGACGAAAACTAAAGCGACTTGCTGGACTTACCTCCTTTTGTACGCTTCATTTTCAGTGCGCTAGTGACGTATCTACCTTAGTTTAATATTATATCAATGTAACAAGTAGATTTTATGAAATACAGTAAATTTAATTTCAGTTATACTTGTAGTAAAACCTTTTTGTAATGTAACTGTTTGTTAAATATTAAATAATAACAGTTTTGTTGAATATTTTATAAACAAATACAGTGACAACTTTCATATGTAGATAGATAGTTAAATCAAATTGTTTTTGGACTCTTTGTTCTTTTTAATTGTTAAATCATAAACTTTCAGTCTTATTACAAAACTGCCCCCTAATCGGCGAACACATTTTTGTCAAATGATTGCGACTAGTTGGGATCAGTTGGGATCGTTCCGTTGGTCCGTTCGGTCCAAACAATCTCAACTAGTCGCAATCATTTGACAAAAATGTGTTCGCCGACTAGGGGGCTGGTTCTAACTTCTGACTATAGACTAAACTATTTTGAATTTCACATCAACAAGCGTATTTTTGAATGCTAAATTGACAACTTAGGCTCGGATTTATCATCGAGATTTAATTTCATCTGATCATAGTTCATAATTTAAAAATGGCGCTGGTTTAAACCTGGGTCTAAAGATAAATCCTGTTTTGTAATACGGCCGTTGGTAAATAAATATGAAATGAAACCCGCGAGTCACATAATGGGGACTAACAATCTGTAAATTAAGGCTTGTCTGTCCTGGATCTTATGCGTAAAATCAAACGGACTGGTTCTCGAAAACAGCGGCGCGGCAGCGGGGCGGTGGCGGGCAGCAAGCGGTATACTTCTCGCGCTCGAATCTTGCGGGCAGCGAGCGGTGATCGAGCGTTAGGAATAAATTTGAATCAAAAAGATGTTGCCGCCATTGTTCAGGCATTTTTTTCGCGAATAAAAACAAATATCTCGTCGACACAATCGTGAACACAACACTACGCGGCTATAGTGACGCGCGATCTGCCCGCTAGTTTCGAGAACGGGTCCTCGATGCCCGCTCGGCTACCGCGCCGCTGCCGCCGCCGCCGCCGCCCCGCTGCCCGCAAGATTCGAGGCAGCGGCCTAGGTGCTAACTCGCAATAAGCATAGCTCACCTGTAACCCCACGTTCGCATATGTAAAAAAAATGTGGAGGGACAATATCGCGCATTGGATTCCCAACCGTCTGTGTTAAGCCGAGCATTGAAAATCCAACATGGGCGTCAAAAAAGATAGTTGGAATTTCAATCTTCAACTTACCGCGGATGGAAAGCCGCCCGTGCGTATCATGTTTCCAATCTGAAGAAGAAAGGATGCTATCGTTAATGTAGAGCTCCGTCTCTCTCGCTCGCACTTGACTTTACACCGTTATAATACGGCAGCTAGGCTAATTTTGATTCGTTAATTGGGTTGTATCCTAAAAAATAATTTAATGTCCATCAGATAGATTTATAAAAAAAATAATGAATACGTATTTTTTATTTTTTCTTTCATTCAATTATTTGGGAAGATATATTGATTTGAAATGTCGCAGGACGTCACGCCGTGGTACAAAATATACCACGGCGTGACGTAATTAGCCCCCACTCCGTAACTTTTGATACGCTATATCTCAGTAGTTTTTGGTCATTTCGACCAAATAAAAATTATGGGTCTTAATTTTTCTATTATCTATAAGACGGACTAATTATTTTTTTGATTTTCATACCTTGGATACATCCCTAAGAACCAAGGACAGAGCTTAGCCGTCATTGGGCGTGGCCCTCTACAATGGACGCGCAATCTAGAATTTATTCTATACATTTTAAGTCGTAACTTGAATGTGCATAGCAAAATAAACTTTCAAACAATACCGCCAGGTGTCACTTTTAAATAAATGACGATTGTCTTTCTTTTGTATAAATAATTAACATTGCCACGAGCCTTTTGACACAGGCGTATGAAAACAGTACAATCTTTAACTTATTCCGTATTCGTACAAGTATCCGTTATAGTTTAATATAAAACCATACGATTTGTAACGATCAAGTAGATTGAAAACTTAAACAAATAATGATGTATGTATTTGAATAAGCAACTGTGAGAATGTAAGATGGATGAATATGTTTATATATTTTTAATTATTTATGGGAAGATATTTCTGTTTTATTGTATTCGTTCGATGTTTATACTTGGCCCATTTTCTTAAAGGTTTTGTGATATTTTTTAAAACCAATGAAAGACGTATTATAAGACAATCTTTTGGAAAGGGTCAAATATGGTGTTACGATTTTTTTTTTCTATCTTTGCGATGTAAATTATTGAATTATTTTAATTAAGGAATGATTATATATAACTGGTTTTATACTTACTGTAATATTAATTAAATGTCAACCTACTTATTTTATTTGTAACCTTTTAGATATACAACGTGTAACAAAAAGGGTATATACATACCAAGGGCATGGCATCTTTAGATGATATCAAACGATATCGGAAGGGTTTCAACTCAAAATAAAATACACAATAAATTGGTACCAAATTTTCGGTTTCGTGTGTTTCTTAAAATCAAATCATAACAAACGTGGCAGCACACTACACACGTTAATAACTACTCGTTACCCGTCACGTTACTTGCCAAAATCCGATAAATGTCTTCAATATCTCTGTGCGACTAGTATGATAGTAGCCTATCACAGGCGGTGTTTTTCCTCATAACTTCCTACCATAAGGGGAGATAGGATTAAAAGACCCTTCCAATATCGTTTGATATCATGTCATGCCTTTGTTATGTATATACCCTTTATGTTACACGTTGTATAAACTAAGAAAGTCTTCCTATAAATAGTTAAATATTACAATTCCATGTTGTACATAGTTTTAACAACTTTTGTTTAATAGTTATTACAATGTTTATTACGCATTATTATTTAATATTTGAAAAAAATATAATCACCATTGCATTTTACTACTTGTTTTATTTATCCCATATTCTATAATGGTAATTAGCCATAATGTTCCGAATGCAGTTTGGCTACCATGAGTTTTTATTACGAAGACTTGATCATCGATATCGACCGCGTTTGATTCATCGATTGGCCCGCTTCAAGGTTGTAAGAACTCTCAACCAATGAGAGCGCTAAACGGTCGATGCGTATGATCGAGTCTCGTAATGAAAACTCATGGTAGCTACACAGGGACATTGGCCTCTTTGAGAGTGGACTGTAGTAACCTACCACGTGAGCCCAAAGGCAGCAATCTCGACACTAATAACGATCACTTTCCGATCGATATCTGTTGCAGTCCTGTCGATACATTTTTAGTGATATTTAGTAGTCTTGACTCTTCTAAGTTATTGATTCTGTATTCTACCGAACTTATTCGCAAACTTGACGATTTTCTAATGATTTTATATATATATAAACCAGGGCTTGACCGCAATCCCGCTCGATGGCAGTGATGCAACCGTTGATGGTAGAGCGCGCTAGTTTATTAAGAGCCTATTCACTCAAAAACAAAACTTGAGTGAATAAGAAGGAAGACGGCAGTTGAGCGAGGTGATGCGATGTTACACCCAATAACACGACCAACGATGCTGTGCTACAGGGAGATTTGGCGCATCGTACCCGGCACATATCGTAACACAACTGCTCACACCCGTCCTCCGTACGATTCAAATTAAATATTAAGTTGTCTCTGCATTCAAGGACAATAATTAGCCTTCGAAAATCTACGAATGCGCTCTTCGCTAGCCTACCGCCATCGGTATCACGGATGTAGACTTGCGTTTGTCCTAAGAATCGTTACGACAAGCGATTATTTTCGGTATTATTTAACGATCAGTAGTTTGCGACAGCGTCGTTAGTAATGTCGGGCCTGCCGCCCCAGTGCGGGTTGGTAGATGTTACATCTTCTAATTTGAGGTTCTAAGACATGCCGGTTACCTCATAATGTTTTCCATCACCGATTTAAGAACAGTGATGATGAAATAATTTACACAATGTAAACCGCCTAAATGGGGTCGAACCCAAGAGCTAAAACTGATCGTCATCTGCCTAATCTTTTTCCCAATTAAGGGGCCATAATACCAGGAGGCGAAGCGCGTGAGGTAGCGAGAATCCCAGCGCCCTCACGCCTCAAGCCGCCGCAGGAGACACCATGGTCGGGAGACAACATCGAACTCCCGGACTGCGTAGGTGCTGGCCTGCGGGCGGTGAGCAGCGAGCCGCCCGGGCGCGGACCAAGCCCGAGTCGACGGCGCGTTGTGTTTCACGCGCGTCAAAAAATGTCAGCACATCGTAACGGAATCCACGAAGACCGATGCCTCCTGGGCCAGGGTTGCGGGTTGGTTAAAAAAGAAATCGTGGCTCTGGCGCACAGGCAAGTGAAGGAACACGGGTGGGTTTTAGTCAGTAAAGTCTGACACGCCCTTCCGCTCCGCCCAGAGGGGGAGACTTCATTTGATGATTTCCCATCCAAAACGAAAAAATAAAAAGGGGCCGTAATACCACCAATACCGATACCGAGCGATTGCCTATCTAGCCTCCACAACCCAGTTTTTGGGTAATACGATACCTCATGGTAAGATTGATAATCAGATTTTCCGGCTTCTGTCAACCCGTAACGACTGTCATTCATGGATCAGCGACACTTGGCTTAATCTCCTTTCCGAGACACAGGAATCTTGGTATAAAAATATGATCACCTGTCCACGGACCAACTGTGGCAAACGTAACTAAACCTGGGCCTGTAGCTAATGTAACATCCCTTCGTAACGAAGCGAAATCGAATATCAAACCAACGCCATTGGCCGATGTTACATTGGCTACAGGCCTTGATCGATCGAACCGAACGTCTGTTATTTCGCCACAAGACCCTCGACCACAACCCATGACGTATACTTATATTATAACTCCCGTCCTAAAAGGAATATAAAAATAAATAAAAATCCCATTATATCCTTTCATATTTTATTTCAACAGCAAATTCAGGCATTTATTACAAACAATAATTTGTAACAATTATGTATTTGTGCAAACAAATAAAACCTATGTTTATTATATTTTAATGACCCAAAGCACTAATCACCTAAATCACCGGTCTTTCAAGGAATGTTTATAAAAATATATTGCACTGGCGAATTCTAAAATACACAAAATATTAATATCGGGTTGTAAGCCTACTCTAGTTCAATACGCCCGCAGTTGCGAACATTATAAAATTAAACAATGGCAGTATTTGCTATCACCCGTCCCACCACTGACGGAGTAACACTATTTCCTCCCTCAAAAAATTATCAAAAGAGTAAAGTAAGTAAAAGCCCACATTAATAGTTCATCGCTGACTGTTGTTCACTTCTCCGGCAGCGAGCACTTTGCATGTCAAATAATTTTAAACTTTATGTAAATAATTAAAAGATCATTATCGCTTGAAAAGGTCACGCAGTTACAACGACGCTAATTTAGCATTTTTGTAGGAATGACAGGTCAAGCTACAAGAAATTGTCAAATATTTCCAATCAACCTAGAGCCTTATTGCTTTAGCGATAAAGTTGAAAATCTAATCAAGAAATATTAGAGATTGTAGTAACTTGATGTGCTGCCATCTAGACATACGCCAAAATCTATATCTGAACGCCGTAAGGACTATTCTTGCTTGCAGTGCATATTATAAAGCATCCTCATTTATCTTACATACGGACGCAGCGATGATCTTCATGTACAGGGGATTTTTTTTTCAAAATGGTCAAAGATTTTGGCGACAGTATATTGCATACCAGAGAATAATAACACGTAACTAATTTTTAGTTGCTACAGCTACTCGCTTTTCATCTGTCACCGGCGCGCGGCGAAAGGACAGGTGTTCACAAAGGTTAAGTGTTGTATTGAGTAGGCTTATGTCCCATTCAGACTAGAATTATTAACATGACAAGCCGAACCCACGTAGTGGATATATTTATAGAAATTCTAATCGTTGTATAATATCTTTACATACACAAAACCAAAATTTAAGTAGTCGGATTGATGTTCACAAGTTCGATCCTATCAATATACTTAGCACTCTTATTTAAGACAGAGAATAAAAAAAAAACTATCATTGTATCGCGTAACAATGCAAATCAAGTTCTTTTTTATGATATACATATAAGATTTTTGACGTGCTATTTTTCATGTGGCCATTAGCATCACGTATGACAATTAAGTTTCTAACCATTTTCTCTGGCTTGTCTGGTTTTCATAAAACTTAGTGGAAATAAAGACATATTTTCGTAGACCACAGGACTAAACAGGAAAACTAATTAATACAAAATAATAAAATAAAGAAAATTTTACATAAATAACATAGGTAAAATGCATAAAATATAACGATTTACAAATTAAACACAATAAAAACATGCAACTATTTGTGTAACATCACTTTTTCTTGTGCCAGTAACACTAAAAGATAATATTTTGCTATGTAATACACTCCTGGACTTTAGCGATCTTGCTTTATTTTGTAATCTGAGGGGTGATTCTCCTGAAGACTTGAGATGAATCTGCGACTAGATTTTGAACGTGTTATATCCAATAATTAGAAAAAACTAAAAGACCAGTACAGCTTTTAAAAGATTGTGTATTCTATTTTTGAACAACCTAAGTACCAAAATGGTGGCCAGTATTTGTATGATGAATTAAAACTTTCTTTAATAGGTACTTTTTGCTGCCTGTTATAATGTATGGAGGCTCGATTTAGGAGTGTATTATTAACAAATAAGAAATTTTAGAGCATGTTATTTCCTGTAAATCCTAATATCTGTCTTGGACCAATAATAGCAACTAGGCCTTCTGGCCTTCTTCGAGAATCTGGTTTCTTTATTATATACCTTCCGGAATAAAATTTCTAAATGATAGTTAAAAACCACATTAATCCGTAGCGGAATTTAGAAGAACCACATACATATTTAGTTCACACAGAGAGACACGAAAATGCGACTTCACTTTGTATTCAGCTATATTCAATAATAATGTCAATGCGAAAGTTTGTGAGTATGTGTGTGTAAAAAATACTTTGTTACACAGTTAGTAATTAATATATATGTTTTAATAATAAGATAGTAATTAATATATTTTAATTATTTCTTGTTCTATAAAAATACAATGTTTGCACAGATACGTCTTCAAAGAGAAAAAAAAACTTAATAAAAAAATATTTTTTGAAATATTTAAATATCAATATTTAATTTTTTATGAAATATTTAAGCCTTCATATTGGTTATTAGCAATTGACTGATCTTATAAAATATTACAAAATAAAAAATAAATTAAAACAGTTTAACTGAAATAGCTAAATTAAGCTAACTTAGGCTTGAAATGCACGAATTCTTTTTGTACTATATCTAAATTTATAAATAAACAACGTAGGTATTACTTTAGCGACCTGTTACACTGCATATTATTATTATTTATATTATATAACTTGCAGGCACAAAATACTTGCTGCAATTGGTCTGCAAGTTACTTGCAATATGTATAGTTCCAACTATGTGAGTGATGAAAATTTAGGCATCATATTACAAGTCGCAAACGTGATTGTTACTTCTATCTACCTTTATCATCATCAGGCTATAGCAGTCCACTGCTGGCTAGGTTTAGGCTTCTCCTATTTTACGGCCGCCACATTAGGGCCGGCGCTCACTGACGGCGTGGTACGACATGGCACGGCAGATTGTGTTGCGGTATGCCACGGCGTTCCATGGAATCCAGTGGCATGCCGCGAACCGAGCGTACTGCGCCGAAGTAACCGAAACGACCGCTGCGCAACTTTCAACGTTATTCAACTAGCTTAGCAATCATAATTCCTCGACACAAAGTGACCCATACGTGTCGGAATGCCATGGCGCGCCGCGGCAACTCGTGGAATGAGACAGCATGACACGTCATGCCACAGCAACGTGCGCCATTTCGCTGCATCATGATATCGAATTAGAGTAAAATGAATTCTGGACTTATTGCAATAAGATTCAATGTAACTTGTTTAATAATAAAATCCTTTGCCATGATACGCCGTACCGTGCCCGCAGCGGGCGCCGGCCCTTAGGCCTCTGCCTCGAATCTTGCGGGCAGCGGGGCAGCGCCGGCGGCGGCGAGTGAGCGGCAAGATCTTATGCATAAAATCAAACGGACCGGTTCTCGAAAACAGCGGTGCCGCAGCGGGGCGGCGGCGGGCAGCGAGCGGTGTACTTCTCGCGCTCGAATCTTGCGCGCAGCGAGCGGTGATCGAGCGTAAGGAATAAATTTGACTCAAAAAGATGTTACCGCCATTGTTCAGACATTTCTTTCGCGAATAAAAACAAAAATCTCGTCGACACAATCGTGAACACAACACTACGCGGCTATAGTGACGCGCGATCTGCCCGCTAGTTTCGAGAACGGGTCCTCGATGCCCGCTCGGCTCCCGCGCCGCTTCCGCATTGTTGAATGCCGTACCGCAAGATTCCAGGCCGCTGCCTTAGGCGAAGAACCGATGACCGTTGGAGTAAACATGGTTTTGAGTGGAGACCGACAATCGGTATACGTAACTTGGAGCGACCATCTTCGCAGGATGACTGGTAGTAACTGGATGAGAGTAGAGAAGAGGGGGGTTGTTTATCTTATTATTTCAGATTTTAATTTTAATAAATATAATCGACAACGGCCCCAATAGGCTATTTGACAGTATTCAATTATTTGTGATTTTTTGCTTTAATTGCATAAAATGAGGGTTCTTTATATCATTTACAAGAGTTTTAATAAAAAATAATAACAATTATTATATCCAAAGCACAAAAATATGTTTGGCTTTTTGTTTCTCGCGCCACACATTGTGAAACGATCCGGATTGGCTAATGTCGCGATGACGTCATACGCGCATCATCGCTTGTTTTCGGCAAACTTATAAACTGTTTTTCGGGGGTTTTTATCGATTTATTTGTACAACCCAGTACAGCACACCACTTGTAAACCATTTTATTAGATAACAACATCAAATAATAATTAAAACAAACACCACTGAGAACCGAAAACCGCTTGTGACGTCACTTACCAGGCGCAACGCCATATTGCTGATTATATCGTTTTCGCGGCTTATTTGAATTTTGAATTTTTATTTGCATATTTCTTACGAAATACGTATTTAAAATTAAAAAAAAATACATTGGGTGAACTTCTTAACCGCAACCAAGTAATTCAAGATAAAAATTATAAATCTGTCAAATAGCCTATTCCCTGGTTCATAAACTAAATAAGGTATATAAGTTTAGTGCATTTTTCTTTCTATTTAATTAAGAAAAGGACAGAAGATAAAATGTTAGTTCGGACCTGTCAAATTGGTCCGCTCATTTACGTATTTTTAGGCGCCATGTTTATAATCGCGTCTAAATTGTCTATGGAGTATCTTAATTTGACAGGATTAACAAAAAGGTTATCTTCTATCCTTTTCTTGAAATAGAAAGAAAAAAATGCCCTTAACTTAAAATTTGTTTAGTTTGTGTTTGCATTAGTTCACAATGTCGATCTACAGGGGACACTCGTATGGTTGACATATTTGCTATCCCGTGACTTAGATTTACATGATTTTGTACAGATTTGTGCCCCATTGATATCAATAGACTACACCCCCCTTTCTGATTATTATTTATTTATTTCTCTCTTCACAATGTTGGTTTCCTTTTACACGTGACTTAAACATAAGAGCACCCTATACGTATAACAGACTAAACCAGAATCATATGTTCGACGAAATAGTCTGCTAAACGATATTAATAGGTAACGCAATGAATGTTGTTCAACTGTCAAAATGAAAGCTGTCAAAACGTAATTAGCTCACTGGTGAAAAGTGGAAAATATGGCTGATGAGACAGACATATTAAATAAGAGTTAACAATAATTTTGGCGACCGAACGCTGGACAAAAGAGTACCATACTGGCTCATCCAATTGCCTGCTCACATAAGAGGTCAGAAAACAAAAGGAAAATTTGCCAGATCACTTAAAATGTTCTTACTCAGTAGTCTGTAAGCGTGTGTAAGACCTAATATTTGTAAATAATGTAACTTCTTTGCTAGATACTAATTTAAATGTCCGCGCTAGTAATAATTAATTATTGTTGATACACTGTTTGTTCCGTTCCCACAGACAAACCTTGAAAACGGTTTTGCGGGGCATGGCTTTATTTCTTTTATCATTTATCTCAATGTATTGTAAACTAGGGGCCATCCATAAAGTACGTCACACGAATTTCATGATTTTTTGAGCCAGTCCTTGTCACAGGTGTTAAAATTTCTGAGACCCCCCCCCCTAGTGTGACGTCACATGTTTTGCAATTTCACATCGAAAAATTATTAAATTAAAACAGCAGTTCCGAATTTATTTTTATTTCCATTTTAAATTAAGTACTTTTTTATGAAATCAACATTCTATTAAATATTTGAAACAATAACAAAGCAATAAACTATTGAATATAAAAAAAAGAAAGAAACTCAATCATCTTCAGTCCATGGACTTTGAAACTAATCCTTTAAATTATTTATAACTGTCATGGCAATCACTTCGTTCTCATTTAGTATGTATACAATATGTTAAGAAAACCCTGTCCGACCCGTGAAGGTATTGTTAGGTATCGATAACTGATTCTACTAATGCCTGCAAAACCTGGCTAAACTTAAAAAAAATACCCCCTAAAAAATAAATAACTTAAATAAAATAAATAGGTAATTTCATGGCAACACAGGCACAGGTCATGACCGCAGTTGACCTCATGCTTGTAGGTATAGGTAGGTTTGTCCACGTTTATCGACTCTCGAAAGAAATAATGATACTTAGGCAGCTCGTGAAAAGAACTTTTTTTTAAGTAGGAAGGTCGTCTGATTCTCCGAATGTATCATTTCATTGGATGAGCATAATGGCTGTGGCGGAGATGTTCCATATTTAGTTTACTAAGAACCATACAGGCCATACTCACGTACAGGTCGGCAAAAATATCGTGAGGCACTGTCATGCTAGAACCCTCGTGCATTGACCGATAAGTACCCACTTCCAAATTGTCTAACACCTGATCACAACACAGCTAATTGCAGTTACTACCTCCATCAGCATGTTACATTACTCTACGTTAGAAAACGACATGATCACACAATACACGAATAGTCTACACCTAAACAATGCTTACGCGCAACTAATAATTTAAAGTAAAAATTATGTTTATTTTATAAAAATAGGTACCTACGCGGCTGGCCTCGCGGCAAGCTTTGAGTAGAGATGTGTAAGTAATCAAAATATTGATTTTTTTATCGATTGATACTCGTCTATTTTTGGTATCGATTTAGTATTGTAGTTTCTCATTCTTATTCTCGATTCAACGTCGCATGGAATTGTTTAGAACTTTTACAAAACTAGCGAGGTACACTGCTGTAAATGAAAATCATGCCAAAGTTTTAATTTCAGTTTCTGTCTCAATATCGATGATATTGACCGATAAAATATTTGTAAAACTTTACTAAAAGAGTATTTCATAAGACCTTCTCCTTTCTGTTTACTAATAGGTACTTGTGTTATAATACTGTTATTAGTAATTAATCGATAATGAAACGAAAGTACTTTTACCATTAGGTAATCTGTTTTTACAATAAATCATTCAACCAGCATTGTTTTACACTAAAATTATATCAACTGCGGTCCAAACGATCCCAACTAGTTACAATCATTTGACAAAAATATGTTCGCCGATTAGGCTGCAGGTACAAGTTTCGATTAATAGCGATAAAAAAAACGTTATTACGCAAAAAATAGTACATCCCTAGTTTCACCTACTTTTTTCTTTGAGGATACCGACAATCTCGCCGCGCGCCGGCATCACAAACGGGGCCGCCAAATATTGAGCATAATTTATACATTTAATATCCAACAAAAAATCAAACGATGATACCGCCGAAAATGGTGTTGTCACATTTTAAAAAATTACCTAATTTTGGGGAAGTTCGCGGGAAAAAAGATAATTTCAAAATTCACTAGTATTGTTACTATGATGATTATGTTAAATTTCATATTTTATTTGATCATGTGTTTACCTAACCTTTATTGTCCTTACGGGTCGGACAGGGTTTTCTTAACATATTGTATAGAAATATTTTTTAGGTTATAATAATTAAGTAATATGTATTTCAAATTACGCGATTACTACCTCTAGATATATTAGATTTTGAAATGTGATGACACGAAACTTAGTGCCCCACCCACCCCTTGTCACACTTTGTCGCCATCCCCCTCCCCCCTTTATGTGTGACGTTCTTTATGGATCTAGGTTAAGAAAATAAATAATAATAAGGTATGTTTTGCATATACCAAATGATATGGCGTAATTTCGAAATCTGATAGTAAATTATTCATTCCACCACAATCAGAGCTACACTTTCATTATTTTCCATATATACCACGGTATAACTATACAAAGCGTCTTATCTCTGCATGTGTAACGTGTGTTGGTATTTGACGAACGCTATGGCTGCGAGCTCTTTGCAGAACTCTTCCAGGACTATCAGGCTTTCCACGAGCTGGTTGTGGTCGGCACTGGAAAGAAGAAACAATGGGGGTTAGTGAGAACTTGTTTAGTTCTAGTGTTGGTCTTTTTGTTCTATAAAGTAATTTGTAAACACACACACATCAATCACAATCGTCATCATCATTTCAGCTGAAAGACGTCCACTGTTGGACATAGGCCTCCCCTAAGGACCGCCACGACTACCGGTTTTGCGGTTTCCCGCGACCTTCATCAGGTCGTCGATCCACATTGTCGGGGGCTTACCCACGCTGCGCCTTCCGGTGCGTTGTTGTTGCAATTCTTCGGGCTATGCCGGTTATTCTCGTTCTTCTGCGGATCTCCTCATCCCTGATTTGATCGCGCAGTGAAACCCCAAGCATAGCCCTCGCCATTGTCCACCCACACACATAATTTTTGTTTATTCTATTTAACCATTTATGTACACACATAAAGGGTGTATCTGACATCGACGCACAAACGAGTACCATGGATCCAGTACATGATTCTGAACCCCCAGTGGTGGAATTTTTCGTCGGCTTTTTCATGATTTAAAAATAATTATATGAAGTTTTTTTCACTTTAGACCGTTCAAAATTGATTTACTTTTATAACCCAATATGATTTTAAAGTAAAAATTAATTAATTCGCTAATTACACAAAAAAGCGCAATGAAAACAAAACTCAAAAAACAATCTTATCAGCTGATTTGATAGAGTTCATATCAGGGATCAACATCATACCTACAAACCCGCACGGCGGCACGCTTGCAACGTTCAAATGCCGAGCCGACACTTTTTTAACCACTGTGAATTCTGTAACCGTTCATTAACGACATAAATGACTATCACAATTATATTAGTGGCATGCGGTGTAGCCTATCCGCGAAGTTTGCGTTACGATGTCAGATACACCCTGTATATAAACAGACAAGAGTAAACAGAACAGAAAAATTGTACAGAGGTAATTTTATGATAGACCGTTTTTTTTAAATATACCTACATATTTTTTTTCTATGATTTGATTGTATTATTTGAGTTGTGTGATCATCATGTACGAGTCACAATAAGAACCTTTCTTCATCTCAATTTTTTCCTAATCTTCATCATTGTCCTACCCTTTATCATCATCATTCCTTTTCCATTCAGTTTAGTCCTGTCAAATGAGTCCGCGCCAGACGTCAATTGACGTATTTTAGTCGCCATGTTTTAATCCTGTCTAAACTGTATACAGTTTGGACGTTGCTCTATATATATACAACGTGTAACATAAAGGGTATATACATAACAAAGGCATGGCATCTTTACATGATATCAAACGATATTGGAAGGGTTTTTTAATCCTATCTCTTTATGTTAGGAAGTTATGAGGAAAAAAACCGCCTGTGATAGGCTACTATCATAATAGTCGCATAGAGATATTGAAGACATTTGTCGGATTTTGGCAAGTAACGTGACGGGTAACGAGTAGTTATTAACGAATGTAGTGTGCTGCCACGTTTGTTATGTTTTGTTTTTAAGAAACACACGAAACCGAAAATTTGGTTCCAATTTTTTGAGTATTTTATTTTGAGTTGAAACCCTTCCGATATCGTTTGATATCATCTAAAGATGCCATACCCTTGGTATGTATATACCCTTTTTGTTACACGTTGTATATATAGAGTAACGTAATTTGCCAAAACTAAACTAATATGTTATCATTTACCCTTTTCTCAATAAAATATTTGTTGTGCATTCTCATATTTTGTCATCATTGTACAGAATTTTACTATATATTTTTTGTCACATTATCTTATTATTTTATTATATCCAATGTTAATGAATTAATTCTCAATTATTATTGACTAGATTTAAATATTATTATTATATTTTTTTGACATCTTATATTCAATTTATTGTTATTGTATCTGGTTGTTCATTTCGTAATTTAGAATATTAATTTTCATAACGTAAGTTTTATTTTTACACGAATGTTGTGCACGTCTGTTATTGACACTAACACTAGAATAAGACCTTTACAATGTTAAATAACCATGTTTGTGTTAGTGTTGTTGGTGTGCCTTAAATAAATAAATAAATTATTGTCAAATGTACTTACTTTTCATCATAAGTAGGGTCCTCACTCATAAGCCATAGTCGAGTGTTCTCAATGATCTTCTTAAAATTCCTTAACCTCGGTATCTCCATGGTCAACCTCCTCGCTACCTCCTGCAGAGTTTTGAACAGCGTCGGCGTTTTCTTGGCAGTCGGAAGCATGGGGTTAAGCAAATACTCGTGCAAATTCGGATGGGGGAGCAAAGCTAGCTGAGATATTATAGAAGTCAAGTGTAGATTCACTTGATAAGGCTGATTGGGCATGTTCGCAAGAAGTTTAAATAGCATTTTAAAAAATGGTCCTTCGTCGAAGTCTTCTTCTGAGGTTTGGGATGTGAGGTCTCGACTTCTTAAGACCAGCTTTTGAGAGAAGTGGTTTTCGTCGTGTTTTACTAAGCTGTGAGGTTTTAGAGGTTCGAAAGCGTCGTCGAGGTGGATGTCTGCTTCTGGTCGGCTGTCGTAACTGTGAGTCGAGCTGGCAGCCGTGTCTACCCAGCTGTAGTCGGAAGGCCAGTGGAACGTTGATGTGGCGTCTAACCAGTACTGGAACGATTATTTTATGGTGTTTGTATTAGTGTAATCATCTCGTTAATTCTAGTCGCAACCGAAGCTTTTTCAGCTTTGGAGTCTGGGGTCTGCTTTACCAGTCTAACTGCTGATTTTTGGGTAAACTTAGATATTTTCCGTGAAACGACTGCCGTCTGACCTTCACGACCCGCAGACGATATCGAAGCATTGCAGTTAAACCATTTGTTGGACTTATAAGGGCTCCATCAACCCGTAACGACTGTCCTTAGATGTTCGCATGGCAACCGGGACTAACGGACTAGACCAGTGCAAATATTCATATTTATGCGTACAAATATTTGAACTGCGCGGGGATCGAACCCGCACTTCCATGCGCAGCGGCCACGTTCGCTACCACTACGGCACGGAGACTCTCAGGCAGTAGTGTATTTACAATATAATTTAATATCGGTAAAGTTTTTATACTATACCCTGTCTATTAGGTTAACCTTTTTTTGACAGCTGTCTTAAAGCGTACGGACGACAGCAGGTCAAGCTACCCGAAACCAAATATTTTCAATCAATACTGAGCCTTAATTCTTTAGCGATAAAGTTGAACATCTAATGAAGACATTTTATATATTGTAGTAGCTTCATGTGCTGTAATTAGCAAGCAACGTAGTAGAGTGTAAAAAAGTGCTTCCTCTCTCCTAGCTTCACTTATGTTGTTGTGCCCGACAGGGTCCACATGAACTAATTTTAAGAAATTACCATCTAAGAATACATGTGGAAAACAATAAAGTATTGAGTATTGAGTAATCTGTACTTATTCGAGATTACGTAACAGTTAACTTTAAAATGCGTAAAAATAACCACAAAATCTGCTTTTTCTTATTGAATTATCTTATTTAAGAGTTCCTGCATAGCATTACAACACCGTACGTACCAATATATGTGTAATAATTTATATTATGACAACAAACTTTTTTATCTATATTTTTCGTGTATTTATTTATAACTAGTGCGCTTTACCGTCAACGATCGCATCACTGCTTACTATCAGGCGGGCTCACCGTCAAGCTTAATTTATAAAATTTATTTAAAAAATACATCCCTGTTTTTACATGCTTTTTATTAGCTTCACTTGTATGTTTGCTTGCTTGCTTGCTTGTTTGTTTGTTTGCTTGTCCGTCTCTAACTCTTTGGACTACGAGTGGGCGGCGCATTACTGTAATCTGTATAATGTCCCACCGTGTCAATATGTTCGTTCGTTGGTTTTTTTTTTTTAAAAGAATATCGAAAGTTGAAAATAAACATAGTTTAAAAAACTAAAAAATATGCTTTTAAAGAATATCAAACTAAAAAGTCAAAAATAATTTTAAAAAAAAGCGTGAGGCGCTTAATATACAAAAATTATGGCACAAAGCGCCTCACGCTTTTCTTAAAATTATTTTTGACTTTTTAGTTTGATATTCCTTAAAAGCATGTTTTTTTAAACTATATTTTGTTTTTCATATGCTTATACAGCTTATTTATACCAGATTGGACAACGCTGCCTTATACGGAAATAATTTTAGCTTCAGTACCCAAATGGTAAAAAGGAGACGCTGCTTAGTAACAGCGTCTCCTTTTTTAATTTATTTATTATCTATACTAATATATAAAGCTGAAGAGTTTGTTTGTTTGTGCGCGCTAATCTCGGGAACTACTGGTCCGATTTGAAAAATTATTTTTGCGTTGGATAGCCCATTAATCCAGGAAGGCTTTAGGTTAGGCTATATAACATCACGCTGCGACCAATCGGAGCGGAGCATAACTAAAGCACGCGAACGAAGTCGCTGGCGGCTGCTAGTAAATTATAAACTAGTGACTCGACCGCAATCCCTCCTGATGGTAAACAGTGATGCAATCGTTTATGAAAAAGCGCGTTAGTTTATTAAGAGCCTATTCATTAAAAAAACTGAGTGAATAGGAAGGAAGACGGCAGTTGAGCGAGGTGAGGCAATGTTAAACCCAACAACACGACCAACGATGCTGCACCAGAGGGAGATTGATCTGGAGACCCTCCACGACCAAACTCCCGACACAACAACATTTGGCGCATCGTACCCGGCACACATCGCAACACAACTGCTCAGACCCGTAATCCGTACGGCTTCACCAGACATCATGCCGGAGCACGACGAATCGCTAGGCGGTAAGACTTCTTAGTAACGTCTGTGTATCTGTTTTTCTGGACTGTATCCCATGAATCGTGATGGCTAGACAGTTAATTTTTTTACAGATTTTGTATTTCTGTTGTTGCTATAACAATATAAGTACATAAATAATATAAGAAAAATGTCTGTTTAGTGGTAGGTACGACAAGCTTTGTGTGTGCGAGTTCGCCTTTTTTATTATACTTATTTTTGTTCTACCATCAAATAGTTGAACCAATTTTCGTTATACAGGTTGTTTGGTGCACCATGTGCCAAATTGAAATGGTCCACTGAAGGGGTCATCAGCTATCCTTTCAGACCCCTTAACACCCCTCATGTCCTGTGGATTTGTTTTTATCGACTTTTTATTGCTAAAAAAACCCAAATTATACGTTCAAATACAAATTTTAATAAATATACAATATGTAAATAAAACCCTGTCCGATCCGTGAAGGTGTTGTTAGGTATCGATAACTGATTCTACTAATGCCTACAAAGCTGGGCTAAATTAAAAAAAAACTATCCCCCCAAAGTAATAAATATTATTTCGCAAAAGAGGTAACTTAATACATGTGCGGTAGGCAACGGCACGTGGTCGCATCGCTTATAATAATCCCGTCAAAATGGTCTTGTCACTTGCTTAAAATTACCAAATTTCGGGGAAATTGGAATTAATTCGCGGGAAAAAAGATTATTTCAAAATTCATTAGTATTGTTACAATGAGGATTACGTAAAATTTTATATTCAATTTGGTCATTTGTTTATCTAACCTTTATTATCCTTATGGGTTGGACAGGGTTTTTTTTACATATTGTATAAGGCGTAGACTCTAGTTTTCATTTAATTTCGATGTGTATCGTTTAAGAGTACTTTTAAAATAAGTGACATTACGTCACCAAGATTTTTTTTTAATTAATTCGCAATGGTAAAACTTAAATTAAAGCTGTACATGTTACAGCTGTATATATGGCTAAAACAAAAAGCGACCCGGATCTTCCAAGTCCCTCATTAATTCTCCAGTCTAGCCTCTTGCTAAAGATGTGCCACATGCCATAAATTTTTTTTAACAACTTTGTGATATAGCTAGAATTGTGAATCAATCTATATAAAAAATCTACAGGGCATGAGGGGTGTTAAGTGGTCAGAAAGGCTAGCAGTTAACCCCTTCAGTGGACCATTTCAATTTGGCACACGATGCAACAAACACCCTGTATATTCATTCATCTTTCTGTCTCTTCCGAGACTGGATATTTGCCCAGGTGGTTGAAATAGGCTTTCCTTCTATGACATGGAACTTTACCACTACTTCTGGCCAAACCTTCTGGATTTACAGGCGTGATGTTAAATTAATAATAATTATAATTTTTATTTACATCAGACAATTGTCCATTGCAATTGCAATTGTCAATTGCAGTGTTGTTTGTGCATAGGTGTACATCTCTCTACGTATATTTACCTGGTACCGCCTATGTGCATCGTGAATATAATGCTCGTAGTCGGCGCCCACAGGGTCGGACAATATGGCCCGCGGGAGAAGCAGCAGGAAACTGGAACGAAGGGGGACAATGAAACGCATACTCACTTCCAACGCATTTAATCTCATATGTACAGATATATAGAACATTCAAAAACATACATAATCACAGATCTTATCGTGCTACCAGCCCCCTAATCGGCGAACACATTTTTGTCAAATGATAGCGACTAGTTGGGATCAGTTGGGATCGTTTCGACCGCCCATTGGTCCGCGGCCCAAACGATCCCAACTAGTCGCAATCATTTGACAAAAATATGTTCGCCGATTAGGGGGCTGATTTTTATATATCACAAACTATATTTTAGGCTTCATTAATAAATCACTCGCAGAATTGCTTTGAATATATGCATGTTTTGAAATTACTGTCAAGTTTTACGAAGTCGTAACCTGCCTAGACATGACTACCCGTAAGGCCAAGTCTATTAAGCTAGAAGCTAAAAGGGGTGTTCTTATAAAATTATTGTGTCAGAGTGATTTATTAATATAGAGAATGAATTCAAGACCGTAGCCAGAGAGATACAACACAAGGAAAGTAGGAAAAATTCAAACACTATTATTTGGGATCATTTTTAAACATAGTGTATTTAAGGGATTTGTGGTCAATTTTCCTAGCTACGGCCCTGTACTCATTTACCCGACGTGCTTATAAATTTTTTGAAAAATAAATCATAAAATATCATATAAGTAAAATTAATAAATTCTATAAAAAGTTTCAATTTGACCAGATTCTTATATACAGTTCCTTTGTAAGGACGATTTGAATTATAATTATACGTATATATTATGTGGCATCAAAATGAAATAATATACATAAACCTTTAAAAATGATTTTCACATTTTTCATTTTTATTTTTTAGGCAAGTCACATACGACATTTTTATGATATTTACAGTAGATATGAGCAACCATTTTTAAGTTAACGGAAGATTTCGCGTTCTTATTTTAATACGTCATTAATTAACAGAATTTTGTAAAATAGCAACACTGGCTAAATAAATAAAATAGGCACTTAATGGTTCGTTCTAATTAACGTTTAATTAGAACGCATTAAATGCTGGCGGATATTATGATTTTATTAGAAGTAGATTTCAACTTAACAAGTGAAACCAAGTCATCTACCAACCCGCACTGGGCCACCGTGGTAGATTACGGCCCACTCCCTCTCATCGAGAGGAGGCCTGTGTCCCAACAGTGGGAACAAAATTGGCAGATTATGTATGTATGAGTGGTGAACTGTGTATTTTTTTGGTGAACTTATGTTCACCTCAGCCCAACCCTAAAGAGTATATTGTGTTATGTATCTGAAGACTTGTAAAAATCGGGCGATAAACGAATTGTTGAAGCAATCTACGGCGCTAATAACGCGAAATAGTCCGTATGTGTGATAATTATTAAAATAAAATTACCATTTTTTTTTTTTTTTATAATTAAAACTATTTACAACTTAAAGAACTAATAATAGATGAGATTATGGCAAGTATCTTTGTACATGAGATGATTATGACAGCTATAGAAATATTTTACCTAAAATTAAATTAAATTTAGTAGCCCCAAACCTTTTCCCTACTAAACTAAAAGAAAACTATTGCCGTCCTTCACTAACACATAAAGCGTGAAAAAGAAGAAAGAAAAAAGAGCTGCCTTAGAAGTCTCAGCAAAAATAATTAACAAGATTTTACTCCAATTCGGAATAAGATTAAACATTTAAACAAACCTTTTTAACAGTCTGTTCAATCGATTTTGACTTCTATTGCGTTAGTAGCGTGGAGGAAGGCAGCTGCGGTAAATATGTAGTTTCTTCTGCTTTTAATGCCATCCTTATGCCAACGGAATAGAAATCAAAATCGGCCGAACGGACTGTAGTAAAGGTTTGTTTAAATATCTAATCTAATACTAGCATACAGTATGGTTTTACACTTAGTAAACCACAGATAAAACCAAAAACTCGTGTCTCTTTTATAATCTAGCTATAAGAAAACGACAACAATAGATTTTGTTAATTGTGTAATTAAAATGGCGCCTTTAATTCATTTTATGTGATTTGTGCTAGGTACTTATCACAGACACTTTTGACATTTGATTACCAAGTGGTCGGTTAATCAGAAAGATGAAGATAGTAAGTACTTCTACTGATGCTGGTGACTAATCAGTCACTTAGTACATCCTTCCTTCCTCCCTACAGTGACCTAAATAATTCAGTTAAAATCAATATCCAATGTGTTGGCTCATCTCCATTACATGACACTTTAACAGTAACAAAAAGTAGTAATACCTACCCTTTACTCTGCCTACCCTTTCGGTCAAAAGGCGTGGTGTTAGGTAGATATAGTTAGATATAGCTTGCAACCTAACCTATCGATGTTAGATATCAACAACATGTAACGGAAAGGGTATATACATACCTAGAGCACGACTTCTTTTGAAATATTCAGAGAAGGGCTTCAACTCAAAATAAAATACTCAAAAAATTGACACAAAATTTTATTTTTTTAATTAAAAATCATAACTAACGTCTCACAGCACTAATTAGATCAATAACAACTCGCTACTTGCCAATATCACGAGAAATCTCTTTCGTGATTCTGTGGACCTAGTGTTTGGTATCATCCAAACAAGCCGTGCCTTCGATACGTATATACCCTTTCCGTTACACGTTGTATAAAGAGTGTAAAAAGACTTAATGAAGCCGAGGGCCACAGGCACTACCCGTCATTGTATTTTCTTTATGTGACAAAGTCTTATAATTCGAAGGAGCCGGCTGCACCCACGAAAAACCATGACTCATGCGGCGTTACCTCACTCTGAGGCGTTCCATTTAAAGCTTGAAGTGCAAGCGAGAGCGCGGAACGACCGACAAAGAGGCACAATCGGCCTACGCATTTGGCAGGGTTCGACATCTGTCTCTCTTCTACTTGAGTGAGCGAAGTGTCCGTGTGGACAGCTGCTATACAATAATACATTTACATTTTTTCGTCAAGTATGAAGTGCAGTGAAAAGTGCATGTGGTGTCAATTGTTTAAAGCAACGATAATTGCGGCGATAAAGGTTTGAAAAATGCAACCATTGCATCAGTATTTTATGACGTTGTCACGTTCAACTATCGTCAGTGAACCGACTTTATAGACAGTTGTTTTTTTTTTGGACATTTGAGCAGTTAATAGCCTCAATCACAAACATTCATTGGAAGACAGCTCACTCCTCTCTTCACCTAAGTTTTTACAGAACCGCGCTGTTGGGAAACTTTGCTTGGATTACAAAGATATTGAAATTCTTGATAGTCGAAATTATTTTTAACTTTCATTGACATTTTTTACGAAAACAATGTTTTGAGGTACCGTACCTACAGTGTACAACAGGACTCTTTTAGTAAGATTTCACTGTCTGCCTGTCACCAGCCCCCTAATCGGCGAACACATTTTTGTCAAATGATTGCGACTAGTTGGCATCAATTGGTATCGTTCGGGCCGCCCATTGGTCCGTTCGATCCAAACGATCCCAACTAGTCGCAATCATTTGACAAAAATGTGTTCGCCGATTAGGGGGCAGGCTTGTATATCATGAACCATGATAGTCTAACTTTGTTTTTTTTTTAATAATTATAAACTAGTCCTTGACCGCGATCTTACCTGATGGTAAGCAGTAATGCAATCGTTGATGGTAAAGCGCGCCAGTTTATTAGGCCTATTCACTAAAAAAAACTTAGTGAATAGGAAGGAAGACGGCAATTGAGTGAGGTGATGGAATGTTAAACTCAACAAAATAATAGTTTTCCAGTAATTATTAATGCACAAATATACTTATTTTCTTATGTACAGACGACAACACATCAAGCTACTACAATCTGTCAGATTTCTGTATAAAATTTTCTACTTTATCTTAAAGTATTAAGAGGGGACTCTGATGGCGCTTTCTCTATACAAAGGTATTCTGCTGTTTTCTTTGTGGATAACGCTTTTAGAGAAATTATATTTTTTTTCTAGTTTTGCAAAAAAAAAGGTGATATAAAAATAATTGAGATCTGTCGTGGTTTGAAAAAGAAAACAGCAGAATATGAAACGTCTTTTGGTCAACGTTTTTGTAGATAATATCAGCCTGAACTGCAACTGTCCCTTTCGCACTTTACGGGGAGAGGTTGGAAGCAGCGCGACGGCAATAGTTTCTTCAAATACCTATTTTCCAAATTCCTTGGCACTAGAATCCCCTCTTAAGGCTCAATGTTGATTGGAAATGTTTGACACCTTCGGGTAGCTTGACCTGCTGTCGTCCGTCCAATGCTTAGTTGGCGACTTGGTCTTTTTACACCCTGTATTAAATTAGTATAAATATAAATTTATATTAAAATTAATAAAATTATTCGTTATTTGTGACACAGGCAGTATTTTCGGCGGATATGAGTGATTCCTTATTCATAATTTCCTCGATGACCGTTTTGAGTCGTATTAGCCGGCTAGAAATTTAAGCTCTGGTTAAAATCGAGAAGCTTTTGCAATACAATAAAGGTCTTAATAAAGTGTTTATAAAGCTGTTTATTCGTTGCCAGCAATAACCAGCCACCGGTAGCTATTATGTGATTTGGTTAGATTTTGGGCAGATTAACAAAACTTATGTTATGCTGTCTGTCGGAACATGTATGTGTTTTTTTCCCTTAACGTGAATTGTCTCCGTTTACCCCCTTATTCATAAACGTTGCTTAAAGTTAACTAGTGATTAGTTATTGTTTAACCATACATTTTTGCCGTTTGCACGTCACTTAACTTCAATCATAGTTTATGAATGAACACCATAGTGTTTAAGGGGTTTATTTATAAACGATGATTAAAGTCACTAAGCACTAGTTAACTTGAAGCAACGTTTATGAATAAGGGGGTTTGCTTAAAGCGTTTATTACATTCGTTGTGGATGCATAAAAAAATTATAAATAATAATAGTTACACAAATAAATGAAGTCCGACGTTAGTTTTTGTGCCTTTTCATAGTAAAACGCATGTGTGCAATTCACATGGTAGACGTGAAAGCTTCAAACATTTTGGTTCAATATAATGTGACAATTGTAAAATTTTGGTAGGAGAATAATTGTAGAGTAAATTATTTTAAATTTTATTCGTAAATATTACATAAGATTTAATTCACATTCAGGACTTATAGAATTATAAAATTATGAAAAAAAAAAAACGAGCAAGTGTATAAGTAACACAGTATTAATGCTCCCTATCCTATTTCTCTCAGGTTATCCATACTAATATTATAAATGCGAAAGTAACTTTGTCTGTCTGTCTGTTACGCTTTCCCGCTTAAACCTCTCAACCGATTTTGATGAAATTTGGCACAGACAATCTTTAGACCCTGAGAAAGAACATAGGCTACCTTTAATCCCGGAAAAATATGATATTCCCGAGGGAAATCTAAAAAGCGTGATATAAGCGAACTCCACGCGGGCGAAGCCGCGGGCGGAAAGCTAGTATATTATAATTTTTTTAGTCTACTCGGTTAGCGCAGTGATTAAGCAATTGACTGCTGCGCTGCGTGTAACGGTCTCGATTCCCGCACGGAACAGATATTTATATAACCTACAAGTAATTGTTCCGGGTCTAGCTGTTTATGTATGTGAGTTTATATGTTTGTGTAAACGCAT
The DNA here is from genome assembly GCA_017933935.1 of Sesamia nonagrioides. Taxonomy (NCBI): domain Eukaryota; kingdom Metazoa; phylum Arthropoda; class Insecta; order Lepidoptera; family Noctuidae; genus Sesamia; species Sesamia nonagrioides. Next base: position 543,360 of record JADWQK010002132.1, on the reverse strand, counting down.
CCACGATACAGTAGAAATGCCAAGAGGGGGCAAAGTCTAAAAAAAATGTGCCTGTCTCTTTTATTGTCGCTTTTTCGTTTCATCTACTTTTAAATGATAATGATGCTGAAGAAGTCTTTTCTACAAAAAATTATAACAAGGCTACTAGACTGACCATACCTCCTCAGACAATTAACTATCATAATCCTGTTCTTTAAAGAAGAGTAAAAATGAAGAAGAATAACAAAAAATGGAGAAGAATTGAAAAACTAAACCTTAAGCGATTTTTAGTGGTACCAAAGACCAAACGGACCACGTTTATACGTTATTTTTTCTTTATACGAAACCTGAATATAGTTTGTTCAGAATACGCAACTGAATCGATTCCAATCATTTTTAAAACATGTTATATTTTTTCCCAAATACGGCCTGGAAGGGTAAAAACCGTTGACACTAAAACCATAAGTAGATTGCTTAATTATAAAAATGTTTATCTGAATTGAAAAATAAATAAACGTCTTTTCTTTCAAAAATTTTAAAAAGTTTCTGTCTGAGACCGGCCGTAAACTAATAGATACAATGCGCCCGAGGTACGTATTAGTGCAAAGGGCGCCGACCTCTTGCACTGGCCGTTCGTTCTAACGTTAACGTTCTAGTAAGTTCGTGAAAAAAGGGACATTTTACTAAAAAAAAAAACTTTTTTCATGGAATTTACGTTCTGAAAGTGAAACCAAACCATTGATTTCATGAGTACCGGTGTTAACACCAACAACCTGTATATTTAAAAAATGTTGCGGTGTGGTTACCAAGCGCACAACACAGTTCACAGCGGATCATATTGTCCTAGGGCCCCCGTCGCGCCTCGTCTCTGCAGGCGCGAGCGGGCGAGCAGCGCGTTGACCATATTTTTGTTGGGACAACCAGGTAACGACAGCCAAGTAGGATAACAAGCTCATAACTTTGTGATTTTTAATGATAGCTTTTTGAAATTTTGTACATAACTTGCTTACATAAAATACTGGACACGTGTTTCGGGTTTCGCATATATAAAAAATAACGCCGTAGAAAAAGATTCAAGGACCGAATTAGAAGAAAGAGGTACACATACTACACATACAAATCTCAACAGACAACATAACATACTAGAAGTGTCACAGTGAAGCGGTATACTGACCTGTTGATGACTCTGTGTATGTTCTCCGAGCCTTCGTCGTGATGCTTGGGGTCCAGCCCTTCGTGTGACAGTATGTCTGTGATCTGTTCGTTCACATGGTCTTCGTGTTGCAGCTGCTTCATCGCCTCTCTGTGGAAAATTAGAAAGAAAGAAATAAATAAATATTAAATTAAATCTTTTATTTAGTGTACACACGACTTAGAAACCAGTATTAGTACTTAAATCAAGCAGAATAACAACATAAATTATTCATTACTATGGCACAGTAGCATGTAGGCATATCCAATGCTCCAGTATGGGGCTGTTCTACCTATCAGCCATACTTTTCAGGATGTTGTTCGATATACCATCCTACGTACCAGTAAAAGTCTGACAACATACTATAAATACATACAACAACATATAAATAGAAGCCTTTTGGAAAACTACGATTTATAAAATGTGGGAGCGAGATAGCACGAGACTCAGTACAGTTCCTACTCCTAGTCCTGCTCGCACATACCGCGCGCTGTCACAAGACAATAGGCTATGTTTTTATATTGTGATGTTCTTATTGTTTATGTTTTTATATTTTTGTGATTATTTGCTTTAAATGCATAAAATGAGGGTTCTTTATGTCATTTACATGAGTTTTAATGAAAATAATAACAATTAATATATCCAATAACCCAAAAATATATTTGGCATTTTGTTTCTCGCGCCACATATTGTGAAACGATCCGGATGGCTAATGTCACGATGACGTCATACGCTCATAAACACTAGTTGTCTTTCTACGTGTTCTCAGGTGTTTTAACGTTTTTAGAAGATTTTTAACGATATTTGGAGCGTTTTGAGGTTTTTTTTTTTCTGACTGATAAATAACAGATAAACACGAACACCACTGCGGAACCGAAAATCGTTTATAAGTTTGTGACGTCACTTACAAAGCGCGACGCCATATTGCTGAATAAAGCGTTTCGGCGGCTTATTTGAATTTGCATGTTTCTTACGAAATATGTATTGAATCAATCAAAATTGTTTATTTCAAATTAACCATCACTTGGTACTTTTGAATAGTCAATGTCGGTCAGTCCAAGAAAAGTGAAGCTAAATTGCACGTTCCAAAGCGTAGATCTCTATGGAGAAGAACGTGCAAGAAACTCCATGGACACTCTTTTAACATCATAATATATGGGTTAAAATTAAAAAATAACTTTTTGGTGAACTTCTTAACCGCAACCAAGTAATTCAAGTAGGAATTATAAATCTGTCAAATAGCCTATTGTTATAATGCTAATGTTTACCTGTTATACTCTCGTTCTCGTCCGAGAGAGAGGTCGTTGAGTCTGTCCCGCTCATCATCTTCCATCAGCGGCTGTGGCGCAAAGTACCCGCGTGACGTCACTCGCGCTAGAACCACGCGGTGTATACTGTGCTCCGTACCTTTTTCTATTATTGTCTGTGGGGCAAAACAGCTTGTGTTGGTTTTAATAAAATATATACAACGTAATTTTTTGTTTATGCAAAAACTGAATATAGTTCAGAATAAGTACCTAACTGAATCGATTCCGATCATTTTTACACAATGTTTTATTTTTTCCCAAATACATTTAGAAATTGTTTCAGAGTGGTTATCGAGCGGTTACGATAGATCATAGTACTTGCGGGCGCGCCACAGCTGACGCCACAGGTCAACGCACGCGGCTCGCCCGCCCGAGCGGAGCGTTGAGTATATTTTTGTTGGGACAACCACGTAGGATAACAAGCTCATAACTTTGTGGTTTTTCATGATATCTTTTTGAAATTTTGTACATAGATTCTTTACTTAAAAATACTGGACACGTGTTTCGGGTTTCGTATAAACAAAAACAATAAATGTTGTACATAATTGGTTCGATTTGCTTAGAACATTCGTTTTAACGGACCAATAAAATTTTAAGATTGGGTGAGCAAGAAGAATTTTTTTAGGACAACACTGAAATTGGAATTTTTTGAGTTCTAAAAAAAATTTATGGCCCTTTTAGGATATTTTCGAAAAAAAATAATAACTAAATTTAAGTGCAGTGCATATTTTTCTTTATATTTCATAACTAGCTTTCCGCCCGCGGCTTCGCCCGCGTGGAGTTCGGTTTTATCGCGCTTTTTAGATTTCTCAGTGTTTCTCTACTATATTATGCATTTATTATACATACAAACCTTCCTTAAGAATCTATCTATTAAAAAAAACCGCGTCAAAATCCGTTGCGTAGTTTTAAAGATCTAAGCATACATACGGACATACAGCGAAAGCGACTTTGTTTTATACTATGTATTGATGATGTAGGTATAGAAGATAAAATAAGAACAGAACTAAATTAATACATATATGTATATATATCGGCGCTGAGCACCGTCTGATAGCGATATAGTTTTAAGTTATCCGATTAATCGACTTTCTAATTTCTGAACGAAATGTAATGTAATCGTGTAGTGATTCCTAAACATAACACCCGACACTGGCACAAAAGAAAAAACAACGGGTACTGGTGACAGCTGGTCAACGGTCATCTAGAATGTGCGACTCGTGTCAAGTGGAACGTTCTTAGAAAAATTATTGTAAAATTGGAGTGAACAAAGTTTGATTTAAAGTTTATCGTTACAATTGATTATCTCCTTGCCCGATAACCTACGCCTACAAAGGATCCCTTGCTAAATAAAGACGGAGCTTCCCCAGATGATACTTTTGTACCGCTAACCTCTTCTAATGATGGCCATCTTCCCCAGATGCTGCTTTAGTACCGCCAACTTCTTCTGATGATGGCCATGTGCCGTTATATAGATTTCTGACCTTTTCTTAATTAAATAGAAACAAAAGATGCACTGAACTTTAATTTATACCTATAACAAGCTCAATAAAGAATGAGAGAAGGAAGAAGAGAGGTAAACAAACCAATTTAGGGTTATCACAACTCACGTTTAACAAATCTCCTGCGGCCCTAGCCAATGTAACATCGCTTCGTAGCGAAGCGAAATCGAATACCAAACCAACCAATGGCGGGAACGATTGACCACGTGATTTGTCGCGTCGCGTGGACAATCGTTCCCGCCATTGGTTGGTTTGGTGGTCGATTTCGCTTCGCTATGAAGCGATGTTACATTGACTACAGGCCCTGATATTTACATGATTATCGACTTTACATGTTAACTATTTATTAACAACACCTATTGCAGCATATTTCAATAGATCACTAAAATAACATGCATAATAACTTGGTATTTCGAAAAACCATTAAAACGTCGACATTAATTTTACGTGATAGCCCTACAAAAAGAAAGATGGGTGAAATCCAGGTATTAAACACAGTTTGTGGAGTTCACCCAATGAATAAAGTTGACGCATTTGTCAATACAATTTTGCGTATTTTCAAATCAACTGCATAACATATGCATTGAAATACTTTCAAGTATGGACTAAGTATAATATATATGGATCCAAAAATTGAACCGTAGTATTCTGTAATCTGTGCTATTAGGAAATTAGCTTTAGCTTACATGTGTGTCATATTTCATTCAAATCAGCAAAGCGTTCTATGCAAATCATAAATATCTAAACAAATAAACTGTTTTCATTAGTAGGAAGTAGGATTATTACTTTTATGAAAATCATCTATGTAGAAAAGGTTGTTGTCATCTGTCTTTTACTCGTTGCCTAGCAACGGTTTGTTTACCTCTATTCTTTATCGAATTTGGCTCAAATATAGTTTCGTTTGTGAACAAAGAAATCGGCGCCAATTTGTGAAACGGCCCCCTAATCGGCGAACACATTTTTGTCAAATGATTGCGACTAGTTGGGATCGTTTGGACCAAATGGACCAATGGGCGGCCCAAACTGATCCCAACTAGTCGCAATCATTTGACAAAAATGTGTTCTTTTTTTATAAATTACAAACTAGCGCTTGACTGCAATCCCGCCGGATGGTAAGCAGTGATGCAATCGTTGATGGTAAGGCGCGCTAGTTTATTAAACCTACTCACTGAAAGGAACTGAGTAAATAGGAAAGAAAACGGCAGTTGAGCGCGGTGATGCAATGTTAAACCCAACAACACGACCAACGATGCTGCGCCAGAGGGAGATTGATCTGGTGGTCCTCCACAACCAAACTCCCGACACAACAACATTTCGCGCATCGTACCCGGCACACATCGCAACACAACTGCACATGACATCTGCCTGTCTGACATCATGCCGGAACACGACGAATCGCTTGGCGGCATGACTTTGTCTGGTGGGTGATAACTTAGTACACGCGTGCCGGCGGCCGATGTTGTGGCCTACCACCGAGAGAAATGAATGAGAGTTCGCCGATTAGGGGGCTGGATAGGTTCACATTGTGCTTTATTCATGGTCATTGATCATTTTCTAGAACATCTCACCTCAAAGAACCGCAGTGTTTCAAGAGTGAGTTCATAGTTGTCGGTGAGACAGTTGTTGATGAGTGTGTGCAGCAGGGGCCACTCCGAGACCTCGCCATCACCCACCAACCAGTTTGAGAACTCTGAAACAATGTACACAACTTCACATACAAATCAAACTTCTCTTCTGCCAAGCTTTTTTACAACTACTACGAGGTCGGCTTCACTTGCTTGACAGCCTCCGTGGCGCAGTGGTAGCGAAAAGTGGTGCGCAAGGAGGCGCGGGTTCAATCCCCGCGCAGTGCAAATATTTGTGTGCGTGAATATGAATATTTGCACTGGTCTGGTCGTGCCTCGGAAAGCACGATAAGCCGTTGGTCCCGGTTGCCATACTAACATCTAATGGCAGTCGTTACGGGTTGTTGGAGCCCTCAAAAGTCCAACAATTGGTCTAACTGCAATGCTTCGATGTCGCCTTCGGGTTGTGGAGGTCAGACGGCAGTCGTTTCACGGAAAATAACGAAGTTTAGCCAAAATCAGCCAGAATTCAGTAACTCCCCTAAGATACTCCCGCGAGTCCCCTTGCTCAACTGAGAAAATGTTTGTTTTTTAAGCAGTGATGCAATCGTTGATGGTAAAGCGCGCTAGTTTATTAAAACCCTATTCACTCTAGCCTTGAAGACACTCAAATTATAGCCCGACGGAAAGTCTGCCACTGGCAAATTATTCCAGTCCCTCAAAGTACGCGGTATAAAAGAGGAGGCGAAACGCTTCTTCAGCTGCTTTTAATTTCATACCGTTTATAAGATCAGGAGAATCCACAACTTTGAGACATTTAGCTAATATGGCAGTGACGATGACAGCGTGGTGTAGGTCCGTGATGCCGGTCTCTGCGACGCCTTCCAGGAAGTTCTGACGGAATGTTCGAGAGAGGTGGGCAGCTATCGTTGGGTGGCATTCCTGGGTGGAACAAATATATCAGATTAGCAGCAATAACTGAGGCCGAAATGTCACGCTTTGGTTTAGACATGTTCCCGTCTTGCATTTGTAATTTGACAGTTATGCGACAATGGCAGGAATAACGTTTATCTAAAATACGTGTTAAGTAACGCTTATAAATTCTAAACATTTTGTCGAATGTGTCGATTTTAATAGTTATTTGATGTTGACCCCTCGACTAGACAATAATTACTTCTTTTAAATTATAATTTCATTAATTATGTGCTTGTAAGTAAATACATATGTCCCTGAAAGGAACAACAGGGTTTTTGTTACATAGTGTATATTGATTGTTAAAAATACAAGTCAGCAATGATGAACAAAGTCTATAGAACTCTTCTTTTAATAAAAAGTAGCGCGGCGGGATTTCTTTGTTCATACTGACGTCACACAATACTCGCATCTCGCAAGCAAAGTTTACCGTGCAACTAGCATATAATTATACACAACTTCCCAACATTAACGTTGGGCAAATGCCCGCCAGACATACCTTTTCGTTTCGTACTCACCTTCATTAACGTATCACAGTAGTCTAACCAAGAGAAGAAACTAGTTAATTCTTTATATCCGTGGAATTTGCTGTAGGATTTATCACCGAAATCGTGTGCAACATATCTGAAAAAAATATACATATACATTATTTTTTATTTATGTGAAACCCGAAACACGTGTCCAGTATTTTTAAGTAAAGAATCTATGTAGAAAATTTCAAAAATATATCATGAAAACCACAAAGTTATGAGCTTTTTATCCTAGTTGGTTATCCCAACAAAAATATGGTCCACGCTCCGCTCAGGCGGACGAGCAGGGCATGGACCTCTGGCGTTAGCTGTTGCGCGGGCGATGATCCACCTAAGCTGCGTACCGCGCTCGGTAACCATATTGCAAGTTTCTAAATGTATTTGTGAAAAAATATAACATAGTGTAAAAATGGTTGGAATCGAATAAATTGCTTATTCTGAACAAACTATATTCAGGTTTCGCATGAACAAAAAATAACGTTGTATGTATATAAATGTAGTGAATTGAAGAGAATGGAATTGAGGTGGACACACATTTGTCGCATGTCAGACGATCAATGGGCCAAACTAATTACCCAATGGGTCCCGCTTGATGGCAAACGACATTAGGCAGGCCCAGACGGACATGACGGGGTTAGCTGGACTCCTCTGATAAAGATTGATCCATGGCATAGAGAGGTGGAAGGAGGTCCAGCAATGGGACATTAATGGAAAATAAAAAAAACAGGATAATAATACCAGTCCATTACTGTCCTACTACAAGGCAAAGGCCTCTTCGCATGAAGAAAAGCCACGAGCATTGATTACCAAGAAAGAAAGGAAAAAATATATTGTATACTCATATAGGAAGTTCATAAAATAAACTAAATAAAAAAGTAACAATAAGACGTTTTATACGAGGCCAAAAGGCTACTACCTCAGCGTGATGCTGAGACATTAGATAAAACATAAATGTTACAACGTCGTTATTCTGATAATCGCTGTGACATCACAGGCAGTCGCTGTGGCATCGCAGGCAGAGAAATAAACAAAAATTATGTAAAATATAAGCAAATAAAAAAAAAAAAAATTTAAGTCGCGCCAGATATAACCTCCTTCCTTGACTATGCCTTGAATGTCATAGATGCACTGTTTATACCAAAAAGGATGTTTTGCATGTTCAGAGGAGTTTTGACGGGAAAGCTAAGTGTCACGCTCATGTTTCATTGGACTTTTAAATAATTTATAGTGTCGTTTACAAAAAAAGTTTAAATAAAAGCGTGTGATTTATGTAGTAAAAAGTGCATTCAGTAAATAATTCAAAAAGAACATTGAAATATCCCAGCATGGTGGCCACATCATGACTTTGCCTCCAACCTCCCTCGTAGACGGTTCACGCGGCCGTCTTTTTCGACTGTCATTGGCGATATCCGCCATTATGGTGAAATTAAATTTTCAAAGAGTTTCTATAATTTGTTACACGTGTTATTGGCAAAATTGTGGTATTTATTCCACAGGGTCCATTGATCAAGAGTTGAAGTTGCATGTTCAGAAGCCAATATACTCACGCCCACGTAATATTGAGATGGTCCACATCGCTCGCGACGACGTTAGCCGGCACACACTTGTACTTAGCAGCGAGCTTGTCCACGATAGTCTCACACGCGGGGCTGCAGCTGGTCACTAAGTTAGCGATGTCGTCTTCTGGGAGGGAGGATACTATCATTATGCCTTCACAGGCTCGGAGGACCACTTGATTGTCCTGGAAAGGAATGAAGAAATATATAGTACGTACATATAAGTAGTAGTAATAGGTACTGGAGTTATGAAGCAATACAATTTGTACTGGAGACACTGGACGCCCGTTATAAAAATGGATTTATAGGGTTTTATTAAAAACAATGATTAAAGTTAGAAATTATGACTTCATGTAAATTTTACGAAAAAAAGAGTTCATAATAAAGTGCAGAAAGTGTTAATTCTTTCTTCTAAAAACTATAACAATGACTGTGCATGTTAACCTGGCGCCCAACGAGTGCCTCACGTCGGGCGCCAGTTTAACATACAATGTTCCATTTTATAAAAATAGAGTTTGGGGCTATGATAGAGATTAGTAAAATAAAAATACACTTTCGATGCACAGAACAGTTGACGAATGTCAGACGACTCTTGTCAAAGAAATCGTATGTTTTCAAAGGAAATTTCTGAAATGTTCTAGAAGCTGGAAAGCTTCTAGAACATTTCAGAAACGAACGGAAAATATCTCGTAGTTATTACGAGACATTTCCGTCAGAAGCACGTGGATAGTGGCGGGAGCGGTTACAAAATATGTTCACGTTATAACTTTTAAGTAAACAACTTGATCATAAAATATTATTATTAATCTATTTATTTGGAGCAACCAGACTCATAGTGTTAGTTACAATGTGCCTACAAACTTGTTAGTAATACATTTACAAACAATACAAAAGCAGCAGTGGTTCACAAACTGACAGTCCAAAACATTTCTTGTTAAAACCCCACATTTTAAAATTATTTCAACAGCGCAGTTGATAGCCCCGATAAGTGTCCCAATTTTGAATTATCTAAAAAAAAATACTCACAGAAAAAAATAAAAATTAAATAAAATATATACTCACAGCGCTATTTAAATAAGACAGCAACAGATCAATGAGTAGGAACTTGTCATTGTCATCGTAGACCGTCTTGTGGCTCTTACAAGACGCGTTGTCATCGGCAGAACTACTGGATGTGGCGTTACAATTGTCCTCCTTTCCTGTTCTTATTATAGACACATTTCTTAAGGGATTCGGGGGTAGTTCGACCTCGAATAGGGGATTTTTCTTTGGTGTTTGGATCTGAAAAAAAGCAAATATTAATTAATTACAATATCAATATATCAAACTAAGTTTTATCTATACAGTATGTTAAATAACAGAGGGCGTTCCCTTAAACTCGTTAATATACAGTATGTTAACTAACAGAGGGCGTTCCCGTTAACCCGAAATAGTATAGCATACATACATGCTAAAAAAAATATTCCCATTCGAAAACAAAAAGTTTTAAATTTTTTTCCAATATGAAAATATTCAATAAAAATTTTAAATTGACATGTAAAAGAAACACACTGTACACGCGAACATGAAAGACGGCAACGTCGCAATTTATTTATACATGACGACTACTATTTTGATTTAAAACAGGTTTCAAATTTATTTCCAATTAGAATTTTTTTTTATTCGGATTTTTTTATGCTTATTTTTCTATGCTGATATTTTTAATCTATTAATGATATATATTAACGAGTTTAAGGGAACGCCCTCTGTTATTTAACATGCTGTATAATAAATCTTTTGCAAATCTAAAATTTTCGAAATCAGAAAGCACAAAATTGGCTAGTTGGAAAAAAAAAAGATGTCTTGAGCAGAGTCTAAAATTTAACTTGTCCCAAAACATATTATTAAAGCGTGCGAAGGGTCCTGCTTGGTAAATATGACATTGATAAAAAGGCCTTTACCGATATTCAATATTATGATTTAAAAAACTTAAAAAAATATATACCATAACTTTAGAATTTGAACTTTATATCCTAGAAATACGTTACAAATTCGCTTAAAATATCAAGATTTATTATGTCTTACCTTACTCCTAATCGGTATTAATTTTTGTATATCTTCAGGTATGCTAAGTAACGTGGACTTGTCCTCAACGAAGGGAGTAGTGAATATATTAGCTAGACCTGGCTCCTGCCGTACTAGGCCACAAAGAGTAAGCAGGAGCTCCACTTCCTCTTTCTCTGTCGGTGATGCTGGACTTTCGTTGCACTGTATTAGCATTCGCTAGAAAATAAGAGTGAATTTACCTTGACATTTTCGCTTGCAGTGAGAAACGGCTAGACTTTTTTTTAAAGTTGCCTACACGCACTACTACGTTCATTAGGAATTTCTCCTGTTTCGTGGGTGCGTTTACAAACATAAACTCACATACACAAACATCCAGACCAGGAACAACTACATGTAGGTCATACAAATATGTTTTCCGTGCGGGAATCGAACCCGCGACACGCCGCACAGCAGTCAATAGCTTAACCTCTGCGCTAACCGTGCAGTCGGATATAAATTGAGTCTCCAAAGGTTAAAAAAGGGACCCTATTACTAAGGCTTCTTATTTTTCTTCTGAAATCTGTTTTTTTTTTGAGGTCCATTGCTGGACAAAGGCCTTCCCCAAGGCTTTCCATTCCATTTGAGGATTTTGCCATAATCCCTTCGCTTGGCAGGTGGCTTGGGGATCGCAGTAATATGATATTCCACAGAAGAAGCACTGCTGCCCGCTTCCCTGGTGAGAGTCCCCTTAGTCGCCTCTTATGACACCCACGGGAGGATATGCGTTGGTACTATTCAAAGCCCGGTACCACACGGGAGTTCGACTGACTTCACTATCCCAGCTTTATCTCATGAACAATGACAGCTAGACAATTGAAATTTGCACAGACGATTTATTGCTGCTACCGCTATCCGCTATAGCAACAGATAAAAAAGTGTTTTCTTGTTTTCTTTTAGTTTTCATGAAATCTTCATAAGACTTTTAGAAGACCCCCACCGACCCGTCGAGAAGGATCAGGTAGATTTTTTACGTCACTAAAATCACCCTGATGATAACCATCAGCTCACAACAACCCGTAAATCCGAACCTTTACCGCTAAGCTACCACTACTGCTCTCCTGAGACAATATTGCTTTATTCTATAGCAAAATTTGCTATCAAAAAAGCGACGATAACCAGTGCGTTACTATGTGTTTGTCGAAGATAGATCGAATGTGAGCTAGATATGCTATAAAGCGAAGCGAAAATATCATAAAGCAATTCAATGGCCACACGGTAAGCGCAGTGCTTGAACGATTTCCTGCGATATATTATGCGTGTCACGGTTTTGATTCACGCTCGAAACTAATATTTTTATAGCCCACATACAGATGATTTGCTGGGTAATTACATAGCACAGAATCAGTAGTACAACATTATTTGCTTTATTGATATTTTTGAACACAAACTTTTCCCAGAGATAAAATTAATTACCCTACAGAAGAGTTAATATACAAAGTGCCTCATCTCATTTTCCTGACCCTCAGAATTTTCAGTTTTTAAGATTTATTTATTTATTATGGCACACAATATATTGATATAGCATCCATTTACTTCCCTAATTGTCCCAAGCCATAATAATAAGAACCAAACATCCAACCATTACTTCAAACTATGTAGTGTAAAGCCATTTAATTGGTTGTAAATAATTTGAAAGAGTCAAGTTCTGTAATACCGGCCTCAAAGGACCAGAGAAGTAATCCTTGTGCTTAATTTGAAGAACATTCACAATCTGATCTCAGTCACAATCTGTCAAAATACCGAGACTTTCCCTACATTTTGACAAGTGTTTGACATTTGTTTGTCGCCGAAATGAGACTGTGACTTGCGAGCCTTTGAACGTTACAAATTATGATAATCGACCTTAAGGTTTAAGTCAAATGAACCAAAATAAACATTCATTTTAAGCTTCTTCAAGAAAAAGTACGTCGGAAACGTCGAGAAGAACTCAGCCTTTATAGGTCAACTGCTGGACAAAGGCCTCCCCCAAGGCTTTCCCCAAGGCATGATGGCCGGTCTTGTACTGCCCGCATCCACCGGCTTCCCGCAACCTTCACCAGGTCATCGGTCCACCTTGTTGGGGGCCTCCCTACGCTGCGTCTTCCGGTACGTGGCTGCCACTCCAGAACCTTACTGCCCCATCGGTTCTACAAGCAATGTGCTCCGCCCACTGCCACTTAATTTTAGCGACTCGAAGAGCTATGTCGGTATGTCCTTTTATGCAAAAAGGACCAAAGTCAATATTACCTGCAAAGGCCTATAAACATGTGCACTATTAACACAGGGCTGCCGCGTCCGTCTTAGCAACGCAGTACCAGTTGTAAGCGCCAGGGCTCTCGCACCCGGCGGCCGTTCAGCCGCCGCGAGCGCACATAACGCGTCTAAAAGGCAGATGGAACGTTGTACTATTGCTTCCATACATGGTCCCACAGTCCCGCCTTGTTGCTCTTTCTCTTCATCGACTATTAACTGAAAAATAAAAAAAAAAATTGTTTATAATAATTTCTTTAAGGTTTAATGGACTTTCCTGTCTCGTGGCCACATTCAGTGGTGTAATTGAAAACACACTAACATTAGAAACGGCTTCCATTTTGATAGTCCAACAATATTCGTTGCGTTATTTACGTTGTTGAGTAGATAATATTTTCGAACATGCGAAGCAATGAATAAGCAATATCCTTCAGTATGATTGAAATTGATAGTGTGTTACGCAAGCCGACTCAATTAGGGTGGTGAGCGGACTCAATTCAGAATGGTACCGACAAGCTAACATACAGGCGGCCGCTGCCTCTGCAATAATCCCTAAACCGCGCAGAGCACAATGTACAGTGGCAAAAAACCGCGAGGGACGATAGCGGATTCGGTAATTTAATCATCCGTAAGAAGTTGCGAGCGACTTGCATTTATTTTATTTGACATGTCATTATTTTAAAGAAACTAAATCAAACGTAGGTGATTAGAATTATTAATTCAGTATCTATATCACGGAAGACGTTATAAAACGTTTTGAAAAAGGTCATCGAAAGTTACTTTTAAAGTAGATTAAGTAGAAGCGATTTAATTTAAATAAGTTAATATGCATGCATAGTCATATTTTACATTTATTTATTTAACTATATATATATATATATAACCGGAATTTGGGAGTGGTGAGGGACTGGTCCAATCGTTTCGGGGTAACGGTTAACCCTACAAAATGCCTGGCCATCATTATAGGGAGTACTTTTAGGTCCGTATTACAGAACGTTACTCAAGCATTGATCTCTACTTAAAGCTAGTTTTGAGTCGAGTTTTGATTTTAGAACGACCCTCAAGCATAGATTCGTTGATCATAGATCAGCTGAGTTGGACGTTATGTGAATCATACTTATGCATTGATCATCACTTAAGTGTGGTCGGGACCACGCTTGAGCATAGATTACCCTATTATATTGGTATTGTCATATCATTTTTGATTTTTGTTCTATTTACTTCTAGCTGCATTGTCGAGGTCAAATATTGTTTTTCTTATTAATAATTAAAATCAAAATGGATGTATTTGAAGAAATAGACCATTAAGTACAATGATTAAGTATGATAATTTATTTATGGATAATTTTAGTAGAAGATTGAACTTACGATTAGAGTTCCTCTAAGATATTTGCGTGATACACAGAACCCTTATAACCGCGAATCCTTTAAAAAGAGGTACAGATTTTGTCAAGATGTGGTGAAAATTTAATTTTTGACTGATTTATGCCTAAATTGTATTTATAGTAACAGGCTGTGTGAGCACACTTTTTTCATATAAAAGTTATTAAGAATGTGTGATTGTGCTGTTCTGGACTAACAAACAACCGCAATATCCTAATTATTTGGGTTCATATAATGCATTTTAATAAATCATAACTTGTGAATGAAAAGATATATTAATTGGATATAGGATTTATAAGGTATGCTCAATCAGGAGGCTCTCAGAAGGTTAGAAAAGAATAAGGTCATGACAGATAGTGCTTAATTGATGTGTTATCCCATGGGGCATCTTAGGACGGCAGCTCCAAGGCCCAGAACGAAAGAAAAGTCATATTATGGCAGTCGCACAAATATCAAGAGTAATTTTGTAGAAACATTTTATTTTATTGTGTAATAAGTAATACCGCTAAATATTTGTTATAAATTCTTTATTTTAAGTTTTCCAATTATATCTCATGCCACTCCCATTCCTCATCTTTACACATGTAGTTGAGCTCCTCCGTCACCATACTCCCCGTCTCTGCATCAGGTTAAATGGTAGGTGATGGGTGACTTTCATATGAGCATTCAAACTTGCACCTGTAAACAAACAAATCCTATATAGTTAATAAAATACATAAATAACCCAGTTGCAAGGGCAGAAATAAGTAATATAAAATAGACAAGAACATACATACCATTTCTAAAATATAAAATAATTAATGTTAACAAGCATTAAGGGCATGAATGTAAATGTTATATTGTATTGGCTACTGTTTTCAACATTCATTTGGTTAGTATAATTAAATTAGTAAGTAGATAGGTAGTTATATATTCAGAAATAAATACCTTTTCTTTTTTACTCCAATTAGGGAGCTTATTATTTTCATTGCTCCTTTAGGGGTTTTTTTCTATGTCTTCTACGTTTGCCATAAGAGTTATTGCGACTATAATAATTGACTGAACACTGTTTGATCCTGTAGAATACATTGTTTATCATGGAATTCGAATTAAAAGGCGTGCAATAAGAGAGGCCTATATCCAGCAGTGGACTGCTTTAGCGTGACGATGATGACGAGTACATAGCAAATACAGAGAAACAAACTTATTAAATTATTTAATAAGTTTTTAATAAAAATTGTATAAACACTTTTTTCCAAAGTTGATTATTTCTATCTACCAAAGTCACGACCTATAATGATATACTCTTTGGACATTAACGACAGATATGACATTTATGGAATGAAATAATACAAAAAAAGATTTCTAATAGGTTTAACTTCATTAAATGTGGGATTTTACTATTCAGGGTTAACAAAATAACATTCCTTTTATTAATTTTTAGGTTCTTATGGTACAATTAAATATTTCTTATTATGTAAATTAAATAAATCGTAAACGAAAACAGACTGATGCATAGACAAAAGACATCTCTGCTTGAGGCTCGAATTGAGTCTCGATTTGCTGAGTATAGATTGATTACCGTTCTGGAATAAGAAAGATGCTCAAGCACTGATTCTATACTTAAGCAATGATCAAGTGATTGGAGTTTAAACTGTACTTGAGTAACGTTCTATAATACGGACCTTAGTCAGCGTAGGCTGAGTGGCTTAGTGGTACCACCGGTTTTCTATGATGACAAAGTCATTCCGTTCAGCTCTGATGTCAAGAATCTGGGTCTGCATGTTGACACTTGCCTGGACTGGCGTAAGCAGGTTGCAAGCAAATAAGCAAAAAAGTCACCGGGACATTGCGGTCGCTTTGTAGGCTAAAAAATGTTCTTCCATCACACATAAAGGCAATGCTTGTTGTTTGCTTGCTTGCTTGTTTTGTTGCTTGTTTATTACGACCTGAATGCAGATCTACTCAATAAACTTGACCGACTTCTATATAACTGCATTCGATTCGTATTTAATCTTCGTAAGTACGATCATGTATCTTCTCACCGGTCCATCTTGAAATGGCTACCCATCAGGCAACGCAGAGCTCTAAGAGCTTTGACGACCTTGTTTTCACACCTACACAAACCCTGTTCTCCTTCTTATCTTACTTCTCATTTTCAATATTTATGTTCTGCGCATAATAGGAATCTTCGTTCTTCCAATAATAATTGTCTTCTACGATGTCCTTCTCACCGCTCTGGTTTTCTTAAGTCTTCATTTCTTATGCAAGCGGTTTTCCTTTGGAATGATTTTCCTCAGAATATCAGTACGTTGACTAGTCGGTACACTTTTAAAATTAAAGCTCGGGAATACTTACGCAAGAAATTGGCAGATTCATCAAACATATCGATACCGGAAATTTCAATTGTCGTAAAGGACATTTTACCGAAAATGAGTTATATACATATTTGGAATCAGCGTCGCAAGCTCTATCGATCGGTAGTTTTAAAAAAATTCTATCTTTAAAAAAAAGTCCCTTACGACCTAGCTTTCCAACATCTCTAGCGCGATTATTTTTACTATTTGGGACGTATCGTAAAAATATTTATCGATACGAGGCGTAAAGTCATGTTTCAATTGTTTTAGAGGTCGTAAATCCTATTTTTTTATGTTCATTTTAAATTTTTATACGACTACTATACTCAATAGTTAGTTTTACACATTTAACAGTCAAATAATTACCACTCCAACTTATTTGTCCATTTGTTGACTAACATAGAAGAAAAATTATATTTTACCGAAATTTGCAATCGTTGCCCAATGGTTAGAATATTATTTAACCATTGAAGTTAACTACGGATCAAAAAACGAGCCTAAGTTTCATAATAATAACAGACTGAAAATACTGGTCATTTAATTAATAATTTAGAATGTAAATTTTTTGAGTTATAATCTCTTGAGGGCAAATATTAATATCATTTTGGTTATTTTAACTTTATTATTACGTTCAAGTCTGTTCTGTTGTTTGAGTATTGAGTTTCATTAATAAATGTTAAACAATAGTAACTTGTTTACTGTTTATTAAAAATAAACAGTATGTTTATCATTTATTAATAATATAAAATTTAAAAAGCTAAAGTCACTTTACATTTATTTTTTTCCATCAGGTATTTTGTTTTTTATAGTAATATGTTTATTTTTGACTTTAGTTTTATTAATGAATGATTTCTCCAATTAAGCTAAGACTGTTCTAATAATTATTGTTTGAGTTTCAATAACAAAAATTTAAAAAATTAGTAAGTAGATAAGTTTATTCGTTGATTACTCTAAAACTGAGTTGTTTTTAGTAGCACAACAATTACTGGTGATTAAAAAGTTGCATTAAATTTTATTTAAATATTGAGTTCCCATTAGAGTAACTATTGTAATACTTTACTATTTATTTGAATAATAAATAAAACATAATAAAAATACATTTTGTTTCACTTGATTGTACTAGGTACCTATTGTAGGTATTTCTATTTAGAGCTTTCGGTTTTTTGTTCTTTTTACCACCTTAGTTTTTGATTTAATTGACTTATACTACCCACTGATGATCAAAAATAGTCCTTTACGACATATCTGACTTTATCAATATCAATTTTTCGTGGCTGTAAAGTACTTCAGTTGAATTTTTTTGGGCTGTAAAGGACTCTCATTTTGGTAATTAATTAAGTTTGGTTTATTTTGTTAATTTATATGGATAGCACACGAAATAATAGTTAGGGTTTCTTTTGACATCATGAATATAGCACTTTGTTTGAAAAAGATATAAGAAAAAAACAATTTATTTTTTTGTTTTTCGGCTATACTGTAAACTCGTGTTTTGTCCTTTACGACAATTGAAATTTCCGGTATCGATATAATTTATTCTTTTTCTCTATTTTTTTTTTATCTCTCTTTACTGTTTATATTTTGTATGTATGTATTTATTATAATATTTTATTTTGTGTTTCTCTTTTAACTTCTCTTTTATATCCTTGCACCTACCATGTTTTGCCTCTGCATCACCTTAAGGTAGACTGGTAGAAAATGCCTAAGGTATTAAGTCCGCCATTGTGCAATGTTGTTATTTGTGCATGAAGTTTTAATAAATAAGTAAATATATATAGCAGCCACCTAAACGGCGAACACATTTTTGTCAAATGATTGCGACTAGTTCGGATCGTTTGGACCGAACGGACCAATGGGCGGTCCGAACGATCCCAACTGATCCCAACTAGACGCTATTACGCTATTAGGGGGCAGTTTCATTTGCAGCTGTTTGAACTACACGCTACAATTACCTAATGTTTCATGTAGTGTGTAGGACAAAACAGCCGCAGACGGTCCGACCCCAAAAATCTGAGTTGACCACCCTAGGCCAGAAGCTGGACAGTGGACACCCATGACCCCGGGGCACAGCTAGTAAATATAAATAAAAATAATTAAATAGCTTACATAATTAGTATGGAGACCGCAAATTGAAATTACTATTAATAAACCCGTTCGTCTCGATATAGACAAACCAGAGCCTTTAGTTGACTTCTGATAAATTAGCCATATACAATATTCAATTGCCTCCGTAATGTGATTAAATGAATACGTGTATAACAATGATACAGTATGATTGAAATGCTTCGTGAATCGTGACACAAAGTTAAAAAATAATAATTTAAAAAAAGTTTGTCAAACACAATCGCTCAGCATTATGCTGCGACCCTATGCCAGAGAGTCCCAGCACTGTTCCTTACAATCAGAGCAAGTAGGTAGGTGTTATGAGGAACAATAATACTAGGTAAGAGGAAATATTGTTAAAATAATGCGCTTTAGGAATCGGCGGATTAAAGATTTGAATGCTAAGTAGATTCTAATTAGTGTCCAATTGTATTCCGTTGCATTGTTTCGTACTTCCGTGTTGCATGTATATTCGCATTTGTGAAACTGGCATGCAGATGAGGAAGATAACGCTCTGGGCGGAGCGGAAGGGCGTGTCAGACTTTTACTGACTAAAACCCACCCGTGTTTCTTCAAATGCTTGTGCGCCAGGGCCACGGTTTCTTTTTTAACCAACCCGCAACCCTGACCCAGGAGGCATTGGTTTTCTTGGACTCCGTCACGATGTGCTGACATTTCTTGAGGCGCGCATGAAACGAGCGGTAGGCAACTCACTGCTCGCCTTCCGCAAGCCCACGCCTACGGTGGCCGGGAGTTCGATGTTGTCTCCAGATCAGGGCGTCTCCTACGGCGGCTAGAGGGCGTGAGGGCGCTGGGATTGCCGCTCTCTCACGCGCTCTGCCTCCTCCTTTGTCAGCATCACTGCCTCGCAGGAAATGACGACCTGCCATGGACTCTCGCTCCGGACCATGGCCTGGACCAGGGTCGGACGTTAAATTGGTTTAGTTGCTATCAGTCTATGAAGACCCAGAGTTATAAACAAGTGCATCATCTTATCAGAGTAGTCAGTCAGAGCAAGTAGGTAGTGCGACCCCATCGGTTATTAAAAAATAACCGATGGGGGTCGACTTCTAGTCTAGCTGGATGCTGCTCAGTACCAGTATTTTAGATGGAGCGACAATCTATTGAACCTCCACAGCTCAGTTATGTGGTAAATTACGAAACCATATAGTGTAGACACTAAGGAAACAAAAGCAATAAGTACTGAAATATCGCTAGTTATAAGACGACGTGCTCACTGTTATTAACTGTTGTTTTATAAAAACAATCGCTCAATTAATTTTGAAATTAATGCTAAATATGGTTGAGTAATCGAATGCAACCAAACTATTTTTTCCAACAGCCTGCATGATTACAAGGTATCCTTTTTGCAGATAACCTTTACAGTAGATACTACATTTTATTATTAGGAAATCACTTCGATATAAATTAATATTAGTTCTTAAAGACTTTAATTAATCCTAAGAACTGATCATCATCTTAGCGTTTATCCCGGTTTCATCCGCAGCTTTCCGAGCCAGAGGTCCCCTTTCCTGCTCATTTTCCTTATTTCGCGCGATCTTTACCATCATGTAGTAAGAGAATGTTGGCATGCATGTCATCTCTGACGTCAAGCCAACATTTCTTTGGTCTACCCCGCTTGTTCCGGCCCGGCGGTGGTGCCATGGCAAGATATTTGTTACACACGTAACATTTTCGTAAGACGTGGTCGTACCAGCGTAGGCGATCCTCCTGCAGTTTGTCTGCTATGTCACGGACACGAAGACTGCTATGGATGCAGGAGTTCCTGATGCGGTCTTTCCGCGTAACTCCATACATTCACGGCAGCATAATCATCACACTAATCCTAAGAACTAATCCTTTCAATTAAAAAACAGAATTTTAGGCACGTTCACATATATAATGCTCTGTGATATAGTATCTCCATACTATACCACAGACCAATATGTGTGTGTATGCGCGCTATAACAACGCCATTCATTGGAACAACAAATACATACAATATGGTAATACATACTAAAATCAAGGCCAATAGTACAGTTAAAACCCGCGATACCGTGAAATTCAACAGTGTTGCATTGCATTCATTTTAATAACTGCGTAGAGAAAGTGATATTATAATTAAATATAGCATAATTTGTTAGATGAAAGTGGCTAGTGGGCTGGCTAAATCATACACATACGCAACATAATAGCCGGACGGGTCGATAGATGATTACGCTTGCCAAGACCTGTCCGTCCGATGGGGGTAATCCATACTAATATTATAAATGCGAAAGTAACTCTGTCTGTCTGTCTGTCTGCTACGCTTTCCCGCTTAAACCTCTCAACCGATTTTGATGAAATTTATTGAAAAAAAAAATTATGTTCCCGAGGAAATCCAAAAGCGCGATATAACCGAATTCCACGCGGGCGAAGCCGCGGGCAGAAAGCTAGTCCATTAATATATAGAGGGCAAGCAAAGAGAGAGAAAGCAAGTTGAACCGTTCTTAAAATGTTGTCCGACCTCCTACACCTGAATTGTGTAATACATTGTTACTCTCAATTTGGATCAACATCAACATCACACAAACTCCCCACACAACAACATTTAGCGCATCGTACCCGGCACACACCGGGTTGCCAGATAGGAAGTTACAAAATCCGGGACAGTCGTCGACAGAGAGGAAAAGAACGGCTAAAAAAAAAGCTCATTCCAAATCCGGAGAGTCGAGGAAGGACGGCTAAAAAAAAAAAAAAAAAAAAAAAGTCATTCCAAAACTTTTTAAAATCCGGGACAATTACCGCTCATTCCGGGACAAGAGGTCATTCCGGGACAAGAGGCAAGATTCCGGGACAATCCCGGATTTCCCGGCGGTCTGGCAACCCTAATCGCAACACAACTGCTCAGATCCGTAAGGCTTCACCAGACATCATGCCGGAACACGACGAATCGCTTGGCGGCAAGACTTTGTCTGGTGACTCTGGTAAGTGGTAACTTCTGCCGGCAGCCGATGTTATAGCCTACCACCGAACATAAACGTAACAAAACGAGGGCATTGTTAGTCCTATCTAAGTCTAATATGAAAAATATAGGTATCTGCTCCACAACTTAACCATCGGAATAAGGTTCGTATTCCACTACTACATACTCAAGCATTGATCTCTGTTTAAACATTACTTAAGACTAGTTTCAACCAATCAAATGGCTTGAAACGAGACATATGTAGAGCTTGAGTTTTGAGTGACGTTCTGTAATGCGGACCTAAATGTTGCTGCATTGTCAAAATCAAACCCAATGTCACGCACCCCGTTGCTTTGCCATTACAATCGTAATAAGTTAGTAAAGGACTATTTTGATAAAAAGGAAAACACCTGTAGGATAAAGCTATGTTGTACCTAATAAGTACATGTTGCAATCAAACCGAATATCCGTCTAAAAACTATAGTTTTATGTTAAGACGCTTAGTAAGGCTTATCATGGCCTTGGTTAGTTGTCTTTTTTAGCATATCATGACTAAATGTAATTGATTGTGACCAGCAGGATGCACAGAACCCAGTAGTTTGTAATTGTGACAGTATTGAACTGGTCGGTTCAATTAGTTATACAACATTATTTTATGTTTATGCGAAACCCAAAACACGTGTCCAGTATTTTTAAGTAAAGAATCTATGTACAAAATTTCAAAAAGATATCATGTAAAACCACAAAGTTATGAGCTTGTTATCCTACTTGGCTGTCCCAACAAAAATATGGTCCACGCTCCGCTCGAGCGGGCGGGCTTTGCGTTGACCTCTGGCGTCAGCTGTTGCGCGGGGGTGCCCAGTACTATGATCTATCGTAAGCTGCGTGCTCGATAACCAAACTGCAACAATTTCTTCATGTATTTGGGAAAAATTATAACATGGTTTAAAAATGATTGAAATTGATTCAGTTGCTTATTCTGAACAAACTGTATTCAGGTTTCTCATAAACAAAAAATAACGTTGTATATATATAAATGTATGACCGTTATATATGGTTGTTATCCTAGTACCTAACACAACTGATAGAATTGATAAATTGAAAAGTGTTGTTACAACCATTATCCGTTATCAAAACCTAGATTAATTAAATCCCATGTAGGAAATAGGATTGGTCTTTTTATCAGTTGACAGACTTACCAAACTCTGCTGCCTTTTTTTTTAAATGACCTATTTAATAAGCAATAATGTTGCTCCAAATTATGTAAAATACATTTATTATATCCCCTGATGCTGGAAAATTAATCTAAATGAATGCAGTTTTTATTTCTAGTTTATTCCTTATTCCATTTTAATGAACTTGATTTTTTCTATATTAAATATTTGGTACAGACGCCATCAGGTTAAGTAAAGAGCTTGTCTTGTTTTGTTTCGGACATGTCGCGCAGTTGGTCTAAACAAGTCGCGCGGCTATTGTGTCCCGCGTATGCCGTGCGTAGTTGCCGCGCTCCTTGCGTGCCGTGTCTGAACACACCATAAAAGATACAAAATCGAGATGAAAATACAACATTAAAATAAACTATGTACTGAATGACATTACGAGTTTGCAAACAATCTGTGGACGGGCAGCACCGAGAGGTTAAAAGCATCTGTAGTAGTCTGTAAACACAACATGTTGCCAGCACCCTGGTTCAATAAACTTTGCCATCTGACAAGGAACAACTGCCAATCTGACTTCCAAAACCTATTCATTGGGTTAATCAATACCCCTTGGTAAGATTGGCTGTCACACTCAGAATGTTACACATTCATGTCAATTGAAAATTAAGTATAAGTGAAAGGAATAAATGGCAATAGTTTCTACTTGGTTTTGTTGACAAAATCTGCAAAAAATGGTGTAGGTCAGTGCATCCATGTAAAGGTTGTCTGTAAAAGATCGCTCTTAGAGATAAGACCACCCATTGTGTCACCTTTTGTAACATCTTTATATCTATGTTCTGTAATCTTTATGGCGTACAACCACATGACATTGTAGGAATCATTGTTTTGACAGAGCAATGAAAAAAAATTCAATAAACAAAAGACTGTATGATTCATCAATTATTTTCATCAACACCATTTAAAATATTGGTTCACTAAATCAATATTTTAAATGGTATTCATACTTGGTTACACTTTAATGCTATTTAATTTATTTGATGGTTCCTAAACATTCCGTTGAATGCATTAGTATTGCTAGCGTTTTCATTTACTGTTGCATTTTCATCTCCACTTTATATAATTAATGTTATACAAAGTGGAGATGAAAATGCAACAGTGGCAAAACAGTAACATGTAAACGGAAATCATTTGCTTATCAACTGTACAAATATGTGATATTATGTAAGGATGTAAATGCTGCATGAAACAGCTAAGCTCATACTAGTTCCCATATATTGTGATTAGAAATGCTATTAACTTAATATTTATAATGAAGGACAATGTAAAAAATAAATGTTAAACTGTTTTATCAGTACAAAAGATACAAAACATTAATAATTTTGTTCAGTACAATGGAAGTATTGATCAATGAGTATGTATAAATATAATGTGTAGTATACATGCTAATCCTATGTTACTAACTACAATTAGATAACTAACTACAATTTCGGTAGTTTTTTTACGGAGAAAGTAACATCCAAAAAACAATATTTCACTCAGTTCAGCAGACGCGAAACAATTCAGTATATATCTAACTAAATTCGCCTGTAATAATTAGTAAGTAGTCACAAACCTGTAACATTTGGTGCAGGTGATGGGGTATCCTTGTCTCCTCGACGTGCAGTTTATTATTCTCGTCATAATTCTGGTAAAAATTCAGTATCATCTTCCAGTGATACTCAAAATCCTCCAACCGTGTAGCTGGAGGTGCCAGCTAAAACAATTGAAACTCATTAATTTGTTCATTCACGCATATTCACCGATAATATTAATTGTTTTGCTCTTACAACGTCCGCAGCAGTTTGCAGCACGTCCGTAAAACGACTTAACATTTTAACATGAAATGATTTTAAATGTATTCAAACATAACCCGAGCCTTGGTTATATGACAAACAAGTGATCTGTGATTGTAAATGCAGCATCAAATCATTTTATCTGGCTCTATAAAATTTAATATTTTTATCACAACACAGTAACAAACCGAATAAATACAGAGAAGTATGATAAATGTCAGTGTCAAAAGAGAATTACATATTGACATTTGAGACAGATTATAATTAATAGAGGAGCGCCATTTCAAGCAAATGGAGTCATCGATGGAGCCATTCTACTATAAAAAAAGGTAAAGTAAATTGATCGAATTACCGTTCTTTCTAGTATGCGCGTGCTATTTCCCAACAATGTTAGAATTGAACGTTACACAAATAGATAGACTAAGGTCCGTATTCTTGCTTGATGTTGCTAATGAATGCTAATGCTTGAGTTTCGTTCTGGAATATGCACCTTAGGCCCGTATTCCAGAAGCTCACTCAAAACTCAAGGAAGAAATGAGTACATAAAAGAGTAAGGTCCGTATTACAGAACGTCACTCAAGCATTGATCTCTGCTTAAGCATTACTTAAAACTAGTTTCAACCAATCAAAAGGCTTGAAACGAGACTTAAGTAGAGCTTGAGTTTGAGTGACGTTCTGTAATATGCACCTAAGTCTGAAAGTGGCACCGATAGTTGAAAAGTTGTTTGTGTAGAAATAGATTGTCATGGTATGGGCATGTATTACGGAAAAATGAAGAAAATATTGTGAGGAAATTTTTAAGTATGAATGTCAATGGATATAAGAATAAAGGAAGCTACTAAAGAAACGATGGAATAAATGTGTGAATGAAATGGTTAAAAAGGGGGTCACTAAGGAGATAACGTCTTATAGAGAAGTATGGAAGAAAAAGACATTACGCCGACCCCAAATTAGCTGGAATAAGGGCAGAAGAATGATATTAGAATTGATATTAACTTGGAGTGACTTGTTGTCAGGCGGTTTATTTTGACATGTTGAAATCATGTCAACATTATTCCAGTGGCAGAGAAAGATGAAGCTTTATAAGATGAATAGCGTAAATTCCTTCTCACAAAGCAACAATGTAAACACACATGTCATACTAGGGTGCCAGACTTTCCAGTGTTGGCACATAAATCGTCTAAGGTTTCCTTAACCACTACAGATAACACTGTAAACTTGCACCACAATATGCTGCATTATATTTACGTAACATGGAACGCAACATGTTACTTCAATGTCAAACTGATGTACGATGTCAAATGGAATATCTGTCATTTTAATTCATGAATTTGTCACTTGGCCAGACATCGTGATTTTCCTGTGGCGCTCACGATAATTATGTGAATAGCAATTTAATTATTTAAAATAAAACACACTGATAATCAATAGACTTATCAGTGCTAGTGATTGAGTTCGTTATATACAAAATGTCTTCATTTGTGAATTACCGCGAGAGCAGCACAGTGACCGTGGAGGACACTTCAACAAAAGATAATGTTACTTATTACAAAATAACTGTTAAAGTGGGTCCAGTGCATTGGAACGTGTCGCATCGGTACAGTGATTTTGTGGAGCTACATGAGAAGTTGGTGTCGGACCATGGGGTCGCGAAAGAGCTGCTACCGCCTAAAAAGGTCATTCGCAACAAAACACCAAAGTTTGTTGAGCAAAGACGAGAGGGCCTTAGCGAATACTTGAAGAATGTTTTTAACTATTTAAAGCTCACGATGCCGTCCGAGTTCGTTCACTTCCTAGACTTCCAATTGTATGATATATTCTTTTTGCTACAAGATTTAGCAAAGACATTGTTTTTGGAGGGTGATAAGCTATTGCAAGATGAAAGGTCACATCACTTTACACCTCTCGAGGTAAGTAGCTCCAATTTGAATACTAGAAGTACTCAAGTTCAGTATTGAATCTATTCTGTACAGATTTTCTTTTTTCAATTAGATTTTCTTCGACATTTTTGAAGTAAGTAATTCTGTAACTTTACTCCATCTAAAGGGAATAATAACAAACCAAATGACTTATTTAACTGACTAAACATGATATCAGTCAGATGTCATGCTGCACTACAATTGCGAATGTGACACAGCATAATATTTTTATCAAGATGATGACAATAAATTCAATAAAAGATTTGTTTTATGAAATCCAGTTTGGATAACACTCTATGCAGTGCATTGTTGGTATTTTATTTTCACACATTCATCACCATAGAATAAAAATTATAAATTTCCCATTAAAGCCATGTCTGACAATTATGTGTTCCTGTTCGGGCCATGGACAAGGGTGTCTAACAGTCAGACCTAAGTTTAATGTCTCTTCTGGGCTGTTGGTCAATACTACAAGGCAATATTGTACGCAGCATGACCCTCCTAGATCAGTGTAATCACATCAGCTTTCAAAAAATATATTAATGTTAAAAAGCTATGTAATTTTTTCTAAAAATATTATTTTGCCAGCTTACAAATTGCTTTGTCAAGACTTTCGCAGTTATGCCGCTGGTTTCCAAGTTAGAAATGCATATTTCACAATAAACAACAAATTAAAAATATGGTTTTTTGACAATTTCAAATCTTTTCTGTGGCATATAGGGAACGGCCCAGCAATGTCCGACATAGCGTTGAATGTGTTAACAATATATTGCATGGAGGCAGTACATTGTTAAAATAAGTTTCCCATTACCTACATACCCAAATTTAACTAATTAGTCATTCAAAAGTACTTACATGTTTCGTGTTCTTACTCACTTTCTTTTCCTTAAATAACTGTTTCTTAAATATCTTTTATATTTCAGCTGCATGCAATAAGTGAACGGTTGAAAATGGCTTGTCCCCCAATGGAGAAGCAAGATCAAATGTACGACTTTAGTCACATTCTAGACTTCTGCTCTCAGCTACGGTCCATAAACATTGAAGGGAGTTATGAAAAGCTTGGTACGAGTAACTTAGTGCCGAATGATCTACACTTTGATCTGATACCGTTTAAGTCACTGATTGAGTTGAAGATACTTGGGGTGCCGATGGCTTGTATACAGAGTGTTGGTAAGTGTCCATTTGTTTACTAAACTTCCATTTAACTAGATAGGTATGTATTAAAATTTATGGTGATTTTATATATAATTATATATTTTTATAATTAATGTTATTGATACTTGTGTGTAAACGTCTGTTGCACTATGACATATAAAATTATATCCAATTAAGAGTTGCATTTTTCAAAAAGTTAATAAAACGGTTGGTTTTTATTCTAAATATGCTATACCTGTTGAAATGTAAATATATTTATAAACTGACTAGCTTTCCGCCCGCGGCTTCGCTCGCGTGGAGTTCGGTTATATCGCGCTTTTTAAATTTCCCTCGGGAACATCATATTTTTCCGGGATAAAAGGTAGCCTATGTTCTTTCTCAGGGTCTAATGATTGTCTGTGCCAAATTTCATCAAAATCGGTTGAGAGGTTTAAGCGGGAAAGCGTAACAGACAGACAGACAGACAGACAGAGTTACTTTCGCATTTATGATATTAGTATGGATTTTAAATTTTATTTTATTTATTTTCATTTTATTTATTTGGGACAAAAAACAGTTATATGTTACAATATTAATAGTCGGTTAAGGTATAATACATAGTAAAAAAAACATATAACCCACACCAATGTCCACGGAATCACATTGATTGTTCAAGACATAAGGAAATGGACATATACAGAAGGGGACAGTGAGAAAGTAACAAATGATAAAACTAAACCCTAAAAATCACACAAACCAATTCAAGATAGCGTGCCCCGTCCAGATATGGTCAGTGGGCACAATCACGTCACACCAAATATCAGCAAGAAGCAGTAATTTTCTAGACCAAAAAGACAGTTTAATGATTGTAAAATTACAAATATCAAAAATAACACTTGCAAATTGACAATTATCGCAACTAACTAGTGTTTAGACAAAAAGATCAAACCTCTAAAAACTATTAATTTTGCTTGTTATTCCAAGACAGTTTGACAATTAATCAATATTGCAAGTCAACAAAAACATATACAACTGTGTATATAAACAAACTGTTATATAGTAAACACAAATATCACTAAACAACATTCTTGTTGTGCAAGTAACTCAAGTGATAATAAAAAAAAGTGTGTGTGTCAGCTCCGACGCACGACTGGAGTTTACTCCTTAAGTACGAGAAAAAAAAATATTATTTTAAAAATTATTTATAAAATAAATCATAAAAAATTAAAAAAATTATAAATGCATATTTATGAAAATTTTAACCAATTTTAAGAAAGTTGATAATAATTTTTTTTTTTATAAACATTTTTTTAAATTATTATATTTTTTTTAATATAACATTATCTTAATAACTAACAAAATATAGTTGTAAAAAGATAATTATGCCACTTTTTTAGATTAGAAAGTTGCGCACCAAAGGTGCGCACTAAAATAGTAACGCTTAAAATTCGTTACCCGTTAGTAGGTTTTACCCCTCGGATTTTTCTCATACCGGGCGCCTTATATATGAAAATCGATTCTTAAGGAGTAAACTCCAAAACCTGACATTTATCTATTAAGATTGTACCAACCTGTCTCAATACATGATAACGTTTATTGGTCTGTTTATAGGGTTTAAAATCGAAACTTCTTGAAACTCAAGGTGTCCCTCACTTGAGAAAATTTGATGTAAAGCAGAACAATGGATAACGATTTCTAAAAGCATGCAAAAGCAGAATAGATATTCGTTTATTCAAAAAGATTTCCCCATCTAGTGATTCAGCTCATTGTACTTGAATCACTGAATCATACCGATTGTAGAAAGTAAAGTTCCCACTGGAGAAATTACTTGACACTCAAACTGGCAACACGTCTGTTTGATGGACAATGGATTGATTGCATGTTTAAAGTAAATATAAGAACAAAAAAAACTTTTACATGAAATGCTGTTGCATCTCCACTTGGTCAAAAATATTGTTACGGGCTAGGGTTACTAAAATTAAATTAAGGAATACGTTTATTGACAACGATGGTTCAGTCGATAGTAGGTAATTATAAGGAGAACGTAGCTGATGTCGCACCGAAGTCTTCGCTTAGGTCCACGAAGTTCGTGTTGTACACAAACAACAACACCAAAGAAGTTCCTTCACGTAATCCTTGGAGTTCTTGTTGCAGTTGTCGTTGTAGTGTTCTCAATTATCGCTTCTAACTTCTAGCTTGTTTCGCTTCGATAGTCAAATGCAGACGCGCTGAGTCACACCGCTTTATGCACCATTATTTTTTATTTATGCGAACCCCAAACACGTGTCCAGTATCTAATCGATGTACAAAATTTCAAAAAGATGTAATGAAAAACTACAAAATTATGAGCTTGTTATCCTACTTGGATGTCCCAACAAAAATATGGTCCACGCTCCGCTCAGCCGGGCGAGCGGGGCATTGACCTCTTCTGGCGTCAGTTGTTGCGCGGGCGATGATCGACCTAAGCTACGTACCGCGCTCAGTAACCATATTGCAACAGTTTCTAAATACATTTATGATAAAATATAACATGGGTGTAAAAATGATTGGAATCGATTCAGTTGCTTATTCTGAACAAACTATATTCAGGTTTCGTATAAACAAAAAATAATGTTGTGTATGTGCAGAACGAACATTCCAGAACTATCTAGAACTTATAATAATAACGCTCGATTTCCAGTATATCCTGTTTAATACTTGGCGGTTAATTTCGATGTCGACTCTTCTTTTTCATTAACTTGTACCGTTCGATAGATCACCTTAGGTCTAGCAATGTATTTTTAGATCGTACCTCTAAAATGCCTCAAGGTCTCAAGAAATATCTTAAGTGTTACGTATGGCATGTCACGCAATATTGAATCTTATGCCATTGAGATATAAGCATTCGTAACAATATGGTAATAGAGTGACTGCAAACTGAGTAATTCATTCGAAGTACTTGTGAGTAACTCTTCTCCACACGGTCTGGTAAAATATATCCGAAGCCTCACTCTTAGTTAAAGTTTGGTTCCAATAACGACTGGCACTATAGCAGTCTAACTGAGCCAGGAACTAACATCTTATAATTATTTTGAAACAATGGAATAATTAACTCAAATGATGCATTAAAAAGTCTCACAACTAATATTAATTCACTCTCAATGTCGTGGGAAAACGCGACAACAAAATATAATTTTCTCGGTGGTAGGCCATAACATCGGCTACCGGCAGAAGTTACCACCCACCAGACGAAGTCTTGCCGCCAAGCGATTCGTCGTGTTCCGGCAAGATTTCTGGTGAAGAAATGTTGTTGTGTCGAAGGTTTGGTCGTGGAGGGTCTCCACATCAATCTCCCTCTGGCGTAGCATCGTTGGTCGTGTTGTTGGGTTTAACATTGCACCACCTCGCTCAACTGCCGTCTTCCTTCCTATTCACTAAGATTTTTTAAGTGAATGGGCTTAATAAACTAGCGCGTTTTATCATCAACGATTGCATTACTGCTTACCATCAGACGGGATTGCAGTCAAGCGCTAGTTTATAATTATAAAAAAGAAATACCTATACATATAGGTATATAATCCTAATTACACAAAAAGCTGTGACAAGCAATACACAGCCTAAAAGAATTACACGCATATGCCACCCATCGAGGTAAATCATCAGCTGCACGTGTAACCAGCAAGCATGCATGTGTTTTATATGGAATTGATATCGAGGTAGCGAATCAATAAGTGAGAAATCTTCTGCGTGTAATTCTCCTAAACCATGAAGTCTACAAGAGTGTCATGTATATCGAAAGCCACACCATTCCACACACCAAACCACCACATTCCACACACCACCATTCCGCATTCCAGGATTAAATTACAAATTCCACACACGATTGACGCAGTGGCTGAGCGATCGACTGTGTGTCGCGGGATCGATTCCCGCACAAAACAAATATTTGTTTGGCCTACAATTATTATACCGAGTCTGGCTCACACACACCCACCCCAGAAATCGTAATAACAAGTCAATTATTACGATTTCTGTGGTGGGTGTGTTTACAAACATATAAAACACATACACAAACAGCCAGACCCGGTATAATAATTGTAGGCCAAACAAATATTTGTTTTGTGCGGGAATCGATCCCGCGACACACAGTCGATCGCTCAGCCACTGCGTCAATCGTGTGTGGAATTTGTAATTTAATCATCATCATCATCATTTCAGCGTTAATCTCAGTCGCATCCGAAGCCTTTTCCAGCTCTAGAGTCTGGGTCCGCTTTTACCAGTCTAACTGCTGATTTTGGCGAAACTTCGACATTTTCCGTGAAGCAACTGCCGTCTGACCTCCACATTCCAAAGGCGTTATCGAAGCATTGCAGCTAGACCAATTGTTGGACTTTTGAGGGCTCCAACAATCCGTAACGACTGCCATTAGATGTCCGTATGGCAACCGGGGCCAACGGCTTAAAGTGCTTTCCGAGGCACGACCAGACCAGTGCAAATATTCATATTCATGCATACCAATATTAGCACTGCGCGGGGATCGAACCCGTGCCTTCATGCGCAGCGGCCGCGTTCGCTACCGCTACGCCACGGAGGCTGTGGAATTGGTAATTTAATGGATGAGTTAATTCCAAAATTGTGTGTCGCGTGGATCCACGTTCGATACGAAAGGTTAATGGTTATTTTTCTCCTTCAGGTGGCCTCCGTGACACCCTTGTGAGTCTATCAGTGTCAACAGCGAGCGTCGTGTCACTAAATGAGTTCCTGCTTGTCGATATCCTGCATAAGGATCCCTCCAGCATCGCTGATACTGTTGTAAGTAAAAACAAACCTTATTTCTATCGTGATAGTGTCTATGTTTAGAGTTATATTAAGTACACATGAAAGGCAGTTTTCCTATTTTTTTTGGTCAGGTGAACAGAAGAAAAGGGGGGCAACCGCGCTAAAATAATTGAACCAAAACAGAATTTCATCGCAACCAAACCAAAACTTTAGTTATGTTTTGTATGTAGCTTTTGACAGAGTGTGTCGGAACTTCGCCTCCGCTTCCGTTACTGCGGAAGTTGCGCAATAAATCGTATCTTCACTTCCGCCTCCGCTTCCACACAATTTTTGCGGAGTTATAACGGAGGTTTATTTACGTATTTATAAAATAAAAAACGCGCAAGCTGCGACGCTCAACAACCGTCCGGCCGCATCTGAGCGCGAAATGGTCAAGAATTAACTAGTGCGAGACGGGAATGCGGCAAATACAATTTGTTTCTACTATTAATGTACGTATTTAAAATAAAAAAATTGTTTTAATTAACCATAAATCTCAACCTTTTTTTATGTCTACTTTCATCTCCGCCTCTGCCTCCGTTAACCTCCTCCTCCGCATAGGTTTATGCCTGTCCACTAAACTAGGCTATGCCTGTATCTTAGGGGGCATAGATCGTCACTCACTGGAAGTCTGAGGGAATACAACGCCGTCGAGGGTTGACGATCTCGTAACGTTTGCAGATCCAGCATATCCAGAGATAGCATAATACAGGGAGGTTTAGAAGGATGCCACACAATGTAGGCTAACAAAAAAAGGTACGACGTGATGAGTCAATTTGATCTAGTTGTAGCATGGTACTCAAAATTAGATTTGAATGTGAAGGTAATAAAGTCTAAAATGGGTTTTATGCCAAAGTATTGATTCATTGTTGATGTTATGCTAATAAATAATAGGCTAATTTATAATCGATGAACCCACAGCTGGGTTTACTTTAAGAGTCATAATTTTGGCGTGTCATAATAATGATTATTAGTATGAGAAAACCACAGAACTATTGAGAAAAATATCGTAGTGACACATTTTTTCTTGTTTATGAGTAAGAGTTTCAACAGGAAGAAAAAAGACTATGATTTTCTATGCAAAGTACGGTCTGCAGCAGGTCAACCTTCCTGAAACTGTAAAAAAAACCCAATCAACCTTGAGCCTTAATGCTTTATACATACATTTGACAACGTAATAAAGAAATCTGACAGATTGTAGTAGCTTGATGTGTTGTCGTCTATACTGAGTACCCATCACGGAAGTATAATATATTCCTAACTTTAGCAAGATATAAGTGGCTAAAATAAAAGTCGACGCAAACAGATAAGATATGAAAATGACGACGCTCTTCAACGGCAACTTATCGTAAATAACCACGGAATCCATAGTCCATACTAATATTATAAATGCGAAAGTAACTCTGTCTGTCTGTCTGTCGGTCTGTCTGTCTGTCTGTATGTCTGTCTGTCTGTTACGCTTTCCCGCTTTAACCTCTCAACCGATTTTGATTAAATTTAGCACAGACAATCTTTAGACCATGAGAAAGAACATAGGCTACCTTTTATCCCGGAAAAATATGATATTCCCGAGGGAAATCTAAAAAGCGCGATATAACCGAACTCCACGCGGGCGAAGCCGCGGGCGGAAAGCTAGTAATATTATAAATGCGAAAGTAACTCTGTCTGTCTGTCTGTTACTCTTTCCCGCTTAAACCTCTCAACCGATTTTGATGAAATTTGGCACAGACAATCTTTAGACCCTGAGAAAGAACATAGGCTACCTTTTATCCCGAAAAAATTTGATGTTCCCGAGGGAACACTAAAAAGCGCGCGCGAAGCCGCGGGCGGAAGGCTAGTAGTTAATAAATAACCATTACAATAAATCGTAAAAAAATCATTACTGAGGCCATTTCAAACTCACGTGCCTTAATTATTCAACCATCGTGTCTCCTAGCTAAGTGAATCGCCGCTCATGTCGATCTAAGGTTACGCCACGTTTGCAGCCGTCGGGTTTTGGATACATTACATCATCTAGCTCAACTGCCGTCTTCCTTCTTATTCACTCTGTTTTTTAGTGAATAGGCTCTTAATAAACTATCGCGCTTCACCATCAACGATTGTATCACTGCTTACCATCAGGCGGGATTGCAATCAAGCACTAGGTTATAATAAAAAAAAAAAAATGCAAACTACGTTGAGACTCGGCATTTTTTAACGCCAAAATTAAAGACAATCCCGGAAAACGTCCACCCTTTACTACTTCCTGGTGCTGAAGCTGCCTGGTCGGTTTACCATTATATTTTCGCTCTACGACTAGAATACAGCTGCATTCTTCCTCCAGATCGTCGTACGCCATAATCGTTTAAGCTTATTATCAATGCAGCTCATTTAATGTTTCTTGCATATGGTAGGTTTCAATTAAAGAACCAGCTATGTAAATGTTACTTCGATACATTAAGTATTACCTACTTTATAGCTCATTTTATAATTGAATGAGTACTACACTAATACGGCATCACACCATGATTTGAGATTGAATCCGGCATCATTTTAGATTATAATTATTATTTAGAACCTGGTATTTAAATAACTCTTCTACTTTAAACGAAAGAGCAGTAAGGATATCTCACGTATATTGAGTTTTAATAATAATACATAATAAGAAAAATAAAATACTTATTTATGGGAAATGAAAGTATTAATTGTACTTTGTACTATTTAAACTCACTACAAAGTGAAAAATAACTAATTTCGGAAGTCGGTGGCAAATATGAATATACATGTTCATGATCATGGTGTCTTTGGTTTTTGTATATGTATTCATTTCTGCCACCGACTTCCGAATTTAGTTATTTTTCATTTTGTGGTGCTTTTTTTTTTTTTTTGTTAAAGTCGGTTGTTTTTTTGGAAAGAAGATATTTTTAATAGCCAACGTTTTGCAAACGCATCTGCTGCGCTGAGTCATGGTTATAAGTTAGAGTCGAGACAGAATCCTTTGAATTGAGTTTTCTATAAGGAAACTCAACCTCAGTTGCTGTGGCCTGTATAGATGATAGTAGATTCACCTATTCCGTCGGGGAATACCTCGCATTATTTGACTACACCGATATGGATAAAATCTTGATAGCAAGACGGATCGGTCATACTACGATATGACGAATGAGCCGAACAAAGAATTTCCCAGACTGCCAACTCATATATTACCGTCACTCGTACACTATCCTGCCATACCTGTTAACATAACATGCGTATTTAGTTTGTTTTATATTATGTTACCGAATATGTTTTATTTTAATTATATTATTTAACCACTATGCCACCACGACTTAGCCTAATGGTTAAAACCCCAGCCTCTCAAGTATGAGTGTGCGGGTTCGATTCCAGGTCAGGCAAGTACCAATGTAACTTTTCTAAAGTTATATGTACTTTCTAAGTATATCTTGGACACCAATGACTGAAGGCAAAGGAAAACATCTTGAGGATACCTGGACTTTATAAGTCTGAAATGGCCAACCCGCATTGAGCAAGCGTGGTGATTACGCTCAATCCTTCTCTGTATGAGAGGAGACCTGTGCCCAGTAGTGGGACGATAAAAGGTTGATGATGATGATTACTATTTTAAAATTTTCATTTTCTTCGCTTAGTTATAATTTCTTTTATGCATGCTGTGGTCTCCTGTAAGTGAAAGAGTACACCTTCCTGATAATATTGTCACCCATTTTTATTTTTTTCATTATTCGTGTATATTATTTGTTGGAGATCCTAAATAATTAAATAAAAATACATACATACATAATCAGCCTGTTATGATCCCACTCCTGGTACACAGGCCTCCTGTCGGTAAGAGGGAGTGGGCAGTAATCTACCACGCGGGCCCAGTGCGGCTTGGTGGATGTTATATAAGTCTTTGAAGTTTTTTGCCTTTAGGACATGCCGTTTTGAGAGCAGTGGTTATGAAATAATTTACACAAAGTAAAGCGCCCGACGGGGCTCGAACCTACGACCTACAACTTGTAAGTGGCGACCGCTACTACTAGGCCACCGCTGCTCTCCGTTAAAGAGTAATTGTGGGTATTCATACCGGCTCTTCTCCAAAAGAAACAACCAATTTTAACTGTGCTCTTATACGGTTATTTAGTGTCCACGTAGATTTATATGGAATGAAATATATTGTTACGAATGCACCTTATGTTACTGGCATAAGGTTCAATATTGCGTAACATGTCATACATAACTTTTAAGCCCCTATATCTTGAGACCTAGACATATTAGGGGTACAATCTAAAAATGCATTTCTAGGCCTATGATTACCCACCTAGATATTATATTACAGGTTTAAAAGGTCGACATCGAAAATACTAGAAACTCTCTCCTGTAACTATCTGCTGGATCTCAAGGACGTTCTCGAAATTAAGCGCTATTATTATTACTTCTAGAATAATTTGGAATGTTCGATTAGCTGGCCTATATAAAGCGACGTGACTCAGCTTTGACTGTCGAAGCGAAACAAGCGTTAAGTAAGAAGCGATAATCGAAAACTGCAACAAGAACTTTGAGGACTACATCGGGTGACTTCTGTAGTGTGGACATAAGGATATACTTCGGGTGCAACATCACTTACGTTCTACTTGTCATTGCCTACTATCGACTGTACCTTCGTTGCCAATAAACTTCGTAACCCTTACCCTGGCATTTTAATACCCCTAGCCCGTAATAATACTGATAATAAGGTACTGGTTAAAAACGGATGCATTTTTGTTCTACTTACTACATGTCCATAAAACCTAGTACTAATGTAACAAATCGTTAACATTATCATAGTGGGGCGACCTCGGCGCACGTGGACAGTGAGTCAATAGGTTTATCAGTAGGTACATGATTATTATAATTATTATCACCAAATAGGTCGCACATCACATGTCTAATGCAGAATGATAGCAGCGTTCATGTTTTGAATCAAATCGATATTTAAAAAAAAGAAAATTTGAGACTTCCTAATGGCCGGTCGACCGACCCCGCCGACATGACTACGATCATCATTATCATCATCGGCTTTCGCATTGGAGCCCGGGATTCGCTTTCTTGCACATTGTACGAGTCAGCCATCGTACATGACACGCGCACATTACATACACAGATCAGCATTATTCCGTCGCCTTGCACAAATTATAGCGTAAGGCGACAGTACACGATCAGCCTTCAAAGACTGTACTCATTTACACATTCATACCTATATTAGTTACGAGTTAGTTAAGTAATCAATAAATCATCATATTTGGCTATCCGTGACTATTATTGAAGTGTATAACCAAGGTGTGTGCGAACCATTCAGCAGCGCATACACACATTCTCCTCCATTTCGCGCGATCTTTAGCACCGTGGTAAGAGATTATTGGCACGCATGTCATATCTTACAACGTCAAGCCAGCACTTCTTTGATGTAACCCGCTTGTTCCGGCCCGGCGGAGGCGCCATGGTTATACATTACCATGGCGCCTCCTTATTACATCCACGTATCATGCCGGTTTTCGTAAGGCGTGGCCGTACCAGCGCAGGCGACCCTCCTGCAGTTTGTCCGCTATGTCACGAACCCGAAGACTGCCACGGATGCGGCAGTACCTCAAGCGGTTGTAGAGGACTACGATAAAACTGCGCAAACGAACTGCACTGTTCATTTGTTTTTCGAATTGCAACCGGAAAGAAAAGGATTATCAAACCTGTATTTTTTAAACCATAAAACTCGTACAGTCTCGCTCCTGGAGTAGCCCATTGGTTAAAACCAACAGACAATCCATTTATCTTAATGGTTTTATTCTTGAAAGCAATTTGGTACTTGCAATATCGGCGCAAATTTTTCGCTTGGTGAAAGCCATCGGAGAAAGGTCCCACTTCCACTAAAATCCACTCGATAAATCGTTGTCGATCGCTTTTGCACAGTGTTATCATAGTATTTGTACGGAAATCGGGCCAAAAACCTTTTTGTATCATTAGTATAACTAAAAACAGGTGTATGTCTCTTTAGTGATCCTCAGATAATTGTGTCCGTCTTTTGGGGAAAATTTCAACTCGTTTCATCAATTTATGTGAGATTATGACTTCCTTTTAAGAAGCCAATCCTTTGACTACACAATCATACATTGCCTCTAGGACAATGCCGGTTGCCTCACGATGTTTTACTACACCATACATGATTGCGTGTAACGTTTATTAATAACTTCCTTATTTTGTCAACAGAAATGGAAGAAGCTGTCTTTAATAAACTTCGCAAGCAACAACATACAGAATGTGGACTGGGCGATAAAGTTAGTGCCGAAGCTACAACATCTGAGTCTTTCATCCAACAAGTTAAGAGAGTTATGCGACATCTCCTGCCTTCACGATCTAAGGGTACTCAATCTGTCTATGAACAGCTTCTCAGTCTGCGAAAACTGGTACGCGAAGATAGGCAACATAGTCAGAATAAACCTATCACAAAACAGAGTTGCAAGTCTGCAAGGTTTCTCGCGTTTATACTCTTTGGAGAGCCTTGATTTGAGCTGCAATGTGATCACCGACGTCGAAGAAGTTCAACATATATGCAAACTTCCTTGCTTAGAATATCTATGGTTGACAGCCAATCCTGTAGCTTCGTCCATAGACTACAGAGTCAAAGTTCTAGAACAGTTTAACGCTCGAATGACAGAGCTTTGCCTTGACAACGAAAAGGCGTCGGAAAAAGAGTTGGATACAGCAAGAGTGTTGCAAGCCTTAAGAATTGTAAAAGAGGGTAAGACTCCAAGTTTTCTACAAAACAATAATACGAGTCATAGTTTCAATAAGAGTTGACAGGGAATTTAAGATTAGCATTTTGATTTTAGAACTAAGGTGTTGATAAAGTTTTTTTTTTTTTACAAAATTAGCCCACGTTCTCACAGGTGTAAACATCGCGGCGGGGTTAACGGGCATTGGATTTTCGACCCTCGTGGTTGAGCCGAGCATTTAAAATCCAACAGAGCACATCCAAACACATCAAATGCACTTTTGGATTATCGTCAAAACAGAGCGTTGAAAATCCTGTGCACAAAAAAAAAATCCGGCGTAAAATCGGGATATAATATTTCATTCTATGAAAAATATACCCTGATTTTATATTTTATTCGCAATCTTTTTTTGGAGAAAAGTAAGATGGACGTTCCGAAGTGTGTGTTAATAAAAATAGATCTTTATTTTATAAATGTGATTATGTCATTATTTTGTTATTGTAGTGTTTGTTTTGGATTTAGAATCGCACTGCTCAGTTAAACTGTCTTTTATATAATTTTCATACCCAGTATAAGTCTTACCCTAAGAAATAAATTTTGAATTTTTGACATTATTTCCCATACTAAAACTGTCAGATGTCAATTTTAATGCAAAGATAAAGGGTGGGTATCTATCTGACTTTGGTAAAATCAGCCCCAAGATTCTCTTGTGATAATTACGATAGCTCGTATGCTTTCTAGCTATCTCAAAATTTGTTTCCTAAGCATGCCTGTATGACTACATTCAAACTGCAAGCCAATGACAAAATAACGTTTGCCTTAGCTTTAGCAGCAAACCAGTATTTCGGCCTAGGCATACAACACAAGGCACCGGCCTTAGGTGGCCTATTGGGACACCCTGTCTGACGAGTGACGGCGGCCGGATAGCGTTGAATAGCAAATATTGCCCCTGGTAAGCAAGCAATACTCATCGAAAAGAAAAAGAAATCTGATCTCTCAGAGTCGTGATACTAAATTTTCAAAATGGCTTGGTGTTGCCCAATATGCAATGAAATTTACGGAAGGCAGAAAGTGTTACCATATCAAAGCTGAAGGTCACTAGGCAATTTTGTCTGTGGTTTGCAGTTGGAGTGTAGTCTGTATAGTTATCTACTAACAGTGATGTGTCTGATTTAAACTTGTATAATAATATTATCTCGTTTACAAATGTGATATTTGATAAATGTATAGCTTTTTATGTATGTGTATGTAATATAATACTATTGTACTGGAAAATGACCAACACTAAATTAAGTTTAGATTATAGGTAGTGAAAATTCAAGTATTTTTTTTTTATTTTATTACATAACATAATTATCACCTCTTTTGTCTCCGGAGGTTTAGTTTTAGAAGTCGCATAATCGCGTATTTAAAAAAAAAATAGTTAAGTAAGAAATATATTGTTATTTTGAATGTTTCGATTCTGTGTGTATTTTTATTTTTCAGCTGTGCTTCTCATGTTATACTTTTAAAAGTAGGTATCATGCAAAAATGGAGGATGCGGACGGTTTGTCAAAGTGTCCTTTTAAAATCTAATGGAGTAAAATTGTGTAGTATATTTTAATTTATGTCTCCTTAATCGGAATGAAATTAAAACCAAGAGCTTAACAAAAAAAAAAAAAAAAATATTTTTTCAACGAAAGCGAAAATTCATTGTGTCCTAAAATATGTTATTCGAAAT
Source organism: Sesamia nonagrioides (assembly GCA_017933935.1). Taxonomy (NCBI): domain Eukaryota; kingdom Metazoa; phylum Arthropoda; class Insecta; order Lepidoptera; family Noctuidae; genus Sesamia; species Sesamia nonagrioides. Next base: position 502,396 of record JADWQK010002132.1, on the reverse strand, counting down.
TCAAATTGACTGATGAAAATTGGGATCTAATCCCGGGCAAAAGCAACTGAAGGAAAATGGTTGGGTTTTAGCCAGTAAAAGTCTCGACACGCCTAGGTCATTTGAAATTAAGTTTATCTCTATCTTAGCCCCATTTCGAGATTGTCTTACTATCTTACTTTTATAATAAAAGTCGAAACTGGCAAATTTTTACCAATCAACCTTTTTTTTTAAATTTGATTGATTGTAAAATGACAAAATTAAATCTCGTTTTATGTTACATTAGGTTTTTTTATAGTTTATTTCGTAATTGTCAGCACTGAAAAGCTGAAATTTGGTACCAATATGTATATCAATCAAGCCGACAAAGTGGTAAACTAAAAAGTGGAATTAAATTTTAGTATGTCCACTCATTGTAACTAACAGCCCATTTTTTTAAACCCTTAAGTGGAGACACTTATTGTAATGGACGCGAAACTATGGAACCTTACACTGAGCGAGAGGCATAAATCAGTATTCCAAACGTTTAGGCTTCGTTTAGTTAATTCACCTAGGTGTACTAAACACACTTTTGGTAAACTGTAAACACCTGGGTGCATTAAAATTACTTTAAAAAAACTTTATTCATCTGGGTGCATTAAAATTACCCGTTCGTTTACTTAATCCACCTGATTTAATTTTCGTAGGTGAACTAAACATACTTTTAGTAAACTTTAAACACCTGTATTTAAGGTCAGAATTTGTAAAAATCTTTGTTGGGACCACTTTTAAATCTTTACATAGTCCAGTGATGCCTTTTATTTATAAAATCGAATTAGATGTGGCGGCTCGTCTATTCACCTCTCTCTTGCACATATTGGCGCTGTTTCCGTTGTACACAAACTAATTTTAAGTTATGTGTATCTTTTTCTTTCCATTTCGTTAAGAAAAGGATAGAAGATAACATTTTAATTTAAACCTGTCAAATTAAGATACTCCATAGACAATTTAGACGCGATTATAAACATGGCGACCAGAAATACGTCAGTTTACGTCAGGAGCGCACTAATTTGACAGATCTAAACTGACATTTTATCTTCTGTCCTTTTCTTAATGAAATAGAAACAAAAAGATGCACTTATCTTAAAATTTGTTTAGTTTGTGAACAATGGGATCGGCGCCACTGTGTATAAGAAGAAAATAACAAGCAAAATTGGTGTCTATTTTAGTTGTATGCATTGATAAAATATTAAACAGATACGATATATTCTAACAAACTGACCAAAAAAAAAAATGTGCCGAACACAGCAGCAGCACACATGCATATTTTATTCGGCATACATTGGTACAGTGTGAGTGAGATGGGGCGCAATCTAAAGCATAGAGAAGAAAAAGATGGCTAATGTTTGTCGTTTGCGCTGTTAGTCGTTTGTTTTTACGAGTGTATCGAGAGTGATTAAAGCGAGATACAGGACTTACCTCCTTTGTACGCTTCATTTTTAGTGCGCTAGTGATATATCTACCTTAGTTTAATATTTTATCAATGGTTGTATGCCTATCAATTTTTTAATTAGTAATATATGTTTATTATGCTAAAAGCACATTATGGGACGGCGCTCTCTGACGGCATGGCACGACAGATTGTGTTGCAGTATACCGCGCACCATCCGATTTACACCATATTAACCGAAATGACCGCTGCGTAAGTTTCAACCCTATTTCAACTAACACAGCAATAAGAATTTCTCGACATAAAGTGACTCTTATGGCTGCAATAGGGTGCCGCGGCAACCCGTGAAATGAAATGGCATGACAAGTCATCCTGCGGCATGTCGCATCATGCCGTAGCATCCCGAGGGACGTCGTGGCATCATGATTACAAAACAAAGATTTGATTAATATTTAATAAAATAAGTAATTCATGCCATGCCAGCAGTGGGCGCCAACTAATACTGCCGTCATAAGGAAAAAAGACGCATCTAACATTTTTTTTCCAAATTGAGTTACAAGCATATTCTAAATCAGTAAAAAAAATGGCATACACCAATATTTTTATATTTCGCATAAAAAAAATGTAGATGCGTCTTTTTTCGTTATGACGGCAGAATAGTTGATTAATAGTATTAAATGAAGTATTAAATATGTATGTGATCAAAATATGTATAGAAATGTTTTATTTTTAATTGATGACGATTAATTAATTTAAAACTGAATATAAGTTATGGTTTAACCGACGTGTTGTTTTAGTTTTCCTTTTTCTTAAACGATTTTCCTGTAAATGTATAACTAGTAATTATGGTCCAGTGATATCATTTTTAAATGACGAGTCGTGGATTCGAGTCTATGTATTCTATTTCTTCATCTTTACCTTTGAAAGTCTTGAGAAAATCCGAAATGCAATTCACGTGTTTTAAAATCTGTCTGTCAAAATACATTTTTTTATTTTTATTAATTATAAACTAGTTCTTGACTGCAACCCCGCCCGATGGTAAGCAGTGATGCAATCGTTGATGGTAAAGCGCACTAGCTTATTAAGCCTATTCACTTAAAAAACTAAGGAATAGGAAGGATGACGGCAGTTGAGCGAGGTGATGCAATGTTAAACGCAAGACCAACACGACCAAACGAAGCTGCGCTAGAGGGAGATTGATCTGGAGACTCTCCATGACCAAACTCCCGACACAACAACATTTGGCGCATCGTACCCGCCACACATCGTAACACAACTGCTCAGACCCGTCCTCCATACGGCTTCACCAGACATCATGCCGGAACACGAAGAATCGCTTGGCGGCAAGACTTTGTCTGGTGGGTGGTAACTTCTGCCGCCAGCCGATGTTATAGCCTACCACCGAGAAAAATTTGCACAACATAACATTGCACCTACACTAGGAATTTCTCCTGTGTCGTGGGTGCGTTTACAAACATAAACTCAAATACACAAACAGCTGGATTCGAAACAAGAAACTGCTGGATCCAACAACAACAAGCTGGATATGAAATTCAAAAAAAATAATTAGTCCGTCTTGTAGATAATAAAAAAAATTAAGACCCGTATTTTTTATTTCCGCATCCAGCGGTTTCCCGCGACCTTCACCAGGTCGTCGATCTACCTTGTCGGGGGCCTATGTCCAGCAGTGGACGTCTTTCGGCTGAAATGATGAAGATGATTTTTTATTTTGTCGAAATTACCAAAAACTACTGAGATATAGCGTATTAAAGTTACGGAGTGGGGGCTAATTACGTCACGTCATGCGACATTTTAATTAAATCAATATATCTTCCTAAGTATTTAAATGAAAGAAAAAATAAAAAATACGTGTTCAATATTTTTTATAAAACTATCTGATGGACATTAAATTATTTTTTAGGGTACAACCCAATTGCAGCTCATACAAATCTTTCCGTTTGTGCAAGCAACCTATAGGTACCTATGGGAAGCGTTTCAGATTCGATTTGACATCTCGGACGAAATATATTGCTGCAGTCGCCATAGAAACGCCATGGAGTTCATACCTACTTACTACACGACTTTTGGGATCACCAAGATACAGGCTGTGCCTATTTTAGCACCTGCTGTTAATTCGATCTAAATGATAAGTTCTTCTGCTGTTTGTAACTGTATGCTACTTGTATGTTTTTTAATCCAAGTGTAAGCCTAATAAATATTTTTTTACGAAGTGATGGTTACAGATCGTAACTGCTGTAAGGGCAAATCTAATAGTTTTAAATCTTTGTAATTTACCTACATTTTTGATAAGTTCCTTGACATTAAGTCTTGAACATTTAGTTAGCAGTGTGATATTTCCTCGAGTAATATACAAATACATGTACAGACGAGACGGCACATCAAGCTACTACAATCTGACAGATTTTTTTTATTAAATTTCAACTTTATCCCTAAGGCATTAAGGCTCAAGGTTGATTGGGAATATTTGACAGTTTCGGGTAGCTTGACCTGCTGTCGTCCATACATCACCCAACGATCTATTATCTCGATAGAGAGCAGGGAAAAATAAAAAAGAAATTACATATTCATTGATTTATTTAAGTAAAATACATATTAAAACTAAGATTGTGATTAAAACAAAGACAGCAAATAGTACAAAAAAGAGGGTTTGGAAATTATAGTCTTGCTGAATTGTTACAATAATTTTAGTAAACACACAGCAATAAGTTAACTTCTGTAATAAACGCAGGCTTAACTTAGGGCCCTTAATAGCTAGCACGCACGGCAAAGGATTTTTCTGGGATGAATATAAAAAGTGATTTTAAAGTATGTCATTAAAATTGAAATTGCAACGACAACGATGCCACGTTATGCTTAGACACGCCGCGACGTCCTTTGACATCATTGTAATTTCAATTTAATGGTTATACTAGCGGCCACGTGGTTCACGTGGAGTTATTTATTTGAACATTTTATTTTAACCCCAAAATATGCAGCATACATTTTAGATGTTCGTTATTCTCCGGTCCTACTGTGTTCGATCGCGGTTTTCTATCAAGCTCGACAGATGGCGTTGTACCGTTTTCTGAATCGCGGTGTCGAGATTCTCCGTGATCATTATATATAGGTTACAGAAAAATAAATTTTTGAGTACTCGCTTGGAAATCGTTGTTTCATTTCATACAGTCTCACCGGGCAGTTGTCAAGTGCCGTACATTTTGTGGTCCTTCGAGCCGGAAGGAGGCTATATAACACCACAGCGTGATGTTATATAGCCTAAAGCTTTCCTAGAATACTGGGCTATCCAACGCAAAAATAATTTTTCATATCTGACCAGTAGCTTCTGAGATTAGCGCGTTCAAACAAAGAAACTCTTCAGCTTTATACAACGTGGCGCGATAATGGCGACATTAACTAAAAACACATATAATTTGTTACATTTTGGCGTCATGAAGAGATTTTATTTTCATAAAATGTTATTATTAACGAAGTTACTTAAGTTTTTAGAAACTACCATTTAACTACCATTTAGAGCAACCTGTATTTAGAGAACTGTCGCGCAGCGGTCATTTGCCGAGGTCATGGATCATACGTAACATTTCATCAATGAAATTAAAATGATTACATTCATGCGGAAGAGAGATGCGAGATATTATCTTTGTCGGCGGCGCTCGGCGCCGCCAGATTCATTGATAAAAGCCGACAAAGAATCATATTACCGATTACGAATACGTAGGTACGGACGACAGCAGGTCAAGCCGCCCGAAACCGTCAGATATTATCAATCAACCTTGAGCCTTAATGCTTTAGTGATAAAGTTGAAAATCGGATAAAGACATCTGACTGATTGTAACCTTAGCTTGATGTGCTGTCGTTCGTACGATTTACGCTTGTGTGCCAGCCCGCTAACTAGGTCTGTACGCGAAGCGACACGTTCTAGCTCCGAGCGCCTCCGAGGTAAGTAATTGCATGAATGAATTTTTGCAAGGGTGATCCCAATTTTGGTTACTTTTATATTATTTATTTTGTTTGAAAAATTTTTTTTTTCTTTTTTCGAGTTATTTTAAAATATCAAATGTCATATGATTAATGAGCACTAGCACTACTCGTGTGTTAATTTAATGTCACCATTATGGCGCCACGCTGTATATTAGTATAGAAGTTTACATTTTAAAAAGTTATTACTTTTCGTCACCAAGCCGTCAGTGAGCACCGGCCCTAAACATCTATCTATATCGCACTGTTGGAATTAGAACGCTAAACACAACGCCAAATCAAAATCTAAAAGGGCGCGCGAAAAATTTCAGGTAAATCTATGGTTTAAGACATTTTTATTCTAAAGTTCTAATGTCTACAATAATGTAAATCTCATGTTGACAATTTTAGTCTGCGTTTATTAACATGTTGGTTATTCAATTTACAATAATAACATTGGTAAGTGCAACATATTTAACTTTTATTTTTCAGTTTTTTAAAACTAGTAACATTGTCGGTTCCACTAAATATAGAAACATCTTTCCTGTTTTATTAGTACATTATACAAAGAAGTATTCACTGGCATAAGTTTATCAAAACGTATACCGAAATGAACTATAAATGTAGGCATAGTTGCATCAAGATATTATCAAGAATTCTGTGACCAATCAATATTTGTCATAGAATTCTTGAAAATATCTTGATCAATTCCAATGCCACCAATGTACCTTGTTCTAGTACCAATGTACTCTTGTGTTAAGAAGTTTTGTTAGGTGCACGAGGGGCCGAAGCCAACTCACAGAGGTCCTTTAGACAATTTTAAAAGTTGAGGAGGCATCGACTGATGATTATTCCTAGACACTATGTTAGTGCACCAAGGGCTACCCCCGGTAGTCTATTTCAGAACATGGAAACAACATTTGCTATGGGTTTGGGTGGTTATAAGTATTTGGTAACCTGCATCAAAATATTTTTCAACCGATGTAAAACTAAAACATTTGTATAATTTTATGTATTAACCCGTTTATTCATATTTGTTGCTTAAATTAACTAGCGATTAGCGAATTATTAACCAAACATTTTTGACGTTCGCCTATCACAACTTAATAATCGATTATGAATAAATCCCTTATACACTATGGTGTTTATTCATAAACGATGATTAAAGTTAAGTGACATTTATGGATAAGGGGGTACATATGTAAGTACACCAAGGACATCCCCCTGTTGTTGTTTATTTCAGAACATGGAAACAACATTTGCTATGGGTTTGGGTGACCGGCGTAATACTTAAACAATTTTCGTTTGTATATATTTATATAGATATTTAATTCCTACATCCCTCCTTCCTTTATAGTTACTTATATCATAAAACACAGAAACACTCCGTCGGTAGCAAACTCCAGTCTTACGTTCATTAATACAGATTACAACTAATTATTACACTTAATTATTGCTTAATTAATCAATCATTTTCAATAAGTACAGAAGAATATATTCATTTTACCGGACGCCGGGCTCCAAAGCAAAGGCCGCGGGTACAACCGGCACTGAATGCTGAGATGATGATGACGATGATAAAATATATTCATTCAGCATTCTCGTTAGTATCGCGAAAGTGAGATTTTTTTCAGCATAGCCCTAACACAAAAGAAGTCAAAGAACGGGGTATACTTTCAGTCATGAGACATTTTTTTTTATGGTGGGAAATCATCAAATAATCTCTCTCATTCTGGATGGAGTGGAAGGACCTGTCATGCTTTTACTGACTAAAACCCACCCGTGTTATTTGTCTATGCGCCAGGAGCCACGATATCACGGAGGCTGTGAAATTATTGTATTCGTCATCATCCTCACAGCGTTAATCCCAGTCGCATCCGTAGCTTTTTCAGCGTTGGAGTCTGGGATCCGCTTTTACTAGTTTAACTGCTAATTTTGGCTAAACTTCGTATTAGTATTAGGTGACTAAAAGAAATATTAAGACCTTATTGAAAATGATTAATTTCAACTAACTTAAACTTACTACACTTACTTACTATAAAAAATATAGATCTAATACTAGAACATCAATTTAACATTCAAAAATTCAAAAAGCCCCATAAACAAGTTTTTTTTTTTTAAGAATAGTTAAATTTCACTGGCCAGTGACAGTAGCTGTAAGGAATTAAAAATAAATGCTTTAGAATATGCTTAGAGAAAATAATTTATTCTAAACATAAGAATAAATATTAACTAAGGGCTAGACTCTCGACGCCTTGTGAGAATCATTTACCTTTCATGTTAAGCTCATATGAATATGAATATTATTCGCTTCAAAATTAGGATCATATTCGTGTTAAAGCTAACGAAAAATATGCGTTTCACACGAATGTGAACTTTATACGTATACTATTAAAGTTTATATTCAAATAAAACTCTTGTACATAAATTGCCATATACCAATATGAACACTATATCCATTGAAATAAAATTCACATTCCTATGCAACGCTTATTAAGTCACGTCAAAGTGATATACGAGGTGTGTTCAAAAAGTAAGGTGGCTTTTCAAATTTCGTGGGAAACGTATTTTCGATTATCGATTTTTTTGTTTTGTTATGTTGGTACACTCTTCTTGAACATCTGTACCAAGTTTCAAGTGCATACCATTTTTTGTTTGGTTGTGAGAAGCGTAAAGGTTATTAGTGTTTTGCGTGCTCGGCGATTTTTTGCTATCGAAAAATATGGATCAAAGGATTTGTATCAAATTTTGTGTAAAAAATAAAATTAAGTGCTCCGAAACGCTTGAAATGTTGAGAGTGGCATACGGTGAAAGTGTTCTCAGTAAAAAAAATATTTACAAGTGGTACAAACTCTTCCAAGATGGCCGGGAAGATGCCAATGACGAGCCTCGCTCTGGACGCCCAAGCACGTCAACAACTGATGAAAACGTTGAAGCAGTGAAGAAAATGGTTTTGAAAAATCGTCGAATCACTATCAGAGAAGTTGCTGAAGATGTCGGTATATCGCTTGGCTCGTGCCATGAAATTTTTTCTAATGTTTTGGGCATGAGACGTGTGTCAGCGAAGTTTGTTCCGAAATTGCTAAATTTTGACCAAAAGCACCTGCTCATTCATCGTTGCTTGTGAGAGAGTTTTTAGCTAAAAACAACACCACAATCATGCCTCAGGCACCATATTCACCGGATTTGGCCCCATGTGACTTTTTCTTGTTCCCAAAACTAAAGAGACCTATGAAAGGACGGAGATTTGCAACGATTGAAGAGATAAAGACTGCATCGCAGGAAGAGCTCAAGGCTATACCGAAAAGTGCTTATGAGAAGTGCTTTGAGGATTGGAAAAAGCGTTGGCATAAGTGTATTGTATCTGAGGGGGATTACTTTGAAGGGGACAACTTAAATATTGATGAATAAATAAATATTTTTTCTTAAAAATACAAAGTCACCTTACTTTTTGAACACACCTCGTAAGTAACCTAAAAGTAATGTCTAACTAACTGGGTTCTGTGGGCAGAATATCTTGCCCAGAAAATTTCTAACAAGCTTATATAAAGTCAAGATTTTTACGAACGAAGGCGATTTTTTTAAGGCAGAAGGTTTAATATTCTACATAATTATACAATATGTTAAGAAAACCCTGTCCGATCCGTGAAGGTATTGTTACGTATCGATAACTGATTCTACTAATACGTACAAAGCCGGGCTAAACTAAACAAAAAACCCCTAAAAATAAATATTATTTCGCAAAAGGGGTTAACTTAATACATGTGCGGTAGGCAATACATGCGCGGGCGAACGGGGGCAGGGCATGCGGCACGCGGTCGCGTCTCTCATACTAATACCGTTGAAAATGGTGTTGTCACTTTTAAAAAAATACCAAATTTTGGGGAAGTTGGAATTAATTCGCGGAAAAAAAGATTATTTCAAAAATCATTAATATTGTTACTATGAAGATTATGTCAAATTTCATATTTTATTTGGTCATGTGTTTACCTAACCTTTATTATCCTTATGGGTCAGACGGGGTTTACTTTACATATTGTATATGATTACATTATGTCATCACAAAAAGTCTTTGTATGTATTCCATAGTATCTTTGACAATTACAACTTAAGGGCAAAACTAGCTACTTTAAACTGCATCTTATGTAGATATAATTAAAGGTTATTTTTGACTGGTATCTTCAACAGCATTTTCGAAAAATCTTGTTTACGCTGCAGCCATTGTAGGCAGCATAAAGTGATGTTCAGGGTTGGTGAGTTGGTACAGAGGGGCCCGCGCTCGGACGCCGGTGGCTGTGGGACGCTTCGACGGGTCTTCACTCAGCATCATTTTAAGAACTTCCGTCTGTGAACAATCGATATCATAATTAAGGTTTCTTACGACCATTTGGTAATTTGCTTAATACATAACCATAAGTCATATCTCAATAGTACTTATTCCTGCCAAGTCGTGTTACAATGACCATTTCCACACGGCTAAACCGTACTACAATGAAACTTTTTTTATGGCTATGGTATCAAAAAATCATCATATGATTATGACAAAAAGCGCGCGTATTTGCGTCACGACTAAACATCGCATGTTATTAGGCTGTATGGATGAATTGCCTTTGCCTTCCATTTGTGGGATTATAACAACAAAAATTGCGCCGCGCTTTTTCGCGCCATTGTTAACTTTCAGTTCAACATTGACGGTTTTTTGTATTTAATTTCAAGGTCGTAGAAAAAGTTTTGAATGCCATTGTCGCCAACAGCTATTGTAATACTGGTGCTGATCTATCACTCGTATTACAATAGCTATCATTGCTTGACAGCGGCATAAATAGCTATTAACTTTGTATCCAAACATCCTACTAATTTATAAATGCGAAAGTTCGTGAGTAGGCATGGGTGGATGTTTGTTACTCTTTCACGCAAAACAACTGAACAGATTTCGATGAAATTTGGTACACAGATACAGTTTATAATCAGTAATAACAAAGGCTACTTTTAATCTTAATATTCCCGCGGGGTTGAAACTTACACGGGTGAAACCGTGTAGCGCAGTCAGTTATTAATATTGAAAGCTTTTTATGTATTTTCTTTATTGAGTGAGAAATTGATCATATTTCTCAAACAGCTGTCCAGATTTATTCCTTTACGGATTCGGATTACCTCAATCGTCTCTGTAGCGGTATCTACAAACGCTACATATAATCAACGCGTCATAATGACGCTACACGGATTCTACATCTCGCAAGCAGAGTTTGCCGTGTAACTAGCATATACAAAGTGGTGACAATAATAATACGACAATAAATTAAACAGCGTGTACCTCAACACATTCTCAGTCTACCCATAAAAAATCATATAAATATGTCCATTAGTTTAGTCACAGGAAATTATTTTTCATTTTTCAAATTTTCTACATGATGTACATGTTGATAAGTGCTTACTGGTTGATGACCGCTGCACCCAGCGGTGCTAAACTTTAATAATAATGGCGCGAAAAAAGCAAGTCGATACAGGACCGCGCTGTCGCCGATCGGAGGTCAGTGAACCAATATTTTGAAGGAGGACGTTCTATTCCGTTTACAATTTTACGCGAATCAGTTTGTTTAAAATGATTTTTTTTTTATTTTTGATGCAAGGTTTTTTTCTATGGTTTAGGATTATTCCTATGAACCAGCATTGTCCGTGTTTTCATTTATTGTCGTATTATCAGCACCACTCTGTATACAACTTACCAACATCAACCGTTGGGTAAGTGCCCGTCGGACTTAACAGGTCGGAGGATCTTCCCTTTTCTATGGAAGATGAGTAACTGAGTAACATGCGTGAAGTAAGGCGTGAAGAAGAAGTGCGGAAGTCAACCACAGAACCCCGTCACTGTACTCACCTCTTGCGGATAATGCAACACAAACTGGTCCGGATACTTGGACTGTCGCACGCGCAGCAAGCAGGCGACACGCTCGGACTCGGTCCCGAACGGTTGTAGCAGCTCGAACAGTATGAGACCCAGCGAGAATATGTCCACTTTGTAGTTATATGGATGACCCCGCATCTGTTCCGGGGACATGTAGAGGTGAGTACCTGAGAATAAGTTATATTTATTTATATAAAGTCAATTTGTTTAACTTAAAAGTGTGTGGTGTGGGTACTGCGCACTATGATGTAAAAATATTATGATAATAAAAAAAAGTCGTGGTGGCCTAGTGGTTAAAACACCAGCCTCGCAAGTATGAGTGTGCGGGTTCAATTCCAGGTCACATGTAACTTTTCTAAGTTATATTGTACTTTTTAAGTATATCTTGGACACTAATGACTGAGTACTAGGTGAAGGAAAACATCTTGAGGAAACCTGGACTTTGAGTCTGAAATCACCAACCCTCAATGAGCAAGCGTGGTGATTATGCTCAATCCTTCTCTGTATGAGAGGAGACCTGTGCCCAGCAGTGGGACGATAAAAAGGTTGATGATGAGCTTCATTGCTTCGACCTCTCCTACACTTTTGTGCTACCCTGGTACCTTGCACCTCCACAAAGTAGGGAAAATGAAATTTCTTCTATATTATTATGATTTAATGATGAAATGAGCTTCATTGATTTTCTTGTGCGAACAGGAACCAAGAATGTATAATGTCATGTGCATACTCACCAACTCTGTAGGTATGCCTGTGATGCGCATCAGCAAGCTCAGTCTTTTCTCCACCGTCCTGGGACGTGTCGCTCATGTTGGTGACCAGTCCAAAGTCACCCACCTTGACCCGGCCATCAGGCGCGAACAAGATATTACTGGGTTTTAGATCCCGGTGAATCAGGCCGGCCAGGTGAACATATTCGACTGCTGATACTATCTGGCTGAAGAGGACTTTTACCTGAATAGAAGGATGAGTAGGTTAGGTGGTGATAGGCAAAGGGTCAAAGCGGAACGCAGAGGGGCGTCTGGTTATCAAAGAAATAAGGCCTGGAACTGGTGTAAGACCGTAATCACGGAGAAACTAGTGCTTGATCGCAATCCCGCCTGATGGTAAGCAGTGATGCAATCGTTGACGGTAAAGCGCGCTAGTTTATTTAGCCTATTCACTCAAAAAACTGACTAAATAGGAAAGAAGACGGCAGTTGAGCGAGGTGATGCAATGTTAAACCCAACAACACGACCAACGATGCTGCGCCAGAGAGAGATTGATGTGGAGACCCTCCACGACCAAACTCCCGACACAACAACATTTGGCGCATCGTACCCGGCACACATCGCAACACAATTGCTCAGACCCGTCCTCCGTACGGCTTCATCAGACATAATGCCGGAACACGACGAATCACTTGGCGGCAAGAGTTTGTCTGGTGGGTGGCAACTTCTGTCGGCAGCCGATTTTATGGCCTACCACCGAAATCCATACTAATATTATAAATGCGAAAGTAACTCTGTCTGTCTGTTACGCTTTCCCGCTTAGCTTAAACCTCTCAACCGATTTTGATGAAATTTGGCACACACAATCTTTAGACCCCGAGAAAGAACATAGGCTACCTTTTATCCCGTAAAAATTTGATGTTCCCGAGGGAAAACTAAAAAGCGCGATATAACCGAATTCCACGCGGGCGAAGCCGCGGGCGGAAAGCTAGTAGTATATATAACTCGCGCGAGTTAACTGTGCACCTCGCTCTGTGACGTCATTCGGACGGTACCGTTTGCAAAATGGATAAAAAAAAACTTTTTTTTATGTTAATAAAAGATCATTTTAATGATAAATCGTCATAATATTAGGTCATTTTACCCATGACATTTTCCAATTAAATAGATACTTATGGACTGAAATATAATGTTGGTGCAACCAACAGGCTTCACTTACGCGTCGAAAATGTAAAAAACAAAACAAACTTAATAAAAAAAACTCAGCAAAGCAAAAACTCCACAGAAACAGTAATAACAACGGGGGATTTAAACTGTATTTAGACAATTGTAATAAAGATGCTACCGCTACCAAGCGCTTAAAACGAATGCGGGGCGCCGTGCGGGGAAGCGGGAGAGGGGTCGCATTCCAGCGGTGCACAGTAAACTTGCGCGAGTAGTAAATGGTTAATTGCATATTAGAAAGGTATTCTTATACCATACCTTATCAGCTCTAGCCTCGCAACACTTGTTATCTCTAAGCCAGTCATGCAGGCTGTCCTGTCGACATAGCTGCATCTGTATGTAGAGGTACATCTGCCTGGAGGGGCCGCGCTCCACTGGATCGTCTGAGCTGCGGACTACCATGTCCAGCGACCAGTGACGAGTGTGGCCTTTCTGTACGAACAAAAAGTTTAATTGGTAGACAACGGCTCTAATTCCCTCGTTCCCAAACTAAACTGAAGGAGGTGGGTTGATAAGAGCCATTTTTCGCCCAGCATTTTTTAGAATCATTATTGTATTAAGAAGCGTTCCATGAACCAAAGTAAAATAATACTCATAAAAAAGCTTACGAAGAGTAGTATCATAAGCAGTCAAAATTAATATGGTTCATGGAACGCTTCTTAACACAATAATAATCCGAAAACTAAAAAAAACGACTAAAATGTATATAAAACCCAAAACAGTGTCTTTTTGGGCAATAAAATTTCTTTGATCATGTCTTCAAATTTAGAAATACATTTAAAAATTACCGGAGTCCGAAACATTTTTTTTTTCAAAGCGGACCCAGAATCCAAAACTGAAAAGCTTCGAATGCGACTGGGATTAACGCTGAGATGTGGACGAGTCAGCGCCTGATAAAAATTGGCGTTTATTTGGTCGCCATGTTTTTAAAGACGTCTAAACTGTATCTTAATTTGACAAGACTAAACAAATATTTTATTTTACATTCTTTTCAGAATGAAATGGATATGATTAGGTTATGCAATTTATACTAATTTTTTTACTTTAGTTTGTGAACAAGGCCATAGTGTGACGTAATAAAATCGATAGATAAATACAGTATGATAAATAACAGAGGGCGTTCCCTTAAACTCGTTAATATATATCATTGTTAGATTAAAATAAAAATATCAGCATAGAAAAATAAGCATAAAAAAATCCGAATAAAAAAAAAATATAATTGAAAATAAATTTGAAACCTCCTGTTTTAAATCAAAATAGTAGTCGTCATGTATAAATAAATTGCGACGTTGCCGTCTTTCATGTTCGCGTGTACAGTGTGTTTCTTTTACATGTCAATTTAAAATTTTTATTGAATATTTTCATATTGGAAAAAAATTTAAAACATTTTGTTTTCGAATGGAAATATTTTTTTTAGCATGTATGTATGCTATACTATTTCGGGTTAACGGGAACGCCCTCTGTTAGTTAACATACTGTATATCTATGTGGGGGATATACTTAACCGGTTGTATTTAATTACAGAAATAATAAAAACGCAAATGCCTCGTAACGTGTTACGTGTACGTTACGAGAGGATAAAGCAAAAAAAAAAAAAAAATTACAAAAAATGTCAGAATAACAATATTCTGGCATTTTTTGTAATTTTTTTTTTTTTGCTTAGAACAATCATGTTTTGTATGCAAACACAACATTGTGATGCTGCCCTGAAAATAATACTATCCGAACTAAATTCAAACAATCAATATCGACGCACAAACAAGTACCATGGATCCAGTACATGATTCTGAACCCCCCAGTGGTGGAATTATTCGTCGGCTTTTTCCTGATTAAAAAAATAATGATATGCAGTTTTTTTTTCACTTTAAACCGTTCATAATTGCTATACTCTTATAACCAAATAAGATTTTAAAGAAAAAATTCATGAATTCACTAATTACACAAAAAAGCGCAATGTGAACAAAACTCGAAAAACTATCCTATCAGCTGATTTAATAGAGTTCAGATCAGGGGTCAACGTCATATCCACAAACACGCACGGCGGCACGCTTGCAATGTTCAAAGGCCGAGCCGACACATTTTTTTAAACACTTTGATTTCTGTAACCGCTCAATAACGATATAAATGACTATCATAATTTTATTAGTGGCATGCGGTCTAGCATTTTCGCGAAGTTTGTGTTACGATGTCAGATACAGGCTGTATATTATACAAAGTTATTTTTTTCTTTATACGAAACCTGAATACAGTTTGTTCAGAATAAACAATTGAATCGATTCCAATCATTTTTACACTTTGTTATAATTTTCCCAAATACATTTAGCAATTGTTGCAGTATGGTTACCGAGCGAATAACACAGTTCACGACAGATCAGTGATACTAGGCGCGTGCGCACAGCGGGCAGTGGGCGAGCGGTGTGCTGACCATATTTTTGTAGGGACAACTAGGTAAGATAACAAGCTCATAACTTTGTGAATTTACAAGATATCTTTTTGAAATTTTGTATATAGAACCTATAATTAAAAATACTGGACACGTGTTTCGGGTTTGGCATATAAAAAAAAAAACACGTTTAACTATCGAAAGAAATAATAAAAATTAAAATCTTACCTTTTTTTTCTTCCCACACGTACTCTCAGTCTTATAATCGCACTCCTTTACTTTCGCCAATCTCTTATCAATCGAAGAATTCCTTTCTGATCCTTCATTAGAGTTAGCGAACACTATGAATGAATCATCGTCACTGTTTGGCTTAGCCAGGGATGAATGCTCGTCACTGATTGGCTTAGCCAGGGACGAATGCTCGTCACTGATTGGCTTAGCGAGCGAGTTGTTCGTTGAGAACTCAGATGGTTTTGACGAATGGGGGGCGTTCTCATCAAAAACTATACTGAAAGAATCGTTGCAGCTTAGTGATCTGAGAACAAAGGTTTATTTCAAATTACAAACTAGCTTAGCGACCCGCCCCTGCTTAGCACAGTTTTAACATAAAATAAATATTATATGTACTTTCTAAGTATATTTTGGACACCAATGACTGAAGGTGAAGAAAAACATCTTAAGGAAACCTGGACTTTAAGTCTGAAATCGCCAACCCGCATTGAGCAAACATGGTGATTACGCTCAATCCTTCTCTGTATGAGAGGAGACCTGTGCCCAGCAGTGGGACGATAAAAAGGTTGATGATGATGATATGTATACATTTTCCCCTCTATTCATAAACGTTGCTTAAAGTTAACTAGTGATTAGTGATTGATTAACCATAATTTTTGACGTTTTGACTTATCTCTAATCATAGTTTCATTTATAAACGATGATTAAAGTGACGTGCAAACGTCAAACATGTATGGTTAAACAGTTGCTAATCACTAGTTAACTTTAAGCAACTTTTGAATAAAGGGGATTAAGTTTTTAACGTTCCCACAGCTGGAAATTAGGCCTCTTCTCCAATGGCGGCGTAGCATAGGTTGGCACCCGGGGCGACTTTCTATTCGAGCACCCTTTTTTTTTTTTTGTTAGGATAGGAAGTCATCAAATTATTTCTCCCGCTCTGGGCGGAGCGGAAGGGCGTGTCAGACTTTTACTGACTAAAACCCACCCGT
This sequence comes from Sesamia nonagrioides, assembly GCA_017933935.1. NCBI lineage: Eukaryota > Metazoa > Arthropoda > Insecta > Lepidoptera > Noctuidae > Sesamia > Sesamia nonagrioides. Next base: position 485,574 of record JADWQK010002132.1, on the reverse strand, counting down.
GTTTCTTCACTTGCCTGTAGGATGGCCAAGGCCACGGTTTCTTGTTTAACCAACCCGAAACCCTGACCCAGGAGGCATCGGTCTTCGTGGACCCCGTCACGATGTGCTGACATCTCTTTGAGGCGCGCGTGAGACACGACGCGCCGTCGACTCGGCCTGGTCCTTACCGGGCGGCGAGCTGCCCACTGCTCACCGCCCGCAGGCCCGCGCCTATGGTGGCCGGGAGCTCGATGTTGTCTTCTGTTGTGGCGGCTAGTGGCGTGAGGGCGCTAGGATTCCCGTTGCCTCACTGCCTCCTCCTTTGCCAGCATTACTGCTTCGCAGAAGGAGGTGACGGCCTGCCATGCACTCTCGCTCCGGACCATGGCCTGGACCAAGGTCAGACGCGAGAGATCGCCGCCGATCGCCGCTACGAGGACACGGCGGTGATCTACCCAAGCCGGGCAAACCTCCACCGTATGCTCCACCGTGTCTTCAGGGCGATCCACACAATGGTGACACCCTGGCGTTTCTTCCCGCCTTATACAGAACAGGAACCTCCCGAAACAACCGTGTCCGGTGAGGACCTGCGTCAGGCGGAAGGTGAGGGCGCCGTGGCGCCTCTCTAGCCATTCCTCAAAGAGGGGACTTACCGCCGCTATTGTGGCGTGCCCAACTATCGAGCACTCTCAAAATAAAACGACAAATATTAAACGTGTTTACGTGACTTTATTTTGCAAAAACACTCAATGACATTATCATCGGAACTCCCTCCGAACCTTGGATTTATGCCCCCGATAACACCTGAGGAAATCCAAACTGCTCTTCGTCGCATGGCGAATCGGAAAGCTGTCGGAGCTCACGGAGTCCCCATTGAGGCCTGAAAGGGGATGGGTCCTCGCGGTGTGGGCATGTTAACGAACTTCCTGAACCGCGTGCTCCTGTACGGCAAAATCCAGAACCAATGGAGGCTGAGTATTATCACTGCAGTCTTCAAAGGCAAGGGCTCGGTACAGAAGTGTGGTAATTACCGCGGTGTAAAGGTCATGTCAAACACCGTGAAGATCTTTGAGAGGATTTTAGAGTCCCGGATCCGGCAGGAGTGTGCTGTCTCGACGTGTCAATGTGGGTTCCGTCCAGGTTACGCAATCATGGAGCCTATCTTCTCCCTTAAGATCACCATGGGGAGATACAGATCGAAGATCACGCCTCTGCATATGCTGATCTGGTGGGCACTGAGGGCCAAAGTGGTACCAGAAGCCTATGTTGACATAATTCGAGACATGTCAACACAATCGGAATTGAGGTAATTTCGATTCCGTTGTTAGGACCGCTGTTGCCGCCACTAAACCCTTCCCCATTACCGTCGGAGTTCACCAGGGCTCCGTCCTTAGTTCGTTTCTGTTCAGCGTGATATTGGACGTCTTGTCAGACAGCATCAAGAATTCACATGAGCAACCTCCCTGGCTGCTCATGTATGCTGATGATATCGCGCTGGCAGACGCGGACAGGGAAAGGTTGGTGCGGCGGGTGTATGTGTGGAAGAATTCGCTTGAGAACAGAGGTCTTAAACTCAATGTTGCGAAGACGGTGTACATGGTCAGCAACACGACAGACCCTATGTCTTTGTGCATATTCGGAGACATGGTTGAGTGTACAGACCAGTTTAAATACTTGGGGTCTGTGCTCCACGCATCCGGTGACATTGATTGCGACGTTAAGGCACGTAATTTCGCAGCTTCGCAAAATTGAGGTGACAGGTGTCATTTGTGACTCCAAAATGCCGGTAAAGCTTAAGGGACAGGTCTATAAGACCATAATTAGACCTGTTCTTTTGTATGGCAGTGAGGCGTGACCTGTGCTTGAGCGAAACAAGCAGGAGCTGCGTGTCACGGAGATGAATATCCTGCGGTCGATTTGTGGAGTTATGCGGAAAATCCGCATCAGGAACTCCCGCATCCGTCGCATTCTTCGTGTCCGTGACATAGCAGACAAACTGCAAGAGGGTCGCCTATGCTGGTACGGTCACGTCTTACGAAAACCGAATGTTACGTGGGTAACAAATGTCTGGACATGGGCCGGAACAAGCGAGGTAGATCAAAGAAGTGTTGGCTTGACGTTGTTAGAGATGACATGCGTGTCAACAATCTCACCCCACGGGATGCCAGAGATCGTGCGAAATGGAGGAGTAAGTGTAGGAAAGCGGATCCTGGGCTCCAACGCGAAAGCCGCAGATGCAACCAGGATTATACGCTGAGATGATGATGACTCAATGACATTATCAACATTTACTTTCGTCTCCTTTTCAATGGACAATATGGATAGACTGGAAAGTCGTGTTTGGCTCATTGTAGATCTTGAGTAAGATTTTGTCACCCCTTGATGCTTGGCACCCGGGGCGGACCGCCCCCACCGCCCCCCCTTTATGCCGCCACTGCTCTTCTCTTTGAGAGGAAGTGGGCCGTAACATACTATGTGGGCCCATTGTAGGTTGGTAGAAGCCACATGTCTTCGAATTGTTGGTTCTAGGACATGTCGGTTTCCTCACGATTTCTTCCTTCACCATTCTGAGAGCAGTGGTGATGAAATAATAAACACAGAGTAAAGTGCCGCCTATCTGGGTTCGAGCACACGATCTTGTATTTTATAGTTTTCGGGAGAAACGAAAGTAACCGACATAGCCCGAAGAATTACAATACTAAAGTGGCAGTAGGCCGGGCACATTGCCCGTAGGACCGATGCCCGATGGGGCCGACGGGTTCTCGAGTGGCGACCACGCACCGGAAGACGCAGCGTGGGTAGGCCCCCGACAAGGTGGATCGACGACCTGGTGAAGGTCGCGGGAAACCGCTAGATGCGGGAGGCGCAGGACCGGTCGTTGCGGAGATCCTTGGGGGAGGCCTATGTCCAGCAGTGGACGTCTAATGATAATGATGATGGGGGAAAACCTTCAAAAGACACAGTGTTAGATTTTTGCCTCACTAAAACCACTCCGCCCCCTAATCGGCGAACACATTTTTGTCAAATGATTGCGACTAGTTGGCATCAGTTGGGATCGTTTGGACCGCCCATTGGTCCGTTCGTTCGGTCCAAACGATCCCAACTAGTCGTAATCATTTGACGAAAATGTGTTCGCCGATTAGGGGGCCGGTGATCAAAGACCAATTCCGGAACAGCCCGTACGCATCGCCTGTAAGGCTCAGCAACTCGTACGTCGAACCGGTTAGCACTGGGCCACCACTGCTCTTAAGTATTTTATGAGATATTCTTCATAAGTTAAACGTAAATTTGGATGTATTATGTGCATAAAAGCAAGCTCCACCAAGCAAGTAAGCATTTCTACATTTTGTTCTGTTCTATTCTACTTCACTGTTTACATACATATTTGTGTACATGGTTAAATAATACATAACTAATAAAGTTTTGATAAAACCAGAGGGAGATTGATCTGGAGACCCTCCACGACCAAACTCCCGACACGACGAATCGCTTGGCGGCTAGACTTTGTCTTTGACTTTGATTGTCACTTTCGGGCTTATGTGTGGCTACCATGAGTTTTCAATACGAGACTCGATCATACGCATCGACCGCGTTTGGCGCTCTCATTGGTTGAGAGTTCTTACAACCTTGGAGCGGGCCGATCGATGAGTCAAGCGCGGTCGATATCGATGATCGAGTCTTCGTAATGAAAACTCATGGTAGCCACACCGAGTACCCGTAACGACAGACAATGATAGCGAGTTTTTGTCGGGAAAGTCAAGCTGAGTGTTACGCTCATTTTTCATTGGACTTTTAAAATTATTTATAGTGTTGTTTACTAAATAAAAGTGCGTGATTTATGTAGTAAAAAGTGCATTCAGTAAATAATTCATAAAGAACAGTGAAATATGGCAGCATAGTGGCCACATCATGACTTTGTCTCAAACCTCCCTCGTAGGACGGTTTTTCGACATGAATAATTCATTACGTGACATTGGCTAAATGCACAAACAGTGCGAAGCCAAATAAAAAAGAAAAAGACAATGACAGCTGGAGCATACGTCCCGGCTGTCTTTTGTGGATTATTGTCAGTTAGCTTAACGTGCTTTCCCAAATCCGAGACACGCCTACTCGAGAGGTAAAGATGGTCATCCATTTAGCGATCAGTCGCGGTAAGCGTAGATTGCGTATTATAAAAATCCATTGCCAAAAGTCATTGAATATATAAAGTGGGGCTATCGAGGTAAGACGATTAAAATTGCACAATGTATAAAATAAAATCGGTTATCTGTAAAGTCGGTTCGATGACGATAGTTGAACGTGACAACGTCATAAGAAAATATTGATGGAAAGGTTGTATTATTCAACTGAAATTTTAGTTTTATTTGTTTGATAGATATTTTGTATGGATATAAACAATTGACACCACATTTACTTTTCACTGCACTTCATACTTGACGGAAACTTGTAAATGTATTATTGTATAGCAGCTGTCCACGCGGACGCATCGCTCACTCAAGAGAGATAGATGTCGAACGCTGCCGAACGCGGTGGCCGATTGTGCCTCTTTGTCGCTCGTTCCGCGCTCTTGCTTGCACTTCAAGCCTTAAATGGAACGTCTCAGAGGGAGGTAACGCCGCATGAGTCTTATTTTTTCTGCTTCATCGAATTATAAGACGCTGTCACGTCAAAAACAGTCAATTGTAAAATATATGATACGATGCTGCTAAACATTCTTCTGTCATGGCTACTTATAGTCAATTTTGAGCCATATTATATTATTTATAGGTACCTGAGTCTCTTGCTAGGGTCTCCTAGTTTCTTCTCATAGTCGAAGGCGTCGCAGCTGTCTGTAGCCTTGTGAAGGTTGACCATGACGTCATTACGCGGCGAGGTGACGGGCCGTGAAGAGGTCGCCGTGTATTCATCTGACATGGCCACTGAGACTCCGTCTAGTTCCCTGATGTGCGAAAAATTATTAATTACTAGCTTTTCGCCCGCGGCTTCGCCGCTATTAATAATAACAAAAGAAAAAAAATGTTGTCCAGTTATGGGCTTATAGAAAAATATGGTGGTGGCTGGTGCCTAAGCAAATCCGAAGCCTGTATTTCAGACCACCAGCCCCCTAATCGGCGAACACATTTTTGTTAAATGATTGCGACTAGTTGGCATCAGTTGAGATCGTTCGGACCGCCCATTGGTCCGTTCGGTCCAAACGATCCCAACTAGTCGCAATCATTTGACAAAAATGTGTTCGCTGATTAGGGGGCAGGTCTCCACCCCAGATATACATTGTTATCATAGTTTCCCATATACTACAACTAAACAATGACAGATTGTTTCAAAGATGTTGCATTATAATTAATGGCCTTAAAAAAAGTGAAACGCAATTAGGGTGCCGTCCTCCGTACGGCTTCACTAGACATCATGCCGGAACACGACGAATCGCTTGGCGGCAAGACTATGTCTGGTGGGTAGTTACTTCTGCCGGCAGCCGATGGTATGGCCTACCACCGAGAAATCTGTGCTAAATAAATGTATTTTCTTACTTTCTTCCTTTCATAGTTAAGTTGTATGTTGTACATACCTCATCCAAACGGCATCTCGTTGCTGCTGCCACAGCGGCGGCGGTTCCTCGACCCATGCGTTAAAGTACCGCACGATATGTTCGTGTTCTAACTTCGCGAGTGCTCGTACTTCGCGTAAAACGCGATCTCGTTTCGATTCTCTGTAAAGAGCATAAGGTATGATGTTTACATTTCAAACTGATAATAATATTAGGCTCAATACACTGGTGTTGCTAAAACTAAGAAAATGATGATCTGTCATTATGTCAAAATGCAGGATTTAGCAGTGTATTTTACTAGATATTTATATAGATACTAGCTCCGCCCCGCGGTTTCACCCGCGTAAGTAGTAGAAATATAAAAAATAGATGTTGGCCGATTCTCAGACTTACTCAATACGCTCACAAAATTTCATGAAAATCGGTCAAGCCGTTTTTTTTTTTTTTGATTTGGCATCTCGTAGGTGGCCATTAGAGGCCGTAATACTTAACCGGACTTTCCTGTGGATGCCTTAATTAAAATTAAAGCTTCCAGCCAGGGGCACTTAAAAGTAAATTAAAATTGGGCGACTACGCACTAAGGGCACCCCCTGTGGGGTACGAACCTCGGCTTAGAGCGTCGCTAGAGAGGACAGCAAGGGACGGCTGGATCGAATGTATTCTTAATGGTTTGATGACCACGACGTTTCCTAGTAGTAGCTCTGAGAAGAAACGCCGAAACAAACTCAGAGGCCATTGTTAGGACATTATGATATTACTGGCTCAGCTGCGGCGCGGGCTGGCCTTCATCGGACAAGGGTCAAGCCGTTTCAGGACGTTCAAGGAGTATGGGAACGAAAACTGTGACAGGAGAATTTTATATATAAGATAAAAGCACCCAAACCCAAAGGGTAAAAAAATTAAAAATTGAGAACCTCCTCCTTTTTTGAAGTTGGTTAATAAATATATATCATTAGACTTAACTGTCTTTTTGTCTGTAACAAGGATGTATCTCATGAACCAATTTTCACAAATAATATAATTCTGTTGCAGCTATAACAATAAATAATAAAACAGGTTCTTTTTTTTTTGTATATAAGTATGCATTGGTACGGAATCCTTAATGAGCGCCTCGCACTTGGCCAGTTTTTTAAAATAAAACAGATATTTGTAAAAAAAAATGAATAGGTTATCTTTTACTGTTCTACTACTGAGCAGAGGCCTTCCCCAAGTCCTTCCAGGAACTTTAATTCCGCGCCAGCTCAAACCAGCACTCTCGGTACGCGTCCAGATCATCTTGCTTCCAAATCATTTTTGTAAATCTCACCTCTTAGGCAATGTAATCCTTTTAACAGCATAAGAACAGTCATCGATATTATTCTTCGCTTCGAACACAACTCCGAAGCCGCCGCGCCCGAGGCAGCGGAGCGGGGTGAAGTCATTCTCGTAACGACCGGAGTATTCCGGGATACTAGGACGTGCGGGGGGCGGGGAGGCAGGCGGCCATGACACTTGGACCACCACCTGTGGAACAATATTACATATTAAACATCTTCTTCCTCTCAGCCTATCCATACTAATATTATAAATGCGAAAGTGACTCTGTCTGTCTGTCTGTCTGTCTGTTACGCTTTCCCGCCTACACCTCTCAACCGATTTTGATGAAATTTAGCACAGACAATCTTTGGACCCTGAGAAAAAACATAGGCTACCTGTTATCCCGGAAAAATTTGATATTCCCGAGGGAAATCTAAAAAGCGCGATATAACCGAACACCACGCGGGCGAAGACGCAGGCGGAAAGCATCTTTAGACCCTGAGAAAGGACATAGGCTACCTTTTATCCCGGAAAAATTTGATGTTCCCGAGGGATATCTAAAAAGCGCGATATAACCGAAATTTACGCGGGCGAAGCCGCGGGCGGAAAGCTAGTATACAATAAGTAAAGAAAACCTTGTTCGACCCATAATGATAATAAAGGTTAGGTAAACACATGAACAAATAAAATATTTTTTTTTACGTAAACATCAGTACCAATACTATTGAATTTTGAAATAATCTTTTTTTCCCGCGAATTAATTCCAACTTCCCCAAAATTTGGTAATTTTTAAAAAAGTGACAACACCAATTTGGCGGTATTATTATAAGAGATGCGGCCACGTGCCGCATGCCCTGCCCCCCATCGCCCGCGCATGGATTGCCTACCGCACATGTATTAAGTTACCTCTTTTTGCGAAATAATATTAATTTTTTTAGGTTTTTTTTTTAGTTAAGCACGGTTTGTGGGCATTATTATAATCAGTTATCGATACCTAACGATACCTTCACGGATCGGACAGGGTTTTCGTTACATATTGTATAGAGGTCCACTACAGGACAAAGGCCGCCCCCGAGGCTTTCCACAATAACCGGTCTTGTGCTGCCCGCATCCATCGGCTTCCCGCGACCTTCACCAGGTCATCGGTCCACCTTGTTGGGGGCCTCCCTACGCTGCGTCTTCCAGTTTGTGGCCGCCACTCCAGAACCTTACTGCCCTATCGGCCTCCGATTCTACGAACAATGTGCCCCGCCCACTGCCACTTAATTTTAGCGACTCGAAGACCTATGTCGGTGACTTTGGTTCTTCTACGAATCTCCTCAATTCTTAAATTAAACATAACACCACTCAAATAGTCTAACATCCAATTAGGAACCACCTTCACCCATCTATTTATTGAAAGGAAACGAATTTTATATAAAATTTAATATATGTATATAATACATCGCGGGTGGGTTGACTAAGAACATCCTGGCAAACTATTATTAATTAAAATATGTATTGAAAAATGACTTTTCATTCAAAATAAATTTAATACCAACCAACCCTTTCCTTTGGATTTATCCTACTAATATTATAAAGGCGAAAGTTTGTAAGTATGGATGTATGGATGTTTGTTACTCTTTCACGTAAAAACTACTGAATGGATTTGGTTGAAATTTGGCACAGGGGTAGATAATAGTCTGGAATAACACATAGGCTACTTTTTATCCCGGAAAAATATGCAGTTCCCGTGGGATACGAAAAATATTAGTCCACGCGGGCGGAGCCGCGGGCGAAAGCTAGTATGACATATAAATATTAAACATAATGGCATGACATCAAAAATAAGGAGGTTAAGTATCTAATCTTTGTTTTTCTCGCAATTAATATGACTACCATCGAAAGAAAATCAGTTACCCGAACAAAACACACAGAAACAAAGAACATCAAAATTTTTTGGTATTTCCTGTATTTATGAGGTCATCATGCCCTTAAATTTTCAAGGTTTGACAGGTCCAGAACTCCAGACCTAAACAGCTTCAAGACTACCATCCCTCACCTGTTCCTGAGTACTCGGCAAAGGCGATGATGCGCTGATCTTCGGCGCGAAGAACCGCGGCCAGATCATGAGGTTCATGAGTAGTGCTGACGACACAGCAATGAGAAGCACCTCCTTCCACCAGTACCTGACGAGTCAATTGTAGTATTACAATTCTATTAAGTCGTGGTGGCCTGGTAAGTCATGGTGGCCTGGTGGTTAAAACACCAGCCTCTCGAGTATGAGTGTGCGGGTTCGATTCCAGGTCAGGCAAATACCAATGTAACTTTTCTAAAATTATATATACTTTCTAAGTATATCTTGGACACCAATGACTGATTACAAGGTGAAGGAAAATATCTTGAGGAAACCTGGACTTTAATTACTCTCAATTCTTCTTAACTGGATTACTCAATTGTTCTCTATATGAGAGGAGACCTGTGCCCAGCAGTGGGACGATAAAAAGGTTGATGATGATGAATTCTATTAATGGTTGTGCCTGTCGGTTCTCCCATACACACTTATGGGGTGGTTTTTTCATTAAATAAATAAAATTTATTTCAACCACCAAGAGATCGTCGAAGCAAAAAACAAAAAAATACGCGTGCAACACCGTACATATGTTAGAATTTAAATTTAAGAGTGAAAGACAGAGATAGAGCGATAGTTTCTTCTCTCTCATGTAACGAAATGTACCTAAAAAAAATTGTTTAGTTTGTGATCCTGAGAATCGGCGAAAACGCCTTTTTTATTATGATTCTAAACTTTTAACGTGAGTATTGTTTGTGAGAAATAAACAATTTTTTCCTTCTTTTGACAGAGTGTATTTAGATTGCTAACGACACGCTAAGATGATTACCACAACGAGGAGATGTGCACGTGGATATGATGCTGTTCTGTGTAGTCGTCGCTGATGTTCGGGAGGCTGTTTATTTGGTCTTCGGTCACTTGGACTGATCGGTCGCAGGTTTCTTGTAGGTACACGAAGTATCCGTGGTCGCCTGCAAGAGGAAACAGGCGATTTATTATCATTTGATTTTTGAACAAACTAAGGTGTCCTTCTTTTAATATTCGTTTGACTATGGCAAGCCATATATGGCCCTGGCTATATATAGCAGATCCTTTGAGAAAGGAATCGAAATTGATAATGATTAAAATCGCTAATAAAATCAAATTCTGCGGAACAATTCTAAGAACAGTATTGTAATGTGGATTGTTTAAGTTTAGTTGGTTTCGAGGGTAGATTCGATTGTATAGACTGCAATAACGGCTCGATGAAGGGTACTCTAATATTGTTACTGTCGAGCCGTCGAACAGAGCACACTACCAGTTACGTATCCATATTTGTTATACATAATTCTTATGTGCCTTGTTTTATGTACTTTATATTGCTGATGATTCTAAATATGTTCAGTGTGTAATGTTATAAGTAAATAATTAAATATATACATAATGTTTACTTAAATATTATTTAATTACCCACCTCTTTGTCATCCTAACACATTCATATTTGAATGATATATCCCTTTAAAATTATTTTTGACAAACCTTCTTTTGAAAAATCTTATTTAAATGTAATCATCATGGATTGTTGTGAGCATTCCCACGTCCTCATCTCATACCGTCAACTATCCCCCGAAATATCGCCGATGAGATGTTGGGCGAGGTCGAAAGAAGTGCGGTGGTGTCCTTCTGCGAGGACGTGATGTCGCAGAAGGAAGCTGCGGAACGGGAGAGGGAGATCTCAACTCCCTTCCCGGGCCGTAGAAGACGCACCGGGCGCCGAGGAAGGGCGGATAACGCCCTATTCCGCCCCCCTGGGTCCGGACGAGTGTCGGCGCGTGCTTCTGAGGCGATGCACGGGGTAGTTGAACACCCCACTACCCCGTGCAGGAGACGAGGCCCGTCCAGACCGGGCCAGCACGAGGATGAGAGGCCGTGGAAGAATTTAGACTCCCGCGGCCCCACGCGTGCTCGTGATAGAAGAGATACCGTGGCGGTTTTAGTCAGTAAAAGTCTGACAGACCCCGTCGCCACCCCAGGGCGGCGGACATCCTTTGAGGACCCCCCCAAAGGAAAAAAAAAAGGTCAAAAAATGTCATCTTTTCCATTTTTAACACAAATCGTTGAGCGACCCTAAAATGGTGAAGATGTTCGACCTCTGGGCTCGGCGGCAGCCAAGTAATAAAAAAAATCTCAAACATTTTGAGTATTATTTCAAGTAAAATGGAATTTTTAGAATTGTGTTTCAAAAATTCATCTTGTATCCTTACCAAAATTATTCGCCGCTTGTCCATACAAGGTGATCAGTGACAGAGCATTCGAGTCAGCATCATGTTGCACAGACAAGGCTGTCTGTCCGTCAGTTCTTTCAGCTTCTATCTGAGGTCGAGCTGTCACCAGTTTCCAAGGCATTGGCTTGGTTGCCACTGCTGTTTCCAATTTACGAGAGTAGAATTGACTTTCTTGGATGTACAACTGCAAAAGATGGTAAGGTGAGGTCAGTGACAGGTCTACTGCCATCCCACAATACAGTATGCCTAGTATGAGTTTTCATTACTAGACTCGATCGTCGATATCGACCGCGTCTGGCGCTCTCATTGGTTGAGAGTTCTTACAACCTTGAAGCGGGCCAATCGATGAGTCAAACCCGCTCGATATCAACGATCGAGACTCGTAATGAAAACTCATACTAGGCCTACAGTTGTAGTTTGTTAACCAATAGGGATACACGAGATTGGTAAGCTTTAAAAAATAGAAGGTTATTTATTTATTCCATTATCACAAGCAAAAAATAGTATATTAATTTCTTTGTTTCATCTCTTTAAATTTTCCTACTATTTAACTCAAATTCAAACCTTAAAATTGTGTTAGTTGTAGTTAGTTTGTGTGTATGGGTGTGAATGGTATATTCTTATGCGCGTGCGTTGTGCACGTGCGTTCGTCCGTGCGTGCGTACGGGCGCGTGCGTTCATCCGTGCGTGAGTGCGTACGGGCGGGTGCGTTCGTGGGTTAGTATGTGCATGCGTACAAGCGCGTGCGTGCGTTTGTACGTGCGTACAAGCGCGTGCGTTCGTGTGTGCGTGCGTACAAGCGCGTGCGTGCGTAAAAGCGCATGCGTGAGTGCGTGCGAGCGTTCTGGCGTGCGTGCGTTCGTACGTGCGTGTGTTTGTGCGTGCGTGCGTTTGTGCGTGCGTGCATTCTTGCTGGCGTTCGTACGTTCTTGCGTTCGTGCGTTCATGCGTGCGTGCGTGCGTGCGTGCGAGCGTGTGTCTGTGTGGTGTGAGTTCTTCTATAAAACAAGTGACTGTAAATTTGATAACATGACACAATTTTAATTTTCGTAATATACTAACCTGCCTATCATGGCTACCAATATACAGCGATGGATGTTGTGTGACGCCACCCTCTATGAGAGTTTGTGTCGCCTCCCAAAGCACGTCGATATTCTGTAGAGTTCCTGCAGCCAAGCGCCACATACCAGCAACTGGCGCATCTAACTGTAAGTGAAGATTGTCGGTTAAATACCCAATAAATAAATATTAAGCAATAGATCTAAGTTACCAGCTAAGTGAAACATAATTTTAGTGGAGTTTTTGGGTTTGGATATCGGCTGCCGGCAGAAGGTACCACCCACCAGACTAAGTCTTGCCGCCAAACGATTCGTCGTGTTCCGGCATGATGTCTGGTGAAGCCGTACGGAGGACGGGTCTGAGCAGTTGTGTTGCGATGTGTGCCGGGTACGAAGAGCCAAATGTTGTAGTATCGGGAGTTTGGTCGTGGAGGGTCTCCAGATCAATCTCCAGATCATCGTTGGTCGTGTTGTTAAGTTTAACATTGCGTCACCTCGCTCTACTGCCGTTTTCCTTCCTATTCACTCAGTTTTTTTTTTAGTGAATTGGCTTTTAATAAAATAGCGCTCTTTACCATCAACGATTACATCCGTGCCTATCATCAGGCGGGATTGCACTTAAGCAGTAGTTTATGATTATTAAAAAAATAATAATAGAAGAAATAATAGTTTTTCTTTTGAAGAAGTTCGTGAAGGGAGAGGAAGTCCGAAGCTGTCACTGTGGTTGTTTTGGTATAGGTGCCAGTGCAAATACTAGCAAATGAGACATAGATGGCAATGCACGTGGTGTGCCTTATTTATTGCAGATGACTATTAGGTGGTGTGCCAGATGATGATAATACGCCAGGTGACCACTGAACATTAGGTGGTGTTACCACATTGTATGCCTACTAAATATTTCTGGATTTCTCCATAAACATCGAAATTACTAAATGAACATAATACCCAGCCTTTTTCCCAACTATATTGGGGTTGATTTCCTATCTAACCGGATTCAGCTGAATACTAATATTTTAGATACAGCGACTGCCTATCTGACGATGAAAATATCGATATTTCTCCATGAACATAATATTTCTTCATAAACATCGATATTCCTCCACAAACATCGATATTTTTCCATAAACATCGGTACTTCTCCATGACCATAATTAATGTTTTTCCGTAAACATCTATATTTTTTCATAAACATCGATACTTCTCCATGACCATAATTAATGTCTCTTCATAAACATAGATATTTCTCCTTGAACATAATGTTTCTCCATAAACACCGATATTTCTCCATAAACATCGATACTTTTCCATAAACATCCATACTTCTCCATGAACATAATGTTTCTCCATAAACATCGATATTTCTACATGAACATCGATGATTCTCCATAAACATATATACTTCTCCATTCCATAATATTTCTTCATAAACATCGATGTTTCTCCATAAACACCGATATTTTAAAATCTCTAAAGTTACCCAATTACCTTCTGCTGCCACAGTAGTTTAGTTCCCGAGGTATCCCTCACAGCGACAACTCCTTCCGGCAAGGCGACGGCCACAGCGACCGGCACGGAACCGGTCGGAGCGTCCGCACATTCTCTGCGGCTCAAAGCTACCTGATGTTCGGCTACGCTGAAGTTCCATCTGTAAGAAAAAATGCGACAAAGGCGTATAGTTTGTTGCATATTACCGAGACGGAACTTACAGAAATAAGCGAAATATAGCTGACCCGGGCGAAAAATTCGCACTATAGTAATTAGAATTTTTATAAATAAACAGTGAAGCGGAATAATTTGAAAATAGTATTCCATGGTAATATACTAACAGATATTACATTATTATTGACAGATATTCGTCCCTGGTAAGGGACGAATATCTGTCGATTGGTGGGTCGGACGTTCAGATTGGTTCGATAGAAAGAGAGAAAAAGGGAGAAAACGGTTTCAGACCCTTGGAGAAATAATATATGTTGATAGAACACTAACTTCGTCTTTTTTTTTTTTTTACATATTATAAACCAGCGCTTGACCGCAATCCTGCCTGATGGTAAGCAGTGACGCAATCGTTGATGGTAAAGCGCACTAGTTTATTAAGAGCCTATTCTAGCCTTGAAGACACTCAAATTGTAGTCCGACGGAAACACCGCCGCTGGCAAATTGTTCCAGTCCCTCGATGTACGCGGTATAAAGGAGGAGGCGAAACGCTTCGTCCGGATCGTAGTGGTGTTAACAACGTAAGGGTGGAAACCAGCCGTACGACGGGTCGTCCGCTGGTGGAACGGAGATGGGGAATTAAATCATGCAATTCCCTCGCACACTCCCCGAAATGCATCCTATAGAACACCGAAAGGCTGGCTACTCTACGCCTGTGCTCTAGTCAAGTATCTAGTCTCGAAAGGTTTAATCAGTAGAACACTAACGGCGCCATAAGTTTCGATGGCATGAGAATATCTGGATGAAAATTATCCTATACAACGTTATTTTTTTCTATAACGAAACCTGAATATAGTTTGTTCAGAATAAGCAACTGAATCGATTCCAATCATTTTTACACCATGTTATAATTTTTAATAATTATAACTAGTGCTTGACTGCAATCCCGCCTGATGGTAAGCAGTGATGCAATCGTTGATGGTAAAGCGCACTAGTTTATTAAGCCCATTCACTTAAAAAACTTAGGAATAGGAAGGATGACGGCAGTTGAGCGAGGTGATGCAATGTTCCGTGCGCAGTTTCTGGCCTGCCATCGGACGCGTCCCCAGGTGGCGGATAGGGGAACGGCCCCCAGATATGGGGGTTACCGGTTTACCGGCGCGGACCAAAACCAGATGCGGGGACCGCTTCGGCGGTCACACGTGCGGCGGGTCGGCCACCACTCGAGGTGGCTGACGTGACCCGAACTCCGGGTCACCGTCGGGCAGCCCGGTCTCCTCATTGAGAGGAGCTGGGGGCCCCGTTTGCCTCCGGGCAAACGAGTGGGGCTAAGAGGAAGGACACCTCGCTAAAAAACCCTTGGCTGCTGCGTCTTCTCGCACAAAAAGACGTACCCAGCCCGGCCCCTCCCTGTGGAGTGGAGGGACCACTGTGGGCCCGCCCTAGGCGAGAATCGCCGGCGGGGGATTGGTAGTTAGGCTGTGCCATTTTCCCATGACCCCGCCACTCAGGCGATGTCGTTGTGCCGCTGTGGGTTTAGTGGGTATTCCCGGCTTCGGCTGGGCGAGTCCCACAAAAAAAGGTGATGCAATGTTAAACCCAAGACCAACACGACCAAACGATGCTGCGCTAGACGGAGATAGATCTGGAGACTCTCCACGACCAAACTCCCGACATAACAACACTTGGCGCATCGTACCCGCCACACATCGCAACACAACTGCTCAGACCCGTCCTCCGTACGGCTTCACCGGACATCATGCCGGAACACGACGAATCGCTTGGCGGCATGACCTTGTCTGGTGGGTGGTAACTTCTGCCGGCAGCCGATGTTATGGCCTACCACCGAGTAATACATTACACAAATACATTTAGAAAAGCGCGCATGCTAGATCATAATATAGCGCACGCCGGCGCAACAGCTGACGTCAGAGGTCATCGGCCCGCTCGCCCGCCTGAGCGGAGCGTGGGCCATAATATTTTAGTTTGGGCAACCAAGTAGAATAACAAGCTCATAATTTTGTGGTTTTTCATGATATCTTTTTGAAATTTTGTACTTCGATTCTTTACTTAAAACACGACGTTTCGGGTTTCCCATAAACAAAAAATAATGTTGTATAGTAATCCTGGCTAAAAACCATCTGTGTGCCTAATTTCATCAAAATCCGTTCAGTAATTTTTGCGTAAAAGAATAACAAACACACTTCTTAATTTACTCATCATCATCATCAGCTTCTACTCGTCCACTGCTGGACATAGGCCTCTTCCATGGCATGCCAACAAGCTCGATTCTGAGCAGTTCTCCGCCAGCCACTACCAGCCACTTTTTTGATGTCGTCGCTCCATCTCGCCTAAGGGCGTCCTACGCTACGTTTGCCGAGAATACATTCTTAATGAACTGTCACGTTTTAAAAGAATTGAAAAAGGTGGCGCTGTAGGAACTGGAAAAAATGTTGATGGCATGTTAGAAAAATGTTACTTATCCACCTTATGTCAATGGCATAAGGTTCAATATTGCGTGACATGCAGTACGTAACTTTTAAGCCCTGTATCTTAACGTAAGGCGAAGAATAAACTTACTTCTCACTACCAGTCCTAGGATCCAGCGCTCTCACAGTATTGGAGTGTCTCCTCACTACTATGACGTCACGGCCCGCATTAGCCGTCTGCTGTTCACTGCTACAGCCTCCCGAACCACATTCGTAGATAATGGTGCCCGTGTGGGCGTCGAGGCCGAACCAGAGAGTTTCGCGTGCACCTGAGAAGAAAGGCGTAGATGTATTTTAAAAAGCATTTAAATTTGTTCATGAATACAACAGAATTGGATAAAAGAAATACACGAAAACATCACCACCATTTGTAAAAACATCACCATTAAAAGTTAGGTGAAATAAGCTTGGAATGAGGTTACTCCACGGTCGCTTTACCTTGGTTTTCACGGTGAGATGTCGTAGAATACAGCACAGCTGAATCTAAATTCCATAGTTCAATATCATCATTTGCTAAAACCAATCCAACCAACCAAGACGGACGTCTTATTTGGAGAATTTATAGAGATTGTTGCTTTTGGTGAATTCTCTCGAGAACTTGTTAAAGAATTTCCCTACCTTCATCAGCATCATCAACCGCTTTATCGTCCCACTTTTGGGCACAGGTCTCATCTCATATAGAGAAGGATTAAGCGTAATCACCACGCTTGCTCAATGCGGGTTGCCGACTTCAGACTTACAACTCCAGGTTTCCTCAAGATGTTTAGCTTAACCTTTTAATCAGTCATTGGTGTGCAATATATACTTAGAAAGTACATATCCATACTAATATTATAAATGCGAAAGTAACTTTGTCTGTCTGTCTGTTACGCTTTAGACCCTGAGAAAGGACATAGGCTACCTTTGATTGAAAACTTTGATATTGCCGAGGGAAATCTAAAAAGCGCGATATAACCGAATTCCAGGCGGGCGAAGCCGCGAGCGGAAAGCTAGTAACTTATAAAAGTTACATTGGTACCTGCCTGACCTGGAATCGAACCCGCACACTCATACTTTAACCACTAGGCCACCACGACTACCTTAATTTTCGTTTAATTTACCAAAAGAAACGCAAGACGCAATACGAGTATAACTTAAATCCAATGAAGAAACTATCGGGCGATCTTCCGTCCGTGTGTCCACGTTCCTACATACGAACGTAAAAATATCGCGATTTGCATTTTCAACTCTCAGCTTGTGCCGAGCACTGAGAATCCAACAGAGCGCATCACAGATATCAAAACACCATAATGTTCGATTTTGAACTCACGGCGCTAACTTGTGTGTAGAAAATCCAGTGCGCGAAAGATCAGTCTGGCTGGAGAAACGCGCCTGTGCGCACGAGTTTTTTACCAGAAGAAGCAAGCAGAGATAGTTCCAAAAGCAAAATCATATCCACTTTCCGCATATGAGTGGAATTAAAAAAAAAATGCATGAAAGGACTTCAAGATTACGTTATCTTAACCAAAAGAAAATTATTAACATTGACATTGTACATATAGTATGGCCAAGCTACCTGGAACTGTCAAATATACCCCACCCCACACAACCGTAATGCTTTAGAGATAAAGTTGAAAATGTAATAAAGAAATTTGACAGATAGCTGTCGTCTGTAAATCCGAATGATAAGGCTCTATTATCTTTATCTGAATTGAAGTTCCCATCAATCTCAAATCAGTAAACTGCTTGAAGATAGCTCTAATGACTCATTTCCTGTGTTTTATCTGGTGACCTACTTCTGTACACGTTTTCCTGACGTATCTCTACTAATATAATAAAGTTGTTGTTTGTTTCAACGCGCTAATCTTTGAAACTTGATTATCCCAATTATTGAAGAAAACTTAACATCATTCTCTGACCTTAAACAAAGAAAAATGAAGTCTAAGCCAAAAGGAGGTAAAGCGCGGTCAGGAGAAAAAAGGTAAAACGTTTATCTATACATTTTAAACCAAAAATTGCAAAAACACAAAAATTACAAATGGTTGACGAAAACATGCGTCATATGGACGCAAAACGGCTGTCGCTCAGCATTATGCTGCGATCCTATACAAGTCCAAGCCCCAAAGCTAGTTTTCAACGACAGGCGATGCAATGCGAATGCTGGGTCAGGTAAATGCGGCCGAAGTCGAGAACAGAAGCTATAATAAACCCGACACACATTATCCCACCCACAGCAACTCCTGAAACTGCCTGAAAGCCAGAATTAACAGTGGAGACCGCCAGAAAAACGCCGAGTAATGAATCTCGACGAGTCCCGGAGAAACGATTCAACTGTCTTGGGTCCCGCAACGAAATTAATCAGAAAAGAATAGCGGAGGAGTAAGAAAAAAGATATTTTTTCCACTTCCCTCCATAACAAGCAGGAGATAGAACAGAACTAGGCCAATCGGCACAAAGGGACATTATTGCAACTGGGAGAAACCCAGATTGCCAAGCACCACGGAATAAAATTTGATTAAGTTAATGGGTCCAAAGTAGGTATGTGCTGTTACAATTGATTCCAATAATAGGTATGGTAAAAGCGCCTGAACGCACGGAAATAGCTACGGAAGCTAGCACGGATAGAAGCTATAATAATAAAGCTCAAGAATTTGTATGTTTGAACATACCAATCTTTTAAACTACAAGCCAGATTAGAACATCCTCTTTGGATTTGACAACCCAATTCAAGAGGAAGGTTAAAAAGGCTAACCTTTGGCCGAGCACAAATAAAAATAAACCGCGGGCGAAGTCGTCAGTCATGTAAAATAGATGGTTTGTTTCATCGTTATCTGCTAATGACGTCAGTAATAAGCGTGAACCAGATGACATTGTATTTCACGTTTGGTGACGCGAATACTCGTTACATCGCAAACTGTCAGAAGCTACTAACTATGAACTATGGTAAGACTAGAAGTGAAAGGGAGCAGTGAAATATGAGAGCTATTCATGTCGTTCAAGGGTTTTGTTCGGCCTTGAGTCACGATTTGGGTTGTTTTGCTTGTGAAGGGGTTGAACAAGATGAGACTTGGCTGCCAAACATCTTGGTTTATATTCATTAAAAAAAATATTTTATTTTTCCTAATTAAACAGAAATATATAGTATACGGATAGTGAGAAGAGGGTAAAGAAGAATTTTTTAACTTTCACCCCTTAAAGAAGTTAAATACGAGACTTTTTGGAAGGTTTATGTGAAGCCAGCGACGGGAGATTCCATCGGGCATATGGCTTGTATTCAAAAACAATTATATCCATCTTAAAGATACATCTGACCAACAGCATAATTAACGTCCCTTTTGCTTCTTTACCTGTTCCCCACCTTTTCTGCTTCCATGTAGAGTTCATGCCTAAATGATTCACATCATGACGATCGGCAGTAGGCAGTAGCGACTTCCTGCTTAGTTACTATAAACTAGGAAAGTTGATTCGTTGGTCAAGCGTGGCAATTTAACTGTAATGTTAGCGGTGACTAATCAGCTAGTGTACTAAACGATCACGAGTCGAAATTAATGAAAGTACCTACTAGGCAATTATCGGCTATTTTGTAGGGTTTCATAAGCGAGAGTACCTAGCCAATCATCGGCTTTTTGTAGGGTCTTGTAAATGAGAATATCTAAGAACTCGTTGCCCTTTTTGTCGGGTCTTATAAATGAACCTAACGTACCTAAGCACTCATCGGCTATTTTTTAGGGTATTGTGCCGGGTTTTTGTGAAAATTATAAATTTGTAAAGCATCAGTCTTATCGCTAGCTATTTAAATGTTTAGTTAATGCGACCAAAAACGCATTGACGTTTGTGATGTCTTCTATGAATTTTGAGCGTTTTAGCCTGATATAATAACGATGAAGTATTCATTGATTGTTCATTTAGTTTAGTTCAATAGGTTTTGACCTAGGCGCTAATTTTTCAATTGACAGGATAATTCTAATCGCAGAATAAAATTGAAGCCTGTCAGACTTATATCAAAGGCCCGACCAAAAAGCTAAATGAAATCTCGAAGGAAATTTTCTGGCGTTAAAAAATCAGCCCTATATCAAGCGGAACAAAAAAGAGTATCGAGAGAACCAATCTAAACGAAACGAATGAAATTTATGATTGGATACGGTGCGTTTTTACAGAATATTCACAATGTAAAAACCATTAACCCAAGAACAAATAAAACGTATGTATTATTATGCAAAGTGTGCCGCGGTGATTCATTCATAAGTAACCAAGACGTATTTATATCTTTAAACCACCCGACACAAGTTATTCTGCCAAAGGATCTTGAACTCTTGAATTCATACAAAACTAGCTGCGCCACGCAATTTCACCCGCGTAGATGTCGATATGTTTTTTTTTTTTTTTAAGTGCTCCACTCCTATTGGTAGCAGCTTGATGTTACATAGCCTAAAGCCTTCCTGGATTAATGGGCTATCCAACAAAAATAATTTTTCAAATCCGACCATCTGTTCCTGAGATTAGCGCGTTAAAACAAACAAACAAACTCTTCAGCTTTATATATTAGTATAGATACATACAACATATAAAACTAATTTGATTTTTTTCTGGGAAACTTTTCCAATTTATCTTGGTAAAACAAAACCATTTATGTTGTCTGTCTATGTCTGTTGTACGTCTGTTAATTTTTTTATTTTAATTTTATATATTAATGATTTTTAGGGTTCCGTATTATATATATAAAACGGAACCCTTATAGGATCACTTTGTTGTTCGTCTGTCTGTCTGTCTGTCAAGACCCCTTATCTCAAGAACGCGTGGACGTATCAAGCTGAAATTCACATGAAATACTCGGGTCTATTGTCCCTTTAAGCTGTGAAAATATCAAACTTCTAAGCCAAGCCAATCAAAAGATACAGCCGATTATGTCGATATTTTCAACAAATTTTCGACACTCGCAAAGGAATCAAAACCTACAGGATACTTCCCGTAAACTCAGAATCTTGAAAATTGGCATGAAGTATTGTCATATAATGCAAATATAGGAAAAATTGCGAAAATCACATTTTTTTAGTTATATAATATAATAAACATATTTTAATAAAATGGAACTTACTACCTTATTTCTCACGAACGAATAAAGTTATCAAATTGAAATTTATACCAAATACCTAGGTCTATTGTCTCTTTAAGCTGTGAAAATATCAAACTTCTAAGCCAAGCCAATCAAAAGATACAGCCGATATGTCGATATTTTCAACAAATTTTCGACACTCGCAAAGGAATCAAAACCTACAGGATACTTCCCGTAAACTCAGAATCTTAAAATTTGGCATGAAGGATTGTCATATAATGCAAATATAGGAAAAATTGCGAAAATCACATTTTTTTAGTTATATAGTATAATAAACATATTTTAATAAAATGGAACTTACTACCTTATTTCTCACGAACGAATAAAGTTATCAAATTGAAAGTTATACCAAATACCTAGGTCTACTGTCCCTTTAAGCTGTGAAAATATCAAACTTCTAAGCCAAGCCAATCAAAAGATACAGCCGATATGTCCATATTTTCAACAAATTTTCGACACTCGCAAAGGAATCAAAACCTACAGGATACTTCCCGTAAACTCAGAATCTTGAAAATTGGCATGAAGGATTTTCATATAATGCAAATATAGGAAAAATTGCGAAATTCACATTTTTTTAGTTATATTATATAATATAATAAACATATTTTAATAAAATGAAACTTACTACCTTATTTCTCACGAACTAATAAAGTTATCAAATTGAAATTAAACCAAATACCTAGGTCTATTGTCCCTTTAAGCAGTGAAAAAATCAAACTTCTAAGTTAAAGCGATCAAAAGATACAACAGTTTATACGAATTTCCGTCACACGCTAGGGAATCAAAACCTACAAGGTACTTCCCGTGAACTCAGAATCATGAAATTCGGCACGAAGCAACGTTATATTATAGTACAGACAGATAAAGGAAAAATTGTGAAAATTATTAATTTGAAGTTACATAAAATATTAAAATATTATTTTTGCTTACATGACATAAAATATATTTTTTTAATAATTATAAACTTACTACCTACCCTTTTTCACATAAACGAGTAGAGATATTAAAGTTGAAATTCATATCAAACACTTCTTTGCCCGATGAAGGCCAGCCCGCGCCGCAGCTGAGCCAGTAAATATAAATTCCCAACTATGACCTCTGAGTTTGTTTCGGACGTTTCTTCTCAGAGCTAGTACTAGGAAACGCCGCGGTCATCAAACCGAAATAAAAATAATAATTCGATCCAGCCGTCCCCTGCTGTTCTTCTAGCGACACCCTAAGCCGAGGTTCGTACCCCACAGGGAGTGCCCTTAGCGTGTAGTCGCTTAGCTTTTAGTAGCCCTGGCTGGAGGCTTTAAATTCACTTAAGGCAGCCACAGGATAGTCCGGTTAAGTAGTACCGACCTCTCAAGGTCAACTACGAGATGCCAAATTAAAAAAAAAAAAATCAAACAGTTCTTAAATCTAATTGCCTCTAAACTGTGAAAAATTCTAAATCAATGTTAGTAGGTATTATAAATGCGAAAGTAACTCTGTCTGTCTGTTACGCTTTCCCGCCTAAACCTCTCAACCGATTTTGATGAAGTTTGGCACAGACAATCTTTAGACCCTGAGAAAGAACATAGGCTACCTTTTATCCCGGAAAAAATTGATGTTCCCGAGGGGAATTTAAACAGCGCGATATAACCGAACTCCACGCGGGCGAAGCCGCTGGCGGAAAGCTAGTACATCATAAGTTGTAAACCGCTACGTTTGTACGGCGGAACCCTCGGTGTGCGAGTCCGACTCGCATTTGGCCGGTTTTTTTATATTATTTTTTTATTTTATATATTATTTATTTTTTGTAACTTTGAAATTTGAAATGTTGTGACATTGGTTACAACCAATGTCCTTATTGGTTAAGCCAATCTAGTACACTATATTGTTATTGTATATTTGTAGATACCCAAATGAGTGCCCTATCCACAATGCTGCCTTGTCCTCACTGCACTGGCTCATCACGTACTTTTAGTTCGCATGGGCTCAGAGTGCATATAGGCCGTATGCACAGGATCGCGAGTCGGCCGGTCGACTCCCCGCAGATGCTTTCTACTGTCGCCGATTCTCTACCGGTAAATCCGGGGCCGCTAGTTTCGCGCCGTTGCCCTCTGGAGAGGCTCTCGGCTTAAACATGTACCTAAGGGTGCGCGAAACCAGGCAGCGAGCAAGCTGTGCGATATTATTGATAAGTGCGTTAGCTGTAATAGTGTGGAGGACTGGGGCGCGCTCCTCACTTTTGCGTTTGATAGACTGAGAGTTCCTTTGAGGAGCGCACCTGGTAACATTACTGCAAAGGTAAAGGCAAATGTTGAGTCAGTCGGTGCTGGCCAGTTTAGGGATGAGCCGCGGGGCATCATTGCCTAAGTAGCGTATTATTCGGAAGGCTATTGAGTCTAAGGTGTTCGAGGGAGACCTCCGAGGGGCAGTTACGTTGCTGGTTTCTGACGACTCATACGCACGACACGACCCTGACACGCTGAGCGGCCTTATGGCCAAGCACCCAGGCCCTTCACGTCCGCTTAATTTCCCGTCGGCGCCGGACTCGTTATCTCCTAAGGTGTTTGCGTCAGTGGAGGACGTTGCGTGGGCTTTGGGCTCTTTTTATAGTGGCTCTGCGGCAGGCTTGGATGGAATTCGTCCAGGACACTTGAAGGAGCTAACATCAAGCACTGCGGAGGAAGGTGGGCGACGTTTGTTGGAGTGCTTGACTCAGGACTTCAGGTTACGTATAAAAAAAAATAACGTTGTATATATACGTGGCGACTTGAGAACCTCCTCCATTTTCTTTCGTCGGTTAATAAACACGCGATTATCACACCACGTTTGTTTGCGTCTGAACCAACGAGTGTTTTTATCATTAGTGGCGTGAGCCGACTCGCGACACTTGGCCGATTGCCAGACACCTGGTTTAGTAAACTTTTAACCCATTGTCTGTGCATAGTCAGCCAAGATGAAAATGTACATTTATTTGTTTAAAGGAAAACAAATAGGACAAGTAAGTAAAACTCATAACATCTTGAATACTACATTTTAAAACAATTATGCTACCCACTTCGCCATTTCAATTTAGAGTAGTAGCGGCCGCCAGCGACTTCGTTCGCGTAGAGTTAGTTATGCTCCGCTCCTATTGGTAGCAGCGTGATGTTAAATAGCCTAAAGCCTTCCTGGATTAATGGACTATCCAATGCAAAAGAATTTTTCAAATCGGACCATTAGTTCCTGAGATTAGCGCGTTCAAAAAAACAAACTCTTCAGCTTTATATATTAGTATAGATTTAATAACTATTAACCCAGATGCAATACATATGTATATACAACCGACACTATCCTAGAAGTCATATCTGAATTTAAAAATTTATAAAAAATCGAGTGTGTCTATAATCATTTTATAAAAGCCGTTAACCACATATTTTTTTTTTGTGTATGACTGACCACGCATAATTTTTTCTTTCGGGCCATGTAGATATCATAATCAACCTACACCGTTTTGAGAGCAGTGGTGATGAAATAATTTACACAAAGTAAAGCGTCTGGCGGGGTTCGAACCTACATCTTGTAAGTCACGGCTAAAGATGGGCGGGTGGGTAAAAATTGGGTAGGTAAAAATTGGTAAAAAAGGGTAGAATAGGTAAAAATGAAAAAATACCCATTTTTACCGGGTATTTATAATAAATACCGGGTATAAAATGAGTTGTTATTTAATTGGCTTCGTCATCAATACTACGATCAGGTACTGGAGTGCTTTGGGGTCCTACCACCATCTTTGGGACCCAAGTCGATCCCACCTGCCTGACGGTGCACCCGCTGACTTACGGATGGGGCGCTGACGCCAGTTTTCCCTTCGGAGCTGAGTGGTCTGACAACAGTCGCACTCATAAAAGCAAAACAAGCCAAACTATTATGAATAGGAAAGGAAGAAATGTACGTGACACAGTTAGGGCACCGCCGCAAACGGCGCGCAGGAGCTTTTTTTTTTTTGATATGGCATCTCGTAGGTGGCTACTAAGAGACCGTAACTACTTAATCGGACTTTCCTGTGGATGCTTTAATTAAAATTAAAGCCTCCAGCCAGGGGCACTTAAAACTAAATTAAAATTAGGCGACTACGCACTAAGGGCACCCCCCGTGGGGTACGAACCTCGGCTTAGGGCGTCGCTAGAGAGGACAGCAAGGGGCGGCTGGATCGAAAGTTATACTTAATGGTTTGATGACCACGGCGTTTCCTAGTACTCTAGCTCTGAGAAGAAACGCCGAAACAAACTCAGAGGTCATTGTTGGGACATTATGATAATTACTGGCTCAGCTGCGGCGCGGGCTGGCCTTCCTCGGACAGGGGACGGGGGAGGGGGTTGCTACGGGGAGCGCGTCGCGATGGACCTCGGCGGCGAGGTCGGTAGGTCGGTTTGTTTTTGTGTACTGTGCTGGTGGCCCTATTGGCCTCTTGGAGGAGGGTAATGGGGTCATCGGGGTCTGTGAGGGCATGCCGAGGACGGCGAAGTCGGGAGATGGTGGAGGGAGTGTAATTGGCGGCCGCTGCTATAAGAGGATTGCGGTGCTTGGTGGCAGAATCAAAGAAGCGTTTGGAGAGACGTTTCATGAACTGCTGGATGGTGGGGATTTGAGATCAAGGTGGAGGATCTCATTACGGACGAACCAAGGGGCGTTTGTGGCTTTACGGAGGAATCGGTTTTGGACTACTTGCATCCTATGGATATGACGTTGCTTGGCATGTACGAAGACTGGACAAGCGTAGGTCATTATCGGGCGTATGCAAGCTGCGCGCAGGAGCTACGCCCGACTCCAGTGACCTGTGGGCTAGGTCTAACGTGTCAGAGGCGGATACGGCTAAAGAAGCGAGCCAAAACCAGGAAAATCCGTTATGCTTTCCTGGTGTGGTGACGCCGAAAGTATGTTGTTCTGGATCCAGCTCGAAGGACAGTTTCACGGGATACCGTTATCCCAACAAGTGGTTCTGGGTGGTGATTTGAACAGTCATGTGGGTGAGAAGAGTGTCGGGCTTGAGCGTGTTCACGGCGGCTTTGGGTACGGCGGCCGCACCGCAGAAGGAAACAACATTCTCCAAACGTGTGCAGCCACTAACCTTGCAATCGTGAACACCTACTTCAAAAAGAAGCAGGAGCACATTGTCACCTTTCGCAGCGGGCGAAGCGCTACCCGAATAGACTTTCTACCGACTAGGAGACACCACATCGGCAAAGCAGCCAACTGCAAAGTCATAGCCGGTGAGAATCTCACTGGACAATACCGCCTCCTTGTCATAGATCTCTGCATAACGTCCCATCGTAGACGTGTAGAGCACTGCCGGCACCAGATTTGGTGGCGGCTGCTTGATGAAATAAGTCCTAGGAGTTCGCATCGGTTATTAGAGACAAGTGCGCTGGACCGATGAAGAATATGTCCAAGACCATTGGGGCAGAATCCAGGCAGCTATTATTGGGGCGGCGTGGGTGGTGCTCGGAGTCTCTAAGGGCGGCCGCAAACGTGAAAAGGAGACCTGGTGGTGGGACGACACAGTCCAGAGGAAGACTAGGGTGAAGAAAGCCCTCTTTAAAACATGGCATCCAGATCCCGACGCATATAAGGTTGTCAAACGTGCCACTAAAAGAGTTGTAGCCAGAGCCAGAGCCAGACCACTTGCAAGCGCTTTACGAGAAGTAGGAATCATCTGAGGGGCAAAAGATCTTTTCCAAATTGGCATGTTCCAGGGTGAAAGCGGCATAGGATATATCCAAGTGCCGTTGTGTAAAAGACCCTACTGGCAACCTGCTATGCAAAGACCTCACGGTGAAGGAGAGATGGCGCTTGTACTTCCACGAGCTGCTGAATAAGCAGCACCAAGAGGTGCAGACACCGAAATTCATTCCAAATCTTGAATTAGTGCCTCCGATAACGCCCGAGGAAGTCAAGTCAAGAAACATGCGCCTCCCGAGCGCAACACATCGCTCTAACAGCAAAACTATGGTACTTACCGAACAGTAGTAGCCGTCTCTTGGAAGTGTTGACCAACGACTGAATTGGCTAGAAAACACAAGCTTGTACACGCGTCGGTAACAAAATTGCGGCGAAATATGTATTTTGCGGGCGCCTCTGAGGCGCACGTTATCTTTCTAGGGTTAAAATTAAAAAAAATACTTTCGGTGAACTTCTTAACCGCAACCAAGTAATTCGAGATAAAAATTATAAATCTGTCAAATAGCCTGTTCCGTAGTGACAGCCCGTGTAATTCAGATTTTGTCGATTTTTTTGCAATTTACTGGTCAGTGTCAGGTTGCAACTTGATCAAATTATGATCTGCGATAATAATAACGATGTAACTACGGATCTACCCTAAATTAAACTGATTATAATTTTTACCCGGTAAAAATTAAAATTGGGTGGGTAAAAATAGGTATAAATGGGTATTTACCCATAGTTCGGGTTTTTACCGGGTAAATGCCCATCTCTGGTCACGGCCGATACCATTAGGCCACCACTGCTCTGACAAATCCATATTGTTTTAAAGATAATATTTTTAAATCATATTTCATTTTCACATATTATTTTAAAACTCCTAAATAAGATTAGAGCACACACAGGATGAAAATATAATGCTATTTGCATCGAACGACCAGACCACTCGTGACCTGCATACAACTGAATCTCTATAAATACTTGACGCATAATATTACGTTAACTTTGCCCACATAATTAAATAGTAAATAAATATATGTATACGGACAAATCACACAGATTGAGTTAGCCCCAAAGTAAGTTCGAGACTTGTGTTATCAACGATACTATATTTATAATAGATACATATATAGACAAACATCCAAGAGCCAGGACAATCAGGAAAAGATCGTTTTCCATCATGACCTAGCCGGGGATCGAACGCGGGGCCTCCACGTCGCAGGCAGGCGTGTTGACCGCTGCGCCACGAAGGACGACAAATTGGACGCGGTCTGTCTAATAACAATACGTGGTGACACGACATTGGCATTGGCCAGTTACGGCTTAATACGTAATCAAGGCAAATACGTTTAATTACATACGTTATCTAAACGGCTGAATACGAATGTCGTGTTTATTTACATTAAACTACATGTGTGTGATTACGTTAATCAGATTTGGCGGCGTTTTTCGCGGTATTGTAGATACTGATTAGGTAATTTGTTTGAGGTCTTTGGCCGGTGGAGTGGAACTAATGGTTGTTTATAAAAATAAACATAATATGCATATTTTTATGTACAGGCTCATAATATCGGCTGCCGGCAGAAGTTACCACCCACCAAACAAAGTCTTGCCGTCAAACGATTCGTCGTGTTCCGGCGTGATGTCTAGTGAAGCCGTACGGAGCAGTTGTGTTGCGATGTGTGTCGAGTGCGATGCGCCAAATGTTGTTGTGTCGGGAGTTTGGTGGTGGAGGGTCCCCAGATCAATCTCCCTCTGGCGCAGCATCGTTGGTTCTTTTCACGAGCTGCCTAAGTATCATTATTTCTTTCGAGACTCGATAAACGTGAATAAATTACCTATACCTACATGCATGAGGTCAACTGAGGTTATGAACTGTGCCTGTGTTGCCATGAAATTACCTATTTATTTTATTTAATTTATTTATTTTTTAGGGGGAATTTTTTTTTAAGTTTAGCCAGGTTTTGTTGGCATTAGTAGAATCAGTTATCGATACCTAACAATACCTTCACGGGTCGGACAGGGTTTTCTTAACATATTGTATATTACTTACCAGCTACGACGAGGTCGTCAGAGTACTTGAACGATGACGACAGTAGTTGTTCCGCGTCGAAGGGCAGAGGCTCAATGGTGTCCCCACTGAGACTGTACAAGGTGCCACTGAGAGACGGCACCAGGCGAACCCACTTGGCGCCTGATGTGAGCTGTAGATTAATTGATGATTTATAGTATGACTAGCACCTCGCTCCAGCAAAGTAATTTTGTAATATACAGTGGTTTCACCAGAAAGTCTACATCCTGTGGGAATATCGGGATAAAAGTTTCTTTTTTTTTAAAAAAAAAAACCTTGCCCAACAGTAGGAATTACTCCTGTATCGTGGGTGCGTTTACGAACATTGAAAACTCACATACACAAACAACCAGACCCGAATCAACTACCTGTAGCCAATACAAATATTTGTTCCGTGCGGGAATCGAAACCGCGACACGCAGCGCAGCAGTCGATCGCTCAGCTACTGCACCGACCTGCCCCCTAAGGGGCCATCCATAAAGTACGTCACACGAATTTAATGATTTTTTAGCCCCCCCCCCCTCCCCCCGTCCTTGTCACAGGTGTTCACATTTCTGAGACGCCCCCTCCCTAATGTGCCGTCACATGTTTTGCAATTTCACATCGATAAATTATTAAATTAAAATAGCAGTTCCGAATTTAGTTTTATTTCCATTTAAATGAAGTACTTTTTTTATGAAATCAACATTATATCAAATATTTGAAACAATAACAAGGCAATAAACTATTGAGTATAAAGAAAAAGAAAGAAACTCAAAGGGCTCGTAGGCGATCGGCGGCAGTCACTAGAGCGGGTACAAAAGAATTTAAACGGTATTGAGTTGAAAATATTTTTTAGTTTGTAATTAATATTTCAAATTACGCGATTACTACCTCCAGATATATTAGATTTTGAAATGTTATGTCACGAAACTTAGTACCCCACCCACCCCTTGTCACAACATGTCACACTTTGTGGAGACCCTCCTCCCCCCTATACGTGTGACGTACTTTATGGATGACCCCTAATTGGCGAACACATTTTTGTCAAATGATTGCGACTAGTTGGCATCAGTTGAGATCGTTCGGACCGCTCATTGGTCCGTTCGGTCCAAACTATCCCAACTAGTCGCAATCATTTGACAAACATGTGTTCGCCGATTGGCGGGCGTGTTGCAATTAATAATAATTATGCTTCAAATTGATTGTAAGGCCGCTGCCTCGAATCTTGCGGGCAGCGGGGCGGCGGCGGCAGCGCGCGGCGCGGGAGCCGAGTGGGCATCGAAGACCCGTTCTCGAAACTAGCGGGCAGATCGCGCGTCACTATAGCCGCGTAGTGTTGTGTTCACGTTTGTGTCGACGCGATATTTGTTTTTATTCGCGAAAGAAATGTCTGAACAATGGCGGCAACATCTTTTTGATTCAGATTTATTCCTAACGCTCGATCACCGCTCGCTGCCCGCCCGCCTCGTACCTATGTATTAGGGTTGTAACGGAGCTTCGCCTCCGCTTCCGTTACTGCGGAGGTTCCGCAAGAAATCGTATCTTCGCTTCCGCCTCCGCTTCCGCACAATTTTTGCGGAGTTATAACGGAGGTTTATTTACGTATTTATAAAATAATAACGCGCGAGCTGCGACGCTCGACAACGGACCGTCCGGCCGCGTTTGAGCACGAAATGGTCAAGAATCAACTAGTGCGAGGCGGGAATGCGACAAACACAATTTGTTTCTCCTTAATTTTCATTACATGAAGGTAATATCTTTTTTACCAAGTATACTACTATTAATGTACGTATTTAAAATAAAAAATTTGTTTTAATTAACCATAAATTACAATTTTTTCTATATGTACTTTCACCTCCGCCTCCGCCTCCGTTAACCTCCGCATTCGCGGAGGTGAGACTCGTCGCCTCCGCATCCGCCTCCGCCTCCGCTAACAAGCCTCCGTTACAACCCTACTATGTATGTATGGATTTTAATAATGGGGCAATGGCACTAATTTCCTTATTCACGGACTAAACTAAATTTAAGTTCAGGAAGTACCTGCATCTTTCTTTGGGGTCATCCATAAAGTACGTCACACATAAGGGGGGGGGTGTCGACAAAGTGTGACATGGTGTGACAAGGGGTGGGTGGGGTACTATGTTTCGTGACATCACATTTC
The DNA here is from genome assembly GCA_017933935.1 of Sesamia nonagrioides. Classification (NCBI taxonomy): domain Eukaryota; kingdom Metazoa; phylum Arthropoda; class Insecta; order Lepidoptera; family Noctuidae; genus Sesamia; species Sesamia nonagrioides. The sequence goes on along the minus strand of JADWQK010002132.1, from coordinate 454,264 downwards.
AAAATCGAATGTAGCTAGAGGTAATAATCGCGTTATTTGAAATATTAATTATAAACTAAAAAATATTTCCAACTCTATCTTTGGGACAATACGGTTTAAATTGTTTTCTTTACGAGATCATACTCGCTTTAGTGACACTCGCCGATCGAGCCCTCTGGGTTTCTTTCTTTTCTTTATATTCAACTAGCTTTCCGCCCGCGGCTTCGCCCGCGTAGAGTTCGGTTATATCGCGCTTTTTGGATTTCCCTCGGGAATATCAATTTTTTTCCGGGATAAAAGGTAGTCTAAACCTTCCTTAAGAATCACTCTATCTATTAAAAAAAAACCGCGTCAAAATCCGTTGCGTAGTTTTAAAGATCTAAGCATACATACGGACATACAGCGAAAGCGACTTTGTTTTATACTATGTATTGATAGTTTATTGCTTTGTTATTGTTTCAAATAATTGATATAATGTTGATTTCATAAAAAAGTACTTTATTTAAATGGATATAAAACTAAATTCTGAACTGCTGTTTTAATTTAATAATTTTTCGATGTGAAATTGCAAAACATGTGACGTCACACTGGGGAGGGGGGGGTCTCAGAAATGTGAACACCTGTGACATGGACGGAGGGGGGCTCAAAAAATCATGAAATTCGTGTGACGTACTTTATGGATGGCCCCTTTTGTGTAATACAAAAGGACAGAAAATATTTTTTTTGATCCTGTCAAAGTAAAATACACAATACATATGTATCAATGATTCGGTGGTAGCTTGTTAATTGTCATTATTTTCTTTGTGAATAAATAAAATTATTATTCGGAAAAACCTTCATAAAATGTTAATTTTGCTACTTAAGTAATTCTAAATTGCCAAATTGGTCAACAATAGTACCAATTTGAAATTCTCAAATTAAATGTCTTGGATTTGACATGTTTTATTTTAATCAAGTTCCTACACATCCCAATTAAATATTAATGAGCATTTTCTTATTTTTATTGAGCCAAAATAAACAACTACAAGGTATAGTTGACATTGTAATTCCTCTATCACATCTGACAAAAAAAAAAAAAACACAAAAGTCTAAGAGCCACATAGGTACAGTATGTTTATGTTAAGGAGCATTATTTTTTTTTTTAAATATCCATTTATTTCAGGCATCAAGGCCCATATAAACATATACAATACCATATAAACTTGATATACTATAAATATGTATAACATTATTAACTACAGCTAATTTGCACTATATCTGTAGTAAAGCAGTGTAACAACACTTTGTGTAGCGGTACCTACAAACGCCACATGGAACGCGTCATAGTGACGTCACCCGAATTCTACATCTCGCAATCAGAGTTAACCGTGCAACTAGCATACATACAACTTGCCAATTTCAAGCTTTGGGCAAGTGCCCGCCAGAACAGTACATAACAGCCGTCTGGTCGGAGGATCCTCCCTTTTCTATGGAGGATGAATGAACTTTACTCTCTGTTTCTCATGCCTCCACACCCTGTGCTCCTCTGTGCTCCTTGAAGACTAATAGCAGCAAAACATCGCATAAACAAACACAATTTCGACTTCGGCTTAGTCCCGGTACCCAGAGCACCTGCACGGTGGTAAAACCGAGTAAATTGTACATCACTTTGTAAGATAAAAATACTACCATGAAAGCAAAATAGTTCTTGTTGTCATTTCAAAAGCTCACCTATAAAAGATGACAACTAAAACCATTACAGCACACTTTATATTGGAAATGTTTAATGAATAAAATATTGTATTATGTATAAGTAAACTATAAATACTTTAAAATTTGATATCAATTTATGAATGAGTGCTACATCCATACTAATCCATACTAATATTATAAATGCGAAAGTAACTCATGTCTGTCTGTCTGTCTATCTGTCTGTCTGTCTGTTACGCTTTCCCGCCTAAACCTCTCAACCGATTTTGATGAAATTTGGCACAGACAATCTTTGGACCCTGAGAAAAAACATAGGCTACCTGTTATCCCGGAAAAATCTGATATTCCTGAGAAAAATCTAAAAAGCGCGATATAACCGAACACCACGCGGACGAAGACGCGGGCGGAAAGCACACAATCTTTAGACCCCGAGAAAGGACATAGGCTACCTTTTATCCCGGAAAAATTTGATGTTCCCGAGGGAAATCTAAAAAGCGCGATATAACCGAAATTTACGCGGGCGAAGCCGCGGGCGGAAAGCTAGTTAGTCCTATAAAAATCGCCAGTACCCGTACAACGCAATTAGGGCCCTACCTCCGCTGCTTCAACACATCAGTATTGAATATAATGAATGTCACAGTTGAGGTTCCAGTCAAAACAATCTTTAAACCCCCATTTGAATGACTTACTTGGTTAAGTATATAATTACCTCAACATGGTGTAGATTGGACGAGAGCAGCGGCTGTGTCTCCAAGTCCCATGCTTTGATTCCATTTTGTGTGGAGAAAGCCGTCAATCTTCCATCTAATGTGCTTACTAGCACCAAGCTAAAATAAAAAGACTAGTTATAGGCACACTGAAGATTGGTCCTAATTATATTATTTGGTTAAACACTAACTAGCAGTTAATTAGCCGATATTTAAGTATCAAATAGTTTAGTGACATTTAACCTATTTGATTGTTAAGGCAATTTAGTGTGGAAGCTGTCACAACATTTTCCAGGAACATTTCCTTTGCCTTTCCAGGAGCCAGATTTTCCCATACCTTTATTTCACATATCCATGCAAATTAATTAATTAATTTATCTTCTTACTTCTACCATTATAGATTAGGTTATTACACTTGTGGACACATCTATTGGCCCACCTTGTATTTTCAGTTTCATTTGGTCCTAGCTAAAATTTTATATTAGGTTGAGCAAAAAGTTTTTATGCAGTTTTGAACCTGGCACATTCACAATTTCATTCAATAGTCTTTCTTTGAATTTCGAACACAGAATTTAAAGAAACAAAAGCCAATTTGGAGCCTGTTTGTTGATATCAAACAATCGAATACTAAGAAAACTTGATTTTATTAGTTTATTTGGATTTAATTCTTGAAAAAGTGATTTTTAACAATAAGGTGAGGTTCTATCAATAATCTATGGATATTTCACCTGAAGTCGCCGCCCAAACTGTGGCACTTATTCAAGCCGGACACAGCCAAAGAAATGTGAGTGCTCTACTTAATTTAATTCGATCTGCGGTCCGAAATGTTTATCGGAGGTACCTAGAGACTGGCGGTTTTGTTCGTCGCCAAGAAAGGCCACGATCTCGGGTCACAACTGAAAGGCAGGATCGATTCATCGTGACGACCAGCTTGAGAAATCGTCACCTTACCTCCATTGAGATACAAAACCAACTTCGCGACTTCCGCGAAATATCTGTGAGCGCTCGAACTGTTCTGAGAAGGTTAAAAGAACGTGATATGGTACCATACAAGCCAGCTAATGGGCCCAAACTAACGCGAGCCCACCGAACAGCGTGCCTTCATTTCGCACGCACTCATTTAAATTGGATATAGCAATATTGGAGCCGTGTACTCTTTTCTGATGAGTCTAAAATTGTGTTACATGGCAATGATGGAAGGAAGAAGGTCTACCGACGTAAGGGAAAGAGTTTCGCACAATGCTGCTTTGAAGAGAGGGTTGCTTATGGCGGTAGGCTCATGGACTGTCTGGGGCGGTATATCCGCGAGCGACAAAACTCAACTTGAGGTTGGTACAGGACCACGGCTGCCAACATTGAATGCTGAAAGGTACATTCGCGAATGCTTAGAACCTCACGTGATACCATACGCCGACTATGTGAGCCCAAATTTCCTTTTTTAACCGACTTCAAAAAGGAGGAGGTTACTCAATTCGACCGTATATATGCTTTTTTTTTTTTATGTTTGTTCGCGCATAACTTCGTCGTTTATGAACCGATTTTGATAATTCTTTTTCTCTTGGAAAGAAGACGTTCCCAAGGTGGTCCCATGATAAGGATATCAGGGTTTGATGGTGGAAGACCAGAGAAAACAAGGGGAACTTTAAAAAATTGCAGGGGCGACAAGTGCATTTCTTAGCATTTCATTAAGTATTTTAAAGCACTACAATTTAATAAAGGTCTGGAGTAGATCTGATGATGGAGCCGGGAGACAGTCGAAGGAACTCCTCAACAATTCACAGCAGCTACCTTGTGTTTGGGCTCGATTAATTTGTATTGATAAGAACTTTACACCTAGATGAGTTGTGACTGTCATAAGAGCTCTGATGATGAAGACAAAGGCCAGTTCCGGGAACTCCTCAACAGTTTACAGTAGCTACTTTGTGGTTGGACTTCATTCATTTATATTGATGAGACCTTTGCACCCATTGGGTTAAAATAATGGTCTGCAGTAAATTTGATGAAGAAACCATAGGCAGTTGAGGGAATACTTACGGGTAAAAATTAAAGTAAACAAAATTACGTCGTTTCCCAACTATATTGGCGCCAGCTTCCAGTCTGACGGATGCAACTGAATACATAGTATTTTTAACAACTAAAAAGTGTAAAATAAAAACTTTTTTACAAAAAAATAACTGACTTCCAAAAACCACTACAAAGTGAAAAATAACTAATTTCGGAAGTCAGTGTCAAAAAAGGAATATACAAAACCAAAGACACCGACTTCCGAAATTAGTTATTTTTCACTTTGTAGTGGTTTTTGGAAGTCGGTTATTTTTATTATTTATTATTTTTATTTTAGTAAAAAAGTTTTTTATGCATGATATTGCAAGAGCCTTAGAGCCCATACGGCCGGCATAGACAGGGAATATCTTCAGGATGTGAACATCACAGTTATGGACTGGCCAGCCAGAAGCCCAGACATGAACCCCATTGAGCACATGTGGGACGAGCTAAAAAGACGTGATAGGGCTCGTCAGGCAGTTGCCCAGACAATGCATGAGTTGAAAACTGCCATAGAAGAGTGGGAGATGATCCCTCAAAATTTCATAGAGCGGTTGATAAAATCGATGCCTAATCATATGAGTGCTGTGGTAGATGCCCACGGAGGCAACACAAGTTATTAAATTATACCTTTATTTGATAAAATATGTTTTTTATTCAAAAATCAATTGCCTTTAACAAGGCGCATATCCAACTTGTTAGATGTAGCTCCATGTCGTATGGTATTCTGAATTCAAATTTAAAACAATACGATCGAAAAAGATGGTAAAATGTATCAGGTTTAAAACTGCATCAATAGTTTTTGTTCAATCTAGCAATCATATTTTGGTAGGGGCCATCGAAACCTAAACTCTAAGGTGGGCCAATAGATGTGTCCAGAAGTGTATAATGTTTGTTTCCAATCAGAGTGTAAGGGTGTTAAGTGGCACATAACGAGCATAAAATTTAAAAAACAGCAAACAGAATATAGCAGGAATGTAACAGGTGGCGTTGTATTAAACAAAAAAGAAAATCTTGTACTGATTATAGTTATTTCATTTGGTTAAATATTAAATTTGACACCAGTTCTATATTTTTAAACACAAGGATATTAAAAAAAATACAATACTGAATCACAAAACACCTATAAATAATTAGATAAGTATGTAATAGAGATAAGATATCAAGGTCGAAAGTTCTTAGTGATATATTATGGAATTATGCATTGTTTTGACAAATATGTTTACTTCCTATATAATTACAGCTTTTCTAGCACATTATAAGAAAAAAAATCCATGCCCATTCTAGAACATACCATTTCAATATGCACTTGCAACATGTCATGACATGTTCAACTAAGTTGAAAAAGTTTGGTGAAACTAATTGTAAATATTACTTTAAAGTAAACAGTAGGAATTTCAACATCAAAAGTAGTTAATGTTTTAGGAAACCTGTTTCAGTATTAACAGCAGTATTAAGGTTCCAGTTGTTTTGTAAACAAACTTTTCGCCCGTCAAATAAAACTCTCAAGAAGTTTGTATGCGGTAAATTACTACTATTTTAAGAATACTTAAATAAGATGAGAAAAAAATATCCTAATAAACTTACTCGTTGAGTACTGAACTGTCCTTTTCAATGGTAGGATTGCAGAACGGTAACTTCTGAACTGTTTCATCCGCACGAACATGAAAAACTATAAAAGTTAACACGAAAGCTGCCTTCAAAGCAATTACCCGCCAATACCATTGCGACATTTTTTTACAAATGAATTATTTTTGAACATTTCAATCCGTAAATCGGCGATTTATTTTTATTATGAAATTCTTATAATAAATTACGAGATGCTCGCAGCTGATTGTAAAAACTTTTGACCACAGACTGCAGATATTCTCCACGTAATTTCTATCAAACTTGACAGAATGTATTTCGTTCATTATTTTTATTTTCTACCGAAATCTAGTTTGGTGACTCATAGCATTAGGTTGTTGCAAATGCAGCAATCTCGTGTCGATCAACTTCCCGTTAAGACTAAGGTCCGTATTCCAGAAGGAAACTCAAGCATTGATCTCTGCTTAAGCATTACTTAAAACTAGATTCAACCAATCGGAATCGAATTTGGTGAGGGTACGACCTTAAACAATTAATAAATCATCTGTCAGCGTCCATATACAAACACGTCAAAACTTGTAAAACTTATAACGATGCTGTCAAGACGCTAAACGGTATGTACATCAAAACTAAAAATACTATCTTAGTCCGACATATTGACGCAAAAAAGCGATCTTATCAGATGGCACTAAAGATAGCATTCTAAGGTTAGTGTAACATACGTTTCATGTTAGTTACAGCAATTGGTATTTCAATTTGAAGCATCAATATTGCTGTATCTTTGTAGTTGTAATGTAACATAGGACACAACGAAATAGCTTTTAAAGGAGATGTTTCAGAAATGTATGAAGCCTAGGCCAGCACATTGTACACTTAATGCTAGGTATAATTACGCTATAGTTAACTGTTTTTAATGGTAATTTCCTATATTTTGGCTTAGTCTATAAACAGATTTAATTTAACTCGGCCAAGGAGTGCAACACAACTACTAATAAATATGGAGGTCAGCAATAAGCGAAATAAGATTATACCATGTGTAACAATAGGGGGGTATACATATCAAGTGCACGACCTCTTGATAAGATAAGAAACGATACGGGAAGGGTTTTCTAACCTTATGTTTACATGGTAGGAAGTTATGAATTATTCCAGTACCTACTTATGATACCAGAAACCGCAGTTTCAAACTGAAATCAACACAACACTAGCAAAAAACCAGCTGATCGGGGTCATTGAACAGTTCATCAATAAAAACAAATCTCTTACTCCCTGGTATTTCTTCAAACAGTGAATAAAGGGTTCCGGATGTTTATTTTTCTTAACATTTTTTTTTCGGAAAAATAATTTTACGTACAAATAAGTTTTTCCTACAGAAGCTAACTTTATGTTTGTGAACAACAAACCAAGTCTTAAAATAGAGAGAGTACGTGCGCTGGACATGGAAAAACCCGCCGGCCACGTGCCCGGTATGCGGGGTTGGTCTAGCGGCTTTGGTCACATACGTAAAACAATAAAAAAACGCAATTTATTTTATAAATGAGTAAATTTATCTAACAAATCGATAGAACCGAGTTGGTAACTCTCTCTCATCTAAAGTGCACCCCGGTTGTATCCGCGGCTTTCGCTTTGGAGCCCGGGGTCCGCCTCCAGTCCAACTGGGTTCGGCTGAATACCAGTATTTTACATGGAGCGAGTGCCCTCTAACCTCCACAATCCAGTTACTGGGTAATACGATATCCCTTGGTAAGACTGGTTGTCTCACAGATCTACGAATGACAGCCGGGACCAACGGCTTAACTAACGTGTTTTCCGAAGCACGGAGGATACACACACAAACACCCAAAGCCGGAACAACTACTTGTAGGTCATACAAATATTTGTTCCGCGCGGGAATCGAATCCGCGACACGCTGTGCAGCAGTCAATCACTTAACCACTACGTCAATCGTGCAGTCAACTACCTCCAATTCACTCAATAGCTACTCAATCCTACTTCCTACTAATAAAATGCGAAAGTTTGTAAAATGTATGGATGAATGGATGGATGTATCCATACATACATTCTTACAAATTTTCGTATTTAAATACTAGCTGCTCCCTGCGGATTCACCCGCGTAAGTTTCGATCCCCTGGGAATATCGAGATAAAAAAGTGTCCTGTATGTTAATCCTGGTTATAAACCATATCTTTGCAAATTTTATCCAAATCAGTTCAGTAGTTTTTGAGAATCGAGTTGGTAACTACAACAGACTAAATAATACCCAATCTATTAACTACATTCCTATAAATTTCCTTACGTAACTAATTCTTTTCATGTCGGTTGCCATTTGCCATACTTAAGTAGGTACTTAGTTTACGAAAAATTAATTACTTAGACAAACGTGCGAAAGAGACTATGAAAAAGGATTTCATATCTGTTCAAATGAACCCAAAATATCATTTCCAAACAACTTATGTGTGTCCTAGTACAAAAAAGGTCCCCATGGGTTCCGTAGATAAATTAAATTTTAATTAGTCTTTGCGTATTTACTTCTGCGACATAAAAGTTAAATTGCCTTTTGCAAAAATATTCTATGCTTAAAACTCAGCAGTAGATAGAGTACAGTTTAGTCTTAATTTACCTTTTCAAAATAAATTGAAAACACGCAAAGGTACTAGGAGTCCAAAAGACACGAAGATTGTTATTGCTGAATTAAACAGCGGTTCCGCAATCACAGAACCCTAATTGAATGTGCTAGCTCAAAAATATTATGAAATTGATTACGAAGAAATATTCTGTCTTGCATACATGCGCCGGCGGCGTGCTTTTTGTGAGAGAGATGACAATGTTTCCGTTGCTTGTCCGTTGTTGCTGTGAACCACACATACATTGTTGTGTGGGTTACCTTTGGATGCGCCGAAAGAAATCATATTGAACATGATAAAATAATATTTTGTCTCGGTCGCGCGCGCCGTCTGCGTGAAATTGTAAGAGAGATGACAATGTTTTGTTCCATTCGGCTACTATCTTTGGCGGCATCTTTGATCAGTGAAATTTGAGAAATCCGGTAGGACTAGGGAGCACTGTCTTAGCGGGATAGCAATTAAAACACGTCCGTTCTTAATTACTTGTAATCGAAGACAAAAGACAAACTTACTACCTACAAAAATCTTAACACAAAATATAAATCTAAATCTACCTTCAATACATACATCACACCCTCACCCTTATCTAACTATACACAAAGAAAACAATGGTCCTAAAACAACACATACACAATTTAACAATTCCAGAAAATGAATTTAATACCGATAATTCACAGATACATACTTATTGCATAAACAGGTAAATATCGGTTAGGTATCTAATATAACAATTCATAGTAGGTATTAATCAATTTCATAACCGTATCTTACAACGGGCCGGAGCAAATGTCTAGGCCTAAGACCTGCACGTCGGGGCTCGGCGGGCGGGACGATCGGGCTGGTGGTCTGATCACTACTGCTAGACGGAGGAGCCAGCACTCCACCACTAGTTGGGTCACCAACATCTCGCGTCTCGGTCTCGGTTGAACCTACCGAGTTCGGTTCTAATAAAGATGACCATATATTTCGGTGTACCGTTTTGCGTTTCAATTGATCAATATGTCTCGCGACAGGTGGACCGTTCTCCCTGCTAACCAAATAATTGCGCGAACCTAGTTTCTTTTGGATGCCACCACTAACCCACTTCTCACCTCCCGTAAAATTTCGAATATGTACTTTATCCCCTTCTTTAAAGTGCCTAATGACACCCCCCGCTTGAGAAACCTGTCTTCCCTGTGCTTCCCGCACCCTATCTTCTACTTGTCTCGTACTTCCTAGTAGATCTAAACGTGTCCGCAGCTGTCTACGCTGTAGCAGCATGGCTGGTGACGCGCCAGTGGTACTGTGCTCAACATTTCTGTATGCCATAAGGTAAGTCTGCAAGGCCACATCAATATCACATTGGTCCCTACTTGCTTTTTTAATAGCCCGTTTGCAAAGCTTAACAGCGCCCTCTGCTGCTCCATTTGAAGGTGGGTGATATGCTGCCGAATAGGCTATTCTGATCCCGTTGTTGGCCATAAAATGCGCATACTCCTGGCTGGTGAAAGGGGGGCCATTATCCGTAACGACCTCTCTAGGAAGACCGAAACGAGCGAAAGTTTCCCTTAAAACTTTAATGACAGAACTAGCTGTTGTCCTTGGCATGTGAAATGCTTCTAACCATTTCGTTGATGAATCAATGATGATTAAGAAAGTTTTTCCCCCAATCGGACCTAGGAAATCTAGGTGCAATCTAGACCATGGCTCGGCCACATAGGGCCACGGCTGTGGCGGCGCGCGCGGCGGCGCGGCGGTCTCGGCGACGCACGTGACGCACTCGCGACACGCCCGCTCTATGTCTGCGTCGATGCCCGGCCACCACATAACACTTCGAGCCAAACTTTTCATCTTAACCACGCCTAGATGACCTATATGAAGTTCTTTTACTAGTGTTTTGCGTAACGTCGCCGGAATGACCAATCTGTAACCCCATACAATGCAACCTCCATCACTATACAACTCGTTGCGTCGGTTAAAATACGTTTTCAAACTTTCATCTTCACAACTAATAGGCCAACCTGATCGTATGTACAACATTACTTTTTGTAACACCGTATCCTTACGCATGTGTTCGAGTACCGTTCTCCTAGTTACCGGTAAGAAATTTTGCACAAAATTTACGTAAGTGGTCTCCCGGCTTTCCTTCAGTGGTCGCCCCACAGGTAAACGAGACAACGCGTCCGCTGAATTTTTTTTGCTGCTCACGTATTCGATGGTGTAATCATAACCCGACAATAACACCGCCCAGCGCTGCATCCGACTGGCGGCCATAACGGGAATGCCATACTTATCACCGAAAATGGCCACTAACGGTTTGTGATCGGTTCTCAACACAAACTTCCTGCCATACAAATATTGATGAAATTTTCTTATTCCGAAAATGATAGCTAACGCTTCCCTTTCTATCTGCGAATACGCCCTCTCCGCAGAGTTAAGAGCGCGTGACGCGTAGGCGACCGGGCGCTCGCGCTGCGCGGTGACGTGCGAGATGACGGCGCCCACGCCCACGCTGCTGGCGTCCGTCGTCAGCACCAGCGGCTGCTCGGGACTGTAGTGGGCCAGCACATCACTCGACACCAGCATCTTTTTCACCTTCTTAAAAGCACCGTCACATTCATCATTCCACATATACTTGGATTCTTTGCGAAGTAGTTTATACAATGGTGCCAATAACGTGCTGATATTTGGAACGAACTTCGCATAGTACATCACTAAACCAAGAAAAGAGCGCAATTCCGACACGTTTTGTGGCACCGGCACTTTTAAAATGGCTTGAATTTTTTCTGGTGAAGTATGTACCCCTTCCCTATCAATTACAAATCCTAAGTATGTTACTGAATCAGTAAAGAATGACCATTTCTCTTTTTTAATCTTAAGACCAGTCAACCTACTGAAAACCTCGTGCAAGGTTTCTAAATGTTCTTGGTCGTTTCGACCCGTAATGATGAGATCATCTAAGAACACCCCCACCCTGGGCATGTCAGCAAATAACTGCTCGAGCTTCCGTTGGAAAATACCTGGACTTGATGCTAAACCGAAAACTAATCGGTTATATCTAAACAATCCCCGATGAGTATTAATCACCGCGTATTGCCTGGATTCCTCATCCAACTCGAATTGAGAATAGGCTTGCGATAAATCAATTTTTGTGAACTTGTCACCCCCATGTAATTTAGTTAACAAATCTTCCACCCGCGGCAACGGAAAACGGTCCACCTCTAACACTTTATTGAGCGTAATTTTAAAATCAGCACATACCCGTATATCGCCATCTTTCTTCATTACCGGCACTATTGGTGTCGCCCAGTCCGAGGGACTAATAGGCGTGATCACTCCATCTCTGACCAACGAGTCGAGTGCTCGCTCCACCGGCTCGCGCAGTGCGTACGCCAAGGGGCGCGCGCGCATGTAAACCGGCCGTGGGCCCTCGCGCAGCCGGAACCCGACCGTGCCGCCCGTGAACCGCCCCAGGCCGTCCGAGAACACTTCACAGTATCTGGAACTGAATCTGTCTAAGTCGAATACACAATCGGATTTATTGATATGATTACAATTGCTTCTGGACAAATCTATAGATAGCTCGTTTAACCATTGTCTACCCACTAGATTTACATTTCCTTTATTCACAATATATAAACTCAATGACTTTTTCTTGTTTCGATAAACAACCTCCGCTACAAACATACCGATCGGTTCAACACGTTCACCAGTGTAGTAACGTAAAGACAAGTTACTTTTTGATAACGGGCACTGAGGGAAATATCGCTTATAACAGTCATAACTAATACATGACACTGCGCTTCCCGTGTCAATCTCCATTTCTAAGTCCACATTATTGACGCACACATTCACTTTATAAGGTTCATTAGCTAACTTTTTACATGTTTGTAAACAAAAAGTATGTACCTCATCGCTCCCTTCGTCTGAGTCGACAACCAATACTTCCTCCGTCATATTATATGTCGACTTCGCTTGCAAGTTTGGGCACACTCTCTTCAAATGTCCACGCCGATTACAAACACGACAAACATAAGCCGTAAACTGACATGAACTGGAATTATGCCATCCACCACACGCTTCACAATTGCCTTGGCTTCTCGTTATGTCACTTCTGTTCCGTCGCGCTGCATTACTCGCTCCGGCTCTGTTATTGCTTTGGCCACCGCCGCCGGTCGCCGCCGCCGCAGGGTTGACGCCGCGTACTTTGCGGGCGCTCGGCCGACCGCTGTAATCGGCCGCGCCACAGCTCCCGACACCGCTGCCGCCGCTCCCGCGCTTTGAGTCCCCGCGTGATTCATTGTTTTTCGCAGCTGCCACCTTATGCACCGCTACCTCGCCTGTTATGACAGATGATAGTTCGCTTCTTTTTGCGTGTTTTTCCACTAACGCTGCATTAACCTCGGCGGCCTCGAAGCTAATTGCTAATTTTAATGCTTTTTCGAACCCGACATCTTCCTCCGTGAACAGCCGCAGTCTTATGCTGTCATTTAACAAGCCACAAACGAACTGATCGCGTAAATTTTCCAATAAACTTTGTGACGTAAAGCCACAATGTTTCGTTAATTTTTTTAACTCTGCAAGGTATTCTGCAATACTTTCTTCTTTACGTTGCAAACGTTGGCGAAAATTATAACGTTCTGCTAGTATGCTGGGTTTGGGCTGTAAATGACCTTTCATTATCGATACAAGTTCATTATAAGTTGTGCTTGAAGGTTTCGCCGGCGTACACAAATTCACAAGTAGTTCATAAGCTTCACCGCCTATCACAGTTATGAGGGTTGCTACTTTCAACGTCTCCTTGACGTCGTTGACCACAAAATACTGCTCCAGTCTATCAATGTACAGGTCCCAACTGTCTCGGGCCAGGTCAAACGTTTCCAACTTGCCGATCGACATCTCAACAACAAAATTGCTTCACTAACTATCACAATATAGCACTCGTGAGTTCTGTAAATCCTCGTCGCCACTGAGAAATCCGGTAGGACTAGGGAGCACTGTCTTAGCGGGATAGCAATTAAAACACGTCCGTTCTTAATTACTTGTAATCGAAGACAAAAGACAAACTTACTACCTACAAAAATCTTAACACAAAATATAAATCTAAATCTACCTTCAATACATACATCACAAAATTAAGTACCTAAATAAATAAAGTTCAATTTTTCATAATTTCTATTAGTTTAGTACACTACCAAGAATCGGACATTGCAGTCGCGTAATTATCCGTTCCGGTGGATTTGTTTGGATGTGTTGTGAACTTTTGACTTGTGTGTACAATGGCCCTAAGCAATACTGAATACTTTGAGATGATCATGTGTATCGGAAGACAGGATGGTAATGTGCGAGCGGCTCCCGAATTTTATCGTCAGCGATTTATCGATGGTAGGCGAGAAGGTGAGCTACGACAGCTTCCTTCGGTGGCGTGTTTCCATAGAATTGTACATCGTCTGCACCAAACTGGTTCTTTTCACGCTCCTGGATTAGGGGGTCGCCCGAACACTACCGATCCAGATTTAGAGGAAGCCGTACTCGAACATTTCGAAAATAACCCACGTACTAGTACTCGGCGAGCTGCATTAGCGCTGGGTGCGTCTAACCATATGCAAGTATGGCGAGTGTTGAACAATGACGGTCAGCACCCATACCACTTCCGTCGCACCCAGGAACTGACACCTGCAGATTTTTTGCCTCGCGTGACCTTCTGCGAGTGGTACTGCGGTCAGGTAGCAGCTTCGCCAGATTTTGGCTCAAGAGTACTGTGGACAGATGAAGCGTCATTCACGAGAGCGGGGATAAGCAACATACACAATGACCATGTTTGGTCTCACGCCAACCCGCATGCTTCGACGGAGTCGTCGTTTCAACACCAATGGCGACTAAACGTGTGGGCTGGTATCGCGGGAGATGTTGTCGTAGGACCAATTTTTTTGCCGCACAGCCTAAACGGTCAAAATTATTTAAATTTTTTAACGAACGAATTGGACGATGCCCTCACAGAAAGCCTATCAATTTTAGGTTACGCTAATCTCGTGATGGGCAACAATTTAATCTTCCAACACGATGGCGCTCCAGCACACTATGCACGTGATGTTCGGGAGCATTTAGATATGCGTTTTCGTCAGTGGATTGGGCGCGGTAGCAGACATGTACCTTGGCCACCGCGATCTCCAGGCCTAACTCCATTAGACTTCTTTTTGTGGGGGTATATTAAAAACATAGTGTACGCAATGCCGTGTGACACAGCAGAGCAAATGAGAGAGCGAATCGAAGCCGCTTTCAGGACAGTGACACCAGACATGCTACCAGTGGCGAAGAGTCCATACAAGCCGATTCCCACCGGGTTACCTTTCAAAAATCAGTTCCATATTCATACAAAAGTATTTACATTCTATTTCATTAACAAAGTATTATTAATCAAATGCCTGCGCGATTTACAATAGCAATAGTAATTCTTAGCAATACCCTAAGTATCACATTTCATTTTATAGTCGTAAATTAATCAGCGCTTAAATTTTTCGTACCTAAATTACATTAAAGGTAACTCGACGAATTACAGCTTATCTCGGCCAACGTTTTACTATGAGGCGAAAAGAGACAGAGCGTGTCAGACATCTCTTTCTAATGATCGCTAACCGACCGTAATTTTTGAGAAAAGATAGGCTACTGCCGACCGGCTTGCAGTTCTCTCCTCTCCTCTATTAGAATGAGACAAAGAAACGTTATAATGAAATCCTTCGCAAGTCATATTCTTTTTATTTTGGCATATTTTCGTGTTCCATTTCGTTTGGTTGAAAATAAATTATTGTTAGTATGTGACATGTGTTCGTTTTTCGTGTTTTTCGTTTGTTATATTTTAATATTTGTGGTATTTAAACTGTGACTGATTCTGTAACGTAATTTAATCGCAGATTTGGTTAAATACTGTGTATTTTGTTTGTTATTATGGCTTTAATTCATATAGAGTGCTGCTCAACTGACTACCTGCTGAATGAACTTAAAGTCTTACGTCAGTGTCGTTAAATAAATTGGACACCTATGAGCTTTTTTTACAGCTCCAGAATACGTCTTTGAAAGACGCATTTTCTCAAGTTTCGACTCTTTGCAGTTTAATTCTGACCCTTCCCATTTCAGTAGCTTCAGCTGAGCGGTCATTTTCTGCTTTAAAACGCATTCACACATATGTGCGAAACTGCCAAAAAGAGCAGAGATTGTCCGATTTGGCTATCATGTCAATTAAAAAAAAATTTGCTTAATAAAATGAAAAGTAATCCGAATTTTTATAACATCATTTTAGCTCATTTTGTTAAAAAAAAACAGACGCATTGCATTACAATATAAATAACGTTGTGATTGTGTATAATTTGCTTTATTTTTGCTTAATATTTTTGTTGGTTTTGGATCGGTGTTTGTGTGGTTCGGTTTTTAACACTATTATTTTTGTAATTTTTTATTTTATTTTTTCTTGACTCTTATTCCCTAACAATAGGTACTTAACTTAGTACTTACTAACAAGCATGCATGTGTGGTATGGAGATGCACGTCGAAAAAGGCTTTTTTTTTCTTTTGCTGCCGCTTTTATCATACTTGAAAGACACTGTTATCAAATCATCAGTCCTTTTTTGTATGGTGAAGGTGGGGCTTTTAATACTATTCTTATCTGAAGACCTCCTCCAAGATATCCTGCAGTAGGTAAGTGTTTAAGTGTTTATTTTTTTGGACCGGCTTCCCTTTGTCAAAATTTCACCCTTCGCCACTGCATGCTACGGAATGTCCAGGTGTCGATACACAAGCGAGCGACCTTGTGTGTACAGTACCAAGGGCGTCACATCGAACCACATCTCTAAAAAATTAAGTAAATTATTATTCTTAATTTTCATATTTATTTTGCTGATTGTTCGGACTATGTTAAGCTATTTTTGGAGGCAAAATTTAAGTAGGCAGGTAGGTACCAAGTACCGGGCGGCCCACTGTCAGCATCTCATGGACGAGCGCGCCGCCGCCGCCGCGCCGCCGCACGTTTCAACAATAGGTAGGCAGATAGGTACTAGGCGATCAGATTTACAGAAGAAATGTTTTGTAATATTAGCAAGTGACTTGGAATATTGTTGACCCTCCGTAGTGTTGTGACACGTTTGTTAATATTTGAATTCAAGAATCATGCGATACCAAGGATACCAAGAATTTGGTATCAATTCTTCGAGTAATTTATTTTGAGCTGAAACTTTGTGTAGAGTTTCTATACCACCTATAATCTTCAGGGGTATATACTCTTTTTGTTACACGCTGTATAACGATTATGATGTATTTGACATGAAGCTAATTTATAAGTTCTCCAATTTTGTTGTATCTCACATTCTTTTAAGAAGTTCATGTTGAATTTTGTGTTAAATACAAATAAAAAAATCATTGTGTTTAAATAAAATGCTATATGTTTATTTAAACAATATAATTTAGGAAATAATGTTTGAGTTAGTAAAAATAATTACGTATTCGAATAAAAAATAAATCAGTCTTTAAATTGGAAAGCAATGAAGTTTACTGAGGGTCATATTTTCAACTACAAAAAAAATGGCTTGCACTCCGGGAGTGCCAGCAGAAGAAAAAACTTAAAAACGTAAACAAAAAAAATAAATAAAAGCAAACAAAAAAAAACAAAAGAAATAAATATAAACTGAAAGACTCTCTCCAAAAAAAAAAAACGAAAGGAATATCTTCTGGCTGGCCAGGATCGAACCGCAAGCCGTTTTTTCATTTACAGTGCAGAGCGCCGCTAAAGAAGTTCACTTCAAAAAAGGAGAGCAGAGCTCCGGATGTATGCTCAAAGAAGAAAGCCTTTAACTGTATTGCCAAGTCCTACAAAAAGGCGCATAGGAAGGCTCACTTCGACCGCATTACTCGTATTAACAACAAGCTCTGTCATCAGATAGCAGATCTTTCTGGTCCCTTGTCAAATCGGTCGACGCGAACTTCTGTCGGCCTACACTACCTCCGCTGGTTAAGCCTGATGAAGCACTGGCTATTACGGCGAGAGAGAGAGAGCAGCTCTCTTTGCCCACAAATTCGCGTCTTAAGGTCCGTATTATAGAACGTTACTCAAGCATTGATCTCTGCTGAAGCATTACTTAAAACTAGTTTCAACCAATCAAATGGCTTGAAACGAGACTTAAGTAGAGCTTGAGTTATGAGTCACGGACCTAAGGTCCGTATTACAGAACGTAACTCAAAACTCTAGCTTGATTGGTTGAAACTAGTTTTAAGTAAAGTTTAAGCAGAGATCAATGCTTGAGTTTCCTTCTGGAATACAAACCTAAATGCTTGAGTTTCCTTCTGGATTCTGGAATACGCACCTCAGTTCTTTTGATTTTCATGATCTTTGAGTACGTTCTACGTTCGGATACATAATAAAAATACATCATCGACAAATTGGAATTTTCTTTCTTATCTGTGGTATGTTTGACAACGACATCGACAAGTTGACAAATCTTTTATTTTCCATGCTTCCCTTTTCTGCAATAATTCATTTGTGTTTTGGGAGCATTAGTGGACGACAGTAATCTTAGTTTGTGTAAAAGTGATTTTCACCTACCTACATATAATTTTTAGGGGCAGAGAATTTGAATAATCCGTCATGACTTTGGGAAATTACAATAGACATCAGGCGCAAAAGAAAAAGTAAATCATTTCTTCCCTCCCCTCTATGTGTTTATCGTTATGAGTTTACTTGTTATTTATATAGAATTACTTTTTTAGGCAAGCTGCATTGGCAGCGGCATTTCCACAAGGAATCCGTTGCCAGAAATGTCTGGAATATGGCCACTGGAGCTACGAATGTACGGGCAAGCGCAAGATCTTGGTGCGTCCTTCACGCACACAGGTTTTCAAGAAGAATTTGAAGTCGAAGGAGGAGGGATCATGCAGGTATTTATAGATTTTTTAAATAATTTATTATTCACTAGCTTTCCGCCCGCGGCTTCACTTACGTGTAATTCGGTTATATCGCGCCTTTTGGATTCCTCCTTGTTGGGGATTAATTCCCATATCATTTAGCTTATATTTAGCTATATACATTCGTTTACAATATATTACCTGGTTTTAAACGACCCTTAGTGCCATCTATCACCGAACTGGTATGAAGCTAACAATATTATTGTTTTCTTTCGGGCACATCAATTTTTTCCCGGATAAAAAGTACCCTATTATTTATTTAATCCGGACTTCTAACTTTGTCTGCAAAATTTCAAAGCTACCAGTTCAGTAGTTAAGGCATGAAAGCGGAACAAACAACAAACTCACTTTCCGATTTATAATAACAGAATGTATAGATTTGTTCCAGAAAGATCTATTCATATTTTTTAATACTACCCCCAATAAATTTCTTACAGGATTTTCATTTATTATAATGATAATCATATTTTATTTTATTATCCATATAATGTTGATTTTCTATTGAAAACATTTAATTAATAAAACATAAAATAAATTCAGCATTTGTTCTTTAATAGTAAATTTATAATTTAGGAATACAAGAGCAACAAAAGTCTAGCAGGTTACTTAATTTAACAACTGATTCCAGCAAAGGCAGTTGCAAGATACCAGCCAAAAAGAAACGCACTGAAGACTGTGCTGACTGCTCGGACAACAGCTCCTCAAGCAGCTCATCTGGGTCAGATTCTGGCAGTTCAGATGACTCAGATAGCGGAAGCAGCAGTGACTCCGACAGTGACAGTGGAAGCAGCAGCGGTTCCGAATCTTGTTCAGATTGTTAGAGATAGTTGGTGTGCGCTGGTAAATTATGACTGGTACCTATTATGCAATTTAGCACATTTCATTTTTATCTTCACCTTGAAAAATAATATCTGTGCAGCTTATTCTCAAATTTCTGTCAGCAATATGTATAGCAGCAGTGATCACTGAAATTTGAGAATAAGGTCTCAGTGTACAGATATTATTTTAAAATGTTAATTAAGTCTACTTTATGACGAAATGTGCAGTTTGTAAAATAAGGATTTCATAATTCTACTAACTTTGATACCCTCTATTTAAAAAAAATGTCTTTTGGTTACCTGTAACTTTTTTTTTTTATGACCCATAACTACCCTATATTTTTGTATGGATCACAAAGGGCTTTTTTGCTAGTGCCGGCTAGGGATGTAATGGGAGGTAGTATATTGGATCTGGAACCGGAGTTGGAGTTTTTAAATTTGGTTTGTCGGAACCGGAGCCGGAGGCAGGGTCAGAAGTGGTTGTAGGACTTGTAGGAGAGAGATTTTTTATTTAAACACAAAAAAAACACTATTCAGTCATTTTTTTCATTAATTTTTTTTATTGTAAAATTAAACACAAACAGTGGAAAGA
The DNA here is from genome assembly GCA_017933935.1 of Sesamia nonagrioides. NCBI lineage: Eukaryota > Metazoa > Arthropoda > Insecta > Lepidoptera > Noctuidae > Sesamia > Sesamia nonagrioides. Next base: position 434,298 of record JADWQK010002132.1, on the reverse strand, counting down.
AATTTGGCATATTTCCAAATGAACAAGAAATTAATGAAGTTAAATAAAACCTAAAGTAGCATATTATATTACATTAAATGAACAAAAGCTTTAAAACCAATTATATCAAATGTGTTGACTTCAAAACTAGCCAAAAATCTAAACAAATATCTGTAATCTATGAATGTGTCGTGTGGTAATAAACTAATAACAAGTGAAAAAATAATTGACGATAGAATGCACGTATCAGTAGTCAGGGAATTGATTGGAGGACCCGCGTGATATATAAACCTGCCCCCTAATCGGCGAACACCTGCTTCCTAATTGGCGATTAGGGGGCTATTCATAACAGTCGACAGGCCGCCGCCGATATGTTATGCTTTAATAACCTCCGATTTAAAGGTATCGGAATTCGGAACAGAAGGTACGATCATATGATAATAATCGGAAGTTCCGACTTAACGGAGTCGGAGTCGAAGCTCCGTAACATCCCTGGTACCAGCCATAACATGCACCCAGTTGAGTAATTACGAATTAAATGTAGGCTAAACTATCACCAGTTTGATTCTTAATGCTGGACATTAAAAATAAGGTTTTAGTATAAATGACACTGTTTTTTAAGATATTTTTTACTTACAATGTTTATAATCTATTTATTTTTTTAATTTGATGTGTGAGTAGTGGCACTTACCTCATTCAGCCTTTGTAAATTAATAGCCGGTTATTAGTGAAACACTGGTTTTCATAGATACTTAAAATAGTAATTAAAAAAAAAAAAAGAAATGATATTAGAAAAGAGCTAAATGGGTTTGGCGCCATTCTTTCTAGTTTTAATGCAGTCAAATTGTTAAAAGTTGGTCGTTTAAATGATTATAAGATGCTAAAAGTAATTTTATGTGTGTATGAATGAGTTATTGAGAGTTTGTAGAGGTTTGATATTTTTTAATGATTGGCTTAATTTCCATTGAAAACATTAGGAAACAAAGCGTAAAGTAAATTAATTAATTAAAATAAGCCAAAGTTTGTTGATGTTATTTTACTTTACGATTTAATTATAAAATTGTCTAACAAACTTAGGTTTAGTGGAAATTTAGTCATTTTGTGTTTGTGCTTTGTGAAACTGCTGTGTTAATATAGCTTAGAATTAAAGTTAATTATCAATTACATATTTACATGTCATAGACGTAATATTTTCTAAGACTGTATAGTAAAATGTCTCTTCAAATACATAGTCTCATGATTTAAATAGAAATTGTAAGAATTTTGATATAAAATGAAATATAATTTAAATGGAATTATTTCTTCGTTTTATTTAATAGTCTTTATTGTCACGCCAGCTAGTATTGATTAGGCCCGTCTGAGCAATGACGCTATTCATTTACTCTGTAATGTTTTTTTTTTTTTATAAATTATAAACTAGCGCTTGACCGCAATCCCGCCTGATGGTAAGCAATCTTTGATAGTAAAGCGCACTAGTTTATTAAGAGCCTATTCACTCTAGCCTTGAAGATACTCGAATTGTAGTCCGGAAACACCACCGCTAGCAAATTGTTCCAGTCCCCCGATGACTTTTTCAAACCTGTACACATCTTATGGGTGTGATCCACCTATCGCACTTGAGACTCGCAGACTTAAGCCACAGCCACACACATTACTGTGTAGTGTTATGTCTATAGTGACCAAGTCCTGAAAGCTTGAAAACTGTATTCTTTTAAACTTGTTTCTTCGCCTTTGTGTCAACATCAAACTGTGAATTTGAACAATCTGCAACATCACATCTTGTGGGAATGTGTTCTTTGGCAGAATGAACGCAATATTATGTTGGATAGTGTACAAGTTACATCCGGAGTCGTTTATTATACGGATCTTGTAGAAACTAGAACCAATTTCCGTGCGTTCAGGCGCTTTTGCCATACCTATTATTGGAATCAATTGTAACAGCAGATACCTACTTAGGACCCATTAACTTAATCAAATTTTATTCCGTGGTGCTTGGCAATCTAGGCTTCTCCCAGTTGCAATAATGTCCCGTTGTGCCGATTGGCCTAGTTCTGTTCTGTCTCCTGCTTGTTATGGAGGGAAGTGGAAAAAATATCTTTTTTCGTACTTCTCCGCTATTCTTTTATGATTAATTTCGTTGCGGGACCCAAGACAGTTGAATCGTTTCTCCGGGGCTCGTCGAGCTTCATTGCTCAGCGTTTTTCTGGCGGTCTCTACTGTTGATTCTGGCTTTCAGGAGTGCAGTGGGTGGGAAAAGTGTGGTGGGATTTGTCCCAAAAAAAAAAAAGCCCTGAAAGATTGCCAACGTGCCCAAAAAGGGTAGTCGTGCGTGCCGATCCTAGCAACTATCGGCCAATTTCAAAAACCTCCATACTCTGCAAGATAATGGAGCGTGTGTTGAACTCGCGCCTCTTGGCATACCTGGAAGGTAACTATCTCCTCAGTGAACGATAGTACGGGAAAAATGGGGAAGCGATTGCCGCCTTCATTGATGTCTCGAAGGCCTTCGACCGGGTATGGCACGCTGGCCTTTTGAGTAAGCTTCCAGCGTGCGGCATTTCCGCTGGCCTGATTGCCTGGGCAAAAGACTTCCTGACTGAACGGTCCCTCCGAGTTGTTGTCGACGGATGCTCATCGCGCCCATGTCGACTGAAGCCGGTGTTCCTCAGGGGTCTGTTCTCTCTGCAACTCTGTTTCTGCTGCATATTAACGATCTGCTGATGCCCGGTATCTATGGGTATGCAGATGACAGCATAGTTGTGGAGAGGTACCTGCCGGGTGCTCGGACTAGTAAGGAATCGATCCGGTCCGAAAGAGAGGCTATGGTAGAGCGTACGAGTGTTGTACTACGGCCCGAATGGGGCAAAGTCAATCTTGTAGCATGCAATGCCGCCAAAACACAGGTCTGTCTTTTCACCGCCAAAAGAAGCCCGTTCGCCTTGGCTCCTACTTTTCGGAATGTATCCTTGAGGTGCACCGACCACGTCAGCTTTTGGGAGTTGAGATTTCCTCGAACGTAAACTGGGCGGTTCATTGAGTCCAAAGCCATGGTGGCTACTTGGCCTTATCGGAAATGTCCGGCGGTTCTTCACATCAGGTCAGCTTCTCATGTTATACAAATCACAGGACCGTTCGTGTGTGGAGCACTGCAGCCACATTTAGACTGGTGCTGCAAAATGCCACCTGGTAACTTTGGATTCGGTGGAGAGGCGTGCGAAGAGGCTGATTGGCACAGGCGAAGAGTAGCCAGCTTAACGGTGTTCTATAGGATGCATTTTGCAGAGTGTGTGAGAGAATTGCTTGACTTAATTCCTCCATCTCAGTTCCATCATCGGACGACCCATTGTACAGCGAGTTTCCACCCTTACGTTGTTGACCCCACTACGATCCGGATGAAGCGTTTCGCCTCGACTTTTATACCGCGTACATCGAGAGATTGTAACAATTTGCCAGCTTTAAGGCTAGAGTGAATAGGCTCTTAATAAACTAGTGCACTTTACCATCAACGATTGCATCACAGCTTACTTACAGCTAACACAGCGGGATTGCGGCAAGCACTAGTTTAAAATTATTTAAAAAAAAGACCCAATCTAAACAATTATGAAGTGCAGTGCAAACCTTCAAGATTACACCAATTTTGGAGTGCATAGTTACGTTCAAATTCACTGTAAGATAAGTCTTTAGACCTTCAATAGTAGGTGATGAAGTTACTGCGAATTTTTTAAAACTATTCACCGCATCGGTATTATATTAACTCGTTGCGAATTTAACCTTAGAGTGATCTATACATTTTTTCATGAAAAGATAAGAAAGAAAGAAACAAAAAGAAAATGACAAATAAAACCAAATGTTTGATTACAATAGTAAAATTTTATTACAAAAGAAATTATTGATAGTAGGTATTTACATATAATTAGTATAAAACAAATTACTACCTCCCAGTGGCGAAGGGTGAAATTTTGACAAAGGGAAGCCGGTCCAAAAAAATAAACACTTAAACACTTACCTACTGCAGGATATCTTGAATAATATTGCCGGTAGAATAATATAAGCCATAATAACAAACAAAATCCACAGTATTTAACCAAATCTGCGATTAAATTACCTTACAGAATCAGTCACAGTTTAAATAACACAAATATTAAAATATAACAAACGAAATTATCACGCACCAGTGGTATAGCAACATGTCACATACTAACAATAATTTATTTTCAACCTTACGAAATGGAACACGAAAATATGCCAAAATAAAAAGAATATGACTTGCGAAGGATTTCATTATAACGCTAATTCTTTTTAATTTTGTCGTGTTTTCTTTCTCCCGTGCCGTGCTTCAATAACAATAATTTCTTTGTCTCTTTCTAATAGAGGAGAGGAGAGAACTGCAACCCGGTCGCGAATAGCCTATCTTTCTTTAAATTTTACGTACAGTTAGCGAGCATTAGAAAGAGATGGTGACACGCTCTGTCTCTTTTCGCCTCATAGTAAAACGTTGGCCGAGATAAGCTGTAATTCGTCGAGTTACCTTTACGACTATAAAATGAAATGTGATACTTAGGGTATTGCTAAGAATTACTATTGCTATTGTAAATCGCGCAGGCATTTAATTAATAATACTTTGTTAATGAAATAGAATGTAAATACTTTTGTATGAATATGGAACTGATTTTTGAAAGGTAACCCGGTGGGAATCGGCTTGTATGGACTCTTCGCCACTGCTACCTCCAAATTTTGTATTTGTATTGAAAAAGGCACTTACGACGTTAAAATTATTCAAATAAGAAAATTAAATACAAAATCTCACGAACAAGTAATACATGCTTCGAGCAACACAGGGAAGGGAGTGGGCATACGCAGCGTTTCTCCTCTGTCGAAGTACAAGCCCAAGTAAGCTACCACAAGTAACAAAACTAGTTGCGCTTTGACTTCAAACTAGACCGAGTCGAGTCGCGCGAGTGAACGCTGCTGTCATCAAAATGCCGAATTGCTCTGTTTTCTGCTGTAAAAAGAGGTCTGATACTTCAAATTTACAAATAGATGGTGTTACATTTCACATGTAAGTAAATCTTTACATATTATTGTGACTCATTATCATTTAAACACCAAAATCTGATATTTTGTGCAATCGTAATCGTCGGATTTGTTTATCAACTTAAAGTCCGCAAGCTCTAGCTCTCTCGGTACAAATTTCGGATCAGTTGAGCAACAAATCCGACTTCTCGCCGCCGTTAGACAACGTAGTGATGTTACCTCATACACATAATAATGTGTCTATAATTTTAATGCGATACCTACATACGGCTTAACAAAATGTTATCATGTTTTTATATGAAATATTTTATTGTTATTATGTATCATGTTATGTGGCGGTATAAAATATAACCTAGGATTATAATTGGATTAATAAAAAAAATGTATTTGACAGAAACTTGTTTGTAACATTTTGATATTTTTGGGAGCCGTGTATTGGAAATGATAAGAATTATAAGTGTAGGTAGGATAAACAGCTTCAAAATCTGTGTCTATTAAGGTATCATAATAATCAAACGGTTACCGATATCTTTGATGGGTATTGCGATAATATTTTAATTTTCATGATGTAATTTCTAGTCAAAACTATTTGTGTTTACAGCTTTCCTAAAAATCCTGAATTGAAGAATGTGTGGAAACTTTTTTGCAATAATAAGCAAACCTGGGATCCCAAGAGGACAAGTGTAATTTGCTCCACTCATTTCCGGCTATCTGATTCTAAAGTACTTGCAAATAACAGGAGAAGATTAGTGGAGGATGCAGTACGTACTCGTTAATAAAGAAATTTAATACTAGTCTAATGTTTCAGTTCCTTACCTTTTATTTCTTGCGCCTCATTTAGTAATGTATCGATATAGCTGTATTGACATTTGGCCTACACTAAAAAAGCAATAAAATCGGTCATTAAAAAAGTGTCAATGTGTAGGTAGTGCCTCATCTGTACAAAGAAACAGATGGTGGTGTCCAGATTTTGTTGATGTGTTGTTTTATTTTCCATGTTTGTGTGTCGTCATGACAAGCGTGGTTTTGTGTGTAGATGTAGTAGTAACTGCACTTGTGTGCTCGACTCCCCCCGCAAAATATGCCAGAAAAATTTGTACGGAGAACAGACGGTAAGGCTACTCCCTTCCCTGTGTTGCTCGAAGAATACATGATAACAAAGTTACAACGATAAGTTTAAAACACATATTTCTCAAAAAGTTTCGTACTTAGACACTTCAAAGCTTCGTAGCCTGGCGCAAAACAACTACTAGAATAAATTATCATGAAGTTTTTGCAGAATATGTTCTAATAAAGTTACGTCGCACCTGTCTACGAGAGCCTTCAATGTAAGGTTAATTCACCTTGTTGTATCGATCTGCATCTAAAATTGAAAGCTTCAAAACAACTTTAGTCCACTTTTTTCAATATTTAATATACAATATGTAAAGAAAACCCGTCCCATCGACCCGTAAGGATAATAAAGGTTAGGTAAACACATGGCCAAATAAAATATTAAATTTTACTAACAATACTAATGAATTTTGAAATAATCTTTTTTTGTCGCGAATTAATTCCAACTTCCCCAAAATTTGGTATTTTTTAAAAAGTGACAACACCATTTGTGGCGGAGCGAATAGCGATGCGACCACTTGCCGCGTGTCCTGCCCGCCGTCACCCGCCGATGTATGCCTAACGTGTAACGTGTTGTCTACCGCACATGCATTAAGTTACCTCGCTTTTTCGAAATAATATTTATTTTTTTAAGGGTTTTTTTTTTAAGTTTAGACCAACTTTGTAGGCATTATTATAATCAGTTATCGATACCTAACAATACCTTCACGGATCGGACAGGGTTTTCTTTACATATTGTAATAGTTGGGCTAACGTATCTATTTGCAGAAATTCAATCGAACTATTCTTAAACCCCTGTATTCATAAATGTTGCTTAAAGTTAACTAGTGATTAGTGACTGTTTTGGGCCCAACATGTATTGTACAGTTCAACTCAATCGGATCGAATTACTGTCTCCTAAAATACAGGTATTCCCTAGTTTAGGAGGCAGGATTTATTGTTTTGTTACATAGAAAATTACCTTTATTCTATCTATTGTTAGTTTTTTTTAAGGCATGTACCGGCAAACTTTATCTATGTATGTTTTTGGTCAATAACCATTAACCATACAACACTTAACTTTAATTCACGTTTATGAATAAACACCATAGTGTTTAAGGGGGCTTATTCATAAACGATGATTAAAGTTAAGTGACGTGTAAATGTCAAAGATGTATGGTTAAAGTCGCTAATCACTAGTTAACATTCAAAGGGGAAAGTTGCTTTGATACTTAGACATGGGCGTAGTTGGGGAGAGAGTGGGGGCAAGGGTAGGCAATGCCCACTTTAGGATTTTTTTACCCAACGTAAAAAAATCGGCTATATTGAAGAGTTAACAGGTGTTTAGCTTAAATAACTGCTAAACACCATTTTGTGGTAGTTAAGCTATATTTTTATGGTGGAATTATTTATTACCAGCTGTCATATAAGGCTCCCAATTAAATGACTGGTTTAGGGTCTACTCCCAATCGTTTGACTCTGTTCGGCTTTGTTTACAGAAAACAACGATGTTTTATCAGATGGCTCTCATCCATGTGCATGCATTCAAGCGTGTGCGTTGTCTATGAACAAACGCTAAATAAATGAGAGTACCTAATCCCAAGTGGTCTCTTCAGAAGGAAGATATAAGTAGGTATTTCTGAGAAATCCTAAAGTTTATAGGGACATAATTTCTGGGACTGGCACAGAATTCTTATAGCAACGAAGAAATGGATAACTTATAAATAACACTTATGTTAAAAAAAAAATATTGTGTTTAGACGACGTTAAAGCTTTATTATAGTGTAGTGATATCGTATAGGTGGGTGTCTGTAAATATGGCACTGTGCAGATTGGATAACCTGTGACTTGGGTACCCCCAACAGAGGAAAAAAAAAATCAATTAGTTTATTTTAGACTTCTGCATAATATTCTATGAATTCCTGTGAAATAGACATGCTACGGGACCAAAAACTAGCTCTCTTGTTCCTAACATCAGCTACCAGCGTCAGGTATCCTACCTGGCACATGCTGAGCTGGACTCCTATTTGGTGCAACCATGAGACATACGCCGCAAAGTTGTGTTCGAAACCGTTTCAAATGTCTGTGTTGTCTATGGGTGAATTTGTTTTTATTTATTCTTTAATTTTTTTTTGTACTATTTGTTTATCACCCTTCTTGATGTATTTTTTTTCCTGTATTACCTGTATTGTGTCTTCTGTTGTTGCATCAAATAAATGTGTTATTTATCTATCTATTTAGACATCTAACCAAGTCCTGAGAATATCAGACCAGCCGATATAGATTAGCTGAACAGAATAACAAAAGAAGTTTTATTAAATATACCGTACTTTCATTAACAAATGGACACTATCATTTTATTTATTTGTATCTATGCATCAGTGGCGAAGGGTGAAATTTTGACAAAGGGAAGCCGGTCCAAAAAAATAAACACTTAAACACTTACCTACTGCAGGATATCTTGGAGGAGGTCTTCAGATAAGAATAATATTGCCGGTAGAATAATATAAGCCATAATAACAAACAAAATCCACAGTATTTAACCAAATCTGCGATTAAATTACCTTACAGAATCAGTCACAGTTTAAATAACACAAATATTAAAATATAACAAACGAAATTATCACGCACCAGTGGTATAGCAACATGTCACATACTAACAATAATTTATTTTCAACCAAACGAAATGGAACACGAAAATATGCCAAAATAAAAAGAATATGACTTGCGAAGGATTTCATTATAACGCTAATTCTTTTTAATTTTGTCGTGTTTTCTTTCTCCCGTGCCGAGTTCCGTGTTCGAGTGGTTTCTTTGTCTCTTTCTAATAGAGGAGAGGAGAGAACTGCAACCCGGTCGCCATCAGCCTATCTTTCTGTAAATTTTACGTACGGTTAGCGAGCATTAGAAAGAGATGGTTTGACGCTCTGTCTCTTTTCGCCTCATAGTAAAACGTTGGCCGAGATAAGCTGTAATTCGTCGAGTTACCTTTAATGTAATTTAGGTACGAAAAATTTAAGCGCTGATTAATTTACGACTATAAAATGAAATGTGATACTTAGGGTATTGCTAAGAATTACTATTGCTATTGTAAATCGCGCAGGCATTTAATTAATAATACTTTGTTAATGAAATAGAATGTAAATACTTTTGTATGAATATGGAACTGATTTTTGAAAGGTAACCCGGTGGGAATCGGCTTGTATGGACTCTTCGCCACTGCTATGCATAGATTAATTTCTGTTACTTAGACTGTGGCTAAGACCCAATTCACACAGTGCCAAGAAACTTAAAAAAAAATGATAATATTTATACAAAACCACAAACAAAAAATTACGAAGACACAGACACGGTACTGGAAGGTGCATCCGGCAAGATGTGAATAATAACCTTCCTCTTAGCGTCATAGGTGAAATTGTTCATCTTGAATATTCTACTGTCATAGAATGGCTTCAAGTCTGCGATGTTGATCTGTCTTGCACGTTCTAGCAGGTCTCGTTCTGATATTTCGATGGTGGATTGAGAGTGGTTGTGAAGACCTCTCATGTATGCGAGTTGGTCCATCGTGAGTTGACGTAGAATGTAGTAGAGGAGTTCGCTGTGGTCTTTCTTGAAGGATAGATATTTCTGGAATGTCTGGAAATGAAAAGTTGGATTAGTTATATATGTATATGAAGCCATATTATACCAAGCCACCATGTCTGCCACCAAGTTTTAACCACTAGGCCACCAAATTGTGGTGGCCTAGTGGTTAAAACACTAGCCTCTCAAGTATGAGTGGAATCGAACCCGCACGGGTTCGATTCCAGATCAGGCAAATACCATGTAACTTTTCTATGTTATATGTACATTCTAAGTATATCTTGGACACCAATGACTGATTAAACGGTGAAGGAAAACATCTTGAGGGGACCTTGACTTTAAGTTTGAAATAGCCAACACGCATTGAGCAAGCCTGGTGATTGCTACGCTCAATCCTTCTCTCTATGAAAGGAGACCTGTGCCCAGCAGTGAGACGATAAAAAGGTTGATGACGATGAAGCCATAGTTTAATACTGCACGCCGAAGTTTTACCAGTTTAGAGGTATGAGGTACAAGGTGTAAACTTCACTCAGCTTCCATAGAAAAGTGAGGTCTTCCAACCAGGTGGGTGTTGTGTCTGGAGGGCACTTGTCCAACAGTTCATGTTGGGAAGTGCTATGTGTATATGCTAGTTGCACGGTAAAGCCTGCTTGCGAGATGTATTTTGGATATGCGTAAAGACTAAAGTCAGTATAAGATGTTGTTTGCATGGGATGTAACAATACCTACAATAGGTATTGTTGCAGGAACACGACGAATCGCTTGAGGGCAAGACTTTGTGTGGTGGGTGGTAACTTCTGCCGTATTATGGTCTGCCACCTTTTTTTTTTCGGTGTTTCTCCGGTCACGTGCCGCGGGCCCACACTGTCGTGCCGGCCCGGTTTGTCCGGGCCTCGTCTCCGGGTAGTGAGGTGTTAAACTACCCCGTGCATCGCCTCTGAGGCGCACGCCCACACACGCGCGCCTCCGCCTCGGGGTCCAATGAATAAGTGGGCAGGGACTTCCGCATATCCCTCGCCCCTGGACTCATTCATAGGGGCCGGAAGAGGACGTTATCCGCCCTTCCTCGGCGCCCGGTGCGTCTTCTGCGGCCCGGGAAGGGAGTTGATATCTCTCTCTCCCGTTCCGCAGCTTCCTTCCGCGAGATCACGTCCTCGCAGAAGGACACCACCGCGTCCCACGACTCTGCGCTACCGACCATCCTCCGCACTACTGCCGGCGGCGTCAGGTCGCCTCCTACTTCGTTTTTGAGGACACGGCGCTGTTCCTCCCAAGCTACACACTCGGAGAGCGTGTGCTGCGCCGTGTCCTCCCCGCATTGGACGCAGTGGTGGCACCGAGCGTCCGGCTCCCTGTCTATGTGTTGCAGGTACTTGCCGAAGCAGCCGTGCCCCGACAGTACCCGCGTCACCCTGAACGACAAGGAGCCGTGCCTCCTCCCGAGCCAGTCGTCGAGTACTAGGATGGCCTCGACGGTAGCGAGGCCGGCGACAGGGCGCATAAGCCTCTGCCGCCAGTCCGCCACCAGGACCTGACGGAGCTCCTCTCAGCGCAGCTTGATCTGCTGCTGCACCGGACTGGAGCCCCGTGTCCGCTCTTCCTCGCGCCATCGGTACAATGACGCGAGTACTTTCGCTTCTAGGTCCCAGGGCGGGGATCCGGCCAGGACGCAAGCCGCCTAAGCTAAGTTTTCATGGTAAAATTTTTACACAATCGATTGGCATCCTGCTACTTCTAGTTGGCGAATTAAAAAAAATTAAAGAAAAGTATGATATTACCTGTCGCATAGCTCTCATGACGCTGTACTTCTGTGTCTCTACGAAGCTCTCCAGCATGGTGCGAATGGCCATATTCACGTCTTCTTCAGAAACTTGGGACCGGAGGTGCATCCGAGCGTGGGCTTCGCTCATACGGATTACTGGAAACAAAGAGGAAGTTAGGAAATGGTCTTCAAGTATGGTAGTTTACGGTACTTTTCAAGCTCGATATTATAACACTCTGTATTGAAAAGTTGATTTTTGATGAGAAAAGTTGTTAAGCGGCGTTGTGTTTTTGGAATGTGTAATGTTAAGTCGAGTTAGGACTCATGACCGGCAGGGTAATTGCGTAACACCCTATCAGTAGCAATGGGTTTCATTTTGACAGTTCAACAATATTCATTTCCTTATTTACGTTGTTGAGTAGATATATTCCGCATAACCCCCTATATTGAAATTACCAAACGCCGAAAAGATACCTATAATATGCACCACACCAAAAACTCGCTTCACGTTTACTAAAAGATTTTTTTATTATTTAGGGCCGTACCTTTAACAATGTAATTAACAAAACATGTCCAATTTATAGACTCTCCTATCATAATAGGCTATTTGACAGTATTCAATTATTTGTGATTTTTTGCTTTAATTGCATAAAATGAGGGTTCTTTATATCATTTACAAGAGTTTTAATAAAAAAGAATAACAATTAATATATCCAAAACACAAAAATATGTTTGGCTTTTTGTTTCTCGCGCCACACATTGTGAAACGATCCGGATTGGCTAATGTCGCGATGAAGTCATACGCGCATCATCGCTTGTTTTCGGCAAACTTATAAACTGTTTTTCGGGGGTTTTTTATCGATTTATTTGTACAACCCAGTACAGCACACCACTTGTAAACCATTTTATTAGATAACAACAGCAAATAATAATTACAAACAAACACCACTGAGAACTGAAAACCGCTTGTGACGTCACTTACCAGGCGCAACGCCATATTGCTAACTATATCGTTTTCGCGGCTTATTTGAATTTTGAATTTTTATTTGCATATTTCTCACGAAATACGTATTTAACCTTTTGAACGCCAATCACTTCTATACAAGTTCGAGATTTTCGTGCCCTCAGCGCCACTACTTGATTAGAAGTAATCACAGTATAAAATAAATTTACGACTTTTACAAGACCTTTTATTTTGTTTTTATGGAAATTTGCCCTGTTATCAACCATATTTATAGCTTTTTCACACATAATAAGTTCTTGTTTGTTTTATTTTCAATAGAAACAAAAACGCCAGAAAATATTGTTACGCACCCAGCGCCAATTACTTGATATCAAGTAAGCCAGTGATGGGACACGATGAAGACCTCGCTATATTTCATCTCGTCGAAATGATCATAAATACTATTATTGCAAGAAAATGACGTGAATAAATAATATTTTATAAATATCGTAAATTATAAACTACGTTTGATTCACCTTAATCAAGAATAAATAGGGTTTCTAATCATTGTCGATAGTGAAACACCGATTGAAAAACCCATCCCTACAAAGTTGGTTAGTTATCATTCCACACCCGCCACGGACGTGTATAGAAGTAAGTCTGTGACGTCATAAGCGGACAGGTTTCAAGGTCATAGTGATTTTGTGCATTTTAGTGTAGTGCAATGTTTACATCTTCAGTTGGCGCACGTGTTGTTATAAAAAAAATTGTGACTGTGAATATGACGAATTATTGCGAGTTGTTCAAGTCTGAATCAGAATTTTGAAATAGTTCGTCATCTTGACATTCCGTTGAGTCGAAGTTGACGTTTCAGGAATTTTCTTCAGTTTTCTTTTAGTTTCTACAAACCAGAAAAATAATTGCGAGTATTATGCGACACCATTAAAAAAAAGGTATATAACATCTGTGTGAAACAAACACCCTCCATTTTATTTTATTTTTTAAAACGTAGAAAACCACGTATTTAGCTTCTATTAATTGTGTTTGTTGTAAGTAAACGAAATAAATTATGCAGGAATCGGTTGAGTTTATGCACGTGTAACTCGACCACAGTGAATATAAAAATAAATACCATAGAAATCTAGACATCCCTATATCAGAAAGGATTTTGACGTGCCTCGAGCGCCAACTACTTGATATGAAGTAGAAGGATTACATTTGGAGACAAACAGGGATGTGCCTTTTAGAACACACGTCTAATAAATTTAAAATTCTTTTCTTTATTATGGGGAATATATCCAGGTTTTCATATTGATTTTTTCATAAAAGTAAAATAAAATATGAAATTACGGTTACAGTTTTTATTTAGCTTCGTAAATTGATGAATAAACATTATTTTAAATGTATAATATTATTTGTCGATAGGACATTAATCCCATCCCTACGTTTTACTATAGATACGTTATACATTTGTAGTGTGGCGCAGGAGGACACATCGCGTATTAAATAGATGGGCGTTCAAAAGGTTAAAATTAAAAAAAAAAATACTCTTAACCGCAACCAAGTAATTCAAGATAAGAATTATAAATCTGTCAAATAGCCTATTTTAAAAAGGCTCTCCGCACATTCCTCCAAAATAAAACATATGACGAAACAGAAAAATATTTAATTTAATATTGTGGTATGACAAGTTTGTAACTTGTACCACACCCTAAAACATAGACACACTGATCAAACCCACTCACATGATTACACAGCCACGCACGCTCTCACAGCAGCTTGCTTACACACACTTACTCATTCATGCACTTAGGCATTCACCATACACGACACACGCACACTCACACACATATACACACACAAACAATATCTGTAATGCAAAAGTAATAATATTTGTTAAGCATTTTACGTAAGATAAGTTACGTAAGATAGTACGTTAAGCAGAAGCGACATTAAGTTTTTTTTTTTTTTTTTTCTTATTTATTTATGGAGGGTTTTAATCTATACAGATTATGTCACCCTCATCGTTACAAGTCAACCTTACTGACTACTGTACAACTAAAACTTAAATTCTTATATTCTAGTTAATTTTAAGACTTCGTTCGGGACACTACCCGTCAGCAAAATTTGCATTTATCATGAAAAAGACCGAGTCTCCTAACTGCTCGGCTTGCAATCAAATTGAGGATGTGCAACATTTGTTGATGGAGTGTACAAGGAATAAAGATGAAAGGGAGCTATACATAAGGGAATTTAACATAAATAAATTAGATATAGGTTTAATACAATCATTTTGTCAGTACCATTATCGGAGATGACGAAAAAGTTGTGTTGTTTAATTAAGGTTCTATAAGAATAGCTGTAGTCTTTTTTTTTTTAATTTATTTGTTTATATTTATATTATTGGAGTTTATACTGTATTTAGTAAGTAAGATCAATGTAAAGGGAACGATGGGGCTGACATATCCTCATAAAAGCCCCAAAATAGAAACAGATAAAAAAAAAAAATGAAATTGTTATTACCCAACTCGAGGGGATAGGCACTGTTACTTCTTAATACAGGCTATTTCATTGCCTAGCAAGGAGAACAGTATGTCACCCACTTGATTGTCAGAAATGTAAAACTACCCACTATGTAAAAAATGTAAAATGTGTAGTACATTTTACATAGTGGGTAGTACTACAATCTGTCTTCTATATAAATAAAGATTATTATATTTTTCGAATACAAAGAGCATGTTACCTAACATTGGACACTTACCACTATACGACTAATACCTAATAAGACTTACCAGATTCAATATGGCGGACAGTGATCGGCAAACTGCCGGTGGCGAGAGATTCTTGTCGGAGCTGGCTGTACATCTTAGCTACCTTGTCTTGATCCATGTTCTGTAACAAATTTTATCTTGTCAACTCTACTGCCAAAACTATTATAGGAATAATATAGAGATGATAAATCTTATATAGAGGACGGGTCTGAGCAGTTGTGCTGCGATGTGTGCCGGGTACGATGCGCCAAATGTTGTTGTGTCGGTAGTTTGGTCGTGGAGGGTCTCCAGATGAATCTCCCTCTGGTGCAACATCATTAGTCGTGTTGTTGGGTTTAACATTAGATCACCACGCTCAACTGCCATCTTCCTTCCTATTCACTCAGTTTTTTTGAGTGAATAGGCTCTTAATAAAGGATAAGAGGAAGTCTGAAAGTGGCACCGGTAGCTGAAAAGTTGTGTTGAAATCGGTTGTCATGGTACGGGCATGTGTTACGGAGAAATGAGGAGAATGTCGTGAGGAGAGTTTTAATTATGAATGTTGATGGCTATAAGAGTAGGGGAAGACTTAAGAAACGATGGATGGAATGTGTGAAGGATGATATAGCTAAGAAGGGGGTGACTGCCGAGATGGCTTCTGATAGGGATGTATGGAAGAAAAAGACATGTTGCGCCGACCCCAAATAAATTGGGATAAGGGCAGGAGAATGATGAGGCTCTTAATAAACTAGCGCGCTTTACCATCAAAGTTTGCGTCACTGCTTGCCATCAGGCGGGATTGTCCTTTTCTTTATGAAATAGTAAGAAAACGATTCACTGAATTTAAATTTAGCTTATTTTATGAACGAGGCGGTGGTGGCGTCGTGGTGGCCTAGTGTTTAAAACACCAGCCTCTCAAGTATGGCTGTGCTGGTTCGATTCCAAGTCAGGCAAGTACCAATGTAACTTTTCTAAGTTATATGTACTTTCTGATTAAACGGTGAAGGAAAACATCTTGAGGAAACCTGGACTTTAAGTCCGAAATCGCCA
This sequence comes from Sesamia nonagrioides, assembly GCA_017933935.1. Lineage (NCBI taxonomy): Eukaryota > Metazoa > Arthropoda > Insecta > Lepidoptera > Noctuidae > Sesamia > Sesamia nonagrioides. Next base: position 418,106 of record JADWQK010002132.1, on the reverse strand, counting down.
ACCCGCATTGAGCAAGCGTGGTAATTACGCTCAATCCTTCTCTGTATGAGAGGAGACCTGTGCCCAGCAGTGGGACGATAAAAGGTTGATGATGATGACGATGAACCACCGATCACTTATACACTAAATTCACAATCAGCGTAAAAAAAAATGGTTGAACTGAACAAGCGCACAACACAGCACTTAGGTACTTCTTTCATTTAATACTTACTTTATAATTCTGACTTTAATGCATGCGTATTGAATTTGGTTTGATGTCAGACTAGGTCGTAAAAAATAATGGCTTTTTGTACTGCTTTGTGATAAGAACTTTATACACTGCACTTAAGGCTGATTTTAAATTAATGTATATTTATTTTGACTACTTTAGACTGCTTAATACTTGTCGCCATTATTGATAAGAGTTTTGTTCGAGACTGTGTATCTATAATAATAATAATAATTTTTTTTATTTTCAGACCATGGTCCATAGAAATAGCATAAAACAGAATTACAATATTTAAATTTAACAATAAAATTAAAATAAAATGTAACTACTTATGATTATACAATAAAATTCAATTTATAAAATTTAATAAAATGTCAAAGAATTATGAATTAAAAATTTAATTTAAATTAAAATTGGAAAAAATTTAGGCATGCATTTAAATCAAAACAAACACAGTCAAAATAAATAAAATTAAACTTAAGACTAATCAGTCCACATAACAGTGTGACGCTCGATGCATCGTATAAGTGATCGTTGTGATGAACGAGGTAAATACGCCATTACTTACTTGTAGCTTAGGATGCACGTTTTCCCTTGAATAAACAATGTACTTCTTGAGCAGATCCTGTTGTAACACAAACTCGGGGTCGGGCGCGTTATTGTCTTCCAGTGCGGTGCCGCGCTGAGTAGGGTGGTGACGTATGTGAGATGATACGACGAACCTGTCATAAGAATAATAATAAGCTGAGTTACAATTTAAGTCCCTTCAAGGCTATAGTAAATAGGGTCGTATAAATTAGTGCAATTTAACATCAAGGACTGCATCTCTGCTTAAGACACATACAGTGTGGCTACCATGGGCGTACCCAGCTTCTGGCCTTGGGCGGTCAGGCCGGGGGACAGGCCTAAGTCGACGTTTATACTTTGTTTAGTAATTAGGGAAGTTCATTCATGTTCTGCAAGATTTGAATCTTCAGTTTGCAGCCAAATAGGCGAATCTTGTATTGACGTCACACTTTCTAGTGCCGACGTACGTTTGGATAGGTGGCGTGTCCTACCGGACGCGTCTTGTAGTGATCATCGCCTGATCGTGTACGAATTTGTTCCTGGTTATATTCAGGGTCCGTCTCATATTCCTGGTAATTTCAGATATAGATGTAAAGGCGCGAACTGGGAATTTTTTGGCTCGCTTTTTGCGAGTCACGCCAAGGAGTTCACTCGGGACGGGCTGTCAGCCGAAGAAAGTGCTGACATTATGTCAGAAACCTTTACCTACTGTGCTGACATCGCCATTGGTCGTGGATCTATGACCAATATTCGTAGATGTGACTGGTGGAGTGATTATTTAGTTGAACAGCGCAAAAGATATCGCAGAGCGCGTAGACAGTTAAATAAACTCAAGAGCCGAAAGATTACTGGAGATCTTCTTACGTCCGCTTTTTTTTTTTTTTGGGAATTTTATGGCCTGGTTTCTAAGACCTTTAAGCCATGTCTTATTTGCACTTCACTTAGTAGCACTTTAGTTTTACTTAGTTCACTTGGCACTTTTTGAGTTTTTTTGAGATGTTGCACTAAATTTTACCAACTGTTTGCTTGATATATTTGTAGATAGGTTTATATGCTCCAACTTCTTTTAATAATAAAGTGAGTGGCGGCGGGCGGGTAGAGAGCTCAGCGTTATTTTTAAAAATTTCATCGATTTCCGATGCAAGCACTAGTCTGTCAAGCAAAAATCTTTGACATTTCAACAGCAAATGTTCAACATCAGCGATTTCGTCTGTTTCACAATGCGGACATCTATCACTTTGTATTATTTTCAATCTTGAAAGGTGTGATGGTGCTAAATTGTGGCCAAAACGAAGTCTGTTTATGGTGGTTATGAAGTCACGACCAGTTTCCTTCAGTGTGTCGTACCAAGGTCTAGTAGGTATGCTCTGTTGGATACTTCCATACCATTTGCCCTTCTCCAGTTGGTCCAATTTCCACATGTCTGTCCATAAATCTTTAATTTCTTCATCTATATTGCATATATAATCAGTAATAGGTACGTCTATTGTCTGCGTAACATCCAACAGGTTAATGCCCTCAAAAGCAATTCTGTCAACAATTTCATTACCTGTAATGCCCTTGTGAGAGGGCACCCACATGAAATGAACCTCAATATTTCTGACTGAGTATTGATACAATAGTTCCTTAATGAAGAATAAGAAAAAGTTTGTTTTGAAATGAATTTTTATACAAGATAAACTTTGTACTAAGCTTAAAGAATCAGTAATTATTAAAAAGTATTTACAACTATTTACATTAGGAATTTGCTTCAAAGCCTGTAAAACTGCAAAGGATTCTGCTGTAAATGTTGAGCAAGAACATGGCAAAGCAAAGCTTTGAGAAAATTGGATCTGTGGGTCATACACAGCACTACGCACATAACCATCACCTTTACTACCATCAGTATATAATTTGTAAAACTTTCTATTTTCCAATAGAAATCTTAACATATCTGAGTTATTCTCAATAGTACAATCTATGATCTGAATAGGATGTATAATGCTTAAATAAGACGTGGAGTAACATGGCCATGGGCAGTGCTTTTTAACTTTATCATATTTTTTTATAACTTCCAGCAAAATCCGAAGGAGCTGTGGAGAGTTATCGTGCAGAAGTTCTTCTGCAGCTGTTAAAGGACTGGATACATTAATATGATGAGGTAAGATTTTTCTTATAATTTGTTGATTATTTGAAGATATCAGCTTAAGGCAATATCTTTCAGCTAGTAGGATGCGTCTCAAAACCATAGGCATTATTTTAGTCTCCACTTCCATGGCCCTTATGGGAGTAGAGCACATTGCCCCGGATATAGTTCTCAAAGCCTTATTTTGCAATAAAGTTAATTTGTGAGCATATGGACTATTTAGATAAGCTATGGTACTATAATCAAAGTGGCTTCTAACTATTGCTTTGTACAAAATAGATAATGTTTTAGGGTCTGCACCCCAGGATACACCAGCAAGACATTTCATTATGTTGAAGCCTTTTAAAGCATTTTTAGATATATGCTTAATGTGCTCCTCAAAATTCAATTTTTGGTCAATGATAACACCAAGAAATTTCTTTAAATTTACTCTTTTAATTATTTCTTTGTTGTATATAATATTTGTAGTTGGGTTATCAGGACCAAAAACCATCATACTACTTTTCGAAGCATTGATATCTAAGTGTAGTTTATTTTGGTAATATCCTGCTAGTTCATGTAATGCCTTATTAATATTTTCCATAGCAATATCTAAATTTAGATTACTACTGTATAGAACTATGTCATCAGCAAATTGTAGAATATTTACATTTTTAACATTTACATATTTACATATTTCACTTGTATACAGATTGTACAATAAAGGTGATAGACAGGCACCTTGCATTGTGCCCTTTGATGCAATTTTAGGGCCATGTAGTTTGTTATTAAACTTCACATATAATGTCCTATTATTTAAAAAATTATAGATCCATTTACACAGTTCACCTGGAATACACAAACCGGACATAACTTCCACCATTATACCAGGGTCAACACTATCAAACGCACCCTGAACATCTAAGAAAACACAAATTGTATTACATTTTACATTTTTGGCATATTTCAGGTCGGAGATCAGTGATATAAAACTATCAGCGCAGCTTCGCCCTCGACGAAAGCCAAACTGTACAGATGGAATGATGTTGTTGGATTCAATATACCAATCAAGACGTGTTTTTATCATATTTTCAAATACTTTTCCAAGACAGGATGACAAAGATATGGGGCGATAGGAATTAGCTTGATCGGGTGGTTTATCCACTTTAAGAATAGGAATAACACATTGTGTCTTCCATGAATCTGGAATTATTTTTTTTAAGCCAAAGTGCATTTAATATATCTAAGAAAACTCTTTGAGCAGAGTCATGTAATTTTTTAATGAGAATATATGGGAAATCATCCAATCCTGGGGCTGTATCACGTCTAGATTGTAAACTTCTTATAAATTCAGACCATGAAAAAGTATCTAGTAAAAATTTTGAATCTGGATTGTTGTTGTTATTTTCAAAGTGACTGTTTAAATTTCTTGCATCTATTAGGTTACTGTTATTTGTAATTTTATCTATGAAGGAAGGTATAAATTCATCTTTGTAAGATCTATTGCTTGACTTAACACCCTTCAGCATTTTAATAAGATTCCAAATCCTACTAATAGGTGTGGTTCTATTAAACGTATCACAGATATTTTTCCAGCCTAACTTTTTTTGTTCAGAGATGGTTCTTTTCTTTAGAGCGTCTAGTCTTTTATAGTTAATATAATTATCAATACTCGGATTATTACGATAAATTTTTAATGCGTTGTATGAATCGACTACACTTCGTTCACATATTTCATTCCACCATGGTGTTGGTGGTCTGCTTTTGAATGTACTACTTTTAGTAAACTTAGGAATAACTTTTTGCTTAAGAGTATCCAAGCGTTCACAAAACTGTTGATAGGATGACAGGGGTTCATCTGTATTTACTCTAAAGTTTTGAAATTCAATTTCAGATAATTTACTGTAATCTTCCCAATTGGTTTTTTTTTTAAATAAGAATTTATCTAAAGGGGGATTCATTTGATATTTATCAACAGTTAAAGATATTTCCGTGATAGTTGGATAATGATAACTTCCCATAGCATCGTCATGTACCGACCATTCACATAGCGGAGCCATACATGCACTAGTAAAGCTTACGTCAATAGCGGAGGGATTACGCATAGGGTAATTCACTGTAGTGAAACTGCCATCATTCAGGATGCATAAGTCACAGCTATCTATAACTTCAAATAGATCTTGGCCTCTGCCTTTTGTACATAGACAGCCGAATGCAATGTGATGCGCATTAAAGTCACCACTAACAAATATAGGTTTAGGTAGACCAGTTATGATATTGCACAGTCTATTCATTCTTATGTGTCGATTAGTTGGAGGACAGTAAACACAAAGAATAGTCAATTTACTATTTCCAGTTGATATAGAAACAGCAATTGTCTGAATATCTTCATAGAATGAAGTATTGATAACATTATATTTCAGAAATGGCTTGATTAATATGGCGACTCCATTTCGTACATTTTTTGAGTTTTTACTATGAGTATTATAGCCAGATATTTTAAAATTGTGATGTTCCTTAAACCAAGTTTCATTGAGTAAACAGATATCAATATTTTGTTCTTGCAAAAACTTTGTTAACAGGGGCTTTTTACTATTTGCACTTTGGATGTTAAACTGCGCAATACGTAGTGTAGATGTTCCAGGAGGACTTAAATCCATTAAAGAGACAGATTTTTAATTAAAATACTCTTAATTGTTGCATTGGTTATAGGTGAAGAATCACTGTTGTTACCCAATTCTACCAATGTCTGTACCAGGGCCATGAGTACAGCATTGTTGCCAATGATTTGGGTTTTGATGTCAGTGGGGCAGACGTCCATATGTGTAGTCTGTGAGGTAGACTTATTAATATTTACATTATTTACAGATTTTGGCATAGATTTATTTACATTTTTATTTACATGATTATATACAGATTTTTGTGCAGTAGGTAACATTAGTGGAGGAAAATCATCTTTGGTTGTTTTAGTTTGAGTAACACTTGCATAAGTAATTTTGTTTTTCTTTTCTGTAATCTTTTTAATCTTAATTGGGCACAGTTTAGAGATAGCTAAGTGAGGTCCACTGCAATTAACACAGCTGATCTCGTTAGGTTTATCACAATCCTTATACAAGTGTTCCCCTGAACAGATGGAACAGCGTTGTTTACCATTACATACTTTAGCTGAATGGTTGAATTTAAAACATTTGAAACATTGTTGCAATGGAGGTACATATTCAAAAACCCTGTATGAAAAGAGGTCATATTGCACGTGGTCAGGTAATATGTTGGATAAAAAAGTAATGCTGGCTGTCTGCAATGGTACGCGTTCATGACCAACTTTCTTTGTAAATCTACGAATTGCTATAATTTCATATATAGAGGACAATTTCGAATATAGCTCTTGATTTGATAAATTTGTTGGGACAAATCTAATAATTCCTGTTTTCTCAATCTGTGTCGCAGGTATGTAAGCTCTCATGCAATTCTTATCCAGAAAAGTTGAGTTATTGATGAAGTTATTGGCCGTGTTATATTGTTTAAATATGACTGCAATTTTAAATGCATTTACTCGGTGAATTGCCGTCACACCTTTTATACTTGTTGTAAATATGTGGTTTAAAAAGATTGGACTTTTATTTCCAAGTTTCTCCTGTCCATTAGTACTCTCCACAAAAACTTTAAATTCAGTATTACTGGAGTTTTCCGGGTACAGACGTTTATAATTTGGTTTAAAATATGGTACATGCAATCGCTCACCGCCGCCGCCAGGTCCAGATCCGCTACTCCCATAGTCCTCAGGGCGTGAGCGCTTCGGAGGATTTTGGGGCGGGTTATCCCCGCCCCCCTCGTTACCGACCATTTAATAAGTTATTTACAATGTTTTTTTTTTTTTATAAATTTCACAAATAATTTAAAAGAAACTACTAAATAACCAAAAAAGATATTCAACGAAATTGAAATCGACCGCTCTTTTTCAAGGTTCCCGCCAGAATCCTTACGTCCGCTTTAAATGCTTTCAGAGTTGCCAAGTCACGCTACAAAACATCGGTGGAAAAATCTAAGGGTAACTTGTTGCGGAAAATCGTTGACAAACTTGACAGGGAGGGTCCGTGGTCTCCCTTATATCACGAATTTAAAGCTAACAGATCGGTTGTTGGGTATAAAGCATAGTGCGCGGATGTCACCGCGGAGCGCCCCACTCCCCGCACCGCCGCGCTCCTGCGCAACTACATTGATATGAATAAAGCGTCAGTGCGTTTACGGCTAGCTGTGGTTTTACTTGTTCCCGTGTCCCGTATCCAACAGTGGCGACGAGTTCACCCACGCGCTACAATGGCTCAATTTAGTTTTGGAATTCTGGGTAATTTTGACCACACAGTGCACGAATGGCGGGCGTATAAAAGTCGCCTGCGGCAGTGGTTCGTAGCAAACGATATTTCGGAAAAAAACGACCCAACGGGTTCAAGACAGCGCGCCATCTTGCTGAGCGCACTCACAGACGGGACCTACCAACTCATAGCAGACTTGGCTCTGCCTAAACAACTGGAGGAGGTTCCAATAGACGACATCTATGAACTCCTGGACAACCATTTTACTCCGAAAAGGTGCGGATTCGGAGAACGCTACACATTTTACGCGGCAACGCAAAATGACGGTGAGACGCATGCGCAATGGGCTGCACGCCTGCGTGGACTCACAAAATACTGTAAGTTCACGAATGTGGACGAAACCCTTCGTGATCGGTTCGTAATGGGCATGTTAGCGGGACCAGAGAGGGACAAACTGTTTACGAAGGACACAGAAACTTTGACCCTGGCGGAGGCAGTGGAGTTGGCACAGAGCATCAGGTGCGCGCGGGCAGGTGCCGCGGTCGCCGTTTCGTCGATGATGTCCACCGTTCAGCAAGAAAATTCAGTGTTCAAGGTGCAGGACAAAAGTGGAACTGTTGAGAAGGACTCGAATAAAGAGAAGTGTTCCGTGTGCGGCCGAAAAAACCATACGTCGGCGCGATGCCGTTTCGCGAGTTTTACTTGTAGGAAGTGCAACACAAAAGGTCACCTACGTAGAATGTGTAAGGTTAAGTTTGTTGTGACCAGTGACGCGAGTGAGGGGGACGATGATGGTAAGGCTTTTTGTCGTAACATCGCTTCATGGCGCGGAGAACCTATGACAGAAACGATATCGATAAACGGTTCGCTTTTCGAATTTGAAGTTGATAGCGGTTCAGCAGTTACGGTAATATCCTATAATTTATACAACAGTTGTTTTAACAGTTTACCCTTGTTACCGCCTAAGAAAAAAATATTTACATACACAGGTAGTAATATCGTGTGTCTAGGTATAATTCGTTTACCCGTCACATATAGGCAGAGTACAAACACACTCAATGTTTACGTAGTTCGCAACAACGGCCCGCCATTGCTCGGTAGAGATTTCTTATCCATTTTTAAATTGAAACTGGGGCCATGTAATTTTATACGTAATGAAGCGAAAATAGATGACTTACAAAATAGATTTAAAGACGTCTTTTCGGATAAATTAGGTAGGTTTAATAAATTCGAGGTTAAATTACGTTTAAAAGACGATGCTAAACCAATATTTTTCAAGGCACGTCCTATCGCCTTTGCGTTACGAGACAAGGTAGATGACGAAATTGCCCGGTTAGTAAACCTAGGGATACTTATACAAGTTGACCACTCAGAGTATGCTTCACCCATAGTGCCAGTTTTAAAACGCAATGGAAGTGTAAGGTTGTGTGCAGACTATTCTGTCACTATAAATAAACAACTGGTCGTAGAACAGTACCCGCTGCCCACGGTTCACGAATTGTTTTCAAAATTACACGGAGGGAAACAGTTTTCAAAATTAGACATGTCCATGGCCTATAACCAATTCGTTTTAGATGAAGATTCTCAAAAGATTACATGCATTAACACTCATCGCGGGTTATTTCGATATACGCGCATGGTTTTTGGTCTAACCAGCGCGCCGTCCATTTTTCAACGTGCCATGGAAAATCTACTATCCGGTATGGACGGCGTGTTATGCTTATTAGACGATGTACTTATAACAGCTGATAGTCCGGGGTTGCACTTGCAAAGGTTAACGGAAGTGTTACAGAGGCTGCAAGATGCAGGCCTAAAACTACAAAAAGAAAAATGTGAATTCTTTAAGAACGAAATCAGTTATTTGGGTTACGTAATAAATAAAGACGGGTTGAAAAAATCTTCAGAAAAAGTTTTAGCCATTGAAAAATCTCCAGTACCCACGGATGTAGGTAAACTTCAATCATTTTTGGGGTTAGTAAACTACTACCGCAATTTCGTACCTAAGGCGTCTGAAATCCTTAGTCCCTTATACGACCTATTGAGAAAGGATGTCAAATGGCATTGGTCCAATAAACATCAAGAAGCATTCGATGTTATAAAAAAACATTTAACGTCGGATCAAGTCCTAGCACATTTCAACCCATCTGCAAAATTAATCCTCACAGTGGACGCCTCTCCTAATGGGTTAGGTGCGATATTATCGCAAATTGATAAAGACGAATGTGAGCGTCCTATTTCGTTTGCATCCCGTACGCTAAACTCAGCCGAAAAGCGGTATTCACAGATACAAAAAGAGGCTACGGCCATTATTTTCGGAATTCGCCGATTCCATCAGTATTTGTATGGTAGGGCAGATCCGTTTATCCTTCGCACAGACCACAAGCCTTTAATTTCGATTTTTGGACCACACAAAGGTATACCGGAAGTTTCGGCAAACCGATTGCAAAGATACGCTATGTTCCTCAGTGCATATAATTATTCAATAGAATACGTACGTAGTGAGAATAACAGCGCGGATTATTTATCCCGCGCGAGTTTGCCCGATATTGATAAGCGGTCAATGACCTCGGACCGAGAGGGCACGAAAACCGCGCAACACGCGGCGGCCGCCGCCGCTCCCATTGACCGCGCTTCGTATGTTCATTTCGTAATAGACGGACACATGCCAGTAACGCGGGACGAACTTCGTAAGGAAACCAGCCGAGATGTTTCCTTGACGAAGGTAGTTAATTTTCTTCACAAGGGATGGCCAAGAAGCATAACGGACGTAAAATTAAAACCGTTCCACGCATGTAGGAATCAGTTATCATATGAAGACGGGTGTATTATGAGAGGGCATAAAATAGTTTTACCCGAAGTTTTAAAAAATAAAATATTGAATGAACTGCACACTTCCCACCTGGGAATCGTAAAGACAAAAGCCGAAGCTCGTTCTAGGTTTTGGTTTCCGGGTATTGATAAGGAGATTGAAACGATGATTAACTCGTGTAGCGTTTGCATTCATCTACGACCCACCCCCCCACGGGCCCCCCTGGCACCTTGGCAATACCCACCACGACCATTTCACCGCGTTCACATTGATTTCTTGGGTCCCTTAGATAATAGGAATTATTTAATTATAGTGGATGCGTACACGAAATGGGTGGAAGTTTACGACATGTGTGGTACAACGACCGCATCAGCTGCAATAGACAAACTATATGAGTTTGTTTCAAGGTTTTGGGTACCAAATACAATCGTTAGTGACAACGGGACGGCTTTTACGTCGCAGGATTTTAAACGCTTTTGCTCAGTTAACGGGATTGAGCACGTGACGTCACCGCCCTATAATCCAGCGAGCAATGGTCAGGCCGAAAGTTACGTAAAGATCGCTAAGAGAGGTATAAAAGCATGCATTTTATCTAGTGACAACCAAAAAGACAGAAGGGTCAAACTATTAAAATATCTTTTTGATTACCGAAACTCGATACATTCAGTCACGGGTTTTTCTCCGGCACAATTAGTTTTTGGGGGCAAGCTGAGATCAAGGTTAGATCTGTTGTCCAAACCATTGTCGTCACCGTCAAACGCGTCACTGGACAGTGTAGTAAAATCAAAGCAGTGTTTGCAGAGTAAATACAGTGGTGGCAAAAATAAACAAAGTTTTAAACACGGCGATGAAGTGCTGTTCAAAAAGTTTAGTTTAAACGGTAAATTCACGTGGTGCAGAGGCACAATAATAGACAAAATTGGTAGAGTTCTTTATTTAATTAACGATCCTATAACGGGAAAGAAACATAAAAATCAAATTGTTTTATATAAGGGCTACTCCAATGCATACCACGCTGGGACGTCGTCGGGAGTAGAATTCGACGATGACGACGACGGCACGTCACCGGCGGCATTACCGAATCTTCAACCCACAACGCAAACTAACGATGGGGGGGAAGGGAGTCAGGCTAGCAGAACGTCGTCGACGCCACCAGCGTCACCACCCTCGCCGCCCAGACGTTCCCCAATATTATTGCGACAGCTCCCAAGGGTTGACTACCGAAGGCTCGCATTGGGCAAAGATAATTAAGATTGAAATTTTGTAGATTGTTGTGTGTAGCTAATAGTATTAAGACTTGTATGTGTACCTAGCTGATAACATTAAGATTTGTATGTGTAGCTAATAATAAGATATTTGGAAGGGGTACCTATCTTCGAAATAGGGTTGGGAGATGTTGGGTATAAAGCATAGTGCGCGGATGTCACCGCGGAGCGCCCCGCGCAGCGCCCCACTCCCCGCACCGCCGCGCTCCTGCGCAACTACATTGATATGAATAAAGCGTCAGTGCGTTTACGGCTAGCTGTGGTTTTACTTGTTCCCGTGTCCCGTATCCAACATCGGTCGACCTTGCATACGTTCAAAACATTAAGGTCAATGATAAGCATACCACGGGCATAGAGGAAACAACAAAAGTACTAATTAATACACTTATCCCTGATGATTCACCGGCTAACGATAGCGACTACCACCAACAGATTCGAGCGTGGGCTCCTGTGCCACCTGAATCACCAATGTCAGACGTACCATCTAATGACGAATTTATAAATATTGTTAGAAAACTACCGGTCAACAAATCATCAGGGGAAGATAAAATATCTAATAGGATGATTAAAGAAGCGTGTAAAACAGCGGGTGATGCCATCTTAACTGTATATAACCGATGCATTGCTGAAGGCGTTTTTCCTCGTAAATGGCGACGCGGTTTCATACGAATAATACCAAAGTGTGGTGATAAACCACCGGATGATCCGAAGTCATATCGGCCCATCACGCTTCTACCATCTTTGGGGAAACTTCTTGAGCGCCTCATCGTTCCACGTTTACTACCGAACGGTCCAAAATTTCATAGTAATCAATATGGCTTCACCATCGGTAAATCAACAGTCGACGCGGCGCTTTCTGTCAGAAGAACCGTTAACCAGTCGGAACACAAGTACGTGATTGGTATCTTTTTGGATATTTCTGGGGCTTTTGATAACGCTTGGTGGCCTATGCTGTTGTTAAAATTAAAAAACCGCGGTTGCTATAGAAACATATATAATCTCGTTTACTCGTACTTTATAAACGGTTCCGCGGTACTTAAGCTCGGTCATTTTTCTAGTACTAAAGCACTAACCATGGATGTCTTACTCGATGTTCACTTACTGGTTTCTACTGCTCATTCAATCAAGTACCCGAGCCGGACTTGAGAACTTGGCCCATACTTGCCTAAATCTAATATCTCAGTGGGGTGATCGTAACCGCCTAGCGTTTGCGCCGCATAAAACCTATCAACTTCTACTAAAAGGTAATCTTAAATCATTGCCTACTATTAAATTTAATAACGTTCCCGTTAAAAAACAGCAATCCGTATGCTACCTTGGTATGGTCTTAGAAAGGAATTTTTCATTTATCGAACATATAAAAATAGTTGGCGAAAAAGCTAAAAGGAACTTTTATGCCCTAACTAGAATATCCAAAGCAACTTGGGGTCTATCATTCCTAACTTTAAAAACTATATATGGAGCTACCTACTTAGGATGTATGTGCTACGGTGCACCTGTTTGGGCCGATAGGGCCAGCATAGGGGCGGCGCGACGTAAACTGCTTCAAAGCCAACGTTTGGCATTGATATTTTTATGCAAGGCGTATAGAACAGTCAGTACTGAAGCCTTACCCGTTCTGGCAGGTGTACTTCCAGTCGATCTTGAAGTACAGCGACGTGCTTCAATGTACTACTCCGCGAGGGGGGAGGCCATGGACACTAACTTTGTTACACAACGCGACCTCAATAGAATTTCTAGATTATTTAAACCTCAGACTGACGTCTGGGAGGACCTCTTATCCGAATGGCAAAGTAGGTGGGATAATTCCATCAAGGGCCGGCACCTCCATCTGTTCTTTCCATCCGTTGGCGATCGGCTGGCTAAGACATGGCTGGAGGTTGACCACTGCGTTGCCCAATTTCTCACAGGTCATGGCAACTTTAAAAGTAAACTGTATTCTTTTAAACTTGTTCCTTCGCCTTTGTGTCAGTGTTCTACATCGAACTGTGAATTTGAACAGTCCGCACATCACATCTTGTGGGAGTGTATTCTTTGGCAGAATGAACGCAATATTATGTTGGATAGTGTACAAGTTACATCCGGAGTTGTTTATTATACGGACCTTGTTGAAACTAGAACTAATTTCCGTGCGTTCAGGCGCTTTTGCCATACCTATTATTGGAATCAATTGTAACAGCAAATACCTACTTAGGACCCATTAACTTGATCAAATGTTATTCCGTGGTGCTTGGCAATCTGGGCTTCTCCCAGTTGCAATAATGTCCCTTTGTGCCGATTGGCCTAGTTCTATTCTGTCTCCTGCTTATTATGGAGGGAAGTGGAAAAAATATCTTTTTTCTTACTCCTCCGCTATTCTTTTCTGATTAATTTCGTTGCGGGACCCAAGACAGTTGAAACGTTTCTCCGGGACTCGTCGAGCTTCATTGCTCGGCGTTTTTCTGGCGGTCTCCACTGTTGATTCTGGCTTTCAGGAGTTGCAGTGGGTTGGGAACAGTGTGGCGGGTTTTGTCCCAAAAAAAAAAAAAACAACCTTGAAGCGGCGGGACTCATGGTAGACACACCGGCGAGATTACAGTCGTCAACCATCTGTTTATAACACAGTTTTTTTTTTCATGAATTATAAACTAGCGCTTGACCGCAATCCCGCCTGATGGTAAGCAGTGACGCAATCGTTGATGGTAAAGCGCACTAGTTTATTGAGAGCCTATTCACTCTAGCCTTGAAGTCACTCAAATTGTAGTACGACGGAAACACCGCCGCTGGCAAATTGTACCAGTCCCGCGATGTACGCGGTATAAAGGAGGAGGCGAAACGCTTCGTCCGGATTGTAGTGGTGTTAACAACGTAAGGGTGGAAACTAGCCGTACGACGGGTCGTCCGATGGTGGAACGGAGACGGGGGAATTAAATCATGCAATTCCCTCGCACACTCCCCAAAATGCATCCTATAGAACACCGAAAGGCTGGCTACTCTACGCCTAGATATAACAAAAGTTAGTTAACGTAACACCACCCACGCCGGTGTCCTCCGAAAGGTTAAGCAGAAGTATACGTAAAGTAGAATCAAGAGCATACGAACGTATACACTCAGCGTTATTCAAAAGCGGTCCTTCATTTTTGAACTAGTAGCGATGTGTGAAGTGATGCAATCGTTGAGTGTAAAGCGCACTTATAGTTTATTAAGCCTATTCACTTAAAAAACTTAGGAATAGGAAGGATGACGCCAGTTGAGCGAGGTGATGCAATGTTAAACCCAAGACCAACACGACCAAACGATGCTGCGCTAGAGGGAGATTGATCTGTAGACTCTCCACGACCAAACTCCCGACACATCAACATTTGGCGCATCGTACACGCCACACATCGCAACACAACTACTCAGACCCGTCCTCCGTACGGCTTCATCAGACATCATGCCGGAACACGACGAATCGCTTGGCGGCAAGATTTTGTCTGGTGGGTGGTAACTTCTGCCGGCAGCCGATGTTATGGCCTACCACCGAGGCGCACATGTAATGTTATGTTGTTGCGAACTCTATCTACTACCCCATAAATTCCAAATAGGTTAAAAAAAAAGAACTGTGCCCCCAAACTAGGAATTTCTCCTGTATCGTGGGTGGGTTTACAAACGTATAAATTCACGTACAAAAACAGCCAGAACCGAAACAATTACTTGTAGGTCATACAAATATTTGTTCCGTCCGGGAATCGGACCCGCGACACGCAGCGTTGCAGTCAATAGCTTAACCACTGCGCTAACCGTCAAATCAAATCAAAATTGTTTATTTCAAATTAACCAACAGTTGGTACTTTTGAATAGTCAATGTTGTCAGTCCAAGAAAAGTGAAGCTAAATTGCACGTTCCAAAGCGTAGATCTCTACGGAGAAGAACGTGCAAGAAACTCCATGGACACTCTTTTAAAATCATAATCTGGATAACATGTCTTCGTTACATATTTTTTTTGCCTCTATCATGTGAGTACAATGTATAATTATAAAAAATAACGAAAAGATAGAAAATTAATTAAGCCCACCGGCAGCTAAGAGATGACCAGTCTCCACTGACGGCCCCCGTTCACGAGCATGACGCGCGCATCAGCCCCACTTAGCTCAACCATTTTGAAGGGAACCAAATGACCCAACAACACGTGCCACCATCAGCAAGACATGTGAGTGAGCATGACAAACTCCCAACTGCCATGCTCGTAATGTCAAACAAATTATATATATATATATATCATCATCATCCCAGCGTTAATTCCAGTCGCATCCGCAGCCTTTTCAGCTTTGGAGTCTGGGGTCCGCTTTACCAGTCCAACTGCTGATATGGCTAAACTTCGACATTTTCCGTGAAGCGACTGCCGTCTGACCTCCACAACCCGAAGGCGACATCGAAGCATTGCAGTTAGACCAATTGTTGGACTTTTGAGGGCTCCAACAACCCGTAACGACTGCCAATAGATGTTCGTATGGCAACCGGGACCAACGGCTTAACGTGCTTTCCGAGGCACGTCCAGACCAGTGCAAATATTCATATTCATGCATACAAATACTTGCACTGTGCGGGGATCGAACCCGCGCCACCTTGCGCAGCGGCCGCGTCCGCTACCGCTACGTCACGGAGGCTGTCATATATATATATATAAATAAAAACAAACCATAGTCCATGGTGCCTCACATTCACAAACTTGAAAAGTGCTTTTACATTATACAATACTAAACCATTTGCAAAATCATGGTAGCAAAATCTTGTGCACAATTGAAATAAACAAATAAAAATAAAAAAGTATTATTTGGAAAACAACAAAAAGGGGGAATGATATCTCTTCCAAACCTACAAAATTCTCTGTGGCTGTGGAGCAGGACTGGCATTTAGCCAAGCATTTTTATCAAGAATATAATCTTCCAGTTTATAATATGCTTGTTACCGTGCAACCAAAAACCTATGTAATGTGTATTTCAATGTTGCATTCGTCATTTCTGCAAATAATTTAGACAGAACTAAATTGATATTTATCTTCTATTTTAATGAAATAGAAAGGAAAACCTGAACTTTAATTTAGTTTCAGGTTTGTAAAAAGGGAATCGGCCCTGTAGATGCTATTACTTGCACTGGGCCAGCGTGGTAGATTACGGCCCACTCCTTCTCACCGAGAGGAGGCCTGGGTCCCAACAGTGGGAACAATATAGGCTGATTATGTTATGTATGCTGTAAATGATGAAGGTTTTACTTACTTAGCCAGATGAGCATCTTGCATGGGATCCGCCTCATCTCTCACGACACATAACACGTCAAAACGTGATAGGATGGGTTCCGACAAGTTCACGTTCTCAGAGAATGTTAGCGACGCGTCGTAACGACCGCCGATTGGATTGGAAGCTGCTATTATCGAACATCTGTGGAAGAGAATCAACATAGATTAATCATCATTATCATTTCAGCCGAAAGACGTCCACTGCTGGACATAGGCTTCCCGCATCCCCGTTTCCTGCGACCTTCACCAGTGTGGCTACCGTGAGTTTCCATTATGAGACTCGATTGTCGATATCGACCGCGTTTGGCGCTCTCATTGGTTGAGAGTTGTTACAACCGTGAGGCGGACCCATCGATGAGTTAAACGCGGTCGATATCGACGATCGAGTCTCGTAATGTAAACTCATGGTAGCCACATAGGTCATCGGTCCATCTTGTCGAGGGCCTACCCACGTTGCGTATTCCGGCTGCTTTCGGAAAGCTACGTAGAATCTTCTCGTCCGAAATATCGCAGTGTTTCAAGACAAAGTCTTCGACCAGTGTGTTGCCAGTGATGACTTATGGAACTGAGACGTGGCCGCTAACAATGGGCCTTATAAGAAAGCTTAAGGTCACTCAAAGGGCAATGAAGAGGGCTATACTTAAGGTTTCACTACATAATCAAATCAGAAATAAGGAGATCAGCAGAAGCACGAGAGTAACCGACATAGTTTAATCATTGGGACAGAATTACATAACACAATTAGAATAACATCTATTGAGGCTCTCGTTAGGCATTTGGATCAAGGGCCTGATTCAAAAGGCAGTACTCCTCGATACGGCCCTGGCTGGAGCCCTAACCACCGGTAGCTTGGACCCTGCTCCTGTCATCGGTGGAACACTATTTATTATATTTTTATGTATGTTTTCATATAAATATTTAAAAATGTAAATTAATATGAAGAAAAATAAACGAACTACAACAATAAATTTCGAACCCGAGAGAATATTGGAATCAAAAATATTCTATTTATGTTTTTAATCCAGCCCCCTAATCGGCGAACATATTTTTGTCAAATGATTGCGACCAATGGGCGGTTCAAACGATCCCAACTAGACGCAATCATTTGGCAAAATTAAGGCCAGCCCGCGCCGCAGCTGAGCCAGTAATATCATAATGTCCCATCAATGACCTCTGAGTTTGTTTCGGCGTTTCCTCTCAGAGCTAGTACTAGGAAACGTCATGGTCATCAAACCATTAAGAACACATTCGATCCAGCCGTCCCTTGCTGTCCTCTCTAGCGACGCCCTAAGCCGAGGTTCGTACCCCACAGGTACAGGTACAGGTAGTTACGGTCTCCTAGTAGCCACCTACGAGTTGCCATATAAAAAAAAATATATCATTTGGCAAAAATCTGTTCGCCGATTAGGGGGCTGGTTATTAACCTGTCTGTGTGCCAAATTTCACCCAATCCGTTCAGTAGTTTTTGTATGAAAGAGTAACAAACATGCATCCATACCTAGCATGTAATGAGGTGACGATGCCCGCTTTAGATATCGATATGGACTGTTGCTCCATGGCCTCGTGTATGGAGGTGCGGTCGGCGTCGTTCATCTTGTCGAACTCGTCGATGAGGCACACGCCGCGGTCGGCGAGGACCAACGCGCCCGCTTCTAGGGTCCAGTCTCTGTGGAATACCAATTGGTGAGTATCTGATGCTACAATATTAGATATTAACTATAACTCGCGCGAGTTAACTGTGCACCTCGCTGGAATGCGACCCATCTCCCGCTACCCCGCGCGGTGCCCCGCATTAGCCGTAAGCGATGAGTAGCGATAGCATCTTTGTTACAAATGTCTAAATACAGTTTAAATCCCCTGTTGTTATTACTGTTTCTGTGGAGTTTTTGCTTTGTTAAGTTATTTTTCTCATTAAGTTTCTTTTTGTTTTTTTACATTTTCGACGCATTAGTTAAGCCTGTTGGTTGCACCAACATTATATTTCAGTCCATATGTGTCAATTTAATTGCAACACGCCATGAGTAAAATGATCTAGTATAATAACGCTTTATCATCAAAACGACCTTTTATTGACATAAAAAAAATTGTAAGCTATATTTTTTTTAACATAATTCTCTTTTTTAGAAACGGTACAGTCCGAATGACGGCACAGAACGAGGTGCACAGTTAACTCGCGCGAGTTGTAGATCGGCTGCACCTTAATTGTGTTTTGTTATCTTAATCTTATTTACTAATTATTTTAACCAGATTATTATTTACAAAACTATAACACGATTTGCATCACATGCAACATGCAATACCGTATGACGGTAGAACATGAAGGACTAATAAAAAAACAGTATATAATAAATGTGTATTTTTAGACTGAAGGTTTTTGTTACCTGGTTGTAGGATTTTTCCTCACGTATGCAGTTAGACCAACTGCACTGGCGCCCTGTCCTGTTGTGAAGATGGCTCGAGGCGCGATCTACAATAAATCACCACATATTATAAAACAAAGTCTCTCTCTTTCCCTATCTCCCTTTGAATGATTAAATCTTTAAAACTATGCAACGGATTTTGATGCGGTTTTTTTAATAGATAGTGATTAAAGAGAAAGGTTTATATGTATAATAACACTAGCGGCCACCAGCGACTTCGTTCGCGTGGTTTAGTTATGCTCCGCTCCTATTGGTCGCAGCGTGATGTTATATAGCCTAAAGCCTTCCTGGATTAATGGGCTATCCAACGCAAAAAAAATTTCAAATCGGACCAGTAGTTTCTGAGATTATCGCGCACAAACAAACAAACTCTTCAGCTTTATATATTAGTATAGATTAACTAAATTGTAGAGAAATACTATTATTTTTGAAGTTTTTAATGTGATGTCATATTTTTTCCGCGTTTGTAGTTAGACGCAGGCTGCCCTACGAGATTTATCAAAGCAATGTACTAAATATTGTACACATTGAATAGGTCTACAAAAAAGTCCGCCATGGTATATGTCGATCTCTTATGGATCTCCCACAATAATATTTTTTGTCACTTACTTTTTACGACAAATACCGGCTAATTTTCGAAGCGATTTGAACCAATACAGCATTAATCCTTATCCTTTTTAATACCTTAAATACATTGTTGATTTAATATAGATCTATATCGCCCTTTACAGCATAAGATTTAAATGAATATTTTCGAAGATATTACAGATTTAAAAACTGCGGGGTGTCGCGTTTGCGGCGGTACACGACCCAGCGTTCAAGGCGGTTTTTTATACAACAACGTTCAGTTTTTCTGTAGTGTATTTAGTATCAGCATTGCACCCGTGCGAAGCCGGGGCGGGTCGCTAGTACAATAATACAATATGTAAAGAAAACCCTGTCCGACCCATAAGGATAATAGAGGTTAGGTAAACACTTGACCAAATGTAATATAAAATTTTACATAATCATCATAGTAACAGTAAGAATGAATTTTGAAATAATCTTTTTTTCCCGGGAATTAATTCCAATTTCCCCGAAATGTGGTACTTTTTAAAAAACTGACAACACCATTTGTGACGAAGCGAATAGCGATGCGACCACGTGCCGCATGCCCCGCCCCCCTTCACCCGCGCATGTATGCCTATCGGGTTGCCTACCGCACATGCATTAAGTTACCTCGCTTTTTTGAAATAATATATTTTTTTTGGGGATTTTTTTTTAAGTTTAGTCCGGCTTTATAGGCATTATTAGAATCAGTTAACGATACCTAACAATACCTTCACGGATCGGACAGGGTTTTCTTTACATATTGTATAAAGAAAGTGTATCAAACTAGCTGTGCCCCGCGGTATCACCCGCATGAGTTTTCATACCGTGAGAATATCGGGATAAAAAGTACCCTAAATACACACATCAAAAGTGTCTAGGGATCAAGCATTTTTATGCGGATTTCTTGAGATTGAGATGTGGCTTTGTAATAAATTTATGATTTTATAAATTTATATGGATCCTTTTTGGTGCATTTCATAATTTGAATCAGGAACTGTGAATCAAATTCGAGTAAAAGATGAAAATCAGCTGTCAATATTTTCCCTATAAAAACATACAACGCATTGAAGACATTATTAGTGCTACTGTTTCCCTACTACTGATTAAAACCAACGTTATTATGGAGCGGCGACGTCATTTAAGCAGGGAAGAAATGCTCAGAGCCGTGGGAATGATAGAAGCTGGTTCCCGGCAACGTACTGTGGCTTTAGCTCTGAATACAAGTCAGAGTGTTATCAGTCGACTTTGGACACGTTACCGAAGCACTGGTACCGTGGCTGAGCGCCATGGAGGACGGTATCGCTGCACCACACGGAGACAAGACCGATACATTCAAATCTTAACTCGAAGAGCTCCAACAATAACCGCCATGATGTTAGCCGTGAGGCTTCATCACTCTTCAGGGAACTTAATTAGCGACCAAACAGTCAGAAACCGCTTGCATGAAGTGAACCTTCATTCCCGAAGACCGCTACGGGTACCACCTATAACAATGCACAATCGTAGGATTCGATATCAATGGGCTCTTGAACACAGAAATTGGGCAGAAGAACAATGGCGTTTCGTGTGCTTTTCTGATGAGTCTCGTTTTGGTATGAGACCGGATACAAGACGTATACGACACTGGAGAACCCCTGGACGCCAACAGCGATTAAAATCCTGCCAGGAAGTCCATCCTTATAGTGGTGGAACCATCATGGTATGGGCGGGTATTTGGATCGGCGGAAGAACTGAGTTGATTTGGATCAGAGGCAACCTCAACGCTCAAATTTATGCTGAAACGATTGTATCAGACGTCATCGTTCCTCTACAAGTGCAAATCGGTCCCTTATTTCAGTTAATGCATGATAATGCACGACCGCACACCGCAAGAGTTGTAAGACAGACTCTCGCCGCAGCTAACATCAATGTCCTGCCCTGGCCTGCTCAGTCGCCAGACTTGAACCCGATTGAGCATGCATGGGATATGCTACAGAGAAGAGCTCTGCCGAATATGGAGGGTATCCAGTCGCAAGAAGACCTTTTTTTGTTGTTGCAACGAACATGGGCGGCCATTCCACAGCGTGATTTGGATGAACTCATTTTGAGTATGCCAAACCGATGTTCTTGTGTTGTTAGTGTTCGCGGTAGAAACACGGATTATTAATTGTTTAAGTTACCCAATAAAATTTTAGAGAAAACTGTTATTTCAGTCTTTTTTTCGAACTTTTGTGTTAGTGGTTCAAATGTCAAATATCCCTTTATTAGGAAAATGGCAAATTTCTTTATTAATGCAAAGGTGACTTGGTTTATCGTTACTGTGACAAACGAAAACACTTTATTTGATGAATCCTTAAAGAAAATTTTAATTAATATCAATCAGGAGAAAAGTTATTGTAAAAATATATGTTGATCCCTAGACACTTTTGATGTGTGTAGTAATCCTGGTTATAAATCACTTGTAAACCAAGATTCATCTAAATCCGTTCAGTAGTTTTTGCGTGAAAGTGTAACAAACATGCATCCATCCTTTCACATTTATAATATTAGTAGTGTTACGAATGGACCTTATGTCGATGGCATAAGGTTCAATATCGCGTGACATGCAGTGTGTCACTTTTAAGCCCTATTTCCCCAGATCTAGACATTTTCTAGGTACAATATAAAAACGTAACCCTTAACCGGCATTTTAGTACCCCTAGCCCGTAACAGTAGGAAGTTGGAAAGGATTCGGTATAAGATAACACATTTAAACAAACCTTTTTTACAGTCCGTTATGCCGATTTTGCCCTTATTCCGTAGACATAAGGATAGTATTAAAAGTAAAAAGGTGGTTACAATACCAACTATTTTCTACAACTGCTATGTGTAGTGCCACCAATGTAATAGAAGTCAAAATCGATTGCACTGACTGTCTAATGGAGTGAATGAATTATGTCTGTGTGAAATGTCTAAATATTATTTCGAATGAACTGAACGCCGTTGAAGACGTTTTCACTTCAAAAATAAAAGATATTCAACTGAATTATATAGGATAACCTCCTATTTTTAAGTCTAATAACATGGAAATACCTACATGGTTAAAATGTATGGAATAGCATTTTTTAAAATTATTTATTGAATACTTTATAGGGATTTAAGATTTGCTACTGTAATAGGATAACTTACCCCCTATCTACATTGGGACTCCTGAGCAGCATCAGGAAAAGAAAAATATGAAAAAGTACATATAAATACAAACATTCTTGCATTGAAAAAATTGTTTCGTTTTTTAATTACCTTTTCTACATACTTCAAAAATTGTGATTTAGCGGTACCAGGATCACCGCATATGAGAACATTGATGTCACCTCTGACTTTGTGCTTATCACCTGAAATAGGACAAAAAAAAAACTATTTAATTATTTTGCTCCACCTATGATTTATTATTTTTTTTTTTTTAATAGTTATAAACTAGCGCTTGACTGCAATCCCGCCTGATGGTAAGCAGTGATGCAATCGTTGATGGTAAAGCGCACTAGCTTATTAAGCCTATTCACTCAAAAAACTGAGTGAATAGGAAGGAAGACAGCAGTTGAGCGAGGTGATGCTATGTTTAACCCAACAACACGACCAACGATGCTGCGCCAGAGGATGATCTGGAGACTCTCCACGACCAAACTCCCGACACAACAACATTAGGCATATCGTACTCGGCACACATCGCAATACAACAGCTCAGACCCGTCCACCGTACGGCTTCACCAGACATCATGCCGGAACACGACGAATCGCTTGGCGGCTTTGTCTGGTGGGTGGTAACTTATGCCGGCGGCTGATGTTGTTGCCTACCACCGAGAAAAAGCTGTTAGCACTTCGACTTGTTGCTTAGTGGTTATTCCAGGTCAGGCAAGTACCAATATAACTTTTCTAAGGTATATGTACTTTCTAACTGTATGTTGGACACCAGTGATTGATTACAAGGTGAAGGATAACATCTTGAGGAAACCTGGACTTTCAAGTCAGAAATCGCCAACCTGCATTTAGCAAGCGTGGTGATTACGTTCAATCCTTCTCTGTGTGAGAGGAGACCTGTGCCCAGCAGTGGGACGATAAAAAGGTTGATGATGATGATGTATGTAAGTCACATGGTGCTATAAGATAATTCCAAATACCTGGATTCTTAGGTTCCCCGCCAAAGAGTGCCAATGCCAAGCCCCTCTTAATATAGTCATGTCCGTATATCGACGGCGCTATACTCTGCACGATCCGCTCCCCAATGCGAGGGTCTTTTGACAGCTTGATAATGGTCGCGACGTCTTCATCTGTCAGCGAGTCGACGATGTGCTTGCAGTCCTTTACCACTATGTAGTTGGCTATTATTACTGTAGCGAATACTGGGAAGCCCTGGTGGAGGAAAAAGGAAATAACTGAGTATGTTTTTCGTTTTTTTTTCTTGTTTATGTTAACTACATACAAGCTAGGAGCTATAAGTTAAGCTACTTTTTTTAAAAATCCATTCTAATATTATAAACGAGAAAGTAACTCTGTCTGTCTGTTACGCTTTCCCGCTTAAACCTCTCCACCGATTTTGATGATATTTGGCACAGACAATCTTTAGATCCTGAGAAAGGACATAGGCTACCTTTTATCCAGGAAAAATTTGATATTCCCGAGGGAAATCTAAAAAGCGCGATATAGAATTCCGCAATTTGCCAGCGGCGGTGTTTCCGTCGGACTACAATTTGAGTGTCTTCAAGGCTAGAGTGAATAGGCTCTTAATAAACTAGTGCGCTTTACCATCAACGATTGCGTCACTACTTACCATCAGGCAGGATTGCGGTCAAGCGCTGGTTTATAATATGTAAAAAAAAAAAAAAAATATAACCGACCTCCACGTGGGCGATGCCGCGGGCGGAAAGCTAGTAATATTATAAATTATTGAATTTAGATTTTTTTTTAAGGAGCCGACTATGTCTAAAACTCTAAACTAAGTAGAATAAGCCGCTCAGCTTAGCCCGAATAACGCCGAGTCGACCCGAACTACCTCCTATCATCGTTAATAGACGGCGAACAAAGATTGCGGATCGACAGGAGCCGAATGAAAACCAACAATGGCGCCGATTCTCTTGTTCATTAAGTAAACTAATTTTTAAGTTCTCTCGAGCATCTTTTTCTTTCCATTTCATTAAAAAAAGGATAGAAGATCACATTTTAGTTTAATCCTGTCAAATGAAGATACTTCATAGACAGTTTAGACGAGATTTTAAACATGGCGACCAAAAATACGGCAACTAATTTGACAGGTCTAAACTAAGGTTGTAACGGAGCTTCGCCTCCGCTTCCGTTACTGCGGAAGTTCCGCAAGAAATCGTATCTTCGCTTCCGCCTCCGCACAGTTTTTTGCGGAGTTATAACGGAGGTTTATTTACGTATTTATAAAATAAATAACGCATAAGCAGCGACGCTCGACAACCGTCCGGCCGCGTTTGAGAGCGAAATGGTCAAGAATCAACTAGTGCGAGACGGGAATGCGGCAAACACAATTTGTTTCTCCTTAATTTTCATTACAAGAAGGTAATATTTTTTTACCAAGTATACTACTATTAATGTACGTATTTAAAATAAAAATTTTGTTTTAATTAAGAGCGGGCTGTAAAATTTTTCTAAGTTTTCTAATGAGTATTATAAGCCCCGCACGATGATATTGCGATTGGCGGCCATCTTGGTGACGTAGTCGAACTCGCACCGTCGGTACCGTTCGCAAGTTCAGTCCGCGCTTACCCACTTACGCACATCGAATATTTTTGTTAGCTTTTTGTTTTTGTTATCCTGTTTTATTGTTGTTCTTGAGTTTTGTTGTTTAGTTTTGTTAACTGTTACTCGTTAAAATGAGTAAGAAATTAATTAATAGTCGTGCTCGTGAAATTATAATTAAAATGGACAATTATTTTGTTAAAGAGAAAGAGGATTGTAAGTTAGTTCTTGAAAGTATAAACCGTGCTTTAAAAAGTGCTTCGGACATTTTAATACCGAAGCAACTGCTTACTTATTAAAAATATTTTGCAAAATTCTATCAAAGTCACGGAGTGTGTGGCATGTGCCACAGGCGTTGCAAAAAATACTGTGACGAAATTGAGACGAGAGCATGAGTCAGCAACAGCCAGTGGCAGCAAAATGAGAACTCCTACTAAAGGAAAAAGACAAAAGAAGAAATATTTCGACGGGTTTTCCTTAACAGCTTTAAGAAATATTATAGATTCAATGTGTACGGTGAGGAGAGAAATACCCACAATGCGCAAAATTTTGGCGGCTTCAAAAGTAGACCTTAATTATACTGGTAGTGAAACTACATTAAGAAAAATAATTAAATGTGATTTAGGCTACCAATTTAAACGATGCTACCAAAAAAGACTGGCCCTAATTCAAAGACCCCAAATTCAAGCGTGGAGGGCTAAATATTTACGACGTATGAAAGAAAATGACTCGCTTGGTAATAACAAAAGATCCGTTATTTATCTCGACGAAACGTGGATACATGCACACTACACGGTAGAAAAATGTTGGCAAACAGCAACCGACGGAGTGAGACGGAACGACAGCCCCGGCCGCCGATGGATAATAGTTCACGCGGGAAGTTAAAGCGGTTTAGTTGACAATGCCCTTTTAATGTTTAAAGCAGATACCAAAACGGGGGATTACTATGATTAAATGAATGCTGAGAACTTCACCAAGTGGCTTACAGAAAAAATAGTACCCAACATACCACGCAACTCCAAAATTGTGATGGACAACGCCCCTTATCACAGTTATAGGGATGAGAATAGGCCACCAAGTACCAACAATAAAAAACAGTTGATTGTTGAGACTTTCCCAACGACAGTACAAAACCTGAACTGTATTTATTAATTAAACGGCACAGACCGCCGAAAAATTATAAAATTGACAATTTATTAGCTGGCTATGGCCATGAAGTCGTTAGATTACCACCTTACAACTGCGACCTCAACCCCATTTAGTTACATCTGGAACCTGGTAAAGATGAGGGTGTCAGAAAAGAATGTGGAGCAGTTGGAAAGTCGCATTGAAGCTCTGACATTGGAGTCGTTGGCGTCAATAACTCCAGATGACTGGCGAAAGGAAGTCAATCATGTTAAACGGCTTGAAGAGGAATACCTATTGGAATAAAGATCGAATAATTGACGAGTTATTTGTCATAAATACGGCGACGACAGTGAATCGGAAACGACAGACACAGAAAACAGTTATGATTCGGAAGACTATATACATTTTTTACATATTATCCTGGTTTTATTTATAAACT
This sequence comes from Sesamia nonagrioides, assembly GCA_017933935.1. Lineage (NCBI taxonomy): Eukaryota > Metazoa > Arthropoda > Insecta > Lepidoptera > Noctuidae > Sesamia > Sesamia nonagrioides. Next base: position 391,290 of record JADWQK010002132.1, on the reverse strand, counting down.
GATAGATGTAGGTAGTAATTAAAACATGACTACTACACAGTGGACTCTGGTTCAATTCCCGCTCGCAAATTAACAGAAATGTAGTTAGAAAAACATAGTATACATGTAAGAAAGATATACGAATAAGTATATTTTTCTTACGTCTACAAAAATTATTTCCTTGAAATTTTTAATAATGAAAGTTTATTTGTCAGAATATGGGTGAGTAGGTATACCTAAGAAAGAATGTTAATTATTTAATTAATATTAATTTTATTATACATACACTCTTTATAAAGGGTGTAATCAATACATAGTATAAAACAAAGTCGCTTTCGCTGTATGTCCGTATGTATGCTTAGATCTTTAAAACTACGCAACGGATTTTGACGCGGTTTTTTTTAATAGATAGAGTGATTCTTAAGGAAGGTTTGTATGTATAATAAATGCATAATATAGTAGAGAAACACTGAGAAATCTAAAAAGCGCGATAAAACCGAACTCCACGCGGGCAAAGCCGCTGGCGGAAAGCTAGTAAAATTATAAAATACAAATAAACCCTTAACCCTAATATTAATTTATACATACACTCTTTATAAAGAGTGTAATAAAATTATAAAATACAAATAAACCCTTAACCCTAATATTAATTTTGCATTTAACATTCTTTTGCTAGCTGTCCTTTTGTGTGACAGATGACGTCACAACGCTGTTATTGTGACAAGGTTCCATCGCAATATCATCGTGCGGGGCTAGTACGATCACTGAAGATGATTGGCTTAAATGAAAGTGGGATTTATTTAATCTTTGTATATTTATCTGATATTTGCCTAACGGAAAACACGATTCATTTATTTTGACTCGATAGTTATATTTTTCGAAATTATGAATCTTTCTGAGCTTTTTAACAAATATCTGTTACACTAATTGAGTTACAATCATTAATTATCTTGCATTAATACAATCACACACTTTTTAAAATAATGCCTAAAGGAAATATTTCTATTGTATTTAATTTTTAAGAAATCATCAAAAACAGTTTTGAGACTTACGACCTTTACTTTCGTGCTATAGCGTTTAGACCGTTGCTACGCGATATTCTGCACTATTGACTACCGCGCAATGCACAATGCCCCGGGGCACGGTTCTGAAATCAGTCTCGCGCCACGCGCTCTCGAGGAAGGATCTGTGCTCGTTGCGCTCACGCCTGACTACGAAACACGATGGGAAATAAAACAAATAAAAAATATATTTCTAAAAGAAAATCTTCAAAATTTTTCAAGGATTTAGCTAAACGAAGAAGAGAGTCTAAAATGTAAGTATTTACGTCTACATATATTTATATTTATTTTGGTGAAACAAGAAATTTGATGTTTCAACATCAAATTCACACAAACCTGTCAAGTTCACAGAAACCTGTGGAGTAGCCGAATGGACTTTAAGATATTTTTTTTTTCTTTATTTAAATATTTCTTTTTATATAAAATATTTCTTTCGCAGGAACAAACATGTTGACGTAGAACAGGAATCTATGGAGTTACATACTGAACATTTTAATTTATTGACAGTTCCAGTTCCGTGAGCATTAACTTTTTCTCTTCTATTGATTTCTATTTGACTTTTTTTTTATTTACTGTATGATGATTACATTATTTTTTAGTGTTACGGAATCCGCAAATGATAACAGAACACCCCACCTAAAAAGACAGCTCGAAATAACAAATGCTGTAAAAGCAAATCGACAACAAAAACTGAGAAGTTGCTTACTGATATGGTATGTAGTTTATACTTATGACCCTAAGTAATCTTTTTGATATATTTTTCTAAACTGTCCAGTGTCTTTGATCTATTTACGCGAACCCAATTCATTGTAATTGTAACACACTATGGATTATTGCGATTTCTTAAATAACCTGAAATTTTTAACTGATTATTTTTTTAGGAATGCTGTGAACTTAGTGGAAGAAGAATAGTTGATATAAAATTCTTTTTAGACGAATTAAAATGCGTTGCAACTCATGAATCTCTTTTCGATTTTGGGATGAGTCATATACAAGTAGTTTCCGAACAACAAAAGGGACTACATTCGCAATTAAAATTACAATGTGCAATGTGCAAAAAACGGTTTGTAATAAATACCACGAACCCGGAAATTAACAAAGAAGCTATAGCAGGTACTATGGCCAGCGGCGGCGGCTATATTCAACTTAAACAGTTTACAGCTGCAATTGATTTGCCAGAAATAAAAGAAAAGAAATACATAAAAATACAAGAAGAGATAGCTGAGGAATCGCACGTCCGTCGCACTAATGGATGGTCTGCTCAAAACTTTGCAAAAAATGAGACAAAATCCAATGGAATATTGGATAAAAGAAGCTGGCGAAGTAGCTGAAAAATGTGGTGTTGAACCTATTTTGCAAAACAAACGAATTCCGAAACGTAAAAAAAACATCGACGAGATGTGTGAAGACGAATTGCCAACACTCCAACCTGTTCAACTTTTTTCTAAAGAAATAATGATGTTATTTGATCGAATCATATCAGAAATTAAAAAGAGATTTGATTGTGTCACCATGCTGAATTTGAATTTTGCTTTTCTTAATGGTACTAACATTTTGAAAATGTCAAATGAAGAATTACAAAAGTATGGAGCAGATTTGGCTCGAAAATACGCGCGAGATTTAAGTGCCGATGAATTCTGCCAGGAACTTCATGCTTTTAAAGAGCAAGCTCCGGTTTCACTTGGTGATATACCTAGAAAATGCTAACAGTTTTTTATCTCTTGCAACAAATCTATGCGCATGATTTGCAGGATGCTTTTTCTAATATTTGTATTGCTCTGCGAATTTATTCTACGCTTCCTACTACGTCCGCAAGCTGCGAGCGAAGTTTTAGCAAACTAAAACTGATTAAAAATTATTTGCGATCTTCTATGAGCCAGGAACGCTTATCGGATCTTGCAATCTTAGCGATACAAAATTACTTTAAAATTATTATAAACGTATCGCACACGGGTTAAATTCAATTCAATTCAATTTATTTATTTCAATCAAAATTATGACAAGGCTATAGATTTATTTGCAGAACAAAAAGCTCGGAAAGTAAAATTGTAATTTCAATTCACAAATTTAATAATATATTTGATTTTTATTATTATTTTTATTTTAAACTCTACCCTGTTAAATATATATCCTACATATTGACAGCTGAAATTATATGGATGATAAATGTGAAAATAAACATAAGTAGGTAGGCGGGGCGGCATTTTTCAGTTATTGCCCCGCCTAAAAAAAATTGAAGATCCGGGGCTGGTTGGAGTCGGCGTTCGTACCAAACTAATTACGCAGCTAACTCTGGCTGTGCAACAATAATAGGTAGGCGTATTGGTATAGTTTTGTTCATGGCAGTTAGCCATGAACAAAACTATATTTATTATTAACCAGCATAAATATTGCTGTATTTGCCAAAGGAATGGGTCAAATCCTAAAGAGCACAGATGTTTTAAAAATTATAATGGCCCATCTACAGGGATGGAGGCAACAATCCTAGTGGAAGGTTTCAGTAAATCTATTGAAATGCACAACGTTATTTATTATAACAAATTAAAAATCGAAGTGATTGAAAAGGACGATAACTTCTGGAACAAGGAAATGGAACCCAAAGTAGTATATTTTTATATGGATTGTTTGTTGCCTGAATTGGTCGACCCACGACATCCCAAAAAAAAGATGATAAGGGATCCACAAAACGTAAAAGCCCAAGTTTCAAATAAAAATGATCTTTCAGAACATGCATGTACAAGTGCACAACCACCGTTAAAAAAGAAACGCAAATTAGATTTTAGTGAAATATAACTCTATTTCAGAAATCATCATTCTCCTGCCCTTATCCCAATTTATTTGGGGTCGGCGCAACATGTCTTTTTCTTCCATGCATCCCTATCAGAAACCATCTCGGCAGTCACCCCCTTCTTAGCCATATCATCCTTCACACATTCCATCCATCGTTTCTTTGGTCTTCCCCTACTCTTATAGCCATCAACATTCATAATTAAGACTCTCCTCACGACATTCTCCTCAGTTCTCCGTAACACATGCCCGTACCATGACAACCGATTTCCACACAACTTTTCAGCTACCGGTGCCACTTTCAGACTTCCTCTTATGTACTCATTTCTTATTCTATCCATTCGTGTAACACCACACATCCCTCTTAGCATTCTCATCTCGGCTGCATGCAATTGCCTTTCATTCATCCCTTTCGTAGCCCAACATTCTGATCCATACACGCTCTGACGACCGACAAATGGCGGGATGTCCATTTAACTTCCGCGCGGTGGCGGGTAAACCACCAACAAGAGCATTCCCAAGGAGGGTTGGTGTTAGGCTGGCGGCCGACTGTAAAACTTTGCCAAAACCCCAAGTAACTCTATTTCAGAAAATCAATCATTTTATCTATATTTATTCTCAATTACAATTAATGACGCACAAATCTAAATTTATTTATTGACTACTTTTTATTGTCTTTTTATTGATTCTATTTTTCGAAACACTTAAATTATATTATGGTTATATTTGATTATTATTTTTTGATAATCTCACTTACAATTTAGGACGCAAAATTCAAATTAGTTAATTTACCTAAATGGCAATTTTTATTTTAATAAGTTTAGTGCTTTATAAATTTAATTAAGTTTAGTAGTAGTAGTACTACTAGTAGTTGTTTACATAAATTCCTTGGTAATGAAAGAGTGATTATATAAAACTCAGCAAAATACTTTTTGTGATAACTACTATATAAGTAATAAGTTTATTATACTCGTGTGAATTAAAATTAACACGAGTATAATAAACTTGTACTTATCTAAAAAATCATATATGGTGTTTGTTTCTCTCCCTACCCAACACAAAAAAGAAGTTACAAGACACTCTATGCTTTCTGTGTTCGCAATTCCAGACACCGACCGCGTGGTTGACGAGTGTCCCTAGCGGGTAGCGGGGTGTGTAGGCGGGGCTAGCGTGCTTTGATTTTTTTGACAGCCCACTCTTAACCATAAATTTCATTTTTTTCTATATGTACTTTCACCTCCGCCTCCGCCTCCGTTAACCTCCGCATCCGCGGAGGTGAGACTCGTCGCCTCCGCATCCGCCTCCGCTAACAAGCCTCCGTTAGAACCCTAGTCTAAACTAACATTTTATCTTCATCTAACATAAAATTAGTTTAGTTTGTGAACAAGAGAATCGGCGCAAATGTCTAATAATTGCTTCGTGTCAACTGCTTTATTGCCTTAGCCATAAAGTTCAAAATGTAATAGTTTTTTTTTTTATAAATTATAAACTTCCGCTTGATCGCAATCCCGCCTGATGGTAAGCAGTGACGCAATCGTTGATGGTAAAGCGCAATATTTTATTAATAGCCTATTCACTCTAGCATTGAAGACACTCAAATTGTAGTCCGACGGAAACACAAATTTGACATATTGTAGAAAAAATCGAATGTGCCTTTCCGAAAAAGTATGCCGCATCCCTAACTATTACATAAATTAAAAAATAACGAACTAACCTGTTCAGTATTAAGTGATCCATCATAGTTGTTAGTATAAATCCCGGTGAGGTCGACCTCATCTCCTGGCTTGCAGCGGTCACACAGATCTGCCAACAGTATGCACTCCTTGCTGCGAGGAATACGGCCGGCGGGGATGCGGCCTGGCGACTCTTGGATTGTTACTTTCTGGTAGTTCCGGTACACTGTTTGTTCCATGTTTACCTAAGAAAATGAAAAGAGGACTTTTAATTTATATTAAAGGTCTTGAATGTTTGATTTGGATGTAAAGGCTTTTTTAATAAACAAAGTAAACAAACATAATCTGGCTTTAATGTTCCCACTCGTCGTAATCTACCACGCTGGCCCAGTACGGGTTGGTAGGTGTCACAAGTCTTCGAAGGTTTGCCTCTAGGACATGCTGGTTAGCGATGTTTTCCTTACATTCGATCCAGCCGTCCCTTGCTGTCCTCTCTGGCGACGCCCTAAGCCGAGTTTGTACCCCACAGAGGGTGCCCTTAGTGCGTAGTCGCCCAATTTTAATTTAGTTTTAAGTGCCCCTGGCTGGAGGCTTTAATTTTAATTAAGGCATCCACAGGAAACTCCGGTTAAGTAGTTACGGCCTCTAATGGCCACCTACGAGATGCCATATCAAAAAAAAAAAAGATGTTTTCCTTCGCCGTTTTGAGAGCAGTGGTGATGAAAATATATAAACAAAGCAATGGGCCTGACGGGGTTCGAAATCACGACCTACAACTTGTAAGTTGGGGCTGATATCACTAAGCCACCACTGCAAAGTAAACAAAGTTCTTTTCAATAGGAAACTATGTATACTATGAGCCACAGGGGTTTTCAAGAACAGCTTTGATCTCATGAAACGTGTCTAAGAAATTATGTTGACCTTTACAGAATCATTCTTTTTGTCTTCAAATACCTATCATTCACCGTTTACATACATACCAGCCACCACTCACCTTCACATTCACCATCGTTCACCTACTCACTCACCATCTACTCTTTGACTGCTTCTATTTTTGTATTTAGTTTATATTGCTGTTTTTATTTTATTTTTATTCTTTCATTTTTTTTCTCGTTTGTTCATCCTCATTGCTGTAACTTCTCATTTTTATTTTATTTTACTTTTTTGGTTTAAATGGAAAACACGATACTTACCTGATTGTTTGTATAATGCCACAAGTGGAGCCTGGTGACCTGTACTACAGGTTTTTCGTAAAACCTACTTCAGGCACCAGCTCTCACAATGTGAATTTATAATATTTTTCAAAATTGTTAAATACTGCAAAACCATTGTGAGAGAAAATAAACGAATTTATTATTATTATTATTCTGACCTTAGAGAAAGGTTGTTTGTTTGACACTGTAATTTGGCTTTTCACAATTTTCTTGGTTGAAACTGTCTGCATCTAGGATGGTAGTTAAGCGGCCTTAGCCCCGTTCAAAAATACCTACCTCTAATTTAATTGATAGAAAGTTAAGCATTGATTTGTATCATGGCAAAGTAATATACAGTCAGAGTTAAGTAAGCATTAGTATAGTACTAATATTATAATAAGTATGATGATTTTCTTTAGCAAAAAAAAAGTTCTCAAAACTCACCATAAAAGGCCCAGAACTCTGACACTCTGGACAAGATCCCGGCCTGACTTCTGAATTCTGTGTTTGCACAAACGGTCCCAGAATATATCCGCACCTGTTGCAGTCATATTTGACCACGGACAGCTGGGGAAGCACTCCTGTAGTCGCTGTGATAACACCCACAGTTCTTACGAGCTGGTTCAAGTGAAGCTTCCGGAATGTTCTCAATTCTTCTATGAGTGGTAAGTCGGATATTCGGACGTGGATCTCGGAGGTGACTCGCTCGTAACTCGGGAATATTTGGAGGACTATGTCTTTGGCTACCTGCAAGGGAATTTAAGAGTTTTTGTTGTGGATATTTCTTGTGCCTTTTTATAGGATGTATAAAAAATATCAAATTCAACTGGTAATTCAATTAATGTACATATTTATAATAGGGTATTATACTGAACAAAACTAATTAGTCCGTCAGTCAGATTTCCAAAAAAATACTAGACACGTATTTTTTGTTTTTTCATATAAACAAAAAATGAAGACGACACAGTGAGTTGAAAACTCGTGTGACGTCACTGCACGCTAAAAAGTGTAGCGTGCAGTGACGTCACACGAGTCACACCAGCCACCACTCCTGATCTTTGATGCCTTTCATTTTTGTCAATTTTTATTGATTTGATAAAACAAAATTTACGAATCAAATATTTTTCTCTAATCTGAATGATGGACTAAATAGAATCAATTTTTTTTTACCCAGGAAACATCCCTATTGTCTTTTTTATATCCTGCGGTTTATCAAATCAGAAGGCAAGGGTATATACACTATTATATGTATTGCTTTCTTTACTAAGTACTTAAGTTTTTCTCGATTCAGCGTCACAATTTCACTGGTTCTAAGTATATTGTGGATGTGTTTTTTTTTTCGTAATATCGTCAACAAATTCAGTATAATAATTAACTAGGTATGTTGCTAGCCGATGATTTGATGTGTGTATTTGATTGTGATGATGAATTGATTACTGGCCGATGAAAAACTGTAGCGACATTTTGAAGTTGAAACTCTCCAAAGCGTCAGAACTGATTGAAGCTTGAGGCTTGTAACTTTGTTATTTTATATCAACTTGTACAGACGGCAGCACGTCAGCTAAATTCAAATATCTATATCTGCCAAATTTCCTTAATAGATTTCAATTTTCAACTTTAGCACTTAAGTTTAATGTTAACATTAAACTTAAGTGCTAAAGTTGAAAATTGAACCTTTAATTGGGAAAACTTTTCGGTTTGAGGAGGCTTGGCCTGCTGGCGTCTGTAGTGAAGTTTCAACAGAGATTAACGAACGACATTAAAAAAAAAATTAACGTATAGATTTCTTTTATTAGCGTATACTGTCCCAGTGCTGGGCAAAGGCATCCCACATACCCCTTAGCGTTTCTTTACCAGCCCCCCTGGTACCAGCCGACCTTTCCTTGCTTGTGGAGGCATTTAACTGAACTTAACATACCTCATCAAAAATCTGCAGCATCTGGAAGGGTGCTTCAGGCAGAAAGTAAGCCAACACTTGTTCCTTCCTCGCCAGGACATCGAACTCGACGTGGAACGACGCTTGGTTGTGTTCACACATACGACGGATTCGCTCTTTGTACACGAACTGGCCTTTACTGTTAGTATATGTACGGAGGAAGTTCTTGAACCTGGAAGAAGAGTTGATTTGAAGATATCATGTTTTACAAATATTTTACCTGCCTTGTTTGTTTGACACGTACACAAGCCAGCCAGTTAAGACGTCGACTGATGGACATAGGCCTCCCCCAAAGATCTCCACGATGACCGGTCCAGCTCCTCCCGCATCCAGTGGTTTCCGTTTTGGTTACCTTTAGTTAATTACCTAAACTGATGGAGTACAAAACCTTTAAGCTCTTCTGCCTACTATAACTCCGAAATGTTATGTAAGGCGTCAAGGGGCCCAGCTCGCCGCTCGGTAAGGACCAGGCCCGAGTCGACGGCGCGTCGTGTTTCACGCCCGCCTCAAAGAGACGTCAGCACATCGTGATGGGGTCTACGAAGACCGATGCCTCCTGGGTCAGGGTTGCGGGTTGGTTAAACAAGAAACCGTGGCCCTGGCCGTTGCAAGTAAAGAAACACGGGTGGGTTTTAGTCAGTAAAAGTCTGACACGCCCTTCCGTTCTGCCCAGAGCGGGAGAAGTCTTTTGATGATTTCCCAACCCAAAAAAAAAAAAAAAAAAAAAAAAGGCGTCAAAGGGCCGGTCAGTAAAATTTTTCTACTAACCTGTTACCAATCTCAGTCCTGGGTCCCAGCATGGACACCCACTCCTTGGTGGTGTACCCCTTGGTATCCTCCAAGTTCTCGATACTTTCGATTCCCTCCTCCACTTGTTCGTCACTCCCCATGGCAGCTTTCTCTGCAGCACGGCGGCGCTTCGCCCGCGGCGCTCCTGTGCTTTCCTCGTCAGATTCATCTGCGGTTAGCAAAATTGAATTTTTAGAATTTATTTAACAGATATTTAAAAAAAGAGAGGGCACTACTCAATTAGCAACACCAATTAACCACTAATAATGTTTTGTGTTGTTTTTTAGACGATGGTTGCTTTTTAAGGTCTATTATAATGTACTTTTAATAAAGCCTGGTAAAATGATACGGGATAATAATCAAGAAACGGCATAAGCATATGTTTGGTCCTTACATATACATATAAAAAAAACGCATGGTTTTACACAGCAATGGTAGCATTTTTATGCCATTAACTGTGCCAATAGCACCTAAAAGAAAAAAAAAAACTATTGACGGTTTTTTTATAATTGTAGTCCTTTCTTATGTACTGGCATTCTAAGAATTCAGACATGTAGATGATAACCAGAAACCAGGTGGAGAAACCCATTCTTACTTACCATACAACAAGTCGCGGTCATCCCTCCTGATGCGGCCCTCATCCCTATCTCTTCGCCTCAACTCCTGCTCAGCGGCCACGCGGTCTTGTACTGACATGGGGTCATATTCATCATCGTCCAAGTCTTCAGCATCGTAGCGATCCAGGGCTGGCATGGGGCGGTAGTCACTGTGAAACAGCAATGAGATAAATTAACACATTCAGTGCCAGACATGGCACTTGGACATTTTACATGGACTCTCCTGGCGAGTCGGTGGCACTAAATCTGTCTGTTACGCTTTCCCGCTTAAACCTCTCAATCGATTTTGGTGAAATTTGGCACAGACAATTTTTAGACCCTGAGAAAGGACATAGGCTACCTTTTATTTTGATATTCCAGAGGGAAATCTAAAAGCCCGATATAACCGAATTCCAAGCGGGCGGAAGACTAATGTGTTTATATGAGCTGTACCAGTACCATGAGTTTTCATAACGAAGACTCGATCATCGATATCGACCGCGTTTGACTCATTGATTGGCCCTCTTCAAGGTTGTAAGAATTCTCAACCAATAAGAGCGCCAAACGCGGTCGATGCGTATGATCGAGTCTCGTAATGAAAACTCATGGTAGCCACACTGGAATCGAGGCTTATTCTTCTTTTGGTAAAAGAAAGTACACAATTTTTTTTCGCAACATAAAAATTCCTGGCAAGATTCAATCTATTAATGTTGGTTCCAGTAGTCACTTGAAACCTTCTGAGATCTAAAGGTGCATCATTGTGTAGGTATTTATTTATCTGTTATTTTCCTTTTTGTTGTGAATTTTTACCTAAATATGTGTAACTTTTTGTGTGAAATTAGTTCACAATATCTACTTAAATATCTGCAGTTGCCTCTTCAATGGAGACTTGTGTCCCCCCTGCTGTATGTATTTTATAGAGCCAAAATTGTAAGTTTGTCGAAAAAACTACCTTAACTTCTACACAATAAAGTTCTATTTAGTGCTACATCTTCAATTACAACAATAAACTTAATTATAATGTAAATAAATTTGATATTTGCTTGAGATGAAATAGGGTAGGGGTTTGCAGTACTGCACGCTTTCACTATAGGACATTATTTAATATTTACCTATTTGAAACTGGTTTATAGTTAGTCTTTGCTCTACTAGATACCACAATTTACCTACCAAAACTCTTCCCTTAATTTTCATTTATTTATTTAGATTTACTTGAATAGAATATAATACTTTTACTCTTTTTTTTCCTTCTGGTTCTTACACACTATTGTCTACATTTTTATTTATTCTCCTTTTGTTAGTCTGCTAGAAGAAATTTCTTAAGAAATAAGCAACTCCTTTCTACTTTATTCTGAATATTGCCATATCCTTATGTATTTTACTGTGTGTCTGTAAATAATAAATAAATAAATGCTCTTGTATGTTATCTAATCCAATATTTGTTTTGGGCGGGAATGAACCTGCCACATGCAGTGCAGCAGTAATTGCTAACAACTGTGCCAATTGTGCTATCTCAACATTACTATTTGTATTATTATCTCTTGTCCATTCTTAATTACTGCAGGCATAAAAGTCATTCCTTCAATAACTTACGCCTCCATATTGTCGTTGAACAGTTCCTCTCCATCACCCTCTTCCTCTTCAGGGTTGTCACCAAGGATGGCACCTTCATCTTCAAACATTTCATAGTCACGTGCTGGTGATGTCATCCGTGACCGCGCTCCATCTCGGTCTCCAGGTGTGTCAGGGGCTGGGGAGCTCTGGAAATGAAGCAAATTAATTAAGGAACTTACTATTTAGTAATTTTGTCAATACAGAGTACCCTGCTACATAGGGTGATGTTAGTAATCTAAATGTACTCAGAATTTTGCTATGATGGCAATCCAAAATCCAGAATACCCTGAGCTTAATAGACTATCTAACTTTAACTCTAGCCTTTACCAAAAATAATCAAATTCTATTGCCTGAAACCTTCCTAAAATACATTATAGACTAGTGTTTGACCTCGGCTCCGCCTAATGTTAAGCACTGATGCAATCATTGATGGTAAAGTGCGCTAGTTTATTATGAGCCTATTCACTCTAGCCTTGAAGACATTGAAATTGTAGTCAGACGGAAATACCACTGCAGTTAAAGTCCTTCTATGTATGCGGTATAAAAGTAGTGGTTTGAATAAGGTCAGGGTAAATACTCGCCATACGACGGTTGGTTCGATGATGGAACGGAGATGGCGGAATTAAGTCACGCAATTCCCTCGCACACTCTCTAAAATGAATCCTATTGACTGCCGATACGCTGGCTACTCTACGCCTGTGCTCCAGGCTTTGGAGAAGATTTTTACCAAATCTGAGTCACTAATTACCATTTCCACATGCGTCTCCACCAAATCTAAAGTTGCTAGGTGGCATTTTGCAGCACCCCAAATATGACTGCAGTACTCCACACACGAACGGACCTATTCCTTGTATAAAATTAGGAGCTGAGTCGGTGTGAAGTGGCAGCCATTTCTGCGTTGGATAAATGAACCACCCAAAGGAAATCTCAACTCCGAAAAGCTGAAGGCAGTTGGTACAACAACGATACATTCCGAAAAGCAGGAGCCAAGGTAAAAGGCTTGTTTTGAAGGTGAACAGACACACTTATGTTTGGCATTCAATGCCACAAGGTTGACTTTGCCCCATTTGGAGACTGCCTGAAGTGCAACATCCATACACTTTACTATTGCTTCTCTTTTAGACTGGATTGCTTCCTTACTAGCCCAAGCACTCTGCAGGTATCTCTCCACAAATGTGCTGTCATCTGCATAGCCATACCATCATCAGATTATTAATATGCAGCAGGAAGAGAGTTGCAAAGAAAAAAGACCCCTGAGGAACACCTGCATTAGTATGGCAAGTATTTTAATAAGGGCATAATTGGCAATCTTGATAAAACAGCTTTCTTTTTCAGTTAAGTCTGCAATGTTACAAAATTAGCAGTACCTATACAGTGTGCACATTATATCTGCATAGATTGATGTAAAAGACAATTCACAGGAGACACAATGGCTTTTTAATTGGATTACAACATTGAACCCGTTAATATAACAGCTTAAGACATTACTCACCTGACATTACAGTAAACAGTTGATTGACATTAAAACCTGGATAGTTAGTCTATCCAGGTTTTGTCCATAGAGAAGACGGATTTTGTATGGAGTGTGGAAGTGGCTGTAAAGCTGAACAGATGAGTGTGCATTCGATACAAAATCATTTCATGCCATTCATTTCTATGCATTAAATCTGTACAAAGCCGAGTGTGAGTACTTCCTAATCAAGGGCTAATTGGTAATGTGCAGTTTCAAGAGTAAGTAACCTTACGAGTGAATCTAAGGTCCGTATTACAGAACCTCACTCAAAACTCAAGCTTTACTTAAATCTCATTTGAAGCAATTTGATTGGTTGAAACTAGTTTTAAGTAATGCTTAAACAGAGATCAATGCTTGAGTTTCCTTCTGGAATAAGCTAATTTAAACAACTAATGTAACAACTAAAGCTAATTTAAACAACTTTTAATTATGTGTTATTAAACTTAAAAATGATGATAACTGGTTTCTTATTTTGATGTATTTATTCAATTCTCGTGATATATAAAGTCTCTAAAAGTATTGGGAACACACAATTAAACTATTATGTCTAGTCAAAGCACATACGGATATGCCAAGCGGTCTCAAAATGTAGAAATGAATCAATAAATATTGCAAGTAATAATCAAACTTTTACTTACCATTGTTTTTGAAACTTATTAATGTAAATATTACACTGATCTATACACTTAATAAAGTTTTATTCACAAATATACGAATAAATCGTCGTTACAAAAAACAAGGTTAGCTTTACGAATACGAATGTCAATTGTCAAAAAAACGCGCGAATCAAGAATTGTTCTGTGACAAACTGTCAAACATGTTGTTAGCCATTATCAACCTTATACGAACGAATTAGAGCATAATCGTTACAAAGTCACTACAGCGCCATCTTTGTTTTTGAGTTTGAACTGTACAATGCTATGTTGTGGAGCAGCCCAATGCTAAAAACACAAAAGTGCGTTGGAAGTTTGGAAGGATGCGTTCAAACTTCAAAGTCGTTTAAACAAACTTTTCTGTCATGATTCATGAACGCAATATAACCTAAAATTTGTATCCAACATTGACATGACCATTTAGTCCTTGACATTTATTTTGCTAGTAATGTCAGTAGATATTTCATCAATAGTACCGAAAATATGGCTAAATACATAGCTCAAATAATAGTCCTTGGTGCCCAAGTAGTGGGACGAGCTTTTGCGAGAGCCCTCAAGCAGGAAATAGCTGCATCTCAAGAGGCCGCGAAGCGAGCTGGTGGTGGACCTGAGGGTACACGAAGAGCGGCAGCAAATGCTTCCACTGGTCTCACGTTAGAAGAAGCAATGCAAATATTAAATTTAGACAAATTGGAAAAGGAAAAAGTACTCAAAAACTATGAACATCTTTTTCAAGCTAATGATAAGTCTAAAGGTGGATCCTTTTATTTACAATCAAAAATTGTGAGAGCAAAAGAAAGAATAGACGAAGAACTTAAACAAGTGAAGCCAGAAGGTAGTAAACAAAGTCAACAAAAGGATACATCATGAAACTAAGTTAATTAATTTGGACTTTAGCTGATATTATTATTGTTGTAGATATTGTTTTAGTTAAAACAGTGTTCAGTTTTGTAAAATATTTATTGCGTAGAAAATGGATACCACAATAGTGACTAGAATACATCAGTCTTCATGACATACATTGTTGATTACACATTACAAAAATAAAACAATAAAACCATACATTAAATCTCCTAAGTAATGCTGAAATATTTAGAAATCAATAAATATTTGTTATGCATTCCACAGATTTTTACTGCTAACCCTACTACAGCATACAGCAATAAGTATATAATGTTAAAAACCTGATTATATGGAGTCCTATATGAAGTACCTATTGTGCTTGTAAGCCTTTAAATATTGAATTTGTGCTCAGTAATATGTAACACTATTTCAGTCATAATAGTAAAATTTAACTTATGTTTAAAATTAAAATGAAAAAGTAACTGGACCCAAGTTATGTAATTTTGCATTCAGTCCACAGTCTTGCATGGTTTTACATCATAATATGAGATCTTTGGTATTCCATTACTTCTGAAACAAACTACTGAAACTCTTAGTGGATATGTAAAACATTAATCTAAATACACCTATGATTACAATTTTAATCCTAACAAGTATGGAACCAAACAGGTTAAAAATGACTAGAAAAATTTCTTACTATAAAATAACACAGTGTAAGAAATTGAGCAAAACAATTCTATTTGGATACACTTCAAACTATTATTAAAAGAGATCTAAAAGGTATACCATCACTTGTTCCCACTCCATATATAAATATCACTTTTCAAAAATCGATCTTGTTACATAATACTCTTCCAAATATGGATATTCCAATCTTACAACTAACATTTAAACTTATATTTTGCTACATTAAAACTTTTATGAAAGATTATTTTGGAATTATGTACTAAGAAATGAGGCTCATACAGACCTTGAAGTGTTCTTTCCCCAGCTTATGGTGTATGTATAGAGGTGCAAATTATATTAGCTAGCAAACCTACAGAAATTATGGGTCAATATCTAAACATTTATAAAACAAAATTGAAAAAAAAAGAAACTTATGCTTACTTTGAGGGTTTTATGACCTCTTGAAGTAATTTAGTCAGTTGTAAGTATGAATTATTTAAAAAAAAATCTTTTGTTGTGATTGATATCTATCATGATTGTAAAGTATACAAAAATAAAATATTATAATTTGTTTAGATGAGTGTCTGCTGAGTTTTGCTAGCTAATTTAATTTCACCATGTATTGTAAATACAATTAATTCACTGGTTGTCAGACTCTATAATAGACTATAAAAAATGGCAGTGTCGTTGACATCTATGATCTATGGCTTAACATCCATCAGAACAACAACTTCATATGGGCTACACTCTGACATACCCAATGTATTACAGAGCCAGCCATAAAACCCCTTCTCAAAATCACAAACATCTTTCCACCAGTTGGCAGCACTGAAAGTAAGCTGCACTATACCAGCATACAAACCTAGCCCAATAGTAAAAAGTACTATCAAAAATGGGTATGATAATATCACAATTGGGGCCAGTAAAACCTTTTTAATGCAGCTCAAATGCTCGGTGACATGAAAGAATACATTATACCAAGCCATTGTGCCAATGTAGAACGAGTACAAGGCCGAAATTATTGTGACAAATGGAATGCATAAAAAGCTGAAGAGGAAAATGTGTGGACCATTGTAAAAAGAACATTTTGATATATCCATCTTATTGTATTCTTCAGCTACAATAGCTGCCTCAATAATCTCGAGCTCCTCTCTCGATATGTTGAGTTTTACATCAACATTCTGGCCCTTCTTCTTTCCTCTTTTGATAGTTCCTGTCATAGTCAAATATCCATCCTTAGAAGTATCTGTCAGAGAGCAGTCAGGGGACATGGATCCTTCAGATTCAATGCGCAAAGCAGTTATTTCAGTATCAGTGTTATCTCCCTCCATGATTCCAGCTACAATGTTGACTCGTTTTTTCCTTTTAGCACTGTTTTTAAGACTGTCAGTGAGATTACCCATTTCAAAGCTGTTTTCCGACTGTGTTTGTGACAAGCTGATTGGGGTGGCTGATGAGCTTTCATTTTGATCAGAGTTTAAGATCTTGC
The DNA here is from genome assembly GCA_017933935.1 of Sesamia nonagrioides. NCBI lineage: Eukaryota > Metazoa > Arthropoda > Insecta > Lepidoptera > Noctuidae > Sesamia > Sesamia nonagrioides. Next base: position 374,498 of record JADWQK010002132.1, on the reverse strand, counting down.
AGCTTTTCTGTATGTCACTTTCATTGGCATCTCGCAGGTCACCATGACTGGAGCAAGCATCAGATGAGTTTTCATATATCGGTGACAGATCTATTATCTCTCTGCTGCTGTTGAGAGTAGACAAAGCTTGATATCCATTCTTCTGGATATTTTGCTTCTGTGATTCTGAGTCCCCATTAAAATCATTCAGCTCTTCATCATTGACATCATTGATTATTGGAAGATTAATTTTCATGCTGGACTTTAGGCCTTCCATTGTTGAGTGGATTATACCATTGACCACATGTTCTGATACTGGTGACAATCCATTCTTGTATTTTGTTTGGGCATCATCTGCAACTCCCTGTAAAATTAGAAATATTTAATTATGCTTACCTAAAAATATACATAGTAATCATACTATGTATATTTTTAGGTGAGCATAATTAGTAGTTAGTTAAACATTAGTTACATTAGTTTAGTAGTTATCAAACTACTTGACCTACTTTCGTGCTGATAACCCTTACAGTGGATATTGGAAGGAATGTAGTGTCGAGCGGCTTATCAAAATATTAGATTCATTTAGACGACGTTATCAACAGCTATTAATTAGTTTCAGTTTAATTAAAAACAGGAAGAATAAAGAACAAACCGATGGATTACAAAATTAATAAATATTAAGTATCTAAATGTTATCTCTACAACGTATTTCGAATATCAAATATTCCTACATAAAAATACGTGCATTTCGCGTAGCCGGCCTGATAAAATGTTTAAGCATAAATGTAATCACAATAGATTTCTTTCAATGAAATATCAAATACAACAATACTTTCACTGTATCATAACGAAATCCGTACACTAGAAGCTTCTAAAATATTATCCGAGGGCATTCAGACATAAATCACTGATGAAAATGGTGCAATTAGAACGTAAAATATTATATTTACTTGTACAGTAATTATGTGGTCTACATGGCTGGCTATTGTGTTCTGTTTCTTTCCATTTCGTTTCTTCGGCAGTATAAATATAGGCTGTTCCACTTTAGCCATGGCTGGTTACAATTTGGAGAGCGTAAATATGCACCTAAAACACGAAAATTATACACAATTAAATTAAAAACTTGCCGAAGAATAAAAACAACAAACACCGGCCATTATTAAAATTAGCGATGCGCGATGGCGAGAGATTTCATTCGATTGTTTCGATTGTTCAAATATCTCGATGGTCCTCGATTGTTTCAACTTGGACTCGAGTCCGACTCGGTCTGTTATCGCGACGGGCTCACGAGTCACGGCGTGTTCATTCGAGAGCAATCGAGAGTTATTCCTCGATGGTTTAGACGCGAGTTCTTGTGTTGCGTTGTGTTTGCGAATACAAACAATTTTTTTCAGCAATATGAAAATATGCAGTACCGCGACTGGAATAAATAAACGTTAGTAGTTAACTTACGTACGAATAATTAGATAGGAGTCGTAAAAATAAAATAATAAAACATATCAAGGGATCTTATTGATTCTGTTTTATTGTTATTAATTAGACATGTATAAATTGAAATATAAAATCTGTCGGGTAAAAAAAAACAGCTAAAAATAAAACAGTACATCGTAAGTAAAGGTATAAATAAATGTTCACAAATAACGCGCGGGTCGCACAACTTGACTCTGACATGCACCTCGACTCGATGCATGCAATCGACTGACCTCGCTCGACTCCCTCGTTCATCGAGTGGAGCGAGACTCGATGATTCGAACAATTGAAACCAGCGGTCGATTCCATTGACTCGAAACAATCGAAAAACATCTCGATTGTTTTGTAGAAAGGCGAGTCGATGGTTGACTCGATAGTTTATTTTAACGACTTCGATTCTTTCGATTGATAAAACATCTCGGAATCGCCCATCGCTAATTAAAATACGACTAATTCTAAAAGTTCAAAATCAGGACGCTTTAGTGTAAAATGGGAGAGAAGATTGACATCTTAATTTTGTCGCATTGTTCTTCAGAGCTTAACTACAGTACGGTTCATTTTATAGAGTATCGGGCTAGTATTTTTCTATTTATATTTTTCATTTTGTGTACCAGGCTATAGCTGTAGTACAACTACAATAATTTATAAAATGTTTATGTTCACGTTTCAGCATGTCTCAGACACACAGTTTAACTAATAGAATTTTCTGAATAGAAACTGGAAATGAATGGGATCCAAAATGGAACGCGTCGTACCTATTTCATGACAATTATGACACATGACACATTTTGATTTTGACATTTGCTGTCATCTCTCTTGTTTGTTTGTCTCTCTTTATAATCGACTGGATACTTTTAATTCAGAGTATTGGTTTAACTAAAATTGTTTTATGTCCCAGATAAGCAACTAAAGAACAAGAATGTTAAAAAAGGTAAACGTGCAAATGGTAAATTTTGTGTCTGCAGAAGCAACCATTGTGATTTTCATTCATAAATTTGTTATTGTTAACATAACCTCAAATATAACCTGTACAGGGAATGGTAAGCTTGGTAACTGGTGGAGCTTCGGGGCTGGGAAAAGCAACAGTAGAAAGATTTGTGAAAAATGGCGGAAAAGTAGTGATTCTCGATGTGCAAGGCACAAGAGCTACACAGGTAGCTCAAGAACTAGGCCAGAACGTAGCTGTAGCCACCGGTTGTGTAAGTATTTATTAATTACCTTATCTATTGTAACAATACTTATCTATGTGAGCGTAGTCGAGAACGAGGCACCGGAGTGAAAGGTTAGTAAAATAACATAAAATGTACTAAGCTACGCTAAATAAGATAAAATAAATTAATGTGATTGCGTTGATTTGTTGTGATTTCAATTCTATGACTCCCTTCTGACGTACGTTTTACACTATTCTGCCAGCGATTTCGTTTGCGTGAAATTTCTTCCTACCCCGATCCACCCAACCACATCTGACTTTTTTTTGTTATTTTTCTTTTTTCTCGGCTTCTAAGGATTTTAGTGTGATGTTATGTACTTATTTAAAAGTTATCTTTGGAAGTTTGTGAAAACTTAGTTCTTATGGTCCTTGTTAATAATAATGATAATCTTGGGGGTTTAAATTGAATGTATAAAAACTGGATAAATACAACGCTCTTTGGGCTCTTTGAATACTCCGAGCATGTGGTACCTAGTTCAAATAGGTAATACAGGCTGTTGTCCACAACTCTATGTCAATGCCCGTATTGTATATATATTTTTTAAATAACTATAATCTTGCTGACCTTGACCGCAATCCCGCCTGATAGTAAGCAGTGATGCTATCATTGATGGTAAAGCGCACTAGTTTATTAAGCCTATTCACTAAAAAACCCAACCATGCTGCGCCATAGGGAGATTGATCTAGAGACCCTCCACGACCAAACTCCCCAAACAACAACGTGTATGTTCTTGATCTCCCAAATATCTAGTTTTTAAAATTCTTTTTTGCGTCCACTGTTGGCCAAAGGCCTCCCGTTTTCCTTTCAGACCTTTCCTGTCTTTTGCAACCTCTGGCTGTGTTGGCCCCGCAAACATTATCAGATTGTCATTCCACTTGGCCATGGTCTCCTTTGACAGCAGTGTCCCTTTTTTTTAATAATGTACTCAATAGGTTTCTTGTACAGGGTGTCACATGCATTTCCTATTTGTTGAATTGAAGACCCTCCTTTTGCATCACTTAGTTTTAGTATTCTTTTGAATAGGGTGGTTCCTTTAATAGACTTACTTTGGAACATAATTGCTTTAGACATAATTACACAGTTAAAAGCTTGGTGCTGTGTCAGTAATCATAGGTTGAAGCTCTAGTTTATGTTTCCTTTTTAACATATTATTATTTCCTCTAGGTGACTTTTATGGCCCGACTTTACTGGATTAGTATTTTATTTATATCCATACTTTCTTACTAATATTATAAATGCGAAAGTAACTCTGTCTGTCTGTCTGTTACGCTTTCCCGCTTAAACCTCTCAGCCGATTTTGATGAAATTTGGCACAGACAATCTTTAGACCCTGAGAAATAACATAGGCTACCTTTTATCCCGGAAAAATTTGATGTTCCCGAGGGAGATTTCCCTCGGGAACATCAAATTTTTCCGGTTAATCAATAACTTATTTGAAAGAGGATAATCTGCGGCTTCGCCCGCGTGGAGTTCGGTTATATCGCGCTTTTTAAATCTAAAAAGCGCGATATAACCGAACTCCACGCGGGCGAAGCCGCGGGCGAAAAGCTAGTTACATATATTGGTTATTGGATTATCCTCTTTCAAATAAGTTATTGATTCTTTAAAGCCAGGTATAAGTTGTCAAAATTCTATAGGAAAAACTGGGGTTGTTATTTCATTCTGATTCTCACTAAAAACAAAGAAAGAAAAAGGTTTGGTCAGAGGGTCCTTTGAGAATAAATATCACATAGCGGGGATTAATATTTATAAATGACTAGCTTTCCGCCCACGGCTTCGCCCGCGTAGAGTTCGGTTATATCGCGCTTTTTAGATTTCTCTCGGGAACATAATTTTTTTCCGGGATAAAAGGTAGCCTATGTTCTTTCTCAGGGTCTAAAGATTGTCTGTGCCAAATTTCATCAAAATCGGTTGAGAGGTTTAAGCGGGAAAGCGTAACAGACAGACTGACAGACAGACAGACAGACCGACAGACAGACAGAGTTACTTTCGCATTTATAATATTAGTATGGATGATTAAAGTTACACAGTTTCTTATCACTACTCAACTTTAAGAAATGTTTATGAATGTAAGGAACTTATATAGAATGAAAGAAAATAGGCTTATTTGCAGTAAACTTGATGCAAAATAATAATAAAAAACACATTTAAAAAAATATGAAACCATGTTGGTGTGTCATGATGGTGATGGTGGTGGTCGTATATTGATAGGCTAATATTTTTTTTTTAGAAAAGGATATGTGAAAGGTTCCATGCTTTTCTTAACAATCAATTCAGCCTATAGCAGTCCACAGCTGGACAAAGGCCTCTCAAAGTTTGGGCCACAACACTGTCTTGTTAACAATAGAAAACATAATGTGCCATCACCACATTGGTGGTAATATTTGCCCTACAAACTCAACCTTACTGCTACAACGCAAAGGCTAATTTAATGTCAAATTGTTACCACTGATGTGCAGTTGACTATACAAAAGCTATTAGAACAAGACTTGCTATAGTAAGTTTATCAGAATTGAGACCCAGTTCAAATAAAAATATGATGTACTATGCTTTTAGTCCCGTGTGGTACCGGGCTGCCCCATCAGGGGCGTGCACAGACATTTCGAGTGGGGTATGCATGCATTCACTACCGAAATGTCTGTGCTTATACAACCTTATTTTTTCTTTATACGAAACCTGGATATAGTTTGTTCAGAATAAGCAACTGAATCGATTCCAATCATTTTTACACTATGTATGTTATATTTTTTCCCAAATACATTTAGCCATTGTTGCATCGTGGCAACAGCTGACGGAGGTCAACGCCCCGCGTGCCCACCTGATCGGCTGAGTGGAGTGTGGACCATATTTTTCCTTTATTAAGCGAATCGTCGTGATCACGGAACACAACATTTTGTTTACCTAAAAAGCAGACGATAACGATTGGCATTTTGAAAAATTTTTGTGTTTGAAAAATTTAATTAATTTTAAATGTCTATTCAAACTAGACTCTATTCTACTTTTCCAAAAATTTGGTACTTTAAACAAGAATCTAAATGTTTTCCCGACGAATCGTATTTAGAGGGGGTTTTGTCAAAATATTTAAATCTGAATATCCATAACCCCAAAAATTTTTATTAATATGTTTTGAAAATAATATACACGGGAAACAAAATAATTTGTGTGTACACCGCCTGCTAACCAGTTATAATTATCATAATACTTTTTATTAAAACAACGTGTGATATAACCTTTTTTTGAGTTACACCCAAATTGCGAACACAACGCCCTTTAATTCATATTTTTGCTCAAAACTTTATGTTGAAAAAGAGACCGTTTTAAGTTTATCTAAAACAAAATCTCACAGGTAGGTATAATTTTGCATATTTTAGAAAGAAATACGTATTAACCTTTTGAACGCCCATCTATATAATACGCGATGTGTCCTCCTGCGCCACACTACAAATGTATAACGTATCTATAGTAAAACGTAGGGATGGGATTAATGTCCTATCGACAAATAATATTATACATTTAAAATAATGTTTATTCATCAATTTACGAAGCTAAATAAAAACTGTAACCGTAATTTCATATTTTATTTTAGTTTTATGAAAAATCAATATGAAAACCTGGATATATTCCCCACAATAAAGAAAAGAATTTTAAATTTATTAGACGTGTGTTCTAAAAGGCACATCCCTATTTGTCTCCAAATGTAATCCTTCTACTTCATATCAAGTAGTTGGCGCTCGAGGCACGTCAAAATCCTTTCTGATATAGGGATGTCTAGATTTCTATGGTATTTATTTTTAAATTCACTGTGGTCGAGTTACACGTGCTTAAACTCAACCGATTCCTGCATAATTTATTTCGTTTACTTACAACAAACACAATTAATAGAAGCTAAATACGTGGTTTTCTACGTTTTAAAAAATAAAATGGAGGGTGTTTGTTTCACACAGATGTTATAGACCTTTTTTTAATGGTGTCGCATAATACACGCAATTATTTTTCTGGTTTGTAGAAACTAATAGAAAACTGAAGAAAATTCCTGAAACGTCAACTTCGACTTAACGGAATGTCAAGATGACGAACTATTTCAAAATTCTGATTCAGACTTGAACAACTCGCAATAATTCGTCATATTCACAGTCACAATTTTTTTTATAACAACACGCGCGCCAAGTCAAGATGTAAACATTGCACTACACTAAAATGCACAAAGCCGCTATGACCTTGAAACCCGTCCGCTTATGACGTAACAGACTTACTTCTATACACGTCCGTGGCGGGTGTGGAATGATAACTAACCAACTTTGTAGGGATGGGTTTTTCAATCGGTGTTTCACTATCGACAATGATTAGAAACCCTATTTATTCTTGATTAAGGTGAATAAAACGTAGTTTATAGTTTACGATATTTATAAAATATTATTTATTCACGTAATTTTCTTGCAATAATAGTATTTATGATCATTTCGACGAGATGAAATAAGACGAGGTCTTCATCGTGTCCCATCACTGGCTTACTTGATATCAAGTAATTGGCGCTGGGTGCGTAACAATATTTTCTGGCGTTTTTGTTTCTATTGAAAATAAAACAAACAAGAACTTATTATGTGTGAAAAAGTTATAAATATGGTTGATAACAGGGCAAATTTCCATAAAAACAAAATAAAAGGTCTTGTAAAAGCCGTAAATTTATTTTATACTGTGATTACTTCTAATCAAGTAGTGGCGCTGAGGGCACGAAAATCTCGAACTTGTATAAGCCCCGCACGATGATATTGCGATGGAACCTTGTCACAATAACAGCTTTGTGACGTCATCTGTCACACAAAAGGACAGCTAGCAAAAGAATGTTAAATGCAAAATTAATAAGCTGGGGTTAAGGGTTTTTTTTGTATTTTATAATTTTATTCTATATACACTCTTTATACCTACTCACCCATATTCTGACAAACAAACTTTCATTATTAAAATTTTCAAGGAAATAATTCTTTTAGACGTAAGAAAAATATACCTATTCGTATATCTTTCTTACATGTATACTAATTTTTTCTAATTACATTTCTGTTAATTTGCGAGCGGGAATTGAATCAGAGTCCACAGTGTGTAGCAGTCATGTTTTAATTACTACTTACATCTATCAGCTTATAAATAAAACCAGGATAGTATGTTTATATATAATTCAAAACAATCTTAACCTACTCATATAGTCTTCCGAATCAGAACTGCTTTCTGTGTCTGTTGTTTCCGATTCACTGTCGTCTGCCGTATTTATGACAAATAACTCGTTAGTTATTCGATCTTTATTCCAATATTCCTCTTCAAGCCGTTTAACATGATTGACTTCCTTTCGCCAGTCATCTGGAGTTACTGACGCCAACGCCTCCAACGTCAGAGCTTCAATGCGAATTTCCAACTGCTCCACATTCTTTTCTGACACCCTCATCTTTACCAAGTTACAGATGTACTCAATGGGGTTGAGGTCGCAGTTGTAGGGTGGTAATCTAACGACCTCATGGCCATTGCCAGCTAATAAATTTACAATTTTATAATTTTTCGGCGGTCTGTGCCGTTCAATTAATAAATACAGTTCAGGTTTTGTACTGTCGTTGGGAAAGTCGATGTTGTGAGCTTGTAGCCACTCAACCATCAACTGTTTTTTATTGTTCATACTTGGTGGCCTATTCTCTTCCCTACTGTGATAAGGGGCGTTGTCCATCACAATTATGGAGTTGCGTGGTATATTGGGTACTAATTTTTCTGTAAGACATTCATTTAATCATAGTAATCCCCCGTTTTGGTGTCTGCTTTAAACATTAAAAGGGCTTTGTCAACAAAACCGCTTTAACTTCCCGCGTGAACTATTATCCATCGACGGCCAGGGCTGTCGTTCCGTCTCACTCCGACATCGGTTGCTGTTTGCCAACATTTTATCTCATATTGTCTATCGTTATTACCAAGCGAGTCGTTTTCTTTCATACGTCGTAAATATTTAGCCCTCCACGCTTGAATTTGGGGTCTTTCAATTAGAGCCAGTCTTTTTTGGTATCATCGTTTAAATTGGTAGTCTAAAACACATTTAATTATTTTTCTTAATGTAGTTTCACTACCAGTATAATTAAGTCTACTTTTGAAGCCGCCAATATTTTGCGCATTGTGGGTATTTCTCTGCTCACCGTATACATTGAATGTATAACATTTCTTAAAGCTGTTAAGGACACCCGTCGAAATATTCCTTCTTGTGTCTTTTTCCTTTAGAGGGAGTTCTCATTTTGCTGCCACTGGCTGTTTCTGACTCACGCTCTCGTCGCAATTTCGTCACAGTATTTTTTGCAACGCCTGTGGCACATGCCACACGCTCCGTGACTTTGGTAGAATTTTGCAAAATATTTTTGATGACTATTAGCAGTTGCTTCGGTATTAAAATATCCTCAGTAGTGTCCGAAGCACTTTTTTTAGCACGGTTTATATTTTCAAGAACTAACTTACAGTCATCTTCCTCTTTAACAAAATAATTGTCCACTTTAATTATAATTTCACGAGCACGACTGTTAATTAATTTCTTACTCATTTTAACGAGTAACAGTTAACAAAACTAAACAACAAAACTCAAGAAAAACAATAAAACAGGATAACAAAAACAAAAAGCTAACAAAAATATTCGATGTGCATAAGTGGGTAAGCGCGGACTGAATTTGCGAACGGTACCGACGGTGCGAGTTCGACTACGTCACCAAGATGGCCGCCAATCGCAATATCATCGTGCGGGGCTAGTATAGAAGTGATTGGCGTTCAAAAGGTTAAAGTAAATAAACTTAATTCATTTGCACTTAAAACGAAAACAAACATCACAATTCACAATAACAAAAAAAAAATGGAGTAATTTATCATTGCAAAGCTGGTAAAATAAATAGGTATTTTAACGAAAAACCATTATGCTGTTTTTGGTAGCCTCTAAACTTGGCCGGTTTATCGGTAGGCACTGCTTTCTCGGCCTTAAAACTGAATGAAATTCTGCGGCCACACACGACAAGTTTACGCACACCATCAAACAATTTTATTCACATACTCGACCATTCTCGCTAAAAAATAAGCAAATTTAGTTCGTGCCTATAAGCCGCGCACGATGATATTGCGATGGAACCTTGTCACAATAACAGCGTTGTGACGTCATCTGTCACACAAAAGGACAGCTAGCAAAAGAATGTTAAATGCAAAATTAATATTAGGGTTAAGGGTTTATTTGTATTTTATAATTTTATTACACTCTTTATAAAGAGTGTATGTATAAATTAATATTAGGGTTAAGGGTTTATTTGTATTTTATAATTTTATTACACTCTTTATTAAGAGTGTTTGTATAATAAAATTCATATTAATTTTGCATTTAACATTCTTTCGTAGGTATACCTACTCACCCATATTCTGACAAATAAACTTTCATTATTAAAAATTTCAAGGAAATAATTTTTGTAGACGTAAGAAAAACATACTTATTCGTATATCTTTCTTACATGTATACTATTTTTTTCTAACTACATTTCTGTTAATTTGCGAGCGGGAATTGAACCAGAGTCCACTGTGTAGTAGTCATGTTTTAATTACTACCTACATCTATCAGCTTATAAATAAAACCAGGATAATATGTAAAAAAATGTATATAGTCTTCCGAATCAGAACTGCTTTCTGTGTCTGTCGTTTCCGATTCACTGTCGTCGCCTTATTTATGACAAATAACTCGTCAGTTATTCGATCTTTATTCCAATATTCCTCTTTAAGTCGTTTAACATGATTGACTTCCTTTCGCCAGTCATCTGGAGTTATTGACGCCAACGCCTCCAACGTCAGAGCTTCAATGCGACTTTCCAACTGCTCCACATTCTTTTCTGACACCCTCATCTTTACCAGGTTCCAAATGTACTCAATGGGGTTGAGGTCGCAGTTGTAAGGTGGTAATCTAACGACTTCATGGCCATTGCCAGCTAATAAATTGTCAATTTTATAATTTTTCGGCGGTCTGTGCCGTTTAATTAATAAATACAGTTCAGGTTTTGTACTGTCGTTGGGAAAGTCGATTTTGTGAGCTTGTAGCCACTCAACAATCAACTGTTTTTTATTGTTCATACTTGGTGGCCTATTCTCATCCCTACTGTGATAAGGGGCGTTGTCCATCACAATCTTGGAGTTGCGTGGTATGTTGGGTACTATTTTTTCTGTAAGCCACTTGGTGAAATTCTCAGCATTCATTTGATCATAATAATCCCCCGTTTTGGTGTCTGCTTTAAACATTAAAAGGGCATTGTCAACAAAACCGCTTTAACTTCCCGCGTGAACTATTATCCATCGGCGGCCGGGGCTGTCGTTCCGTCTCACTCCATCGGTTGCTGTTTGCCAACATTTTTCTACCGTGTAGTGTGCGTGTATCCACGTTTCGTCGAGATAAATAACGGGTCTTTTGTTATTACCAAGCGGGTCATTTTCTTTCATACGTCGTAAATATTTAGCCCTCCACGCTTGAATTTGGGGTCTTTGAATTAGGGCCAGTCCTTTTTGGTAGCATCGTTTAAATTGGTAGCCTAAATCACATTTCATTATTTTTCTTAATGTAGTTTCACTACCAGTATAATTAAGGTCTACTTTTGAAGCCGCCAAGATTTTGCGCATTGTGGGTATTTCTCTCCTCACCGTACACATTGAATCTATAATATTTCTTAAAGCTGTTAAGGAGAACCCGTCGAAATATTACTTCTTTTGTCTTTTTCCTTTAGTAGGAGTTCTCATTTTGCTGCCACTGACTGTTGCTGACTCATGCTCTCGTCTCAATTTCGTCACAGTATTTTTTGGAACGCCTGTGGCACATGCCACACACTCTGTGACTTTGATAGAATTTTGCAAAATGTTTTTAATAACTGTAAGCAGTTGCTTCGGTATTAAAATGTCCGAAGCACTTTTTCTAAGCACGGTTTATACTTTCAAGAACTAACTTACAATCCTCTTTCTCTTTAACAAAATAATTGTCCACTTTAATTATAATTTAACGAGCACGACTATTAATTAATTTCTTACTCATTTTAATGAGTAACAGCTAACAAAACTAAACAACAAAACTCAAGAACAATAATAAAACATGATAACAAAAACAAAAAGCTAACAGAAATATTCGATGTGCGTAAGTGGGTAAGCGCGGACTGAACTTGCGAACGGTACCGACGGTGCGAGTTCGACTACGTCACCAAGATGGCCGCCAATCGCAATATCATCGTGCGGGGCTAGTACGTCGCCATAGAATAAAGAGAGGGAAGTACGTTATCTTCATACAAACGGACCGCGCGCGGCTTGTATGTGTGCGCCATAGTATCTATGCGTCGCCGCACGCACACCTAAACACAATATTAGAGTGCCTATGACTGCGCTAGTCGCGGCTAGCACGGAACGAGGTTCGCGCGGCACGGCTTTTCGGCACATTCGCTAAATCACAGATTACAGAATACTACGTAGCTAAATTAAAGAACAATGTGTGATTATCGCAGGAGAAAGTATTGTTGTTTGTTTGGGTGTCTTGATTCATCGATTTCAGAATTGTCTCTGTTCAGATTACCTACTGAGCAGGAAAGGTAAGCAAGTCACTTATTCTTATAAGATTATAATTTTTACTTGATGATGAGATATCCACTTAGGAACTTACTTATTTCTTGTTGTAAGTATTAGTTTTCTATCAGATAGGGGAAGTAGGTAGGCCTGTTTTCGTACTAGAATTTATTATTCACACAAATCAATGATTATAGGTACTTTTGATCTGTCAGTTGATTTGCCGCTAGCGCTCTACCTACTGCTTTGTTTACATTTAGTTATGCCGATTTCTTAGTACCTATTGTAGGTAGGTATAGTAACTACTTACTTACAGTTATAAAATCGTTATTAAAAGTAAGTAAGTACCTAATTGACAATTTGTGAATCAGATAAATAAAGTTCAGATCATAACAACAGAAATAATTAGTCAAAGAGGCAGTTGTCAGTATTTTTATGTTGTTTTACGATTTTTAGGGTTAATAGATATGTTTGTGTTATATAAATTTGTATTAATTAAAAATAAAAATGGTCCTTTATGTGTACAAAACTACTAATAAATTACAAAATAAAAAATACAAAAAAACTGTGTATGACTATATGTATAAATACTAAGCAAATAATTTAAATATAAGCTCTTAGTCTATAAATATTTGTTAGCGGGTTCGGTGACAACCGAATCCGACGAAGCGTGAACAGTCGTCAACTTTCCGACCTTTGCCAATTTATAGACACTGAATTAAAATTTTGCTAAACGTGACAACCCTAAGACAGTAGGCAATTAAATCGCGGATTGGGTCGGAGATAACCTACTTCCCTCTCTTTATTCTATGACGTCGCTCTACGCTCCGTAGCGCTAGGTACGGGCGCATTATAAATTGTAATGTGTGTTAGCTAATTTGCGCTAGCCCCAAAAGATGGCAGTATTACTGTTTTAGTGTAGTGTTTTAACAGAATGTTCTGTAGTACAAAAATTATATTTTAATACGATTTGGGTGTTCTGAATTAGAAAATTGTAAGGGTATGCAGTGCTTATATGCCTCTATGGAGCGCACGCGCCTGTGCCCCATGTGGTACCGGGCTGCCCCATGTGGTACCGGGCTGTCCCATGTGGTGCCGGACCGTCCCGTGTGGTACCGGGCTTAGAATAGGACCATCCCATATCCTCCCGTAGGTGTCGTAAGAGGCGATTAAGGTAACTCTCAACAGGGAAGCGTGCAGCAACACTTCTCCTGTGGAATATGAAATTCCCAACCCGTCTGCCAAGTGTGGGGATTATGGCAAACCAATGCCTTGGGGACGCCTTTGTCCAGCAGTGGACCTGTATAGGCTGAAGAAGAAGATGCTCTATGTTATGGGTTTGGTTTCCCCACTTAGCTCTTCAAGTGGAACATTGTGCGTGGTTAAATAAGGTGCGTTAGGGTAAGATCGGCCTTGGGGTAAGAACATACAAATCAAATAACCTAGTTATTTGGCTTTATTTGGCTGGTGAAGCCGTTCGGAGGACGGGTCTGAGCAGTTGTGTTGCGATGTGTGGCGGGTACGATGCGCCAAATGTTGTTGTGTCGGGAGTTTGGTCGTGGAGAGTCTCCAGATCAATCTCCCTCTAGCGCAGCATCGTTTGGTCGTGTTGGTCTTGGGTTTAACATTGCATCACATCGCTGAACTGCCGTTATCCTTCCTATTCCTAAGTTATTAGTGAATAGGCTTAGTAAACTAGTGTGCTTTACCACCAACGATTGCATCACTGCTTACCATCAGGCGGGATTGCAGTCAAGCACTAGTTTATAATTATTAAAAAAAGGCCGATCTTATTTACGCATTATATTTTTTTGTTTACTATTCTGGTTTCTTTTTATACTAGCATGAGTTTGAAACTCATGTACATCACCTATTTATTCCAAATTTTATTCATTGCAGGTTACATCAGAAGCAGATGTAAAAAAAGCACTGGACATTGTAAGAGATAAATTTGGGCGGCTGGACACGTTAGTCAACTGTGCGGGACAGTCGGAGACTCATCAAGTATATAACTTCTACAAAGACAGGTCCTGTGATATGGACGGGTTTCTGAAGTGTGTAAATGTAAGTTACTTATATTTTCTGCTATGTTAAAGGAGCAGTGGTGGCCTAGTGGCATCGGCTGCGATTTACAAGTTGTAGGTCGTAGGTTTGAACCCCGTCAGGCGCTTTACTTTGTGTAAATATTTATTCACCACTGCTCTCAAAACGGTGAAGGAAAACATGGAGAGGAAAGTGGAATGTTCTAGAGGCAAAATTTCGAAGACATGTGGCATCTACCAACCAGCACTGGGCTCGCGTGGTAGATTGCGGCCCACGGTATGAGGGACACACCGAGAGGAGGCCTGTGTCCCAGGAGTGGGAACATTATATTTTAAAGGAATAGGCCTTTGGTCTAGCATCAATTGAAACATACATTATGTTTCCAATTGAAGCTATTTCAAGTTAATGTATATCAACTTTATTTCAGTTATGCAAAATGGATCCAACCCACAAAAACCGTTTTTTGAGTTACCTACTGTCTTAAATCTCTAAAATCTACACATCAACATTAGTATATGCAAAAAATATCAAAGCCGCAATAAAGTACAGGAAAATACCCATTATTTAAAAGGAAATTTAAATCTTTTGTCATGTTATTTTAATATATAAATTTTACTTCAAACTCTATTTTCTCAAAAGCAAGTTTGCTGGCTGGATCCTTTTTGCATAACTACGTCCAATTATTCTCGGTAATCAAAAAAGTTTAAAATCTAGTTGCAGTCGCATATCGGCGACAGGTAAATGTCAAAAACTTGTCAAAACGTATTGAAGTTCGATGATTTTTTAACAGATCCAGATGTTAACATTCTTATAATCAAAGTAAATAGTTCATTTCAAAATGTTAGAGAAAAAAAATAAGTTTTCGTGTAAACCATTGATATAATATTAAACTAAGGTAGATACGTCACTAGCGCACTGAAAATGAAGCGTACAAAAGGAGGTAAGTCCAGCAAGTCGCTTTAGTTTTCGTCGATTCTATTTAAGCGCAAACGACAAACACTAGCCATCTTTATCTTCTCTATGCTTCAGATTGCACCCCATCTCACTCACACTGTGCCAACGTGTGAAATGTACGCAGAAGAAAAAAAAATGCATGTGTGTGCTGCTGCTCTGATCGGCACATTTATTTTGGTTAATTTGTTAGAGCATATCATATCTGTTTAATATTATATCAATGGTGTAAACTGGACTTTATTGGCGCCGATTCTCTTGTTCATAAACTAAACAAATTTTAAGTGAAGTGCTTCTTTTTCTATTTATTTCATTAAGAAAAGGATAGAAGATACCATTTTAGTTTAATCCTGTCAAATTAAGATACTCCATAGACAGTTTAGACGCGATTATAAACATGGCGACCAAAAATACGTCAATCTACGTCAAGAGTGGACTAATTTGACAGGTCTAAACAAAGGTCCGGCAGTACTTCGCACCTGGGCAGCTTCTAATGTTATACAAACCACAGGTCCGTTCGTGTGTGGAGTACTGCAGCCACATTTGGGCTGGTGCTGCTAAGTGTCACCTGGCCACTTTGGATTCAGTGGAGAGATGTGCGAAGAGGCTGATTGGTGACCCTGATCGAACTCGAGATGATCTCCAAAGCCTAGAGCACAGGCGTAGAGTAGCCAGCCTTTCTGTGTTCTATAGGATGCATTTTGGGGAGTGTGCGAGGGAATTGCATGATTTAATTCCCCCATCTCCGTTCCACCATCGGACGACCCGTCGTACGGCTGGTTTCCACCCTTACGTTGTTAACACCACTACGATCCGGACGAAGCGTTTTGCCTCCTCCTTTATACCGCGTACATCGAGGGACTGAAATAATTTGCCAGCGGCGGTGTTTCCGTCGGACTACAATTTGAGTGTCTTCAAGGCTAGAGTGAATAGGCTCTCAATAAACTAGTGCGCTTTACCATCAACGATTGCGTCACTGCTTACCATCAGGCAGGATTGCGGTCAAGCACTAGATTATAATATACAGTATGTTAAATAACAGAGGGCGTTCTCTTAAACTCGTTAATATATATCATTAATAGATTAAAATAAAATTATCAGCATAGAAAAATAAGCATAAAAGAATCCGTAAAAAAAAAATTCTAATTGGAAATAAATTTGAAACCTCCTGTTTTAAATCAAAATAGTAGTCGTCATGTATAAATAAATTGCGACGTTGCCATCTTTCATGTTCGCGTGTACAGTGTGTTTCTTTTACATGTCAATTTAAAATTTTTATTGAATATTTTCATATTGGAAAAAATTTTAAAACATTTTGTTTTCGAATGGAAATATTTTTTGAGCATGTATGTATGCTATACTATTTCGGGTTAACGGGAACGCCCTCTGTTAGTTAACATACTGTATATATAAAAAAAAAACATTTTTATCTTCTGTCCTGATGAAGAAAAAGATGCACTTCACTTAAATGTAGTTTAGTTTGTGAACAAGGGAATCAGAGCCATTGTGTTGGAATTCGTTATTTTTACAAATACTTACTCATATTTGTTTACATCACCGCAAGTGGTAATTTTTTTTTCTTTGGGACAAATCCCGCCACACTGTTCCCAACCCACTGCAACTCCTGCAAGCCAGAATCAACAGTGGAGACCGCCAGAAAAACGCCGAGCAATGAAGCTCGAGGAGTCCCGGAGAAACGTTTCAACTGTCTTGGGTCCCGCAACGAAATTAATCAGAAAAGAATAGCGGAGGAGTAAGAAGAAAGATATTTTTTCCACTTCCCTCCATAATAAGCAGGAGACAGAACAGAACTAGGCCAATCGGCACAAAGGGACATTATTGCAACTGGGAGAAGCCCAGATTGCCAAGCACCACGGAATAACATTTGATCAAGTTAATGGGTCCTAAGTAGGTATTTGCTGTTACAATTGATTCCAGTAATAGGTATGGCAAAAGTGGTGATTATGTACTAAACCGACTATATTGTCGACGACACTGAACCTAGTTTGATAGATTAAATACACACACATGATACAGTCATCATCATCATCTCAGCGTTTATCCCAGTCGCATCCGTAGCTTTTCAGCTTTGGAATCTGGGGTCCGCTTTACCAGTCAAACTGCTGATTTTGGCTAAACTTCGATATTTTCCGTGAAGCGACTGCCGTCTGACCTCCACAACCCGAAGGCGATATCTAAGCATTGCAGTTAGATCAATTGTTAGACTTTTGAGGGCTCCAACAACCCGTAACGACTGGCATTAGATGTTTGTATGGCAACCGGGACCAACGCGCAACGGCTTAACGTGCTTTCCGAGGCACGACCAGACCAGTGCAAATATTCATATTCATGCATACAGATATCTGCACTGTGCGGGGATCGAACCGGCGCCTCCTTGCGCAACGGCCGCAATCGCTACCGCTACGCCACGGAGGCTGTCAGATAGATTATATACAGTATACAGTTCTAAACTACCATAGACAGCGCAGCGTAGCGTAGACATTTTTCATCGGTAATCAAAACCAAAATATAAATAAATATAGTTTAAAAAACTAAAAAACATGCTTTTAAAAAATATCAAACTAAAAAGTTAAAAATAATTTAAAAAAAAGCGTGAGGCGTTTAATATAAAAAAAATTATGGCACAAAGCGCCTCACGCTATTTTAAAAATTATATTTAACTTTTTGATTTGATATTTTTTAAAAGTATGTTTTTTTAGTTTTTTAAACTACATATATTTATTTTGAACTTTTTAGTTAGATATTCTTTTTAAAAAAAACGAACGAACGAACGTATTGAAAACGGTGGGTCATTTTACAGTAATGAGCCGCTCACTCGTAGTCCAGAGTTAGAGACCGTCAAACAAACAAATAGGCAAGCAAGCAAACAAGCAAGCAAGCAAGCAAGTAAGCAAACATACAAGTGAAGCTAATAAGAAGCATGTAAAAAAACCGCAATTTCATAGGAATGTACGGTCATGGTTAGCGTAGTGGTTAAGCTATTGATTGCTGCGCTACGTATCGCGGGTTTAATTCCAGCACGGAAGAAATATTTGTACTAGCCCCGCACGATGATATTGCGATGGAACCTTGTCACAATAACAGCTTTGTGACGTCATCTGTCACACAAAAGGACAGCTAGCAAAATAATGTTAAACGCAAAATTAATAAACTGGGGTTAAGGGTTTATTTGTATTTTATAATTTTATTATACATACACTCTTTATACCTACTCACCCATATTCTGACAAATAAACTTTCATTATTAATAATTTCAAGGAAATAATTCTTGTAAACGAAAGAAAAATATACTTATTCGTAGATATTCTTATATGTATACTAATTTTTTCTAACTACATTTCTGTTAATTTGCGAGCGGGAATTGAACCAGAGTCCACTGTGTGGCAGTCATGTTTTAATTACTACCTACATCTATCAGCTTATAAATAAAACCAGGATAGTACCTATGTAAAAAAAAGTTTATAATTTTTTCAATATTTTTATTCAATTCCACTCATATAGTCTTCCGAATCAGAACTGCTTTCTATGTCTGTCGTTTCCGATTCACTGTCGTCTGCCGTATTTATGACTCTCGTCAGTTATTCGATCTTTATTCCAATATTCCTCTTCAAGCCGTTTAACATGATTGACTTCCTTTCGCCAGTCATCTGGAGTTATTGACGCCAACGCCTCCAACGTCAGAGCTTCAATGCGACTTTCCAACTGCTCCACATTCTTTTCTGACACCCTCATCTTTACCAGGTTCCAGATGTACTCAATGGGGTTGAGGTGGCAGTTGTAGGGTGGTAATCTAACGACCTCATGGCCATTGCCAGCTAATAAATTGTCAATTTTATAATTTTTCGGCGGTCTGTGCCGTTTAATTAATAAATACAGTTCAGGTTTTGTAGTATCGTTGGGAAAGTCGATGTTGTGAGCTTGTAGCCACTCAACCATCAACTGTCTTTTATTGTTCATACTTGGTGGCCTATTCTCTTGCCTACTGTGATAAGAGGCGTTGTCCATCACAATTATGGAGTTGCGTCGTATGTTGGGTACTAATTTTTCTGTAAGCCACTTGGTGAAATTCTCAGCATTCATTTGATCATTGTAATCCCCCGTTTTGGTGTCTGCTTTAAACATTAAAAGGGCATTGTCAACAGATCCATCGGCGGCCGGGGCTGTCGTTCCGTCTCACTCCGACATCGGTTGCTGTTTAGCAACATTTTTTTACCGAGTAGTGTGCGTGTATCGACGTTTCGGCGAGATAAATAACGGGTCTTTTGTTATTACCAAGCGAGGCATTTTCTTTCATACGTTGTATATATTTAGCCCTCCACGCTTGAATTTGGGGTCTTTCAATTAGAGCCAGTCTTTTTTGGTAGCATCGTTTAAATTGGTAGCCTAAACCACATTTAATTATTTTTCTTAATGTAGTTTCACTGCCAGTATAATTAAGGTCTATTTTTGAAGCCGCCAATATTTTGCGCATTGTGGGTATTTTTCTCCTCACTGTAAACATTGAATGTATAATATTTCTTAAAGCTGTTAAAGAAAACCCGTCGAAATATTCCTTCTTTTGTCTTTTTCCTTTAATAGCAGTTCTCAATTTGCTGCCACTGGCTGTTTCTGACTCATGCTCTCGTCGCAATTTCGTCACAGTATTTTTTGCAACGCCTGTGGCACATGCCACACGCTCCGTGACTTTAGTAGAATTTTGCAAAATATTTTTAATAATTATTATCAGTTGCTTCGGTATTAAAATGTCCTCAGTAGTGTCCGAAGCACTTTTTAAAGCACCGTTTATACTTTCAAAAACTAACTTACAGTCCTCTTTCTCTTTAACAAAATAATTGTCCACTTTAATTATAATTTCACGAGCACGACTGTTATAGTACATTACGATATTAGTGCGTAATGATGGTTATAACATGCGAGGCGGAATTTCAGCCCGAGCCGAAGGCGAGGGTGTAATTGAGCCGAGCATGTTATAACCAATACGCACGTATATCGTACGACATTTTTTAACACACTTGCGAGGAAACAGAAAAAAAGATATTCAGAATACAAGTACAAAGAAAAACAAATTTGAGAAAAAGGCGCGAGGTTTATTTTCTGCCGTAGCTGCGTGAAAATGTTGGCAAAGATGCTAGAGCATGCAGTCAAGTTTTTAAATTACCGAATAAACTGTTTTTTTTTACAAATACTCATTTAAATACAAACAAATACAAATTTGTTTATTTCAAATAGGACATCAGTTATTTTAAATAAACTCAATCTGTGAATGCACACTGTTGCTTTCCCGCCATTAGTATTATTATTTGCCATTTCAAATATGGAACAGCGCGCTGCTCACTGGCTAGAGCCACGCGGCGGCGATCAGTTCCATGATTATTTGAAATGACAAATAATTCTGTTATGGAATTTGTATGGACTATAACTTAACTATTTGCTTTGATAACACACGCGTTTGTTATGGCCCGCTTTACATATTTAAAACCGGTGGGATTACATCAGCTTTACGAGCAAGGGTGTTAAAAATTAATTTCTTACTCATTTTAACGAGTAACAGCTAACAAAACTCAAGAACAACAATAAAACAGGATAACAAAAACAAAAAGCTAACAAAAATATTCGATGTGCGTAAGTGGGTAAGCGCGGACTGAACTTGCGAACGGTACCGGCGGGGCGAGTTCGACTACGTCACCAAGATGGCCGCCAATCGCAATATCATCGTGCGGGGCTTATATGACCTAAAATTAATTGTTCCAGTTCTGCTGTTTGTGTATGTGAGTTTGAATGTAAACGCACCCACGATACAGGAGAAATTCCTAGTGTGAGGCAATGTTTTTTTTTTTTTTTAAATAAACTAAAAGAAAGAATGTAATTTTTTTAGTTCACGATCGATGGTTCACGATCATGTGATGAATTTAACAACAGGTAGTGTAGCAAAGTAGTCGGTTCAGTCTAAATTGAAAGTAAATCTTCATAATAACGACAGTCGCGGGCGCGTTAACCACTGCAGTATTAAGTTGTTAGTGGGTAGTAAGATTTACTGCATATCCTTGCGGTTATCACAGTTATTAGTTGGGCGTACTTTATAGCAGTTTACTTACCTACAACTTTCTTGTATAAAATAGAACTTCTAGAACATTTATTGTTTTCTAACTGCGTCGAATAGTACTTATAAAGGGTGTATCTGACATCGACGCACAAACGAGTACCATGGATCCAGTACATGCATGGTTCTGAACACCCCGGTGGTGGAATCATTCGTCGGCTTTTTCATGATTTAAAAAAATAAATGTGTAGTTTTTTTTCACTTTAGACCGTTCATAATTGCTATACTTTTATAAACCAATAACATTTTAAAGTAAAAATTAATTCTCTAATTACATAAAAAAGAGCAATCAAAACAAAACTCGAAAAACGACCTTATCAGCTGATTTAATAGAGTTTTGCATCAGGGATTAACGTCATACCTACAAAACCGCACGGCGGCACGCTTGCAACGTTCAAAAGCCGAGCCGACACTTTTTTTAAACATTGAATTCTGTAACCGTTCATTAACGACATAAATGACTATCATATTTTTATTAGTGGCATGCGGTCTAGCCTTTTCGCGAAGTTTGCGTGACGATGTCAGATACACCCTGTATATTATAAGTTTCGTTCTTGTGGGATAATCCGGATAAATACGGATATTCCATATATTAAGCCTGGTTATAAACCATCTCTGAGCCAAATTTCATCTAATTTCATTAAGTATTTTATGCATGAAAGAGTAAAACACCTCCATATATCCATACATACTTTGACTTTTAAAACAATAACTGCGCCCCGCGGTTTTATCCGCAAAAATCGCGTAAGTTGATTCTGGTTAAAAATCATATAATATGTGCCTTTCATCAAAATTCGTTCAGTAGTTTTGCGTGAAACAGGAACAAATAATATATTAGTAGGATTATTAGGATTTGTAGTTAATTTGAAAAGAACTGTAAAGCTTTTTTCACGTAAAAAAAGTTTAAAGTTCCCCAATATTCGACCGATATATGCCCTTCGCCACTTGTCGACATTCGGCTGATTTGGACGAGAGGGATTTTGATTTTGTTTGAGTTTGGTCAAATTACCAATATACATACCTACCTATAGACCTTATCATACTTTGTTTGGCTACATAACAGTTCTTGTATTATATTTGAAAATTTTAACGAGGACTATCTTAGTAACAGCAGTACTGCAGGGCGAGGTTGTACTACTTTTTCACTTTTTTAAACATCTGTGAATCCAGGAAAATTGAAATTTCGCGTAAAAAGAAAATATTTCAGGAAAGTTGAACATATTACCTAGAGTTGTGTGAAGATAGAAAATGAATTGATGAATTAAAATTATTTGTTCGATAAAAAAAAAAATCATAAAGATGACACTAAATCGCTATTTAAAACGTTTTTACCCTGAAAAATCCTCGGTGGTAGGCCATAACCCTCGGTAGTAGGCCATAACATCGGCTGCCGGCAGAAGTTACCACCCACCAGACAAAGCCTTGCCGCCAAGCGATTCGTCGTGTTCCGGCATGATGTCTGGTGAAGCCGTACGGAGGACAGGTCTGAGCAGTTGTGTTGCAATGTGTGCCGGGTACGATGCGTCAAATGTTGTTGTGTTGGGAGTTTGGTCGTGGAGGGTCTCCACATCTATCTCCCTCTGGCGCAGCATCGTTGGTCGTGTTGTTGGGTTTAACGTTGCACTACCTCGCCCAACTGCCGTCTTCCTTCCTATTCACTAAGTTTTTTTAAGTGTTTTGGCTTAATAAACTAGCGCGCTTTACCATCAAAGATTGCATCACTGCTTACCAGCAGGCGGGATTGCAGTCAAGCGCTTGTTTATAATTATTAAAAAAAAAAACACATGGTTAAACCATCTAAAAATTAGACCAAAAGATAATTAATATAATTTTTTGGCGTTCTGTGATGATTATGTACTAAATGACACTGGTTACCACTCCATGTTTTTTCTAACCTTACATGTGTTGTAGGAATATATAATTCTCTATCTATAATCATCAATCACCTTTGTGATTATTGTCCATTTTTAGGATTCCGTACTTAGTATGTCAACTTAATATAACAAATAGACCATTTTTTTAAACTATTAACTGGGGCACTTGTTATGACGTACGGGACAGAACCATACACCGAGCATGGTCCGACACGTTTTAGGCCGGTTTTTTAGGGTTCCGTAGCCAAATGGCAAAAAACGGAACCCTTATAGATTCGTCATGTCTGTCTGTCCGTCTGTCCATCCGTATGTCACAGCCATTTTTTTTTTCCGAAACTATAAGAGCTATATACTGTTGAAACTTGGTAGGTAGATGTATTCTGTAAACCGCCTTAAGATCTTGATGCAAAAATAAAAAAAATAATAATAAATATTGGGGGCTCCCCATACCAAACCCAACTGAAACTGAACCCCACCTGAAAACTGATCCCCAACTGAAAATCAAGTTTCTTTTTTTCTTCAAACACATACGTGTGGGTTATCTATGAATAGGTCTTCAAAAATGATATCGAGGTTTCTAAAATACTTTTTTTCTAAACCGAATATGCGTGACAGACGCTTCCAAAGTGGAAAAAAGCTGGTCCCCCTCCCTCTAACTTCTAAAATAAGAAAATTAAAAATCTTTAAAAAAAATATATGATGTACACTACTATAAAAACTACCAACGAAAATTGTTTTGAACGAGATCAAGTTAGTAGCTTTTTTTATTACCTCGTAAACCGTAAACCGCTTATTACCGTGTAATCTTTCATACGAATAAATCCTTTAATTTCATAAATCAATGGTACGGAACCCTTTGTGCGTGAGTCCGACACGCACTGGGCCGGTTTTTTCTTAAATCTATCTTATATTCCAGGTGAACACAATAGGCACATTCAACACAATACGATTAGCAGCAGGTCTCATAGGCAAGAACAAACCAGACGACAATGGGCAAAGAGGCGTGATAGTGAACACAGCATCTACAATCGCGTATGAAGGAGATATAGGCCAGGCCGCAAATGCGGCGTCTTCTGCTGCGATTATTGGCATGACCTTACCGATAGCAAGGGACCTGGCTTCACAAGGAATTAGAGTTATGACTGTTGCTCCAGGTGAGATAGCTGGCCCTTTTGTCTTTTATTTTTAAAATTATTTCTTTTATTTTATTTCTTTCATCTTTATTTTTTTTTTCTTGAAAATAAACTATGTTTGACTGCAATCCTGATGTTAAGCAGTGATGTAATTGTTGATGGTAAAGCGCGCTAGTTTATTAAGAGCCTATTCACTCAAAAAACTGAGTGAATAGGGGAGAAGACGGCAGTTGAGCGAGGTGATGCAATGTTAAATCAAACAACACGACCAATGATGCTGCGCCAGAGGGAGATTGATCTGGGCACCCTGCACGACCAAACTCTCGATAAAATAATAATAGGTCCATCGTATCCGGCACACATCGCAACACAACTGCTCAGACCCGTTTCCGTAAGGCTTCACCAGACATCATGCCGGAACACGACGAATCGCTTGGCGGCAAGACTTTGTCTGGTAGGTGGCAGCCGATGTTATGGCCTACCACCATTTTCTTTTTTTCATTTTAAAATTCTTTCTTTTATTTTCTTTCATTCATTTATTCTTCCTTCTTTTTTATCTTAAGCATACTTTAGATTGATTCCTGGGCCTGCAGCCAATGTAACATCGCTTCGTAGCGAAGCGAAATCGAATACCAAACCAACCAATGGCGGGAACGATTGACCACGTGATTTATCGCGTCGCGTGGTCCATCGTTCCCGCCATTGGTTGCTTTGATATTCGATTTCGCTTCGCTATGAAGCGATGTTACATTGGCTACAGGCCCTGTTCTCTAACGAGTTCTCTTCTATTCGATTTAGTATTACTACTATTACCATCACCGCAAATTTCTGCTGTCGTCTTTTTTATTGTGCAATATGAAAGTGGGACCGGTGATCTGAAAAGTTGTGTGGATATCGGTTGCCATAGTATGGACATGTGTTACGGAGAAATGAGGAAAATGTCATGGGGAGAGTTTTGAGTATGAATATTGAATATCTATGGCTATAAGGGTAAAGGAAAACAAAAAAAAAAATGGATGGAATGCGTCAATGATGATATTGTTAGATAAAAGCCTATTCAATAAAAAAAAAAAAACTGAGTGAATAGGAAGGAAGACGGCAGTTGAGCGAGGTGATGCACTGTTAAACCCAACAACACGACTAACGATGCTGCACCAGAGAGAGATTGATCTGGAGACCTTGCACACATCGCAACACAACTGCTCAGCCCGTGCTCCGTAACGTCCACTGAGATGACGACGAAAGAAAAGTATATATTCTTCTTTCTTTATTTTTCTGTTTCTTTATCAGGTGAAGCCAGTTTGGTCGTGGAGAGTCTCCAGATCAATCTCCCTCTAGCGCAGCATCGTTTGGTCCTGTTGGTCTTGGGTTTAACATTGCATCATTTGTTTCGTTTCGCCTCCTCCTTTATACCGCGTATATTGAGGGACTGGAACAATTTGCCAGTGGCGGTGTTTCCGTCGGACTACAATTTGAGTGTCTTCAAGGCTAGAGTGAATAGGCTCTTGATAGACTAGTGCGCTTTACCATTAACGATTGCGTCACTGCTTATCATCAGGCAGGATTGCGGTCAAGCGCTAGTTTATAATATACATATATATAAAAAAAATGACCTCGCTCAACTGCTGTCATGCTCAGCGTTTATCCCAGTCGCATCCGTAGCTTTTCAGCTTTGGAATCTGGGGTCCGCTTTACCAGTCAAACTGCTGATTTTGGCTAAACTTCGATATTTTCCGTGAAGCGACTGCCGTCTGACCTCCACAACCCGAAGGCGATATCTAAGCATTGCAGTTAGATCAATTGTTAGACTTTTGAGGGCTCCAACAACCCGTAACGACTGCCACTAGATGTTCGTATGGCAACCGGGACCAACGGCTTAACGTGCTTTCCGAGGCACGACCAGACCAGTGCAAATATTCATATTCATGCATACAAGTACTTGTACTGTGCGGGGATCGAACCCGCGCCACCTTGCGCAGCGGCCGCGTCCGCTAGCGCTACACCACGGAGGCTGTCGATTTCCTATTCCTAAGTGAATAGGCTTAATAAACTAGTACGCTTTACCACCAACGATTGCATCACTGCTTACCATCAGGCGGAATTGCAGTCAAGCACTAGTTTATAATTATTAAAAAAAAAATACGTCAAGCGCGGACTAATTTGACAGGTCTATCCTAACATATTATGTTCTGTCCTTTTCTTAATTAAATATAAAGAAAACTATGCACTGAACTTAAATTGAGTTTAGTTAATGAACAAGGGAATCGGCATTGATATAATATTAAACTAAGGTAGATACGTCACTAGCGCACTGAAAATGAAGCGTACAAAAGGAGGTAACTCCACCAAGTCGCTTTAGTTTTCGTCGATTTTATTTAAGCGATGTTACATTGACTGCAGGCCCAGGAATCAATCTAAAGTATGCTTAAGATAAAAAAGAAGGAAGAATAAATGAATGAAAGAAAATAAAAGAAAGAATTTTAAAATGAAAAAAAGAAAATGGTGGTAGGCCATAACATCGGCTGCCACCCACCAGACAAAGTCTTGCCGCCAAGCGATTCGTCGTGTTCCGGCATGATGTCTGGTGAAGCCTTACGGAAACGGGTCTGAGCAGTTGTGTTGCGATGTGTGCCGGATACGATGGACCTATTATTATTTTATCGAGAGTTTGGTCGTGCAGGGTCCCCAGATCAATCTCCCTCTGGCGCAGCATCATTGGTCGTGTTGCTTGATTTAACATTGCATCACCTCGCTCAACTGCCGTCTTCTCCCCTATTCACTCAGTTTTTTGAGTGAATAGGCTTAATAAACTAGTGCGCTTTACCATCAACAATTACATCACTGCTTAACATCAGGATTGCAGTCAAGCACTAGTTTATAATTATTAAAAAAAAAAAATACGTCAAGCGCGGACTAATTTGACAGGTCTATCCTAACATATTATGTTCTGTCCTTTTCTTAAAGAAATATAAAGAAAACTATGCACTGAACTTAAATTTAGTTTAGTTAATGAACAAGGGAATCGGCATATTGATATAATATTAAACTAAGGTAGATACGTCACTAGCGCACTGAAAATGAAGCGTACAAAAGGAGGTAAGTCCAGCAAGTCGCTTTAGTTTTCGTCGATTTTATTTAAGCGCAAACGACAAACACTAGCCATCTTTTTCTTCTCTATGCTTTAGATTGCGCCCCATCTCACTCACACTGTGCCAACGTGTGAAATGTACGCAGAATAAAAAAATTGCATGTGTGTGCTGTTGCTCCGTTCGACACATTTATTTTGGTTAATTTGTTAGAGCATATCATATCTGTTTAATATTATATCAATGGGAATCGGGTCCATTACTTTCAGTTGAAATCCTCGAAGTGTTGTTAATTATTAAATCATTACATACTCACCTTTTCATTAATTTATTCGGAATTATTTTCACGTTCGTGTTTGCCAGGCTAGATTTAATTATGAACGGATATACAATACCCTCTCAAAAGTCAGTTGAAGTATTTTGAGCTGTCAAGTTACATTAAGCGCTGTACACACCAAAGCCGGCTCGGCGGCATATGTCAGCAACATTTTGCCTTCGGGCTAGGTTGGCGGCTTCAGTCATTGCAAGTCGTAAAACTTTGCCGGCGGCTCGACATCAGAAACTTATTTGACAGTTAAAATACTAGCACGTTAAAGTAATAGCTGAAATTTCGTCGGACAACTGAGCGCTTACGTACGCTAGCCGTCGGCAAGCCGCCGACATGTCGGCGGGTAACCGCGCGGGCGAAGGTTGCCGACGCTTCTTTCAATATAAGCCGCCGGGATGTATGTGGCTTTGGTGTGTAATGCGCTTTATTATTTATATTCTATTTTTAAATGTTTGAATTGTATTCTATAACGTTTTTAGCCCCGACAAAAACAGAGGTAAGTTTTACGTTTGTATGGGTATATCTGCGTGAATGTGTGTGAATGTCTGCTGCGTGATCAATTGTGTTTTTGATTGACTTAATATCAATTTCCTGCCCATACGTATTATACCAATTTATTTGGGTAGGCGCAAAACGTCCTTTTCCATACTTCCCTATTAGTGATGTTCTTGGTAGCCACCCCTTTTCTAGCTGTATATAGGGGATGATTAAAGAAAACGTATGGACTTTATGAATAATGCAGTTTACAATAGCCCCGATTCTCTTTTTGACAATCTAAGCTACATTAACGCTCAATACATCTTTTTCTTTATACATATTTCATTAAAGAAAGAAATATATTATATTTCATAAAAGGACAGAACATAAAATATGAATTTAGTCCTGTCAAATTAGTCGAGCCTTATTTTTTTTTCGTGGGAAAATCCTCTTGGATCCTCCGTCTGGGAATAACGGAGGGTTATGTCGGACTCCTACCGACTAAAACCCCACTATATCTTCGAGTACCATGAGTCGGGGGCCCGGGAGATACTACTACATTCGCCGCACCCCCGTTTGTTATCAGCCCGCCATCCCTAGCGGGCGCAAACTGGTCAGCGCCTAACGTGTTTTTACCCGACTACGGCAAAGCAAAAGGAGAGTTATATCTTGACAGGCTTTGTATGTATGTATGTATGTATGTTCATTTGTTCCCTCGTAACTTCTAAACTACTTATCAGAATTCGACAAATGACATATCATTCGTCTTAATTGTCCGCTGGTTATAGGCTATATGGGGTTTCACAAAATCTCATGTGGCGCCCTCTAGCGGACAAAACATACAGAGTAAAAAAATAAAGTTAAGATAAATATGCCGTGTTTGGAAAGGCGTAGTCACACGTTACATATAGGTACCTACCTACCGTAGCAGCTTGACAACGTGTGACTGCGGTTTTCCAAACATGAAAATTTATCTCTACGTAGTGAATATTGCTTACTTCAGCATATTATTGTATGACATTATTGTCAATTTACAACGAAGGCATCTTGGTAGAGTCTACTGTGTCCATTTACTTGCAACTACATTAGCAACTTTGTTCAGTTCAGTATTCTGAAAATCTTGTTTTATACTTCTTCAGTGTCGTTTTTTTGTCGTAGTTGGGTTTTAGTTTTTTTACTGTACATATTTTTAATCACGACTAAACTGTCTATGGAAAATCTTAATTTGGCACGACTAAACTAATACTTATTCCTGTCTGTCTCAGTTTAGTTTGTGAACAAGGACATCAGCGACATTATCTGTTCTGTTTTTCTCAGGTGTCTTCGATACGCCCCTTACAAACTACCTACCAGAAAAGATGCTGGATTTCATAAAGCGCATGACACCATTCCCCTCTCGTCTTGGGAAGCCAGAAGAATTTGCGCACCTAGTCACCAGTATAGTCGAAAATCCAATGCTGAATGGGGAGGTCATACGATTGGATGGGGCGCAACGATGGTTTCCGCTGTAGATGTATAGATTTTAAGACTGTTAATAAATGTTTAGGTATTTAGATATGTTGGTTTTTTTTGCTAGCTTGTACATTCCCTCATTTTCCCTAGGTTAATGGCGATTCTGCAGAATAAGAACATATCTTTGTATTTTGTCCTGATTAGTCACAGTTAAAATCTTGAGTGATGCCAATTTTAATCGGCGAATACTTCTGCGAAATTTTTTACGTTTTGGAACGGTATGCAGTTAGGTGGGTTTTATATTGAGGGTACCCTGGCGTCTCAGAGGGTTTTGGCCGTCCGGCTAGTTCAGGTATACCGTACGGCCTCCGCTGAAGCAGCGAGCTTCCATGCCGGTTTGCCGCCATGAGAACTGGAAGCCAAAGTCCTTTTCTACATATGGGAGTGGCGAGAGGAGGCAAAACGGTAACTCCGCTGCCGAGAGATATCACAGTACAGCGGACAGAGCTTCAGCAGAATGTCATGGGGACATGGAGAGTGCGATTGCCGCAACTTAGTAAGTACTGGGCACGCTACAATAGCAGCGATAAGTCCCCTCATTGCATTATGGCTAGAGATGCGCCACCGCCACCTAAACTTACGCCTAACGTAACTCCTTACTAGATAAATGGCTAGCTCGTCGCCCGATAAGGACCAGGCTCGGGTCGACGACGCCTTGTATTCCACGTACTATTCTATGTGACAGGGTACACTAGGACCGTTGTCTGCCAGGGCCGTGAGTTGTTCGAAACAAATACCGTGGCCCCAGGAACTGGTAATGAAGGAATGCGGGTGGGTTATAGTCAGTAAGCCCGACACGCCTATAAGCTCCGCATAGAGCGGGATAAGTCATTTGATGATTTATCTTTCAAAAAAATGGATCAGTCTTGAGTTTGTTGGGCAGTCCTGCGCCAACCTGGAATTAAAATTGTTTTGTCTTCCGATCAATCAAATCAATTTCAAAAGAAAAGAAAAACATATTCAAATCTTTCAAAATTAACTTGGGCATTCACGAAACGAACATGTCCAAGCTTCCGTTACATTCAAAAGTGCATTCGACTGCCACCCGAAATATTTGTTATCACCTCCAAACAAAACCGGCTTAAACGGACAATACCAGCGAACGGCGGAACGGCAATAACTTAATAAATGATTACATATTTATTTCAATCGCTCGGTTTGTTTTCTGAACGGGCCCGGTTGTTTATCATCGCGTTTATTGCTTTATACGCTGTCAAAGTGACAGTTGGCGTGGCGCGACGCGCATGCGCGGTGGGGCGTCGACGCGCGGGAAATACATGTGCGTAGGGATGTGGTCATGTGGCCCTTGTCGATTGATCGGGACATTGGTAGTCGCTCGACTGAGTTATGGTTGGTCGTTAAAATTAAAAGTATGGCAAGGAATGTGGATTGAATGGTTGTTGTATTTATTTTTTGTGATTAATGTGCACTTATACCAGTATCTTTGTACCAAGTACATAATATTCTCTTGTCTCTAAATGTTTTGGTTCTTAAGACTAAAGACTTTCTGTTGCTATTCAAATTTGTGTCATAGAAAAAAATAATATTGACTTCGTCGCTGCAAAAGGCAAAATAAAAAAGAGCGAGGGAAAGCTCCAACTCCATCCTGAAGACCATAGCGGGGAGTTACGAACCTCCTGTATTAGGTGATATTGTTCGAAGATGTATTTGGAACAACAGCCTTATTTCCAAATAGAAATGTTTAGTAACATATGTAAGTATAAGTTATCTTTTTGTCTTTGTTTACTAACCTACATGGATGTTGATTATACGAAATAAAGTTTTTTTTAAAGGTAAACCAGACCGCATGACAAAATTAAGTATATTTTGGTCCAGAGATTCCAGTGGATACTGCGAAAGGCCTCGTACTTACGGTATGTGAGGTTCTCGACACGAAGTAATGAAATGACGTCGAGACATATTTTTTATAAGTTTATATGTAAAACTCAAAAATTAGGATTAACACTGATTTAAAAGAAAACATTGCATTATTAACACAGGGTATACATAGGTACTTTATTATCAAAAGTGCTTAGTAGGCGGCCTCATGGACATTGACCTCGTGACAAGTGAATTCTCTTATGCCGGAAATCGAAACAATTGATGTATGTCCGAGGAACAGTGTCAAAACATTGTTGACGTAACTTGAAACGACGTAAATTGAAACGGCGTCAATTGAATCGACATCAATTGAGACGTCGTAAGTCGAGGACGGCCTGAGTAGTATTACATTGTCATTGTTGTCAGAATTTTCATTCTATCTCTAGAGCTTAGTTTTGTTCGTTCTTGTCAACATTTTCTTTGTGGTCTGTGACACGGTTGTCATTGACCGCGTCCTAGCCGAAAGCGATCATCGCGCTTTATTAAATGAACAATGATATAGTCTCGCGATCAATCAAGTTTTGTATAGTTCATGATTCAGGTAAGACCAGGTACGCACGAGCGCGTTTTTCCAGATTATATCCTCGCACTAGATTTACAACGCAATGCCCAGTGCCTCAATGTAGAGATGAAAACCCAATAACGTACGACATACATAGGGTACGCGGCCGCTGCGCAAGGTGGCGCGGGTTCGATCCCCGCACAGTGCAAGTGTTTGTATGCATGAATATGAATATTTGCACTGGTCTGGTCGTGCCTCGGAAAGCACGTTAAGCCGTTGGTCCCGGTTGCCATACGAACATCTAGAGGCAGTCGTTACGGGTTGTTGGAGCCCTTAAAAAGTCCAACAATTGGTCTAACTGCAATGCTTCGATGTCGCCTCCGGGTTGTGGAGGTCAGACGGCAGTCGCTTCACGGAAAATGTCGAAGTTTAGCCATATCAGCAGTTGGACTGGCAAAGCGGACCCCAGACTCCAAAGCCGAAAAAAAAAAGGCTTCGGATGCGACTGGGATTAACGCTGGGATGATGATGATGATGATGATACATAGGGTACATGGTTTTTGGTGGTATTTGTAGTGTAGTGTGTAAGGCAAACAGACGCATAAATGATCCTTTTTTATAGGTACTTAACTAAATACATAAAAGTAAATTTAACCTTCTGCAAAATCTTCCCCGATAAATGAATATTTTTAATCACCTACGTTTGATTTAGGTTCGTCAAGATAATAGCATGTCAAATAAATGCTAAATGCTAATTACACGCAACTTCAGCTCGCAACTCCCTACCGGTTACCGGTTACAGCCGAGCGCAAGCGTTAACTAGATTCGGTAATCTTAGGTCCGTATTACAGAACGTCACTCAAAACTCAAGCTCTACTTAAGTCTCGTTTGAAGCTTTTTGATTGGTTGAAACTAGTTTTAAGTAATGTTTAAACAGAGATCAATGCTTGAGTTTCCTTCTGGAATGCGGACCTTAGTGCGCTATAGTCACACGCGGTTTTTTGTCAACTATACTGTACATTTTACCAGTGTCTACTGCGTGGTTTATTAGAGATAAGTCCCCGTTTATACTTTAATTGGTGATTAGGGGAGTTCATACATGTTCCGCGAGATTTCCATGGGCAGCTGCCTCCGCCTGCCCTCCTTAGATGCGCCCATGCTTCTCACACTTAAGCTCTTCGGTACAGCCAATTTAAAACCTACTGGCAAGTGGCAATAATATATCAAAGTATAGCTACAACATACTGAACGTACCAGTTTTGTTAGGTAATACCTTGAAGATATACAATTAAACACATCAACAATGTCTAGGAATATTACACGAAAGACTTCTTAACTTAAAAACCATTTATATTATAAAAAATAAAAAAATAAAATTCTTTTGCTTCTGTTTTCGAAATAAATAAAAAAAGACAAAAAGACATTTTGAAACAAAAGAATATCGATTATTCCAATTTGGCGGTCGAAAAGTTAGTTCAAGTTACATTTAACAGTGAAGTTTTGAAAAATTAAAAGCGATCACACGCTCTCTTTATTCCAATTTAAACTTGTGTTACATTAATTGTTGTCACGTCGACATTTCACAAGAGAAGACCAGATTAGAGCTTTAGACACGTTGGAAGCTGGCGTATACAACGCGTGTTTGCTGAATTCGGCAAACCAGCCAAAATGTAATCTCAAGGTTATGGCCACGTTATCGTGCTACAGGCGATGTTGCTGAATTTCTGAAGATTCAGGCAGATATCGCATCACCACTCTTAGACATGACTGTTTTCTTCAAAATATCGCTGGGAGACAACCCAATATAACGGCTATGCAAATGATCCAAAGGCCACGGTAAGGACAGGCGAATAATGATGAATGGTGAAATGATATCCATTAAAAGATCGTAACTTAAGCCAAGGCCACGGTAAGGACAGGCGAATAATGATGAATGGTGAAATGATATCCATTAAAAGATCTTAACTTAAGCCAAGGCTGCCCAACCAAGTTTGTAGGAGGGCCATAATTTTGATTCTGTGTCAGCCTGCGAGCCACTTATTATACAATTTGCCTACAGTTATGGTGGATACGTAGCTGTTAATATCCTATGAAACTTTAAGTACAAACAGTTGTGGTATTGTTTGAATAATTAACCTAAGCAAAACTTAAATGATGCCTTTCAAGAGGCTTGTCTTTATTTTATTTTATTCTAACAACAAATTTATCAATATCGTTAGTCGAATATCATTAGAAGCAGAATATTTTTATTTCAACTTAACATAAAACTTTTTATTTTTGTTATCAAAAATCTATCGCCAGCTGATAGCTTTTGGCGGGTCGATGAAGAAGTTGAAGTATGAAGTGTTACAAAACTACCCCATAGACTTCATGTCTTGAAATATGTTATCAAAAAACTATCGCCAGCTTATAGCTTTTGGGGGGTCGATGAAGAAGTTGAAGTATGAAGGGTTACAAAATTACCCCATAGACTATGAAGTCTATGGGGTAATTTTGTAACACTTCATACTTCAACTTCTCTACTGTTTCGTTCAGACATGAGTCTGGAAATATGTTATTAAAAACTATCGCCAGCTTATTGCTTTAGTCGGGTCGCTGAAGAAGTTGAAGTATGAAGGGTTACAAAATTACCCCATAGACTTCATGTCTTGAAATATGTTATCAAAAATCTATCGCCAGCTTATAGCTTTTGGCGGGTCGATTCTAATTCGTTGGCGGGCCACATGGTGGCCGGTGGGCTTAAGCTATTTCAAGTACATACTTCTTAGTTTAAATGCCTTAAGATAGGTAAATAAATAAAACCTAAGTCCATCCTTATTACGGAAGAGAATTATGCAAACTGTATCCTTATTGCAGTCTTAGATAATTATGTTTAATGCAAAGTATATCAAGAAGGTGTAAAATTGTGGGAGATTATTTTAAAATATATGTGCTATAAAAACTACACGTGCAAAAAACATGTAGAAGGCATTGTTTTTTTTATGGATTTCTAGTCGTTTTATGCCTAAGATGGACACTGGATCCACATGTCCGAAAATCCATACTAGGCCTAACGAAATTTATAGGCCTAGGATGGATTTGTAGGGTGTTTCGATCCATCTTAAGGTGGATTTTTTGAGACGCATAAACGGAATGAACAGTTTTAGATTCTCAAATGATTTCTAAAATGCAAATCACCATAGTTAACCATATTAATTGCTGTAATTGACTTATAGCAGTGACAGAAGCCAATTTTTCTGTTAAGCTCCGTTTACACGATGCAATCTTATTGTGTGTCATTTGCAAAACATCATTATCAACCTTTTTACCGTCCCACTGCAGGGCACAGGTCTCCTCACATACAAAGAAGGATTGAGCGTAATCACCACGCTTGCTCAATGCGGGTTGGCGATTTCAGACTTAAAAGTCCAGGTTTCCTCAAGATATTTTCCTTCACCTTGTAAACAGACATTGGTGTCCAAGATGTTCTTAGAAATGGTACTTTCCTGACCTGGAATCTAACTTGCACACTTATACTTGAGAGGCTGGAATTTTAACCATTAGGCCACCACGACACTTTTGCAAAACATATCGTAGATTAATTATTCAAAATGAAAAAAAGCAAAATTGTTTATTTCAAATTAACCATCACACAATTATCATTACTTTTGAATAGTCTTTGTCAGTCAGTCCAAGATAAGTGAAGCTAAATTGCACGTTCCAAAGCGTAGATATCTATGGAGAAGAACGTGCAAGAAACTCCATGGACACTCTTTTAAAACCATAATAATTCTGTTTCTTCGTTACATATTTATGTTGCTTTTATCATGTGAGCACAATGTATAATTATAAAAATTAATTAAAATATAGAAAATGAATTAAGCCCACTGGCAGCTAAGAGATGACCAGTCTCCACTAATTGCCCCCGTCGCGCGCATCAGCCCCACTTAGCTCAACCATTTTGAAGGGAACCAAATGACCCAACAACACGCGCCACCATCAGCAAGACATTTGAGTGAGCATGACAAACTCTCAACTGCCAATCTCGTAATGTCAAACAAGTTATATATATATATATATATATAAAACAAACCATAGTCCATGGTGCCTCACATTCACAAACTTGAAAAGTGCTTTTACATTATATTCACATGTAGATCTTCCAAGAGGATACTGAGAGTTTAGACTTGTAATGGTTACTACTTTTAGACGTACCTACTTAACTAGCGAAATGTACAGTAAGTATATTTAATTCTTGTCGACTTATGCTGCTAAGACTCAAATATTCTTCGACACGAATTTGTTTTCCTGTATATAACTTGTGTTTCATAATACCGTATCAATGAGTAAACTTAAGTAGGTACTTAATGTGTAACATGTTTTGTAATGCCGTACCAATACAAAACATGTTACACATCAAGTACTTAAGTTCGCGGTCGAACCACTCCAGGAGGGTGACCATGGTTCTTTGCCCGATCCTTCAGGGAAAACGGACATATTATGATTTTTCTTTATTATCCAATTATTGTCCAGCGTTGTCATGAAAGTTTATTGCAGCGTCATGTGACACAGAGCAGTAAAAATTCTCATTAATGTTTAGGGATGTTTCCTGGGTAAAAAAATGATTCTATTTAGTCCGTCATTCAGATTATAGAAAAATATTGGATACGTATATTTTGTTTTATCAAATCAATAAAAATTGACAAATTGAAAAGGCATCAAAGATCAGGAGGAGTGGAAGCCGGTGACGTCACTCGTTGCTAAAAAGTGTAGCAAGGAGTGACGTCACACGAGTTTTCAACGCAGTGTATCTGTGTCTTCATTTTTCGCTTATATGAAAAAAGAAAAAATACTTGTCTAGTTTTTTTTGGAAATCTGACTGACGGACTAATTAGTTTTTTTTAGTAAACTACCCTAATCATTTCAAAACCAATTGCTAAACCATTGCTCCATATATTAGGAAAATGTGTTTTCTCAACAATGTAGCACGGGAGACGTGGCACCTTGATACGAATTTTACTTAGACCCAATAAAAGACGATGTAATGATAGTTACATCCAATTAAATAACTATAATATATTCAATATATATTCAGTTGTTACATACAAATTAACCGATAGATTTAATCCAAAACGTATTAGAGCCTATTTACTAAAAAATGAAATTTGTATCAATGTACCCCCACATACGGGGTACATTAGTACATAGACTGGCACTATGGGTCAGATTGCTAAAAATCAAAACATTGATGAGCTTGTTTAAAAATCAAAACAAATGCCTATCGCCTGTAAGTTCCCGACACCCACTGAACCCGTACACGGTAATAAAAAGAAATTCAAGACAATAATAATACTTTATGGTCCCTGTTCAATTTATGTAATCATAAGCGCTGCTATTGTCCAGGGGCACATAAATTTAACAAGGGATTCAAATACAGTCGTTACCAAATCGTATCGTATCGTATCTGTTTACGGAGCTAAGGTCTGTGTTCACTGGGATTATTGTTTATTTATTAGGTTAGCCAACAGTTATGTACACCATTACATTTATGGAGTACAATTTTACAAAAAATACATTTGTAGGGTAAGGTGGTACACAGTGGTTAACTTTTTTTTCTGATCCTTTTAATTCGGGTTCGGCTTATGTTAGAATATTGTATTTGATACCAAATTGTAGCCAGTTTATCATAGTTTAAGAGTATATGTTATTTTTTTTAAATAGTGTGATAATAATTTACATACAAGAGTTTTAAAAAAAATTGGAAATTGATCCACTGTGTACCGTGAGGTTTCTACAGTGGCTCATCCTAAAGTACACAATGGATCATGTAGTACACAGTGAATAATTAGGTGTAGACCTCAAAAATTAAACAAAAGATATACTTCATAAATCAGTTTTATTCGATTTTGAAAAAAACAAACAAAATATAGTATCAACAAAAAAATTCAACAATCAATAATTCAAAAATTGAACACAATAACAGCATCGTAATAAAAATACAGTCTTCTTTGGTATTCAACTAAATGTAAGAAAAAGGATCAAAAATATATTGTAATGAAATTCAACCACCTCGGTAAGGTTATATCTATAACATACTTAATATTGAAATCGCCAAACACGCGGAGTAGAGTCTAACTAAGACAATCAAATTATGACACGCTGAAGTTTTTGGACTGTCTTATTAGAAGTCTCATCGAGATTATAAATTCATGTCCCTTCTGCAAATTTTGGGTTTCTTTCGTACAATTGTTCGAGGTTTTTGTAAAATGTTTCGAAGGTAGCTTTGCCAAAAGCGGTCGCTTTGGCACGACTTCATGGTCTATGGCCCAATGGTTCATGGTCAATGGATGAATGGTGCATGGACTTGATGGTTCTAGTTTTCGAAGACGGACATCTCTGTGTCTACGCCTAAAGTTCTGCAGCCATTCCTTCCCAACCATTTCATTTTCTATCCAGTTTCGCCATTTGGTATGCGACTCGTCGAGAACCTTTCTCAGTCAAACCATAAAATTATCAAGGAACAATACCTAGAAGTAATAATTCTTTGTGTTCTTTTTCTTGCTCTTTATTGAAGATCTTGTTGACCTTCTCAAAGTAGTAAAAGGAATTTTATATCTTATTGATGCCTTTCTTTCTTATGGTCATACCATGGTACTTATATGTCGCAAAGCTTCCAACATGCCTTCTTGGGTGTGGTCTCCAATAGACCGAGGGTTTTTAGGGCCGAGGCATTCTGTTACTATAAGATTAAATGATAAAAACAAGTGACATAACCTTAATTAAATAACACACAAGGTACACAGTGGCTCATGATTCACTGTGAACCATAGTGGAATGATCCACTGTTAACGCGGACGCCATTTGAAATTAAACATCATAGTCACATTACTATAATCTACAAATCCAGAGACATTTTCATGCAAAAACACTCTTGAATATGCCTACTATAGGAATACTTTAAAAAAAAACCGGCCAAATGCGAGTCGGACTCGCACACCGAGGGTTCCGCCGTACAAACGTAGCGGTTTACAATTTATGACGTACTAGCTTTCCGCCAGCGGCTTCGCCCGCGAGTTCGGTTATATCGCGCTGTTTAAATTACCCTCGGGAACATCAAATTTTTCCGGGATAAAAGGTAGCCTATGTTCTTTCTCAGGGTCTAAAGAATGTCTGTGCCAAACTTCATCAAAATCGGTTGAGAGGTTTAGGCGGGAAAGCGTAACAGACAGACAGAGTTATTTTCGCATTTATAATACTAGCATTGATTTAGAATTTTTCACAGTTTAGAGGCAATTAGATTTAAGAAGTGTTTGATATAAATTTCAACTTTAATATCTCTACGCGTTCATGTGAAAAAGGGTAGGTAGTAAGATTATAATTATTAAAAAAATATTTCATGTCATGTAAGCAAAAATAATATTTTAATATTTTATGTAACTTCAAATTTATCATTTTCACAATTTTTCCTTTATCTGTCTGTACTATAATATAACGTTGCTTCGTGCCGAATTTCAAGATTTTGAGTTCACGGGAAGTACCTTGTAGGCAAAGAGATTTAAGATATATAGAGAGGGCATGTGTCATAATGGCATAGAAAAACTGTGATCCCATGGCTCAGTTCCGCCATCTAGTACAATATAGCAAAATTAGATCGACAATTGGAGACATCAAATAGTAAAAAACTTTTTTGCAAAAAAACAACCGACTTCCAAAAACCACTACAAAGTGAAAAATAACTAATTTCGGAAGTCGGTGTCTTTGGTTTTGTATATATTCGTTTTTTGACACCGACTTCCGAAATTAGTTATTTTTCACTTTGTAGTGGTTTTTGGAAGTCGGTTGTTTTTTTGCAAAAAAGTTTTTATTTTACACTTTTTAGTTGTTAAAAGTACTATGTATTCAGTTGAATCCGGTCAGACTGCAAGCTGACGCAAATATAGTTGGGAAATGACGTAATTTTGTTTACTTTAATTTTTACACGTAAGTATTCCCTCAACTGCCTATGGTCTTCATCATCAAATTTACTGCAGACCGTTATTTTAACCCAATGGGTGCAAAGGTCTCATCAATATAAATGAATGAAGTCCAACCACAAAGTAGCTACTGTAAAACGTTGAGGAGTTCCCGGAACTGGCCCTTGTCTTCATCATCAGAGCTCTTATGACAGTCACAACCCATCTAGGTGTAAAGTTCTTATCAATACAAATTAATCGAGCCCAAACACAAGGTAGCTGCAGCTGTGAATTGTTGAGGAGTTCCTTCGACTGTCTCCCGGCTCCATCATCAGATCTACTCCAGACCTTTATTAAATTGTAGTGCTTTAAAATACTTAATGAAAATGCTAAGAAATGCACTAGTCGCCCCTGCAATTTATGAAAGTTCCCCTTGTTTTCTCTGGTCTTCCACCATCAAACCCTGATATCCTTATCATGGGACCACTTTGGGAACGTCTTCTTTCCAAGAGAAAAAGAATTATCAAAATCGGTTCATAAACGACGAAGTTATGCGCGAACAAACATAAAAAAAGCATATATACGGTCGAATTGAGTAACCTCCTCCTTTTTGAAGTCGGTTAAAAATGAAATAAGTTTATATAAAATATATTCAGCTATTGCCCGGTAGGTGGCCAGTGTGGTCTATGTTGCCACATCCGATTTAATACCCTAGTATAGTTCAAATCGGGCAAATAAATATTGAAAAGTAAACAAATTAAGTGAAACTTGTCTTGTACAAACAAAAACTGTTTTAGAATTTTATTCGCTACTATTCATTTACCGTGACACCGTCTATTGGCATTTTAAATGTTTTATGCTTACGAATTATTTTAACGCTCAGTTTATTGCGATTTTTGAATGTAACAGACCTTTTAGGCCATAAAGCGCATTTTGTTTTGCAATTTTCGTTTGCATTTCGTTTTTAGCAAAATTATTCTTTTTACACGTTTGTTTGCAAATATTTTTAAATGGCAATGCAAAAACTGTGGTAGGGTTTGTATCATTTCGATATAAAGTTATCGATAATATTCAAAGAAGTTACTACGACGATGTTTTGTCGCATTATGATAGCTTGAAACAAAAAAATAGGAAGCAGAATAATTATGGGTAATTTTAAGTTTACAAGTTTCTTATTTATATAATTCTTTTAATATAATAGGCGTTAAAGTTTAAAATTGCCGATTAGTACTGAAAATCTAAATAATTGCTTATTTTTAAATTTTTAAATAATTCATTTTTAATCAATATATAGTAGGGTCGTTTATGCCTTTGTGATAGAACTCTGAGGATCTAGACTGCACAAACTGTGTGAAAGCAAAACTGCCTCCTGGGAAGAAAACTTCTTGTCACGTAGATAATTGTCCAAATCACGACAAAAATGTTAGTCTGCTGGAGCAAGACCTTTACCAGATACGTACGCCATTATCTTTAAAAACGGCAAAAAAATCACGGTTATTGTATGGGAGCCCGCCTTCAGTATTTATTTTATTTTAATTATTTATTTGTAATTTGAATATATAACCAAATATTCTGTGAACATTTTAAGCGTCTATCTGTTTCCGTTATTAATATGGAGCAAAAAACAGCAAAAATTCACGTTTGTTGTATGGGAGCCCCCTTAAATATTTTATTATTTTTATTCTTAGTACTTGTTGTTATAGCGGCAACAGAAATACTAACACAATCTCTGGAAATTACAACTGTCTCGCTATTATGGTTTATGAGATACAGCCTGGTGATAGACGGACAGACGAACAGAGAAGTCTCATGAATAGGGTTCGTTTTACCTTTTAGGTACGGAATCCTCAAAATCACAAAGTAGCTCGCAATCATTGTACTACATATACGTACCTACATATATTATGAATATATTTCATTATTAATAAGTTATGTAATCTATGTACTTATCCACTTAACCGTAAATTTTATTCCAATTTTTACGGTTAAGTAGAAAAGTACTGAAATTAATAACTTACTATTTCATTTCTAATACAAGGTACCGATTCTTTTTTTTTTAAATTTGATCGACAAGTCTTTCCAAAGTAGATAACTTCTCTTTTAAAATGCATTGAGCATAATTTCGACGAATGAGACGGAAGCCAATTTTCTTCTCTACGGTCTATCTGGACAAATCGTATCCACTTTTTCCCTACAACATTATTTTTATTCGGAAACCAAAAATAACAAAAACCTAGATAAATGAATAGTAATTGTTCATTCAATTTTGTTTATTAATATGATATGATTATGTTTAAATAGAGTTAATAATAAATAAACTTGAAATACTTATAGTAATATTTTAAGTTTATTTAGCTATATTTTAAATGTCAATAAAATACAACAAAATGTATTCAACTTAATAAGTATTATCGATAACTAAATCGATAAACAACATTACTACATCTCTACAAGAAAATAGTAAAACTACTCAACAATAGAGGGCGCTCATTACAATAATGGAAAATTTTCTAGAACTATTTAAGATTTTTTTTAAAATTTGAATTGCAGACGAAATATAAATAATTCATAGAAAAACATTCCGGAGTTAGGTCCAGTCGTTTTACTATAACGAGATGTACAGTAACACAAAGCGCAACATGGCATATTTCCTTAGAAAATGTTTATTCTTGGTGGACACAAATTACGTCCTGACGCGCAGACTAGACTCAGCGCCTTTTAAAAAAGTCGATAAAAGTATTGGCTTACGATTTTGTTCGTGATGTCCTATCTATTGTAAATATAATTTTAATGTCTTTGCTTGTAGGTTTTGATTCCCTAACGTGTGACGGAAATTCGTCTAAGGTGTCGGTATAAACTGCTGTATCTTTTGATCGCTTTAACGTAGAAGTTTGATTTTTTCACTGCTTAAAGGGACAATAGACCTAGGTATTTAGAATAAATTTCAATTTGATACCTTTATTAGTTCGTGAGAAATAAGGTAGTAAGTTTCGTTTTATTAAAATATGTTTATTATATTATATAACTAAAAAAATGTGATTTTCGCAATTTTTCCTATATTTGCATTATATGACAATCCTTCATGCCAAATTTCAAGATTCTGAGTTTACGGGAAGTATCCTGTAGGTTTTGATTCCTTTGCGAGTGTCGAAAATTTGTTGAAAATATCGACATATCGGCTGTATCTTTTGATTGGCTTGGCTTAGAAGTTTGATATTTTCACAGCTTAAAAGGACAATAGACCTAGGTATTTGGTATAAATTTCAATTTGATAACTTTATTCGTTCGTGAGAAATAAGGTAGTAAGTTCCATTTTATTAAAATATGTTTATTATATTATATAACTAAAAAATGTGATTTTCGCAATTTTTCCTATATTTGCATTATATGACAATGCTTCATGCCAAATTTCAAGATTCTGAGTTTACGGGAAGTATCCTGTAGGTTTTGATTCCTTTGCGAGTGTCGAAAATTTGTTGAAAATATCGACATAATCGGCTGTATCTTTTGATTGGCTTGGCTTAGAAGTTTGATATTTTCACAGCTTAAAGGGACAATAGACCCGAGTATTTCATGTGAATTTCAGCTTGATACATCCACGCGTTCTTGAGATAAAGGGTCTTGACAGACAGACAGACAGACAGACAGACAGACAGACGGACAACAAAGTGATCCTATAAGGGTTCCGTTTTTTCCTTTTGAGGTACGGAACCCTAAAAAGAAATATATCTAAGGAAAAATAGTTAGAACAGTGCAAATCTTACCTTCAAACTGATTTTTTTTTCGGCAAAAACCGAAAACAGTGCTTCATTCAAACAATTCGTGTCGTAGGCACTACGCAACTGGATTGAACTCATTCGG
The DNA here is from genome assembly GCA_017933935.1 of Sesamia nonagrioides. NCBI lineage: Eukaryota > Metazoa > Arthropoda > Insecta > Lepidoptera > Noctuidae > Sesamia > Sesamia nonagrioides. The sequence continues at coordinate 330,559 of JADWQK010002132.1, read as the reverse complement.
GCTGTGAGACCTACCAACGAGTGGAAGAGACGTGTGTATATCTCTGTTAGTTTCGCGTAGATAGCTGGTGCGCCACTGTTCCTGCTATAACCACTGTGTACCACCTTTTTTTTTTTTTTTTGTTTACGCTGTGGGAATGCATTTACGCACCTTACCCCGAAGGGCGTGTGTGGGACTCGCCCAGCCGTAGCTGGGAATACCCACTAAACCCACAGCGGCACTCCGGCATCGCCATAGTGGCGGGGGAGTGGGAAACTAGCGCAGCCTGAGCTACCTCTCCCCCGCCGGCGAAACCCGCCTAAAAAGGCGGGCCCTCAATTGCCCCTCCCAGGGAGGGGCCGTGGCTCCCACGTGGTGAGCGATGTAAGGCGGGCGTCGGCCTCACGCCCGCCGCTCACCTCAGGGAGGGAGAAAGCGGGCGAAATCCCGCCTTCTCCTCCCCCTACGCCGCCTGCGGAGCTCCGGAGCGAGGGGATCCTCCTCCCGCTCGCGCTCCGCTGCCTCCTTCTGCGACATCACGACCTCGCAGAAGGAAGCCATCGCCACCCAAGCCTCCTCGCTCCCCACCATCGCTCTGACGATGGCGGGCAGCGAGAGGTCCCGTCCAACCGCCGTGACAAGATCGCGGCGCGACACGGCCCACGACGGGCACACCGCGAGGGTGTGTTCCGCCGCGTCCTCCGCCGCGCCGCAACCGTGGCACGACGGTGTCTCCTCTCGTCCTATCCGGTGCAGGTACCTGCCGAAGCAGCCGTGACCGGAGAGTACCTGCACCAGACGGAAGGAGAGGAACCCGTGACGCCTGTCGAGCCAGTCCTCCAGGACCGGCCCGATGGCGTCGAGGGTACGGCGGCCGAAGACGGCGGAGGCGAGGTCCCGCGTCCACTCCTGGACAAGAGCGACCCTCGCCTCCCGCCGGACGGCCTCCCTCAATTCAGGGGCCGGACGCTCGCCCAGCGCCCTGCGCCCCGCCGTCCACTCGTACACTCTGGCGAGCACCCACGCCTCGAGCTCCCAAGGCGGGGTGCCCGCCAGAGCGCATGCCGAAGCGAAGCCTACCGTGCGGTAGGCCCGCGCTGCCCGCTGGGCGATGGCCCTTTGGGGCGCCCGAAGAGCGGTGGCATTCTCCCTCCTATGGAGGGAGTCCGCCCAAATGGGGGCCCCATAAAGGGCCATACTCCGCAGTATGCCGGCGTATAGACGCCGGCACCGCATGCTTGGCCCTCCCATGTTCGGCATGAGCCATGAGAGGGCGTCCGCAGCTTTCAGCAGGCGCGTCGACAGCCCGCTAAAGTGCGGGCCGAAGCGCCACCTGCTGTCCAACGTGAGGCCCAGATACTTCATCTGGGCCTCGACCCCGACCCTGACGCCCTCCACAAAAATGTGGGCGTCATGTGGGGGGCGCTGCCGGGGGCCGTGGAAGAACACGGCCTCCGTTTTGTGCAGCGCCACCCTCAAGCCCAGGCGGCGGATCCTTCCGGCCACTAAGGATCCGCCTGTGTACCACCTTACCCTAAGTGTAATAACTACTTACTGACTAACACAACATGCACAAAAGCTGTTAACATTCAATATTAAACGATATTAAATTAAAACAGTAAAACAAGAAGTATTAATTAAAAAAAATATTAAAAGCAGGATTATATTAATTAAAGAAAGTAAATTAATTAATTCATTCTTAAGATTATATACAATTATTATGACTCAATTTAATTTTATTTTAAGAAGCTCTCAGAACACAATTGAAGAATTGATTTAATAAATTTCCCGACGGGGTCATGGTGTACTCGTATATCGATTACTTCCACGCAGCTGTTAATAATCTTGCATAATCGAGGAATAGCTGAGTTTGCACCAAGGACGGTTCTACGCAGAGGTGGATAAAGGGGGGTAACGTTATCACGTGGGAGTCTGGTAGGGGCACGGAATCTAAAAAGGCCAAGCAATGTTGGGCAGTCAATTTTATTTGGGATGTAACTTATTTTGGCTGCTGTGGTGTTGCGATGAATCTTTTGTGTGTCCTGTGTCGCTACCATGAGTTTTCATTATCGATCATACGCATCGACCGCGTTTGGCGCTCTCATTGGTTGAGAGTTCTTACAACCATGAAGCGGGCTAATCGATGAGTCAAACGCGGTCGATATCGACGATCGAGCCTTCGTAATGAAAACTCATAGTAGCTACACTAAAGTCAGCCGACTTATTCCTTATGAAAATGACCGTGAATACTTGGAGCAGTGAGGTGTCGTTTAAGCTGACACTATTGACAGCTCATTTCATTCACTTTACTGAAGTTTTTAAGGTAAGGGTATTGAGGCATATTTACACGCTGTTAAGTAGCAAGTGTATAATTGTCAAGTGATTAGTGTTAAGTGCGCCCGTTTACACTTTGATTTTACTAATCACTTGACACTTGAACTCTTGCTACTTAACAGCCACTACTTGCTACTTAAATTAACCATTAGAGATTAAGGTCCGTATTCCAAAAGGAAACTCAAGCATTTAAAACTAGTTTCAACCAATCAAATGGCTTGAAACGAGACTTAAGTAGAGCTTGAGTTTTGAGTGACGTTCTGTAATACGGACCTAAGTCAGGCGGATTTATCAGTCTGTGTTAGGTCTAGAGCCACAGTTTGAAAATTCAACTCAGAGTAAACACTTATGTTTTGTATGCAGCGGTAAAGAAAATTTCGAACATTGCAACATGATAGGTTTTATTAAAATTGAACTCTCAGAAAAAAAAAAGAATAACGATGTATTCCTAAAAAAAAAATATCACATACCAGCCCATTCTAAGTGCCATAAAAACTTTACTGTACTAACTTAGACACTTGAAGTGAGTGACAACCACCTCAGTGGTCAAAAAACTTAGGCAGCAAGCCTACAGAAAGGGTTGAAAGAAACTACCGCCCATAGAAATACCTTTACAAATATCAAAGCTTTGGAACAAACATCAATAAAATGTATGTAAAAGACAAACGGCCCAAGATCGTAAAGACACAGAGCAGAAGGATTCAGAAGGACTACTCAGTCACGACAATGCTACGCTAAAATGGAATGCTAAAAATATTTGTTTCACTCGTCTTTTTAGTAACTTAGTTTAGTTTTGAGATGTTCCTGTATCTACGAGTCACAATAAATATTTTTCTTTCTTTCTTTCTTTTGTCACGTCTTAGCCCAGCACCCTAATTGCGTAACACACAGTTGGAATCATTACGAAGCAAATTGCCAATCCATTGCTTCATATGTTCGAAAATGTGTCTCCTCAAAACGTAATAACGCAATGAACGTTGTTGAACTGTCAAAATTAAACCCATTGCTACCGATAGTGTATTACGCAATTACTCTACAGGTTCATATTGGTAATTCTTTTCGTGCAATGGATTTTAAACGCAATTCTTAACGCCGAGAGTTGACAATCCAATAGGTTGATTTCGCCGCGCTGGAATGCGCTCTGCTGAATTCTCAGCTCTGCTCAACACCGAGACTGGTCCTGGGCTTACACTCACAAGTAATAATAACCAGTGTTTGTTTAGACGACGCTAATCTTTGGTTGCTTCGTCGAACCTACATCGTAGAAATGGTGCTTAAGCCGTCACGAAGTCTCAGATGCACCAGGAACTCCCGTCCAGTCGTAATCAGTCATCGTCATCGTCAGTCATCCGTGGCAGTCTCCGTGTCCGTGACATAGCAGACAGCAGGATGGTCGCCTACCCTGGTACGGTCACGTCTTATGAAAACCGGCAGGTTATGTGGGTAACAAATGTCTTGTTACGGCGCCTCCGCCGCGCCGGGCCGGAACAAGCGGGGTAGACCAAAGAAGTGCTGGCTTGACGTTGTAAGAGATGACATGCGTGCCAACAATCTGACAGCACAGGATGCTAAAGATCGCGCGAAATGGAGGAGATTGAGTAGGAAAGCGGACCCCGGGCTCCAACGCGAAAGCTGCGGATGCAACCGGGAGTAAGCGCAGAGATGATGATGACGTAGTCTTTGGTTGCTTCGTCGAACTTAGATCGTGGAAATGGTGCTTAAGCCGTCACAAAGTCTCAAACGCAAACTATTATTTATTTCAATTAAGCAAACTGCAAGCAGTTCTCAAATGTCACGAAAAGAAGATGAAACTAGCAGCTAATAGGCAGCTAATAAAGTAAATAAAAGCGTAAAATAAGGCGTAGTTAGGTTCTATGGAGAAGAACGGACAGTGTACCCTGTGGGTACTGTTTTTAATCAAAATAATAATAATAAATAAATAAATATATACGGACAAATCACACAGATTGAGCCAGCTCCAAAGTAAGTTCGAGACTTGTGTTACGGGATACTAACTCAACGATACTATATTTATTAAAAATACAAATATAGATAATCATCCAAGACCAAGGACAATCAGGAAAAGATCGTTTTCCATCATAACTTGGCCGGGGATCGAACCCGGGGCCTCCACGTTTCAGGCAGGCGTTTTGACCGCTGCGCCACGGAGGACGACAAATAAATATTGTTACAGAATATTCGTTAGATCATTCATGGTTGTTTCTGTGACCTCATTTGTGACCCCCTGGGGCCAATGTTTCGAATATCTAACAGTGATCAGTAATGTTCATTGGCCATATCAATCATCGTCATATTTTTGGAGATGTCGGTTATAATAGCGTATTTCGTGTTGAGGCTGGATAGGTATGTGTTGGTTATAACCCAAACCCATGCTTGGCATAATCAGTCTATATCTTCTTCTGATAGACGTTGTGCCGAAACGTTGATAGCCGGTTCAAGCACCTGAAACAGAGAGAGCATTCGAACACGGTACGCGGTCAGGTTGTTTACTCCCTCTGTAGCCCCATAGTATGAGCGCATGACATTTTCATTGATGGATTGTGTCCATCTCATGCGCTGCACACTTCCGCCGGGAGCTAGGACCCTGTCAGAAGACGATGAGCCTCGAGGTCCTAAGCAGTCCGGTGGCCGGTGTCCTCCCCGACGGCGAACAGGTGGTGGCGTCGTCGGCGGAGAGAAATACTCGTCGCTCGAGCTCGACGCGACGGCCGCGGCCGGGGTCGTCACAGCGCTTACAGTGGCGCTGGAGTCCGGCGGCGGCGAGGCGGAGCTGAGCAACGAGTCCGGAGATGATAGGTGTGCACGTCGAGCGGTAGATCTTGTCAACATATTTTCACATTTCCAAATTTCTTGTTGTTAGGTGACATGTTCTGTCATCCTGTCTTGTTTGTGTTGAATTGGTTGTTGTGGTGTTCCTACTACTGGAGAACAGGCTTTCTCCGAGAGGGAGTGGTCCATAATCCACCACGGGCTCAAGGCGGGAGAACACATTGGAGAAGGCCTTTATTTTTTTTTATTTTAAGACATGTCAGTTTCCTCGAAATGGTTTCCTTAATCGTTTTAAGTCCAGTAATAATGAAATTTACGTAAAATAAAGCGATTTTTGGGTTTAAATCGACCTACAACTCAACTTACAATAAGCATTGTGTTGTAAAAAATAATTTATTGTCCATCAGATAGATTTATAAAAAATATTGAACACGTATTTTTTATTTTTTCTTTCATTCAAATATTTAGGAAGATATATTTATTTGAAATGGCGCATGACGTCATGCCGTGGTACAAGATATACCACGGCGTGACGTAATTAGCCCCCACTCCGTAACTCTAATACGCTATATCTCAGTAGTTTTTGGTAATTTCGACAAAATAAAAAATACGGGTCTTAATTTTTTTTTATTTGATTTTCATACGTTGGATACATCCCTATTGTTAAAAAATAGAAAATGAAATTACTACTGTCTTGTTTTGTATCTTTTGTTAAAGAACGTTTGAATAAAAATCCGTCTCAACATTTTTTTTACGAATGCATCTTTTGAACGTCTCCACATAGTGGCAAAGTGTTCTTAAGAATTAGATTTTATTTTGCCCTTTATTATCCTTGTGGCGTATTTTATTTACTGCCAGTGCTAACATGTTGGCTTATGCCTCAAGGTTGGCCTGTATTTTAGTGAATGTGATTTTTAAATGGTCGCTCGTTAGGGGTTTAATATGACCGATTTCTTGAAGTGTTCGACGCAGTTGGCGAAATAAAATTCTCAAACGTGCTGATACCGGTTCGATATGGATAAGTCTTTTTTTTTATGGGCAAACGAAGGTCGTTGTTTAAGAAACTAATTGGATGGTCTCCAAACTTAGAGAACTTTATTTTATTTAGATTGCTTCGTTAAGAATACAACTTAACTGTATTACGGATGTTGTATTAACCATTCACTGTAAAGGCCCCAATTTCACCTATTTACACAGTTCTGTCTGTTTTTAGTGCCGGCCAAGATATAATTTATTTATTTATTCTTTCGCACATGACATGTACAGAGGCGGACTTAATGCCTTAGGCATTCTCTACCAGTAAACCACAGGTGGTGAGGAGATAAGAAGGTAGGTGCTTTAGCTTGAAAGAAAATTGTAAAGAAAAAAAAAGCCCTTGACACTATTAAAAATACTTAAATAAGCTAAATATACATACATACTATTACCAAAATATATACTTATAATACATACATAAAAAAACTATAATTTGGGAGAGGGGTGTAGTAATAACTCTACGCTAGTTGTTGCGAAAATAACTCTGCAATTTCCGCTTAAATGCAAACCGACTGGCGGCCATCCTGATATCAAGAGGAAGCGCATTCCACAGAAGAATGGATTGAATGTGAAATGAAGAATGAACAAAGTCAGACGTATGTGAAGGACAGAGTAAGAGGGGATTGTTAGAAGAACGCAGGTTCTTAGAGTGTGAAGAACATAAATATTGGAAATGAGTCACAAGATACGAAGGAGGAGTGGGTGATTTAAGAAGGGAGAAAAGTGTGGTCAAGGCTCTCAAATTTCTTCTCTGACGAATGGGCATCCATTTCAGTTCAGACCTGTAGCTCGACACATGGTCATATTTCTTTGGATTGAATATGAACCGGAACCCATTGATGAGCAATCTATCAAGCTTATCCAGCAAAGCCGCATTCAGGTCAAAGTAGCACACGTCACCATAGTCGATTAGAGGGAAGATCAAAGTCGGCACAAGCATGGTTGGTAATTATTAAAAAATATTAAAAAAATAACACGAAAATATATATACCTAACGTTTTATGGGTTCCGTGCCCAAAGAGCAAAGACGGGACCCTATTAATAACATTCCACACTCTGTCAGTCACCAGGCTGTATCTCGTGAACCGTGGTTTGACAGAGACATTTGAAATTTTCAAAGATTATCTTTATATATATAATTCTGCTGTACGTGTGTATGTCATTGAACTCCTCCTAAACGGCTTGACCGATTTTAATAAATTTTTCTGTATGCGTTTGAGTGGTGACCTGGATCGTTTAGATTCACAAATCAGCCCGGCAGATGGCGCTGATCGCTTGAAGAAGCATGTGATCTTGGAAACGGCCCTAACGATTTCGCTTAAATTTAATATGTGGGGTTTTCGGGGAGGAGAAATCGATCTAGCTCAGTCTTATGTCTGGGCAAGCGCATGTTTTCGAGTTTTCTCTTTCGCAATATTTCACGCATAATATGGGCGCTAATTTCGCGTGGCTTGACATAGCGGCTGTGGCGTAGTCGATAGAGGTATGGTCTACTCGCAATGGCTGGTGTTCGTCGGTTCAAACCCGGCCAATCACGAGTTTCTTTTTGTTTTTAGATAAGTTTATAGTGTAATTTTTGTAGTTACTTAAAAAGAAAATTGTACTTATGAACTAAAAGGGGAAAAAATAAAAAAAATATGTTAATTTTTTTATTTAACTTAAATTGTATTTATGAACTAAAAGAGAAAAAAATAAATATTTAAGATTTTTTATTCAACTTAAAGAGACTGAAACAAGAGCTCTAGGGTAGAGAGAGGCATGATATCTTTGTTACAAATGTAGATGACAATGCTTTCCATGGGTATATTCCTAAATCTGCTGTACGTGTGTACGTCACTGAATTCCTCCTAAAGGGCTGGTCCGATTTGAATGAAGTCTATGTATATGTATAAATGAAAGTCGTGTTAGTTACTCTATTTATAACTCAAGAACCGCTTAACCAGTATGGCTCAAAATTGTTAGGGAGGTAGATAAGAACTGGGAGAAGGACATATCAGATAGGATACTTTTTATCCCATTCCCGTTGTTCCCGTCGCTTCCGTGTGACGTGACATAAGACATGGTATAACAAAACGCAACTGACATGGAATAACAAAACAACTCAGTCAAAATATAAGTTAGCGGTTCATTTGCTAAAAATGGTATAAACCAGCGATGCGCGATGGCGAGAGGTTTCATTCGATTGTTTCGATTGTTCAAATATCTCGATGGTCCTCGATTGTTTCAACTTGGACTCGAGTCCGACTCGGTCTGTTATCGCGACGGGCTCACGAGTCACGGCGTGTTCATTCGAGAGCAATCGAGAGTTATTCTTCGATGGTTTAGACGCGAGTTCTTGTCTTGCGTTGTGTTTGCGAATCCAAACTAATTTTTTCAACAATCAAAAATATGCAGTACCGCGACGGGAATAAATAAACGTTAGTAGTTAACTTACTCACGAATAATTAGAAGGAGTCGTAAAAATAAAATAATAAAACATATCAAGGGATCTTAATGAATCTGTTTTATTTTTATTAATTAGAAATGTAAAATCTGTCGGGTAAAAAACTAGCGAAAAATAAAACAGTGTATCGTAAGTAAAGGTATAAATAAATGTTCACAAATTACGCGCGAGTCGCACGACTTGACTCTGACATGCACCTCGACTCGATGCAATCGACTGACCTCCCTCGACTGCCTCGTTCATCGAGTGGAGCGAGACTCGATGATTCGTACAAATGAAAGCGGCGGTCGATTCCATTGACTCGAAACAATCGAAAAACATCTCGATTGTTTTGTGGAAAGGCGAGTCGATGGTTGACTCGATAGTTTATTGTAACGACTCCGATTCTTTCGATTGATAAAACATCTCGGAATCGCCCATCGCTAGTATAAACACACTGCTGCACTACTCAGCATATTAAAAAAAGTCTTACCGGTTGAATGTTGATGCATTCATTTAAAGCAAGGAATATAAATACTCTCTGCCGGTTTAATTTTTTTAATAAAAGCCCCAAAGCAAACTTCACCTTCAAAATTTCTAATATTGTATTGCTGTGCCATTTACCACTTCACTACATACTATAAAACAAAGTTATTTTCTCTTTCCCTATGTCCTTTTGTATAATTAAATCTTTAAAACTGCGAAACACATTTTGATGAGGTTTCTTTTAATAGACAGAGTAATTAAAAAGAAACTTTTATATGTATAACTAGCTGACCCGGCGAACTTCGTTCCGCCTTAAAGGCAATATCGCATGACTACTTTTTAAATTTGGATAATTTTAAATAAATAAATATTATTATTCAATGATTCTTTATTTGGGAGCACAATCCTGGCGGTTCTCCGGAAAACTTAAATGTGCTACAATACTCGCAAACAACATCCATTGGCCCAGTGCGAACGCCATTGCGTAATATTATATGCGTATTGAAACGCTGCCCGATTCAAATCAGTATTTGATGAATTTCTTCTTGTGCTTCGTAAATTATCTAGCGCTTGATCTCTGAGGTTTGCTCGATGATTTCGCATTGCCAACCGAGCCGTTTCACGGGCTGCCTCGCTTTGCTCTGGTGAGTGAGAAGCACGAAGTCGAGCCATACTAAGGCTACGCTCGTCGAGTGCAATTTCTTGCTCTTCTTCAGTTCTTTTTTTTTGTTTTTGATGGGAAATCATCAAATGACCTCTCCCGCTCTGGGCAGAGCGGAAGAGCGTGTCAGACTTTCATTGACTAAAACCCACCCGTGTTCCTTCACTTGCCTATGCAACGACCAGTGCCATGGTTTCTTTTTTAACCAACCCGCAACCCTGTGGACCAGTCCTCGTGGACCCCGTCAAGGTATGCAACGCGCCGTCAACCCGACCCTGGTTCTTACCAGGAGGCTAGCTGCCTATCGCTCGCCGCCCGCAAGCCCGCGTCTACGGTGGTCGGGAGTCCGATGTTGCCTCCTGACCAGGGCGCTTCCTGCGGCGGTTTGAGGCGTAAGGGTAGTAGGGTTTCCGCTCCCTCACGCGCTCCGCCTCCTCCTTTGCCAGCATCACTGCTTCACAGAAGGAGGTGAAAGCTTGCCATGCACTCTTGCTCCGGACTATGCCCCGGAACAGGGTCGGACGCCAGAGATCGCAGCCGATCACCACCACGAGGACACGGTTGTGCTCCACCCAAGCCGGGCAGACCTCCACCATTTGCTCCACCGTGTCCTCAGGGCGATGCATACAGTGGTCACCCTGGCGTTTCCTCCCGCCTTATACGGAACAGGAACCTCCCGAAACAGCCGTGTCCGGTGAGGACCTACGTCAGTCGGAAGATGAGGACGCCGTGGCGCTCTCTAGCTACTCCTCAAAGTGAGGACTTTGATGTTTGTGGCGTGCTCAGTGCTGGATTGCGACAATCACACTTTCCATGTCTCTGTCCGCTGTGCTGCAATAAAATTAAAAACGGAGTTATGCCTCCTCTCGTCACTCCCACATGTGAGCGAGGGATAGTGTGTCTCCACAATTTAATGGATGTTATTATACATATAAAAGTTTCTTTTTAATTACTCTGTCTATTAAAAGAAACCTCATCAAAATGTGTTTCGCAGTTTTAAAGATTTAATTATACAAAAGGACATAGGGAAAGAGAAAGTAACTTTGTTTTATAGTATGTAGTGAAGTGGTAAATGACACAGCAATACAATATTAGAAATTTTGAAGGTGAAGTTTGTTTTGGGGCTTTTATTAAAAAAATTAAACCGGCAGAGAGTATTTATATTCCTTGCTTTAAATGAATGCATCAACATTCAACCGGTAAGACTTTTTTAATATGCTGAGTAGTGCAGCAGTGTGTTTGTACCATTTTTAGCAAATGAACCGCTAACTTATATTTTGACTGAGTTGTTTTGTTATTCCATGTCAGTTGCGTTTTGTTATACCATTTCTCATGTCACGTCACACGGGAACGACGGGAACAACGGGAACGGAATAAAAGTATCCTATGTGATATGTCCTTCTCCCAGTTCTTATCTACCTCCCTAACAATTTTGAGCCATTCTGGTTAAGCGGTTCTTGAGTTATAAATAGAGTAACTAACACGACTTTCATTTATATACATAGACTTCATTCAAATCGGAGCAGCCCTTTAGGAGGAATTCAGTGACGTACACACGTACAGCAGATTTAGGAATATACCCATGGAAAGCATTGTCATCTACATTTGTAACAAAGATATCATGCCTCTCTGTACCCTAGAGCTCTTGTTTCAGTCTCTTTAAGTTGAATAAATAATCTTAAATATTTATTTATTTCTATTTATTTTTTTCTCTTTTAGTTCATAAGTACAATTTAAGTTAAATAAAAAAAATTAACATATTTTTTTTTATTTTTTCCCCTTTTAGTTCATAAGTACAATTTTCTTTTTAAGTAACTACAAAAATTACACTATAAACTTATCTAAAAACAAAAAAAAAACTCGTGATTGGCCGGGTTTGAACCGACGAACACCAGCCATTGCGAGTAGACCATACCTCTATCGACTACGCCACAGTCGCTATGTCAAGCCACGCGAAATTAGCGCCCATATTATGCGTGAAATATTGCGAAAGAGAAAACTCGAAAACATGCGCTTGCCCAGACATAAGACTGAGCTAGATCGATTTCTCCTCCCCGAAAACCCCCACATATTAAATTTCAGCGAAATCGTTAGGGCCGTTTCCAAGATCACATGCTTCTTCAAACGATCAGCGCCATCTGCCGGGCTGATTTGTGAATCTAAACGATCCAGGTCACCACTCAAACGCATACAGAAAAATTTATTAAAATCGGTCAAGCCGTTTAGGAGGAGTTCAATGACATACACACGTACAGCAGAATTATATATATAAAGATAACATCCATTAAATTGTGGAGACACACTATCCCTCGCTCACATGTGGGAGTGACGAGAGGAGGCATAACTCCGTTTTTAATTTTATTGCAGCACAGCGGACAGAGACATGGAAAGTGTGATTGTCGCAATCCAGCACTGAGCACGCCACAAACATCAAAGTCCTCACTTTGAGGAGTAGCTAGAGAGGCGCCACGGCGTCCTCATCTTCCGACTGACGTAGGTCCTCACCGGAAACGGCTGTTTCGGGAGGTTCCTGTTCCGTATAAGGCGGGAGGAAACGCCAGGGTGACTACTGTGTGCATCGCCCTGAGGACACAGTGGAGCAAATGGTGGAGGTCTGCCCGGCTTGGGTGGAGCACAGCCGTGTCCTCGTGGTGGCGATCGGCTGCGATCTCTGGCGTCCGACCCTGTTCCGGGGCATAGTCCGGAGCAAGAGTGCATGGCAAGCTTTCACCTCCTTCTGTGAAGCAGTGATGCTGGCAAAGGAGGAGGCGGAGCGCGTGAGGGAGCGGAAATCCTACTACCCTTACGCCTCAAACCGCCGCAGGAAGCGCCCTGGTCAGGAGGCAACATCGGACTCCCGACCACCGTAGACGCGGGCTTGCGGGCGGCGAGCAATAGGCAGCTAGCCTCCTGGTAAGAACCAGGGTCGGGTTGACGGCGCGTTGCATACCTTGACGGGGTCCACGAGGACTGGTCCACAGGGTTGCGGGTTGGTTAAAAAAGAAACCATGGCACTGGTCGTTGCATAGGCAAGTGAAGGAACACGGGTGAATTTTAGTCAATAAAAGTCTGACACGCTCTTCCGCTCCGCCCAGAGCGGGAGAGGTCATTTGATGATTTCCCATCCAAAACAAAAAAGAACTGAAGAAGAGCAAGAAAATGCACTTGAAGAGCGCAGCCTTAGTATGGCTCGACTTCGTGCTTCTCACTCACCAGAGCAAAGGGAGGCAGCCCGTGAAACGGCTCGGTTGGCAATGCGAAATCATCGAGCAAACCTCAGAGATCAAGCGCTAGATAATTTACGAAGCACAAGAAGAAATTCATCAAATACTGATTTGAATCGGGCAGCGTTTCAATACGCATATAATATAGCGCAATGGCGTTCGCACTGGGCCAATGGATGTTGTTTGCGAGTATTGTAGCACATTTAAGTTTTCCGGAGAACCGCCAGGATTGTGCTCCCAAATAAAGAATCATTGAATAATAATATTTATTTATTTAAAATTATCCAAATTTAAAAAGTAGTCATGCGATATTGCCTTTAAGGCGGAACGAAGTTCGCCGGGTCAGCTAGTATACATATATATTTCTGTTTCGGCTATAACCTATGTACCTACTAAAAATAGAAAAAAAAAAATAAATGGGAACATATTACAATACGTTTTCTATTATTTTGTAAAGATATAATGGTACACAGAACCCTTTGTGCGTTAGTCTGACAATTGGCATGTTTTTTTTTAAAGTTGTTTGCCCCAAAATTGAGTAACGCGTTGAGCGTTTGCTTATGGAGACATTGCAGCCTCATGATTATGACTATTGACTATGCGATGCAAGAAGGTAGGTGAGCCATTGTCTCAATTGTCTGTTCCACAGACAATGGTTTCACTATGTCCGTTCTTTCTTTCACAGCCTCCTGTGGTCTTCGAGTGCACAGGCATCACCCAGATTAGGTCAGAAACCCACAGGACACCCAGATCTTACATAGAAGTTCTCAATAAGTTAGAAGATTTAGTAAGCTTCTAGAGAGAGTCGGGCTGGTTGATATAACCATAGACAGCCCCCTTGGTAAATACACGATGATCCACTTGAAGCACTATGTGCAGAAACCGAACTTGTAGCATAGAACGTTAAAGTTATTCAATGTAGGTTCTAAAAGTCGTTGTTCTACTACTATCTGGGTAATATTTTTACTTTTTTTTTTTATAATTATAAATAAGTGCTTGACCGCAACCGCTCCTGCAATTTTTGTTGGTAAAGCGCGCTAGTTTATTAAGATTCACTAAAAAAAAAACTGAGTGAATAGGAAGAAAGACCGTAGTTCAACAAGATGTTGCAATATTAATTAACAACACGACCAACGATGCTGAGCCAGAGGCAGATTAATCTGGAGACAAACCTCCCGACACAACAACATTTGGCGCATCGTACCCGGCACACATCGCAACACAACTACTCAGACCCGTCCTCCATACTGCTTCACCAGACTTCATGGCTGGAACACGACGATTCGCTTGGCGGCAAGACTTTGTCCTTGAAAATCCTATATGTTTTATGAAAACAACTGAGTATGTGGGTTCAAATGTTTGTAAGCGTACCCACGATACAGGAGTACCTTACTCCTAGTGTGGGATTATTTAAATAAATAATCTATACTAATACTAGCTGACCCGGCGAACTTCGTTCCGCCTTAAAGGCAATATCACATGACTACTTTTTAAATTAGGATAATTTTAAATTAATAAATATTATTATTCAACGATTCTTTATTTGGGAGCACAATCCTGGCGGTTCTCCGGAAATCTTTAATGTGCTACAATACTCGCAAACAACATCCATTAGCCCAATGCGAACGCCATTGCGCTATATTATATGCGTATTAAAACGCTGCCCGATTCAAATCAGTATTTGATGAATTTCTTCTTGTGCTTCGTAAATTATCTAGCGCTTGATCTCTGAGGTTTGCTCGACGATTTCGCATTGCCAACCGAGCCGTTTCACGGGCTGCCTCCCTTTGCTCTGGTGAGTGAGAAGCACGAAGTCGAGCCATACTAAGGCTGCGCTCATCAAGTGCAATTTCTTGCTCTTCTTCAGTTCTTTTTTTTTTTTGTTTTGTTTTGCATGGGAAATCATCAAATGACCTCTCCCGCTCTGGGCGGAGCGGAAGGGCGTGTCAGACTTTTATTGACTAAAATCCACCCGTGTTCCTTCACTTGCCTATGCAACTACCAGTGCCATGGTTTCTTTTTTAACCAACCCGCAACCCTGTGGACCAGTCCTCGTGGACCCCGTCAAGGTGTGCTGACATCTCTTTGAGGCGCGTGTAAAACACAACGCGCCGTCAACCCGGGCCTGGTTCTTACCAGGAGGCTAGCTTCCTATCGCTCGCCACCCGCAAGCCCGCGCCTACGGTGGTCGGAAGTCCGATGTTGGCTCCTGACCAGGGCGCTTCCTGCGGCGGTTTGAGGCGTGAGGGTAGTGGGATTTCCGCTCCATCACGCGCTCCGCCTCCTCCTTTGCCAGCATCACTGCTTTACAGAAGGAGGTGAAAGCTTGCCATGCACTCTTGCTCCGGACTATGGCCCGGACCAGGGTCGGACGCGAGAGATCACAGATTGCCACCACGAGGACACGGCTGGGCTTTACCCAAGCCGGGCAGACCTCCACCATTTGCTCCACCGTGTCCTCAGGGCGATGCACACAGTGGTCACCCTGGCGTTTCCTCCCGCCTTATACGGAACAGGAACTTCCCGAGTCGGTGTCGTGTCCGGTGAGGACCTACGTCAGTCGGAAGGTGAGGACGCCGTGGCGCCTCTCTAACTACTCCTCAAAGAGAGGATTTTGATGTTTGTGGCGTGCTCAGTGCTGGATTGCGACAATCACACTTTCCATGTCTCTGTCTGCTGTACTGCGATTTTTCGCGGCAACGGAGTTATGCCTCCTCTCGTCACTCCCACATGTGGGCGAGGGATAGTGTTTCTCCACAATTTAATGGATGTTATTATACATATAAAAGTTTCTTTTTAATTACTCTATCTATTAAAAAAAAACCTCATCAAAATCTGTTTCGCAGTTTTAAAGATTTAATCATACAAAAGGACATAGTGAAAGAGAAAGTAACTTTGTTTTGTAGTATGTAGTGAAGTGATAAATGGCACAGCAATACAATATTAGAAATTTTGAAGTTGAAGTTTGCTTTGGGGCTTTTATTAAAAAAATTAAACCAACAGAGAGTATTTATAATCCTTGCTTTAAATGAATGCGTCAACATTCAACCAGTAAGACTTTTTTTTTAATATGCTGAGTAGTGCAGCAGTGTGTTTGTACCATTTTTAACAAATGAACCGCTAACTTATATTTTGACTGAGTTGTTTTGTTATTCCATGTCAGTTGCGTTTGTTATACCATGTCTTATGTCACGTCACACGGAAACGACGGGAACAACGGGAACGGGATAAAAAGTATCCTATGTGATAATGTGATATGTCCTTCTCCCAGTTCTTCTCTACCTCCCTAACAATTTTGAGCCATACTGGTTAAGCGGTTCTTGAGTTATAAATAGAGTAACTAACACGACTTTCATTTATATACATAGACTTCATTTAAATCGGACCAGCCTAGGAGGAATTCACTGACGTACAAACGTACAGCAGATTTAGGATGGAAAGAAGAAACCCATGGAAAGTATTGTCATCTACATTTGTAACAAAGATATCATACCTCTCTCTACCCCTAGAGCTCTTGTGTCTGCCTCTTTAAGTAAAATAAAAAATCTTAAAAAATTATTTATTTCTATTTATTTTTTCTCTTTTAGTTCATAAGTACAAATTTAGTTACATAAAAAAATATCTTTTTTATTTTTTCGCCTTTTAGTTCTTATGTACAATTATATTTTTAAGTAACTAAAAAAATTAAAAAAAACTATAAACTTGTCTAAAAACAAAAAAAAAAAAACTTGTGATTGACCGGGTTTGAACCGAGGAACACCAGCCATCGTGAGTAGACCATACCAATATTGACTACGCTACAGCCGCTATGTCAAGCCGCGCGAAATTAGCGCCCATATTATGCGTGAAATATTGCGAAAGAGAAAACTCGAAAATATGCGCTTCCCCAGACATAAGACTGAGCTAGATCGATTTTTCGTCCCCGAAAACCAACACATATTAATTTTCAGCGAAATCGTTAGGGCCGTTTCCGAGATCACATGCTTCTTCAAGCGATTAGCGCCATCTGCCGGGTTGATTTGTGAATCTAAACAATCCAGGTCGCCACTCAAATGCATACAGAAAAATTATCAGAATTATCTTTAAAGATAATTCTGCTGTACGTGTGTATGTCATTGAACTCCTCCTAAACGGCTTGACCGATTTTAATGAATTTTTCTGTATGCGTTTGAGTGGCGACCTGGATTGGACTGGATTGGACCTGGAGTATGTAGTGTATAAAGATATAAAGCTGAAGAGTTTGTTTGTATGTTTGTTTGTTTGTTCGCGCTAATCTCGGGAACTACTAGTCCGATTTGAAAAATTATTTTTGCGTTGGATAGCCCATTAATCCAGGAAGCCTTTAGGCTATATAACATCACGCTGCGACCAATAGGAGCGGAGCAAAAACCACGCGAACGAAATCGTTGGCGGCCGCTAGTTTATTATAAAACGAAATCGCAATATAATGGTATATTGTTGTGGTTCCAAAAGTTTTCTTGTTTGATGGTGCAATACGGGTGGTTTTATAGTTTATTCACAATTGTGACTTCTGATACGGGTGCTATGGATAATGTTATACAATCGTTTTTATTTTGTAGCGTTCTTTACCTTTTAACTTACGTCCTGCCGATCGATTTTGTAAAAACCGCACCGTAAAAAGTTAAGTGAAGTGAACTTAAAGTGTCAATCATGTCAATACCCAGTATAAGTTAAAACGATAGCTTACGCCATATTTACTTTAACTAAGTTTTTACTATGAGATGGTTACAGAACACACTGCAGTATGCCTAGTATGAGTTTTCATTACGAAATTCGATCGTCGATATCGAGCGCGTTTGACGCACCGATTGGCCCGCTTCAAGGTTGTAAGAACTGAGAACCAATGAGAGCGCCAAACGCGTGCTATATATAGACGATCGAGTCTCGTAATGAAAACTCATACTAGGCATAAATAATGTTATCCAGTTATGAAGGTTTTACCAGGAATTCATGATGTACAGACGACAACACATCAAGCTACTACAATTTGTCAAATTTAGCTAAATGTTTAGGCTCAAGGTTGATTGGGAATATTTGATAGTTTCGGGTAGCTAGACTGTCAAGTATGCATGTTCATAATTTTGTTCCTCAAAAAAAAAAAAAAAAGAATCAAAAGTCATTTACTCAAATTAGGCTTTTTTTTTTTGTTTTCGGGGGGAAACCTTCAAAAGGCACCCGACCCCCGAGGAATGAGGTCGGGTAGTGTAGGATTTTTACCTCACTAAAACCACCCCGGTGATCACCATCTGCGCCTAGGGGTGGTCCCGGTTCCTCTTAAAAGACCAATTCCGGAACCCGCCCTGCGCAACGCCTGTAAGGCACATCCCAGGGGAGACTCTTTTAATTTAACGCGTCTTTAATAATCATCAGGCTATAATGTTCCCGCTGCTGGGAAACATGTCTCGTGTCATTGGTGAGACACCGAGTATTTACTCGGAAAAAGAAAGATAAGAATACATTCATGTCCCCTCCTCAAGTCGTTCTCCTCATCACTGAGGGTCGTGATGACCCTGTGGGATTATCCTCTTCTTCCCAATAGTTCGCCATTTGTTACGATCCCTGGCCACGAGTATAGCATTATGCAGGCCGGTGTTCAGAGAGGAACGAATTTGGTTAGTCCACCTTATTGGACTGCGACCTCTGGGACGTCGTCCATCCACCTTCCTAGTAACCATCAGATGTTCGAGATTGTCTCCTTCCTTTCTGGCAATATGGCCAAAATACTCCAAAATTCTTCGAAGGCAGATAGAGGAGAGTCTTATTGTGACACCCAGTTCTCGAAGGATTGATGCATTAGTGCGGAATGCTGTCCAAGGAATCTGAAGCATCTTCCTCCACCACCACATCTCGAAAGCGTCAATGCGGTCTCGATCGGCTTTCTTGTTTGTCCATGTTTCCGAACCATAGCTGGAGATAGAGAAGATGAGAGATCTGACGAGTTTAATCTTAGTTTTCCGTGAAATGTTGCGGTCACGCCACAATTTGTGAAGCTGAGACATAGCATTTTTGGCCATTCCTATTCGTCTCCTTATTTCCAATTCACATGATCCATTGTTGCTTATACTAGATACCAGATAGATGAAATTGTCGACTGTTTCTAGATTCAGCGCCCCAGTGATCACCAGCTTATTTGCGCGATCGACAACCATTAGTCCAAGTGAAGGACCACGAGTGGGTTTTAGTCAGAAAAGAAGTTGTGTAAATGGGAAATCATCAAATGACCTCCATTTGGTAATTTCCCATTCACACAAAAAAATAATAATAAGGTGTACATAGGTTGTAAATATGGCACGCGGATCTTGTGCTTCATGATGATGTATCAAGTATTTGAATATTGTTCTAAGACATACCGGCCAGTCAGTCATGATTATATTTTGATACAACCTCTTTTCCGTATGATGTACTCGTAATGTTCTTTCATGTCGGATTAGGGCCATGGAAAAGAAAAAAAAAACACGAAATACTTACCACCGGGCGAAAGCTAGTCGGTAACAAAGTGGATCGCTTTCGGTAACACAAAGAAAGACATCTTATCTAAATCTGTATCGAAGACGACACGTCAAAATTTAAAGAAAAACATTCTTGGCCAACCCCATACTGCGTTACCACGATACCTATGCACGTTTCACCACTTTTAAGTCTCTTCACACAAGGTTTATTTTCCTTTAAAATTACGGTACTCGAGTTTTGTAAGGTAGCATTTAGAGGGGTCATCAATCATACGGGACATAGGATGTTATCCTTTAGGACGAGCGAGCAGACACATTTGATTTGGATCGAATGCATTGCCGCTTTGTATCTAGAGGTATAAATATGTTAGATTTTATCTGTTTTTTACGATGTTATGCACGATTGGGTTTGTGATGCAGCTTGGATGTTGAAGTAGGTTGGTATGTGATATCTAGTCTGTACTTGTTTGATTTGTGAATGACGGCGACACATGCTATTGATCGGTGTGTACGGACTGGGCTCTGAACTGCAAAGTCCAAGGTGCAAGGCCAAGGTGGCTGCCAGGAAACTTGGCGTTATCGCAAAGGTCCGGCAGTACTTCACACCTGGGCAGCTTCTAATGTTATACAAAGCACAGGTCCGTTCGTGTGTGGAGTACTGCAGCCACATTTGGGCTGGTGCTGCCAAGTGTCACCTGGCCACTTTGGATTCAGTGGAGAGACGCGCAAAGAGGCTGATTGGTGACCCTGATCTAACTCGAGTTGGTCTCCAAAGCCTAGAGCACAGGCGTAGAGTAGCCAGCCTTTCGGTGTTCTATAGGATGCATTTCGGGGAGTGTGCGAGGGAATTGCATGATTTAATTCCCCCATCTCCGTTTCACCAGCGGACGACCCGTCGTACGGCTGGTTTCCACCCTTACGTTGTTAACACCACTACGATCCGGACGAAGCGCTTCACCTCCTCCTTTATACCGCGTACATCGAGGGACTGGAACAATTTGCCCGCGGCGGTGTTTCCGTCGGACTACAATTTGAGTGTCTTCAAGGCTAGAGTGAATAGGCTCTTAATAAACTAGTGCGCTTTACCATCAACGATTGCATCACTGCTTACCATCAGGCGGGATTGCGGTCAAGCACTTTATGTTTATAATTTATAACGAAAAATAATCTTTCTATACAATGGAAGCGTCACCAATGAAACGGGAAACATACACATATCCCGTGCATTGCGTTTAGCACAAACCTAGCAATGGTATCCGAACATTAAGAATGCAGCCGCACAACATATTGTGGGCATATCCTGCATAGCATAAAGCTAATAGTCGTACCTACCGCACGCGGCGCCAGTTCTTAGACACTCATTTGCCACTAATTGTAACTAATCGCTGTATACTCAATTATAAGGATTTCTTACATTCTGGTTAACTCAAATGTTTGTAAAGTTGCATGATTATTTGCAAGTTATAGATATTTGAGTTCTTTAACCAAATTTTAAAATTGAAAATGAATGTTGAGTCGTTTGTAGGTACTTCACTCAACATTAATTTTCAATTTCAAACACAGCGTCTCATCACATCGTCTTTAGAAATTATTCGGGCTTACTTACGCATACATAAGGCTCTAATGCCCGTTTTAAGACAGAATTACATTGTACAGTATTTTTTGATTTGTATATGATATCATCATCATCATCCCAGCGTTAATCCCAGTCGCATCCGAAGCTTTTTCAGCTTTGGAGTTTGAGGTCCGCTTTACCAATCTAACTGCTGATTTTGGCTAAACTTCGATATTTTCCGTAAAGCGACTGCCGTCTGACCTCCACAACCCGAAGGCGATATCGAAGCATTGCAGCTAGACCAATGGTTGGACTTTTGAGGGCTCCAACAACCTGTAACGACTGCCATTAGATGTTCGTATGGCAACCGGGACCAACGGCTTAACGTGCTTTCCGAGGCACAACCAGACCAGTGCGGTCGCGTTCGCTACCGCTACGCCACGGAGGCTTTCAATTTGTATATATATATATATATATATAAATAGGTTGTTCAAACCAGACAGTACCTAAGGCTTTTAATGGGTCGTAAGTTCTGATAGGTTCTGGACGTTTAGTAAACATCATGTATGTTTCTTATACGTAAGTCTTGAAAATTAATGGAAAATAATAATAATGATAATAATAATAATAAGCCTCTTATCCTGAACTGCTTTGTTCTTCTTATGTTGAGGTTGTCTCTTTACTTATAAAATATCCCTGAGTTCAGTGTGCCTCTTGGCAAAGGCCTCCTCTAACAATTTCCATTGTACTCTGTCTCTAGCAACCCTTCTCCATTTTGGGCCTGCCGTTAGTTTTAGTTCATCTTCCCACCTCTTGCTCTGTCTTCCTCTATTCCTTCTCCCATCTCTAGGGTACCAGTCTGTTATGATGTTGCTCCATTTGGAAAATAGCCAGTCTTAATTATGGCCAACCAAGCGGTTGGCCATAATTAAGACTGGCTATTTTCTTCTCTCTTTTGGATATTTTCTCGCTCTTGGATATTTTCTTTATTTTAGACTCTTAGAATAATGGTAAATATTGAAACATTGACACACTTGTCAGTAAAATATCAATTAATTATTATTCTTTCGTTTACCGTTTCTACGTAAATTTCTGCAACGATTAATGAAGAAGAATATATTTACTTTGTTTGGCTTGAATCTTCTTCTTCTTCAGCCTATAGAGGGTCACTGCTGGACAAAGGCCTCCCCTAAGGCTGTCTAAATTGGCGGGGTTTGCCATAATCCCCACGCTTGGCAGGCGGGTTGGGGATCGCAGTAATTTGATATTCCACAGGAGAAGCGCTGCTGCCCGCTTCCCTGGTGAGAGTTCTCTTAGTCGCCTCTTACGGTACCCACGGGAGAATACGGGGTGGTACTATTCTAGGGTCGGTACCACACGGGGCTTCAATCACACTTAACCTAATACCAAGTTTTCATTACATAAGCGTGCTCATACAAACGAGCGCGACGCGTGAACGTCATAGAAAAGTGTAATTGCGACACATTGGCGCTGATTCTTTCATTTCGTTAAGAAAAGGATAGAAGATGACATTTTAATTTAATCCTGTCAAATTAAGATACTCCATAGACAGTTTAGACGCAATTATAAACATGGCGACTAAACATACGCCAGTTTACGTCAGGAGCGCACTAATTTGACAGGTCTAAACTGACATTTTATCTTCTGTCCTGTTCTTAACGAAATGGAAAGAAAAAGATGCACATAACTTAAAATTAGTTTAGTTTATGAACAACAGAATCGGCGCCACTATCGACCATTACAGCTGTCTCTAACGTAACCGCGTGTCGCTCGTGTACATACAAGCTGTAGCTCAAGTTCTTACTGTATATGCAGTTATGCACTGTTCATACATGAACAGGAAGAATTTCAGTGAGCAAAAGTTTTCATGAGTTCGGTACAAACTAATATTAGAAATCAAATCATTTATTTATTTATTTCGAGTAACACTGAGTCATATACAAATAATACATACATAGTCACATTTTGCCCTGGGCCCTCCTGGGCCCCCGATTGAAAGGATTTAGTGAACCGAGTGAAAGGAACAGCTGGGCTAGTACTTAGGAGTAGGATATAACCCCATTCTCCCCACACGAAGGGAATTTATGAGAATAACCCCAGTGAAAAAAGAAAGTATAAGTGGAATTTATAAGTACATATGTTTATAAGAAAAAAATGAAGAAGTGGAATAAAAAGTGCAGAAGTAGGCAAAGATGAGCCGAAATGTGACATGGGCGTTGCCAGCCTTGGGCTCAGGGTGGGGCAGCAGTCAGCCTATCCCTCCCTTTCCCGGTATTCTTTCTTTTTTGGGTAATTAGGCACCTTATAGATCAGATTACAGTTAGACATCTTTCTAAGTATATCTTGGACTATATTACAAGGTGAAGGAAAACATTTTGAGGAAACCTGGACTTTTAAGTTTGAAATCGCCAACCCGCATTGAGCAAGCAGGATGATTACGTTCAATCCTTCTCTGTATGAGAGGGGACCTGTGCCCAGCTGTGGGACGATAAAAGGTTGATGATGATGATGATAGATCAGAGCGAGGGTGGGGCAAGCGCCCCAGCTTGCCCCAGTGTGGCTACGCCCATGAATGTGAACCGATTTGAGACAAAGATTCAATGACTGAACAATAATGATTCGATTCGAGACGGATTCGATGTTGAATGTTCATAAAGATAGAAGGTAGATCCTTTGATCACTTCGCATTAGTGCAATTTTGAGTGCTAGGTTTTGGTATGGCGCCATTAGAAAAGGGCGTAAGTATCTAAAAGTGCAGTTTTACCCCACAAGATTAAGGAATTGGTGAATCAAAGCCGCCGGTTACCCACATTGAGATCTTCCAAAACAGTTCAGCTTCAAACAAGGCCTTAAAGCCATATCAGGCAGATCGAATAAGTACTCGTATGTGCTTAATAATGTTGTAGTGTCCATTGTTGGCTGCGAACCGTTGGTAAACATAACAATGTGAAATATTTGCCGCGCGATATAAATAACTCTGTCACTGGGTCATTGCATAGCTCTGTACGGAGATAGAAGGAACATACTGGGAAATGAAAATCTAAGCTTTTTGTTGGTAGCGCTGAACGGTGACTAATCATAATAAACGGACCGATTATATACCTAGCAAAATTTGCAGATTTCATGGGTAAAAACTATAAGACAAAAAAAGTTGAGATGTTTTTATATTATGATGTTTCTATTTATTTTGGCTGCGATGAGGTTGCGTCGAAATACGCTTTTAATTACGGAAATGGGTCAGGTCAAGCTACCCGAAACTGTCAAATATTCCCAATCAACCTTGAGTCATAATGCTTTAGTGATTAAGTTGAAAATCTAATAAAGAAATCTGACAGATTGTAGTAGCTTGGCATGCTATTGTCGGTACTTTACTCTTTATGTTGGCTGATATTCTACCCCGTGTGTATAATTCCAGTTGCCAAAGTTGTTAAAGCCCAACTCGACCAGTTATTCAACTGAACAATTGCATAAAACAAAGCACACCGGGCGGCACTAACATTTTTGTATGTCTATTGTGAAAGTACACACATCAAAAGTGTCTAGGGATCAACATATATTTTTGCAATAACTTTTCTCCTGATTGATATTAATTAAAATTTTCTTTAAGGATTCATCAAATAAAGTGTTTTCGTTTGTCACAGTAACGATAAACCAAGTCACCTTTGCATTAATAAAGAAATTTGCCATTTTCCTAATAAAGGGATATTTGACATTTGAACCACTAACACAAAAGTTCGAAAAAAAGACTGAAATAACAGTTTTCTCTAAAATTTTATTGGGTAACTTAAACAATTAATAATCCGTGTTTCTACCGCGAACACTAACAACACAAGAACATCGGTTTGGCATACTCAAAATGAGTTCATCCAAATCACGCTGTGGAATGGCCGCCCATGTTCGTTGCAACAACAAAAAAAGGTCTTCTTGCGACTGGATACCCTCCATATTCGGCAGAGCTCTTCTCTGTAGCATATCCCATGCATGCTCAATCGGGTTCAAGTCTGGCGACTGAGCAGGCCAGGGCAGGACATTGATGTTAGCTGCGGCGAGAGTCTGTCTTACAACTCTTGCGGTGTGCGGTCGTGCATTATCATGCATTAACTGAAATAAGGGACCGATTTGCACTTGTAGAGGAACGATGACGTCTGATACAATCGTTTCAGCATAAATTTGAGCGTTGAGGTTGCCTCTGATCCAAATCAACTCAGTTCTTCCGCCGATCCAAATACCCGCCCATACCATGATGGTTCCACCACTATAAGGATGGACTTCCTGGCAGGATTTTAATCGCTGTTGGCGTCCAGGGGTACTCCAGTGTCGTATACGTCTTGTATCCGGTCTCATACCAAAACGAGACTCATCAGAAAAGCACACGAAACGCCATTGTTCTTCTGCCCAATTTCTGTGTTCAAGAGCCCATTGATATCGAATCCTACGATTGTGCATTGCTATAGGTGGTACCCGTAGCGGTCTTCGGGAATGAAGGTTCACTTCATGCAAGCGGTTTCTGACTGTTTGGTCGCTAATTAAGTTCCCTGAAGAGTGATGAAGCCTCACGGCTAACATCATGGCGGTTATTGTTGGAGCTCTTCGAGTTAAGATTTGAATGTATCGGTCTTGTCTCCGTGTGGTGCAGCGATACCGTCCTCCATGGCGCTCAGCCACGGTACCAGTGCTTCGGTAACGTGTCCAAAGTCGACTGATAACACTCTGACTTGTATTCAGAGCTAAAGCCACAGTACGTTGCCGGGAACCAGCTTCTATCATTCCCACGGCTCTGAGCATTTCTTCCCTGCTTAAATGACGTCGCCGCTCCATAATAACGTTGGTTTTAATCAGTAGTAGGGAAACAGTAGCACTAATAATGTCTTCAATGCGTTGTATGTTTTTATAGGGAAAATATTGACAGCTGATTTTCATCTTTTACTCGAATTTGATTCACAGTTCCTGATTCAAATTATGAAATGCACCAAAAAGGATCCATATAAATTTATAAAATCATAAATTTATTACAAAGCCACATCTCAATCTCAAGAAATCCGCATAAAAATGCTTGATCCCTAGACACTTTTGATGTGTGTATTAACGCTGGGAATAGGGCGACCCAACTCTCTTGAGCAAACCCTCGTAATCTTGGGCTATTTTTGACCGTGCACTGAATTTCCAACGCACTGATTACCATCGAGAGTTGAAAATCCAACAGTGTTTTTTAATGACGCTGAAATCCATTTTGCAGAATTTTCAACGCCCGGCTCAGTATCAAGAGTTGAAATTAAAATTAAATTCAGTGCGCCTCAAATAAAAGTCGCGTTACTAAATCGCCTGTGCGATCCTAAACTAAGTCTTGGATGTTTTCGGCTGCAAATTTGCCTCTGCTTTTTGAGCATTGACTTATATATTACTGCTACTACTACTACTATACTTTTTAAATCGATGTTTTTGAGTCTTAAGCATGCGATCATACATAGGCATACGATTGTAGGTTTCTATCTATCTTTCGATTTCTAGAGTTAGCAAGAGAGAGAGAGAGAGAGAGGGAAGTCAAATAAATTATTAAGACATTAATTTTGGCTCCAATTCCCCTATGCACAAACAAATTAAATTAAAATTACAGGCTAAACGCTTCGTCCGGATCGTAATGTTGTTAACAACGGAAGGGTAGAAACTCGTGGTACGACGGGTAGAACATCGAAGGGCTGGATATTCTACGCCTGTGCTCCAGAGCTCAAGCTTTGGAGACCGTTTTGACTTAAATCTGGATCGCCAATCAGCCTCTTCGCACGCCTCTCCACAGAATCCAAAGTAACCAGGTGACATTTTGCAGCACCAGCCCAAATGTGGCTGCATTACTCCACACACGAGCGAACCTGTGCTTTAATAATAATAATAATAAACACGGCAACACCAACGTCAACGTCAACGTTTATTTTTTCTCATCGCATTTATATTTAAAATTATTTTATTAGAAGCTGTTTTATATTTATTTTAGGAAGTAAAAAGACGTAAAAATCAGAACCTATACCTATACAACGCAAATAAATTTTTGAATATGTTTTTAACAAAAATAGCCAAGAAAACCTGTGACATCTGTTATGTCAAACCGAGAAATATTGGAAAAAATAGAAAATAATATCGAAGATGTTGACAAGATCTGCCGCTCGCCGTGCACGCTCACCACCTCCGGACTCGTCGCCCAGCTCCGCCTCGCCGCCGCCGGTCTCCAGCCCCACTGTGAACGCTGTGATGACCCCGGCCGCGGCAGTTGCGTTGAGCTCGAGCGACGAGTATTTCTCTCCGCCGACGACGCCACCACCTGTTCGCCGACGGGGAGGACGCCGGCCGCCGGACTGCTTGGGACCTCGAGGCCCACCGGCCTCTGATAGGGCCCCCGCTACCGGTGGAAATGTGCAGCGCATGAAATGGACTCAATCAATCAACGAGAACGTCATGCGCGCATACTTTGGGGCTACAGAGGGGGGAAGTAACTTGACTGCGTACCGTGGTCGGATGCTCTCTCTGTTTCAGGTGCTTGAGCCAGATGTCAACGTGTCGGCGCAACGACTGTCGGATCAGGTGCGGGTCATCCAGCGTAACCATATGCTGGATGATGTGGTGCTTGATCGCCTACGCCTCGAGTCACGGAATAGCCATGTTACGCCTGCTTCATCACTGGTCGCGGTACAACTTAACAGTGTTCCATCGCGACCCAACCTCGTCGATGAAGAGGATGATGATGAGGCTATATCCGTGACTCCTCAATGCAATGAAAAAGTAAGGAGCGCTTTGGAGGATGCTTTCCGTGAGTACCGCTCTACTCCGCCTGAACTTAGACCACGTTTACCTCGATTGCCCATGCATAAAAAAAACAAGGCGCTGGTGTGTGCTCTAGACTCTCAGCTGTCTAATTATTTAAAGGACAGCAAAGATCTGGCTGATACACATTCAATCTTGTACTGTGGAGCTGTTGCGATATGTCGTGTGGCTCGTATGTCGTGGGGACTGATGTTAGTACCCGAGACTATTTGTTACGCGTCACAGAGCGCATCGACTTTCTTAAACAGAAAATATATGCATGGGCAAACCGTATTCGTCGGTACAGGCGAAGAGTGGAGCGGTATTCTCAGAATCGCAATTTCCAAAGCGATGAAAGGTGGGTCTATAGAGCTTGGGAGCGATCAGACCAAGGTGTCACTGACACGTGCCTACCGGATGATGATGCCACGCGTTCATTCTGGCGCAATATCTGGTCGGTGCCTGTCAGTCACACCGAAGGTGGTTGGACTCGGGATGTTGAGCGAGCCTGCGATCCAGTACCAGAAATGGGGGCTATTACCATCTGCCCCCAAGATGTAGCTCGTGCAGTCCGTCCGTTGCCTAATTGGAAGTCTCCAGGGCCGGATGGGCTGCATAACTTTTGGATTAAATGGTTTTCCGGGTCGCACGCTTGCTTGGCATCTCAGTTCCAGACTGCTTTAGAGTCTGGTTCGCTACCCCAGTTCCTAACAACAGGAATAACCCACCTGCTCCATAAATCAGGTAGCACCGCGGAACCCAAAAATTATAGGCCGATCACATGTTTACCGACGGTCTATAAAGTTCTTACATCCATTTTGAAAGCAAAAATTAATACGCATATTGACAGCAACTCCATCATGTTTGCCTCTCAAAATGGATGTAGGAACGGGTCCCGCGGTACTAAGGAGCTACTCCTTATTGATATGGCCATTAGCCAGGAGGTTCGTCGTTCCCGAAAGGATCTGTCGACATGTTGGATAGATTACAAGAAGGCCTATGATTCTGTGCCACATACATGGCTCATGCGGGTGCTAGAGTTGTATAAAGTAGATGCAACTTTGCGCACCTTCCTCATGACATGTATGTCACAATGGAGAACAGTCCTTCGCTATCCAGGATGTCGAAATATTCAGAGGAATAGCGAACCGATAAGGATTGAGCGAGGTATATTTCAGGGCGATAGTTTGAGCCCACTTTGGTTTTGCTTAGCACTGAATCCTCTAAGCACACTATTGGAGGATTCAGGTCTAGGCTATCGGTTGAGGAGAGGTGGTCAGGTTATATCGCACCTCCTCTACATGGATGACCTGAAACTTTTTGCTCACACCAATTCACAACTGAAGGAGCTACTGAAAATTACTGAAACTTTCAGTAGCGCCATCAGGATGGAATTCGGTGTGGACAAATGTGCGATCATGCATGTACAGCGAGGAGAGATTGTGGAATCCGTGGGAACCCAACTCACTGGTTCCATAAACCTTAGATCCCTCTCTGCATCCGAAACCTATAAGTATTTGGGTATGTCGGAAGCGTTGGGTATCAATGTTACTGACATGAAGCAATCGTTGAAGGAACGCTTCTTTGGCCGCCTGAAAAAAGTACTTAATAGTCTTCTATCAGGCGGAAATAAGGTGCGCGCTTTCAACGGTTGGGTCATGCCGGTATTGATGTACTCTTTCGGCATACTCAAATGAACTCAGACCGAACTTGACGCCCTGGATCAGCGGGTCCGCGATGATCCAGGATGTGGTCGCGGTTGACAAGGGCCTCACTCCGCTCTCCTTGGCTAAAGAGAATTGGCGCAAACCAGTAGTGCTTGAAACTAACAATCGCATGGAGGTATGGCAGAGCAAGGAGCTTCACGGACGCTTTTTCCGAGCCCTACGCGGGCCGGATGTAGATTTTCAAGCGTCCGTAGCCTGGCTACGTTACGGTGACCTCTTTGGGGAAACCGAAGTTTTTGTCTGTGCAATTATGGATGAAGTTATGATGACGAACAATTACCGGAAATTCATTGTGAAAGACGGCACAGTTGACATCTGTCGGGCATGTCACCGGCCGGGTGAATCAATCAGACATATTATTTCCGGGTGTTCTCGTCTAGCTAATGGAGAGTACTTGCATAGACACAACCTTGTAGCCAGGATAATTCATCAACAACTTTCTCTGAAATACAACCTTGTGGAATCGGAGGTGCCGTACTACAGGTATATGCCCGACCCAGTTCTCGAAAATGGCCATATCACATTGTACTGGGATCGATCCATCATCACTGACAGGACTATTGTTGCCAATAAGCCTGATATAGTGATGGTGGATCGATCAGAGCGGCGTGCAATGATTGTTGACATAACCATCCCGCATGATGAGAACCTCGTGAAAGCCGAGAAAGATAAACAAATCAAGTACCTTGATTTGGCTCACGAGGTTGTCGACATGTGGGAAGTGGATTCAGCAATCATTGTACCGATAGTCGTGACAGCCAATGGCTTAATAGCCACGAGCCTCGACCAACACCTCAGGAGACTCTCGTTAGGCGGCTGGATCAAAGGCTTGATTCAGAAAGCGGTACTGCTGGACACGGCTCGCATTGTCAGGAAGTTCCTCTCTCTGGAGCCCTGACCGCCGGTAGCTTGGACCCTGTTCCCGATACCGGTGGGCTACTATTTTTTATATTTTTAAATGTTTTTGTTTTTTTTTTTATACAAATATTTAAAAATGTAAATTATATGTAAGGAAGGTAAATAAAAGAAATAATAATAATAATTTAATTTATTAAATGACAACAAAGGTCCAATGGTTAGGAACTTAACTTATCAACTAAGGGTTAGTAATACTTAAAAAACTAATCAAGACTGCCGCACAAGCAATGCTAACCAGTGTCTTAGCACTGGCGCATCGAGCTTGTCGGCCATGGCTTGTAGGATGCTGTTGGCGCTGGTCCTAGTTCTACCGAGCAACGAGGCCGCCTTCTTTCTCACGATGGCATAAAAATCATCCACTCGCGCCAAAGCGAACATGCCCGATGCACTGCAATACCTAGGCAACCCCAACAGCACCCGAAAACCATTATTATATTGCACACGCAGGGCGTCTAGAGCCTTCCACGTACAGCTAACTCACAGACCGCCCGTGTAGAACGACTGACAAAACGCCTTGAACAAAGCGATTTTGACCCCATCACTACAACGAGCAAATCTGTGGGCCAACATGTTGCATCTAACTGCTAGCGCCCTGCGCTCGCGTTCAATGTCTACTTGATCTTTGAGGTCCACAGTCAAATAATGGCCTAGGTACTTATATTGAGTAACCCTATTTAGTGGCTTCCCCTTTAGGCAAATTATGGGCTCATAACGCACCCATTTCCCGGGGACCTCAAAGATCAAGTACTCACTCTTATTGACATTATATTGCAAACCGTGAGTAGCAGCAAACCTCTCACAAACACGTAACATCTCTCTGATTGAGCCAGCCGTTGGGCCCAGCAGCACCATGTCATCAGCAGCTTTGTACAACATTAGAAACTTCCTTGGTAAGAAGTACCGCCAAACTAATTTTAAGTTCAGGGCAACATTTCTTTCTATTTCTACAAGAAAAGGACAGAAGACAAAATATTAGTTTCTCCTGGCAAATTTAGACATTCTATAGACAGTTTAGACGTGTTTAAAAACATCAGGCGCTGACTAATTTGACAGGACTAAATTAATGTTTTACTTCTGTACTTTTCTTAACGAAATAGAAATAACAAGAAGCACTGAACTTAAATTTAGTTTAGTTTTTGAACAAGGGAATCGGCGCCACTGTATTCTTGATATTTTTACTATCCATACTAATCCATACTAATATTATAAATGCGAAAGTAACTCTGTCTGTCTGTCTGTCTGTCTGTCTGTCTGTCTGTCTGTCTGTCTGTCTGTCTGTCTGTCTGTTACGCTTTCCCGCTTAAACCTCTCAACCGATTTTGATGAAATTTGGCACAGATAATCTTTAGACCCCGAGAAAGAACATAGGCTACCTTTTATCCCGGAAAAATTTGATGTTCCCGAGGGAAACCTAAAAAGCGCGATATAACCGACCTCCACGCGGGCGAAGCCGCGGGCGGAAAGCTAGTATTATAAATGCGAAAGTAACTCTGTCTGTCTGTCTGTCTGTCTGTTACGCTTTCCCGCCTAAACCTCTCAACCGATTTTGATGAAATTTGGCACAGACAATCTTTGGACCCTGAGAAAAAACATAGGCTACCTGTTATCCCGGAAAAATTTGATATTCCCGAGGGAAATCTAAAAAGCGCGATATAACCGAACACCACGCGGACGAAGACGCGGGCGGAAAGCACACAATCTTTAGACCCCGAGAAAGGACATGGGCTACCTTTTATCCCGGAAAAATTTGATGTTCCCGAGGGAAATCTAAAAAGCGCGATATAACCGAAATTTACGCGGGCGAAGCCGCGGGCGGAAAGCTAGTAAATAAATAAAGCTAAAGAGTTTATTTGGACCCGCTAAACTCTGGGACTACTAGAGAAAGTCCAATTTTTTAACGTCACACCAAGACCCGTAGGAGCCGAGCTAAAAGAAAACATTAGACGAGCGCTAAGTGATAAAATAACGGCGGGTGCAAGCTATGCGATACCCAGAGAGGGCCAAGGAACAAGAAATTTTACACTAGCAAGTCGTGGCCAAAAACTGTTTAGATGATAAGAGTCTTGCCAGGGTGGGATTTCCATTACCAGTTCTTTGTATAAAACACAAAAAGGTGTTATTTGCTTAGGAGTCTCTAATTATTGCCCTTATTTTGTGTGTACTCATCGTACGAGAACTCAAAGTATAACAAAGTTTGAGGGTTGCATATTTCTATGGAAAATCCTTTCTGGATATATTTGTTTATCCTTATATTATAAATGTGAAAGTGAGTTTGTTTGTTTGTTTGTTCCGCTTTCACGCTGTAAATACTGAACCGATGGCTTTAAAATTTTGCAGATGTAAAGTTAGAAGTCCGGATTAAATAATAGGGTATTTTTTATCCCGGAAAAAATTGATATTCCCAGGGAAATCTAAAAAGCGTGATATAATCGAATAGCAAGCGGGCGAAGCCGGGGGCGGAAAGTTAGTTTATTATATGTCGTGGATAACGATATCATATTAAAAAAAGTTGCTCATTTGACTTACATAGTATTAGGGCAAACGCTGTGACGTTATTTTGTAATGGCGGCACGAGCGTTGTGGTGTTGAGTTTGTTGAAACGGTCACTTTGCTTTGAGGCGCGCACTAGGGCACTTTTTCGGGGGGAAACTGTCGGTTTGCCTATTTAAATTTTTAAGTCAAGACTGGAGGGTATATTTACACTTCGTGCTTTAATTCAAAACTTCACCTGGCGCACTTACAACCATACCAAGATGGTGACGACCCTATTGCTCCACCATCGCTGACGTCATCATATACATTCTTCATTGTACACTAACAACATACATTGAACAAAATACATTCAACACAACAAAACATACAATCCATACTTAATATTATAAATGCGAAAGTAACTCTGTCTGTCTGTCTGTCTGTCTGTTACGCATTCCCGCTTAAACCTCTCAACCGATTTTGATGAAATTTGGCACAGACAATTTTTAGAACCTGAGAAAGAACATAGGCTACCTTTTATCCCGGAAAAAATTGATATTCCCGAGGGAAATCTAAAAAGCGCGATATAACCGAACTCCACGCGGGCGAAGCCGCGGGTGGAAAGCTAGTGGGAAATATAAGGTTTTTTTAAAAGACACTATGCTCTTTTTTAAATTAAAGTCTCCTTTAGAAGTGATTATTTTATGCGTTCATTTGCCGATGGGACACAAATCACAATCTATAAAATTCACTTCATCATCGAATTCATTCATACCGCGATATAACTCAAATTCT
Source organism: Sesamia nonagrioides (assembly GCA_017933935.1). Classification (NCBI taxonomy): domain Eukaryota; kingdom Metazoa; phylum Arthropoda; class Insecta; order Lepidoptera; family Noctuidae; genus Sesamia; species Sesamia nonagrioides. The sequence continues at coordinate 296,878 of JADWQK010002132.1, read as the reverse complement.
GGTATGTATAGAGGGGAGACCTTTCCTCCTGAAAAATCCCATAATTTTACCTAAACTAGAAAAATACTGCCTCGTTGGTTGTGGCTGCAGGCGCTACTGCTGAGCAAGGAGGTCCTGTGTTCGATCCCAGGTCGATCAAAGCGTTACTTTTCATTTGTAATTTCTAAGTAGCATGGCAGTATAATGCTGAACGACAGCAGTTTTGCGTGGTCGTGACGCATGTTCGCTCAACTATTTTCACCCAACTGTTTTTTTAAACTTTTACGTCATGTTTACCGCAAATAAACGTTTTTTCTTTCTTTCTTTCAGTAATTCGAAGACATGTGTTAACCACCAACCCGCACTGAGTTCGTGTAGAAACGGCTCAATCCCTCTCAAAGAGAGGAGGCTTCTTCTTAAACGTACAGGTCTCCTAGGGTTTCAACAGAGGGAACATTACCTATAGGTTGTATAGGGGTTCAAGGAACAGGCAAAGTTCACCCATCCTCCATGGAAAAGTGAGAATCCTCCGACCAGACACGGGTGTTGCGTCTGGTGGGCACTTGCCCAACGGTTGATATTGGGAAGTTGTACTTATGCTAGTTTTTATTTATGTTATAAACTAGCCCTTGAACGCGATCCTGCCTGATCGTAAAGAGTGATGGAATCGTCAAGATCACTTAAGTTGTAATTTGACGTGAGACCGCCGCAGGTAAATTGTTCGCATCAAAATGTACACGGTATAAAAGACGTGGTGAAACGGTTCGTCTGGATTGCAGAGGTTAGTCCAACGAAAGGGTAGCCATTCGACGTACAACCTTTATCCGATTTTTTTAAAAATAATTTCAAGCTAGTGCTTGACCGCAATCCCGCCTGCTGATAAGCAGTGATGCTATCGTTGATGGTAAAGCGCACTAGTTTATTAAGCCTATTCACTTAAAAAACTTAGTGGATAGGAGGGAAGATGGCAGTTGAGCGAGGTGATGCAATGTTAAACTCAACAACACGATCATCGATGCTGTGCCAGAGGGAGATTAATCTGGAGAACCTCCATGACCAAACTCCCGACACAACAACATTAGGCGGATCGTACCCGGCATACATCGCAGCACGACGAATCGCTTGGCGGATAGACTTTCTCTGGTGGGTGGTAACTTTTGCCGATGATGGAATTGTGACGACGGAATTGACTGTTATAATTGAACCCTACAAAGTCCTGACACAGCGACGTAACGCGAGCTGTGACAACACATCTACTACCAAAATGTGGTTCAAGCTCCACAGATATAACTCTGCTTAATGTGTCGGTTGCTTAACCAGCCATGGTGGCCTAGTGGTTAAAACACCAGCCTCCCAAGTGTGCTGGTTCGATTCCAGGTCCGGCAAGTACCAATGTAACTTATCTAAGTTATATGTACTTTCTAAGTATATCTTGGACATTAATGATTGATGAAGGTGAAGGAAAAGGATCTTGACAAAACCTGGACTTTAAGTCTGAAATCGCCAACCCGCATTGAGTAAGCGTGGTGATTACGCTCACTCTTTCTCTGTATGAGAGAAGACCTGTGTCCAGCAGAAGGAAATGTCTGGCTTTTAACGATAAGACCGTCCATTACGTCACCTTTTGTAAAATATTCGTATTTATATTCTGTAATTCATATACACCATATAAATTACAGAATATAAATACGAAGATTTTAGAAGACGTAATAAAGGCATTCTATTCTATTCATGACAGAATCGGCGCGGTTTTCGATCCCCGCGCAGTGCAAATATTGGTATGCATGAAAGCACGTTAAGCTATTGGTCCCGGTTGCCATACGAACATCTAGTGGCAGTCGCGACGGGTTGTTGGAGCCCTTAAAAGTTCAAAAATTGGTCTAACTGCAATGCTTCGATATCGCCTTCGGGTTGTGGAGGTCAGACGGCAGTCGCTTCACGGAAAATATCGAAGTTTAGCCGAAATCAGCAGTTAGACTGGTAAAGCGGACCCCAGACTCTAAAACTGAAAAAGCTTCGGATGTGAATGGGAGTAACGCTGAGATGATGATGATTCTATTCTATTATTCTTTTTTTATGTTACAAGACACTCCAAAACTTCATGCCAAGCAATCGCTCGAAGCGAAACCAATGATGTAACTCAAACACGATAATTACAACTATGGACCATTAATTATTTTTGTGGATCATTAATTTAAATGCCAAACCTCTGTGGCGAACCTCAGACACTTGACATTTAAAGACACGTGGCTCTAAGATTGGATATTGCAAAAGTGCAGTAACGTCGGCAACAAATGATATTCTCCCACGCATCACATTAAATGTATTCTGAATTAACTCAATCGACTTTTACAACGGGCGTGGGCAGAAAACACACACATTCTTTTGTTTCGCCTAATTTAACATTTGCGTTCGCAGTTGATGATTCTTAGTTTTTTTTGCCAACTGCTGTGAAGTCTAAAAGGAGGGCAATGGTATATTATAACAGGGATAACGTGTTTTTTTTAATAATTTGTTTTATGTGATGATTGAAACTAGAATTTGTGTTTCATCTTCGTACTTCTAGAATTTTCTACTATTCAACCCTTGAGGCACGTGGACTAATAAATTAGATATTTATACAGGATGGCAGAGATATAAACGATTATACGAAGGCCATGGGTTCAGCTGAGTTCAGCAGAATATTCTAGATGCCTTAGGTAAGAAAAAATCCTTCACTTTCATAGAAAAGTGCCAAATCATGGTCAAATTGTATATAACAGTCTAAAAATACGTGTCTAGTATGTTTTGGAAACCTGACTGACGGACTAATTACTTTTTTTTAGTCAAATACCCTATTCTTATCATTTAAAACGTTAAAAATGTAATCGTAGCAAATGTTGAAAAACTTGCCAAAAGGTAGGGAAATCAGGGGTATTCCGAACTTACGACGTATATATCTCGTAATATGCGGTCACCGAGCTATAAGTACTCTAGTTTGCTACGCTCCATATAAAAGACATAAACGCGTACGCACCTTTAGAGTTAGATAAAATCTAAATGTTTGATAATAATACAGATATCAAATCACTTTTATGTGCTACCAAAAATCTTTAAAGTGTTTTATTTTGTTTATAGGCTCCTTAAAAAGCTATTTAGTGCTATTTAATCTGTATTTTATAACCAATTAAAATATACCGAATATGCTCCAATTTAGATAATTAACTATCCCAATTATATAACCTTATAATAATCAAAATAATTTATATTTTTATGACATTAAAATAAAAATATAAAATTAAGTTTATTGACACAGAAAAACTTTCTACATACATTAGCAATATTAAAGACTTAATTACATATGTAGAATCACGCCAACCACCAAATTTAACGCCATATTTATAGATAAGATAACAAATTTAAATAGATTGTGTCAGCTATGATACAGCCTAAACATATTAAGAAATAATAATATCAGGCCTTCTTTAATTACTGTTCGACGGTAGGGCAACGTCCTCTTCTCATACACAGAAGGCACGAGCATTAAAGACCAATTCCCGTAATTCAGAAAATGTAGTTGCACATTCAACTCTGCGACAAACTTATGTCAAAATGTTGAGAAATCGATACTAATATATAAAGCTAAAGAGTTTGTTTGTTTGTTTGAACGCGCTAATCTCAGGAACTACTGGTCCGATATAAAAAAAATCTTTTTACGTTGGATAGCCCATTAATCCAGGAAAGCTTTAGGCTATATAACATCATGCTGCGACTTATAGGAGCGGAGCATCACTAACTCCACGCGAACGAAGTCACGGGCGGCTGCTAGTTAGATATAGTTTTGACGGATTATCACTGAGGTTAGACTCAATACTCAATGCTCAATAATTTATTGCATTCTATAATGTATTATAATATAGTATCAATTATGCACCCAATCAGGCACAGAAAAGAAAAAAAAGAAAATACTTTGTATTTCCTTTTTTTTTTACTTTGAACTTTACCAAAATTGCCTCTCTGATCACTGTTACAAAAGACGTGTTTGCCATTTAAGACATAAATGAACCGTAGATAAGTCTAGCCGATCGATTCTGGCTGCCCTAGGACCGATTCCCGATGGGGTAGATGGGTTCCCGAGTGGCGACCACGGACTGGAAGACGCAGCATGCGCCAAAGTGGACCGACGAACCGCTGGTTGCAAGAGTCGCAGAGTCAATCGTCGTGGAGATCGTTGGGGGAGGCCTATGTCCAGCAGTGATCTATTTTGTAAAAAAATCCGTGAAAAGTGAGCTAGAGTCAATAGTGCCTAATTGTCTATCCCTACCATTAATTGGAATGTGCGTGTACCGGGCTTAGAATAGTACCAAACTACCAACTACCTCCCGTGGGTATCGTAGGAGGCGACTAAGGAAAGTTTCACCAGGGAAGCGGGCAGCAGCGCTTCTCCTGTGGAATATTAAATTCCTGCGATCCCCAACCCGCCGCAACAATCGTGGGGACCTCTATAGGCTGACAAGAAGAAGAAGAAATTAGAATGACAGCTCACTGTCTACTCCCTTTTTCCCAGGATGGGAAATCATCAAATGACCTCTCTCGCTCTGGGCGAAGCGAAGGGGCGTGTCCGACTTTTACTGATTAAATCCCGCCCGTGTTCCTTCACTTGCCTCTGCGCCAAAGCCACGGTAACTCTTTCTAACAACCACGTTATTATATGATTTGAAGACATAAAAAAATCGACTGTAACATAATATTAATTACACAGAATGCCTTTTTGTAATTAATAATTATTTTAAACGAATTAAAAACAATTAGTCGATCACGAAATTATCCGTAGACGATAAAAAACAACGGTCAAGTGTATGTCGTACTTTTGCAATTAGTGTTCTGCATTATGTGTGTACATAGTATGAATGAGAGTTGCCAAAAATTACATGGTATGCTATAGGAGACAATTACATGGTATGCTATAGGAGACAATTACATGGTATGCTATAGGAGACAATTACATGGTATGCTATAGGAGACAATTACAAAATGTTTCTTTTTATAAATTTCAAACTAGTGCTTGACCCCAATCCTGCCTGATGGTAAGCAGTGATGCAATCGTTGATGGTGGATCGCGCTAGTTTCCATCATCATCCCAGCGTTAATCCCGGTCGCATCCGAAGCCTTTTCAGCTTTGGAGTCTGGGGTCCGCTTTACCAGTCCAACTGCTGATATGGCTAAACTTCGACATTTTTCCGTGAAGCGACTGCCGTCTGACCTCCACAACCCGAAGGCGACATCGAAGCATTGCAGTTAGACCAATTGTTGGACTTTTGAGGGCTCCAACAACCCGTAACGACTGCCACTAGATGTTCGTATGGCAACCGGGACCAACGGCTTAACGTGCTTTCCGAGGCACGACCAGACCAGTGCAAATATTCATATTCATGCATACAAATATTTGCACTGTGCGGGGATGGAACCCGCGCCACCTTGCGCAGCGGCCGCGTCCGCTACCGCTACGCCACGGAAGCTGTCAATGGATCGCGCTAGTTTATAAAGAGCCAATTCACTATAGCCTTGAAGAAACTTAAATTGTAGTCCGGCTGAAACACCGTCACTGGGAAATTGTTCCAGTCCCTCGATGTACGTAGTGTACCTACGCGGTATATGTAGTGGAAATAAGCAATTGCTTGATGATGTTATACTCATTCTCATATTCTCATTTATTCATAAATAAGTAATTAGAATCTGAATTTGGGACAATCAGAAAGTTTTGCGATAATAAAAAAAAAAATGTTCTATAGGTACCTATATTTTTATTACATCTTTTCAAAGTACTCTCCACCTGCCTCTATAAGTCTATACAAAGTTTCATGCGTCTGAACCAGTTTTCGAAACACTTTTTCCAGTCCGCCACAGACACCTTGTTTGCAGCCTGTTCGAACGCTGACAGCGCATCATCCGGCGACGAAAATTGTATTCCTTTGATCTGATCTTTTATTTTTGGGAATAAGAAAAAGTCACACGACGCTAGGTCAGGGCTTTAATCAAAATCAAAGCATTTATTTCAAATAAACCAGTTACAGGCACTTTTGAATTGTCAGAAGGTCCGTCAGTCAATAAGATGAAGCTAGTCGCCCATTCCAAAGAGTAGGTACCTATGGAGAAGAACGGGCAAGAAACTCCATGGACACTCTTTTAAATTTTCAAGCTAATTTTACAAATATTTGATTACATCATTCATGTTGAAATCAACCGTGTGAGAACGATGCAGAAATAAATTGTACGCCGAGAGCGTCCATTATGGAAAACACACAAAAATCAATTCAGAAATTAAAATACGCCGTGGCAGCTAAGAGATGACCAGTCCCCTCCGACGGCGTCCGTTCACGAACATGACGAATGGATCAGCATCATTCAGCTCAACCATATTGAAGGGAACCTAATGACCCAACACACACGCCACCATCAGCGAGACATTTGAGTGAGCATGACATACTCTCAACAGCCAGAGCACTATCAAGTCAATAAAAAAGACTAACCCAACAAAAAAATGCCTTACAGCACATTCGTACATTGTGCTCACACGTTTGCCATGCAATTATACAATACTAAGAAATTGAATCTACACAATGCTAAGATAGTTTTGTTCAAGGTTCAGCAGCTCCAACAGTGTTTCCGAATACTAAGTTTAGCTCCTGTGCAGCTGTACAAGTGCCGAACACCTCTGTCAGCGATACAATTCCGTAACGTACAATATGCTTGGCTACATAGTGTGTAATACAGGCTTTGAATTAATAACATAAACAATTACATGTTAAAACTACAAGAAGAAAAATCAGAGAACAATCAGTGTATATAATCGGACGCAGCTCAAGCCCAAGCCTTTTTGTCCTCAATATAATCCTTCACACTATAAAATGCTTTCTGACACAACTTACGTTTAATGAAGGATTTGAATTTATTCAGGCTCAGATCTTGAACCACCTCTGGAAGTCCATTGTAAAAATGTATACATTGGCATCTGAAAGTGCCACCTATTTTCTTGAGCCTTGTTGTAGGTACAATAAATTTGTGCCTGTTCATAGTATTTATATTATGGACATCACTGTATTTTTTAAACAATTTTATATTTTTATGAGCATACAAAGGATTTTCATAAATATATTGAGACGGCACGGTCAGTACATTAATCTCTTTAAATTTTTCTCTGAGAGAGTGTCTCGGACTTAATTTATAAATTGCACGAACAGCTCGTTTCTGCAAAACAAATATTGTTTGAATATCGGCGGCATTTCCCCACAACAGAATGCCGTACGACATTACGCTATGGAAATAGCCAAAGTACACTAAACGGGCCATCTCAACATCAGTCAAATTATGAATTGTTCTAACTGCGTATGCAGCAGAAATTAGTTTTTTTGACAATTTTTTTATATGTGGACCCCATTGAAGCTTAGCATCCAGAGTTATACCCAAGAATACTGTGCTGTCTTCAGATTTCAATTCTTCGCCCTTTATCAACACTTTAGTTTCCACCTGCCTAACGTGAGGTAGAGTAAACTTAATGCATTTGGTTTTTTTCTCGTTTAAGAGTAAATTATTAACATTAAACCAATGGACTACTTTGGAGATCCCGCTATTTACATCATCAGTAACCTGCTGCTGATGTTTCAGTTTAAATAAAAGTGAAGTGTCATCTGCAAACAACACTATATCGTGGTTATCCTTTATTAGGTACGGCAGGTCATTGATGTAAATAAGAAACACAAAAGGACCAAAAATTGACCCCTGTGGGACTCCCATTGTTACCAAAGACCCGGAGGATCTTGTTCCATTAACGTCAACGCTTTGAATCCTACCACTCAAGTAAGATGTAATAAGATCCAGTGCAGAATTCCGGATCCCGTAGTGGCGGAGTTTCCTGATTAACGTATCGTGAAGAACGCAATCGAATGCCTTAGACAAATCACAAAAGATGCCCAAGGCATCGCATTTATGAGTGAGGAGATATATCAATGAGGGTGAATGCCTTTTCCATGTCGAGGAATACTGCAGCGGCGTACTCCCTCTTGTTCATGGCCGCGGTGAGTGTGTGCAGTACCCTCGACAACTGGAGCGTCGTACTGTGTTCCGCCCGTAAGCCAAATTGTTCCGGGCGGGGCGTGGTGTGCGGCAGCAGGTGTTGCAGCAGCAGTGCCTCAAACACCTTGGAGGTTGTGGGGAGGAGCGTGATCGGCCGGTAGCTTTCCGGCTTTGAGACGTTCTTCCCGGGCTTGGGCAACATGATCACCTTCCCCTGCTTCCAGCAGTTGGGGAAGGTTCCGGTGCGGAGTATGCCGTTATATAAGCGCGCTATTGCCGCCACCGATTTCGGTGGCAGGTGTCGGAGGGCGGTGTTTGTAATTCCGTCCGCACCGGGTGCCTTTCTGGGCTTAGTGCTCCTTATTGCCCCCAGTACTTGGCCCGGGGAGAAAAATATGGGGTCTTCGTCTGGAGCTACCGGCGTCTTGAAGTACTCTCCAAGGTGTTGCTCCACTGCTGCGACATGGTCCAGGGCGTCTGTCGGGTTCGGCGTGAACTGACGCTCCAGGTGCTCGGCGAATATTTCGGCCCGGTCGGCCGCCGTGTAGCGTAGCGCCCCGTCGCTGTTGCGTAGCGGGCGCACCGGGGCTGGGGTATTCTTTAGGCGTCGGCACAGCCGGTGTACCGACGCCCAGTCGCCGTCTGCCGAGTCTATAATGTACTCCCAGCTCTCCGATGCATGCGCGTGTAGCTCGGCCTTAACCTTGTCCGTGACACGGTTGAGCTGGTTCTTAATGGTGGGGCATCTTGTTTGTTGCCACCGCCTGCGCAGACGCCTCTTGTCGGCGATCATGTTGGCGATGTGTGCGGGGAGCTTCTGTAGCGCCCCTGTGACGCGGTGGATGTGCATGTCGCCGCTTCCAAGGCGCTCTTGATGCAGGCGGTGAGCCCCTCAGCCAACTCGTTCACGTCCAAGGCGTCGGCGACGGGCCGAGTGGGCGTGGTGGCCTCCATTACCTTCCTGAATTTGTCCCAGTCCGTGTGTCGACGTGGCGCCGGATGGGCAACTCTGGTGGTGTGGTCAGTCAGGCGGACGAGCACTGGCTGGTGGTCGGACTTCAGCTCGTCGTCCAGCACCTCCTGCGCGATCTGGCAGGTGAGGCCCTGGTGTACGACGATGTCCAGCACATCGGGTGTATGTGCTACGTTGTCTGGGTAGTGGGTCGGCGTCTCCGGTCCGGACACGTCGTATCCTTTGGCCTCCGCGTCGGCGAAGAGTCGTCGGCCCCCCTGGTTAATGGTACCGCTGTTCCACGCCGGGTGCTTACAATTAAGGTCGCCGGCGATGATGGTAGGATGTGGTGAGGCTAGCAGCGTGTGTATGTCCTTGTGTTGAGCGGTTTCTGTGGCTGCTTGTATGCCGCGTACATACACACGTTCCTGCCGGCGACATGCAGCTGCACACCCAGCGCTGAGATGCTGCTGAGTGTTGGGGGCGGTAGCTCCTGGTGGACGACCCTTCGCTTCACCAGCACCACCAGGCCTTGGGAAATCCTGTGTCGCTGGCTGTTGGTCTCATTGTATTGCCCATCCTTCTGGTAGACGTGATAACCTGGGAACTTGACCGTGTCCCCAGGTCTCAGGAGCGTCTCGCTGATGAGCGCCACGTCGATGTCCTGTTCCTGCAGGAGAGGACGGAGGAGCACGACCTTCTCCCTGAGGCCGCGGGCATTCCAGTGAAGTATTCTCACCGGCTTAGACATGTCTATTTAACATGATCAAGTCTGTTATGCCGGTGAGAACAACTGGCACCGGGTCCTGACCCCTGCTGAGCGCCAGCAGGATGTCCTGAAGGACCCGGAGAGCGGCCTCTATTATTGTAGACCCGGGGTGCCCTTCCCCGGGTGCGCCCGCCGACAAGGCGGTTTGTTGTTGTGTTTGTTTTTGTTTTGGTGGCGGCGGCCGACTACGCCTCTCCTGAGCGGAGCTGCTCGGCGCGGGGCCGCGGACCACCCGACTCAAATTTGATTGTGAGCTTTTGGTCGGCGGGTGGGAGAGGTCGTCGATTCTAGCCTGTTTAGGCCCCGCCCCCTTCTGTGGTGGTGCATTCACTGTCAGATTGACAGTGGCGGGGTTGGCAGCGGCGTTGGTCGTGTTGACCTTTCCCCTTTTGCCGCCGCGTCCTTTCCTCCTCCGTCCTGAGGAGGTGGTGGCCGCGTTGCGCGCTGGTGGGTCATTGGCGGCCGCCATCAGGGTTGCCGACTGGGTTTCCCCTACCGGCGTCGGCTGTAACGGCCTCTTTGCGGCCGTGTTTGACCGGCGCGTGTTTCCGGTGATGGCGACCGTGCCCGCTCGCTTGTTGCGCACCTCCTTGCGCATTACGGGGCATTTGGTGTGGTTTGCGGGGTGCGCCCCCCCGCAGTTGATGCAGGTGGCGGGCTCCTCCCTTGGCCGCGGGCACTCTCTGGCCACGTGACTCCCGCCACACCTGACGCAAGCGAGCGGTCTGTGGCACTGTTCAGAGGAGTGCCTGAACTGCTGACATCTGTGGCATTGTGCAGGCCCCCTCTTGCCACGCCACGCCTCGATCCTTACACCGGGCATGCAGAGGATCTCCCTTACCTCATAGATGCCCGGCAGAAGATTCGGTGTCTTCTTCAGCACGGCGTGGAATATACAGCCGGGTCGTCCTTGTCGCGCCTTGATGACGCGAACGTACTCCGGCTGGAACCCCAGCGCGCGTAGGTCCTCCTCAATGTCTGCCGGCGCCGTGTCCGCAGGCAGCCCCCTTATGGCCACCTTGTGGCTCCGCTCCGCTGGCAGCGAATAGGAAAACCAGGGGATGTTTTCCTCTTTTTCAAGTACCGTCAGATACTTTTGTATCAGACGGTACTCGGTGTCCGTCTGCGGGGTGAATTTAACCCCCTCCCCGAAAGGTCTGGCACTGGGGGCACGCCCCAGTTTTCCTTTGAGGACGCGAAAATGGTGCGCCCACTGCGGGAGTTTCTCCACCACCAGTGGAGGGTAGCGCAACTTTTTCTTAGCGCCCGTTTTGTCTTTTCCGTCGGTAGATTTTGCGTCTACCGTCGGATTATTTTTTTCCTCCGCTCGGCCAGGAGGGGCTGAGGGAGGGGGGGCTGCGGCGCCTGTTGCTCCTACAGGATTGCGCGTCGCTTCCGAGAAGGTCTTGGGGGGCGACTCACCTTTGCACTGTCGCTTCGGCGCTTCTTCCTGTTCGTCCGGGCTGCGCTGTCTGCGTTGAGCTGCGCGGGCAGGGGGGGCGACTTTAGGTGGCAAAGTCCTTACCTCTTTGCAACCGGCCGTGGACAGGTCCGGTAGCGACGCGCTGGGTGCTCGGCGTTCGAGGCTTGCTCGGGTTGTCCGGGGAATGATGGTATTTGTTACCTCTCGGTATGTGTTGTCGTTGTCGTCGTCGTCGCTGCTACCGTCCGACGACGCCTCTGACTCGCTCGTCCCGGGTGAAACCAGCGACTTCGAAGACGGTGACGCTGGTGCTGAGCTCCGAGGGGCGAGGGGGGATGCGTAGGACATCGGTGAGGGTGGTGGTGTCCGCTTCACGGGCCCGCTCTGCGGGTGTGCTGTGTTTTTTAAAGTACCCGCACTTGATGTCGTCGGGTACCTCACAGCCTGGGCTGTGGTCTGCGGGGCTCCTGTTGTCCGGAGCTTGGTCGCTGGTGTCTTAGGTGACGGTGATGCTGGTGAGGCCAGGTGTGCCACCGTAGTCCGCCTGGTTCTAGCATTTTCTTCCCCCCCGCTATGGTGTTGTTCACGGGGAGGGGGTTTAGGCGGAATCCCCGGCTGGGGCATCCCGCTGGGAACGCGCGGTTGTCGCGACCCTGGCGTTAGAAACGCCGGGTGCAGGTAAGAGGGTCCGTGCGACTGCTTCCCACTTCACTGCACTGATGCACTTTCACTATTTTTTTTTTTTTATAGCGTGTAGGTGTTTGGTAATAATATCGTTAGCGACGTGAGCGTAAAAACTAGATGCGCGCGTGACGATCCACAGACAAATCACAAAAGATGCCCAAGGCATCGCATTTATGAGTGAGGAGATATATCAATGAGGGTGACCCAGGAGTTATACCGGTGTATTGTCCAGGAAGTCCCTCGTTTTGATTGCGGTGTAGGCGGGCGCATTGTCGTGGTGAAGCAGTAACGCGTGGGGCCCTGTGTTTGGTCGCTTGTTGCTCACAACAGAGAAAAATTCTGACAAGCATTTCTTAGTATACCCTTTCTTAGTGTATCCATTCAGCGTTAATGCTTCTTTGGTTTCGTAAAGGAATTGACACCAAGTAGCCAGTCAAACTGAAAAATCTCGCGATCAAAATCTTACCCCCGCTTCTATATTTTCACTTTGGTAGGCGTTGATTCGTTTTGAAACACCCAAACCGTCGACTGTCGCTTCTTTCCTGGATCTATTGATAAATCCAAGATTCTTGACCTGTAATGATGTCGTAAACACGCCGATACAAGCCTGCTTCAAATTTGCCTATCATCTCATGGCACCATTCCACCCTTGCCTGCTTCTGAGCATAGGTGAGATTGTGCGATTGTGCGGCACTCCTTGTGAAACTAGATCCAATCTGCAGTTTACGCAGAATTTCGCACTTGGCGCACAGGCAAGTGATGGAACACGGATGGGTTTTAGTCAGTAAAAGTCTGGCACGCGTCATTTGATGATTTCCCATCTAAAAAAAAGGATAAGGTCTATGATAGAACGGCGTGCCCAAAAGGTACCTGTTGATCCTGGCTTTGAAGGCAAGGAGAGGGTTAAATGTGGGGGGAATACAGGGTAGTTCACACTTTTGGGTGTGTGCATAATAAACATGGAGGAAAAGAGTTGAGTACGAGTTGTCGGGATATCAGCCAAGTGTGATTGATGGTTGTATGATTTAAATAAGGTTAGACCTTTTGGTTACTTCGGTGTTATCGTTGTTCCCACAAAGGTTTTCCATTAGGAAAGTGTTTGTGTACTGAGAATAAGATAAGAGGTTCTATAGGTGCACTACGGTTTATGGGTGTATTCGCACCATTGCCACATTGGCCGCGATTCCTTTGTTCACAAACTAAACTATATTTAAGATAAGAGGTTCTATAGGTGCACTACGGCATATGGGTGTACACATTGGCCCCGATTCCTTTGTTCTCAAACTAAACTATATTTAAGATAAGAGGTTCTATAGGTGCACTACGGCCTATGGGTGTACACATTGGCCCCGATTCCTTTGTTCACAAACTAAACTATATTTAAGATAAGAGGTTCTATAGGTGCACTACGGCCTATGGGTGTACACATTGGCCCCGATTCCTTTGTTCACAAACTAAACTATATTTAAGATAAGAGGTTCTATAGGTGCACTACGGCCTATGGGTGTACACATTGGCCCCGATTCCTTTGTTCACAAACTAAACTATATTTAAGATAAGAGGTTCTATAGGTGCACTACGGCCTATGGGTGTACACATTGGCCCCGATTCCTTTGTTCACAAACTAAACTAAATTTAAGATAAGAGGTTCTATAGGTGCACTACGGCCTATGGGTGTACACATTGGCCCCGATTCCTTTGTTCACAAACTAAACTATATTTAAGATAAGAGGTTCTATAGGTGCACTACGGCCTATGGGTGTACACATTGGCCCCGATTCCTTTGTTCACAAACTAAACTAAATTTAAGATAAGAGGTTCTATAGGTGCACTACGGCCTATGGGTGTACACATTGGCCCCGATTCCTTTGTTCACAAACTAAACTAAATTTAATCTTTATTTCAATAGTAATTAAAATGATTTTTAAAAGAGTAGCAGTAGTAGTGTGGGTAAGTAATAACAGCCGCACGGGTTGACCGATCAGGTAAAGCTACACTATCCGCGGTTGGTTCATGGACGGGTGTAGCATATTTAATCCTTTCATGAAAGCTCCACCAACTTTAACACTGAACGCCAAAAACCATTATATACATATATAGCAATAACTCCAGTACAAACACGTATTCACTCACTTATCTCCCACATACACTATGTAATGCATGTTTATATAAAAACCACATAATGCAGGTATCGGTGCAGGCAGATAATCGAACCAGGAGAATGTTTTAATTAGGTTAACGATTGGGAGCGGGTGGACCAGCCTCGTGACGTCATCCGCTAATGAACAGCGGCTCCACAGATAATGTGTGTTCAGATATTTTTGACATTTGGGAGAAATGCACTCACACATGTAAAGGATTTCATTGTATGGAAATTTGCGGGGAATAAATGTGATTATTGGATTTCCGTTGAAATTATATTAAATACTAGCTTTTCACCCGCGGCTTCGCCCGCGTGGAATTCGGTTATATCGCGCTTTTTAGATGTCCCTCGGGAATATCAAATTTTTCAATAAAAGGTAGCCTATGTCCTTTCTCAGGGTCTAAAGATAGTCTGTGCCAAATTACATCAAAATCGGTCGAGAGGTTTAAGCGGGAAAGCGTAACAGACAGACACAGACAGACAGACAGAGTTACTTTCGCATTTATAATATTAGTATGGATTAATCGTTCATAATCATCATTATCATCATCACCATCAACCTTTTTTTTTTATCGTCCCACTGCTCATAGAGAGCTCATAGAGAGGATTGAGCGGAATCACCACGCTGTTGGCGATTTCAGACTTAAAGTCCAGGTTTCCTCAAGATGTTTTCCTTCACCTTTTAATCAGTCATTGGTGTCCAAGATATACTTAAGTACATATAACTTAGAAAAGTTACATTGGTACTTACTTGACCTGAAATCGAACCCGCACACTCATATTTGAGAGGCTGGAGTTTTAACCACTAGGCCACTACGACTTACTTATCTCTCTGGTGTGATTTACTTGTCGATGTTATCATCGACAAGTAACCACCAGTAGTAGTAATTGACTCTCTGATCAATGAATATAAAATAGCCAATTTTTTCTACTTATTACTAAGTCGAAAAAGTTGGCTATTTTATATTCATTGATCAGAGAGTCAATTCTAATTTTTTAATGTGTTTACAGTCTTTCTCGGGGGTAGGCCATAACGTCGGCGGCCGGCAGAAGTTACCACCCACCAGTCAAGCACTAGTTGATAATTATTAAAAAAAAAACAGTCATGGGCATAACCGGCAGGGTAATTGCGTAACACATTGTCAGCAGCAATGGGTTTCATTTTGACAGATTAACAACATTCATTGCGTTATTTACGTTGTTGAGCTGACACATTTTCCAACATAGGGAGCAATGGAATAGCAATAAGCTTCAAAATGATTCCAACTGATAGTAATGGTGTGTTACGTAATTAGGGTGCAGGTGGGGGCAGGTGCCCCCGCCTTATATAAGAATTAGGTAATCCGACAGAGGACCAAAGTCACCGACATAGCTGAGAGGATTAGCAAGCTGAAGTGGTAATGGGCTGATCACATATGCCGCAGGACCGACAACCGTTGGGGTAAACGAGTCCTCGAGTGGAGACCGCATCTCGGCAAACGTAGCGTAGGACGCCCTTGGGCGAGATGTAGCGACGACATCAAAAAGGTGGCTGGTATTGGCTGGCGGAGAACTGCCCAGGATCGAGCTTGTTGGCGTGCCATGGAAGAGACCTATCTAATAGTGTTATGCAATTAGTGTGCCGGTCAAGCTACCCGAAACTGTGAAATATTCCTAATCAACCTTGAGCCTTAATGGTTTAACGATAAAGTTCAAAATCTAATAAAGAAATCTGACAGATTGTAGTAGCTTGATGTACTATCGTCTGTATCTCATACTAGCTCGGAATCGACAGTATTGCTAACTAACTTCTAACTTTTCTGTGTGAGATTTTGGCTGATGTTTTCCATGGCCCCAAATTTGTGTTTAAACAAACATTAGTCATGTGTGCGTGCGTTTAGAAAAATATGTATGCAGTAAAGTTTCTGTATACATGCAGTCTGTGTCCGTGCCCCAGGCGGGTACCGTTCCCTATCGATACGCATTTCGATTCAATCGATGTTGAAGATTATCGATAAACGTTGATTTATTTTGACTGAGTTTTTGTTATTTATCGATTGCGGATCGTTATTTCGCTGTGTAGCTGTGAGTATGCTCATAAATTAGATGCCAGTGGCGCAGTGGCGGAATGTGATAGTGGGTTTGGGTTTGTTTCCCCGAAAAAAAAAGCATTTTTAATTTAAAGCCGAATAGAGAACCTACTATATATGGTACTCGCATGAGGCCCATACGAAGAGGGCCTCATAAGAACGCTCAGAGTCACACAAAGAGGAATGGAAAGAGCTCTGCTTGAAGTTTCTCTGCGTGATTGAATCAGAAATGAGGAGATCTGCAGAAGAACCAAAGTCACCGACGTAGCTCTTCGAGTCGCTAAACTTAAGTGGCAGTGGGCAGGGCACATTGCTCGTAGAACCGATGGCCGATGGGGCGGTAAGGTTCTGAAGTGGCGGCCTCGTACTGGAAGACGCAGCGTAGGGACGCCACCAACAAAGTGGACCTATGACCTGGTGAAGTTCGCGGGAAGCCGATGGATGCGGGCAGCACAAGACCGGTCATCGTGGAAAGCCTTGGAGGAGGCTTTTGTCCAGCAAGACATCTATAGGCTGAAGGAGAAGAAGATATGGTATTCTAAATATGTAGGTATTTAAGTGTAATTAGTAGGTAATGGATAAAAAACTAGGAAAAAATATCGTTAGCATATCGCAGTATCCGCATACAACAGAGGAACGTTACTGAAACATTAATTTAAAAAAAATCGCTCAAAATCTCTTCCTTCCCTCTCTTGCTTTAGTTGTTGGACAAAGACAGTATAAAGGTATCTTAGTTGCTGTACAACAAAATGGACGCTTCTACATTAATACGAGATTAGACCTCCGTGGCGCAGTGGTCAACACGCCTGCCTGCGACGTGGAGGCCCTGGGTTCGATCCCCGGCAAGGTCATGATGGAAAATGATCTTTTCCTGATTGGCCTGTGGCTTGGATGTTTATCTATATATGTATCTGTTATAAATATAGTATCGTTGAGTTAGTATCCCATAACACAAGTCTCGAACTTACTTTGGGTCTAGCTCAATCTGTGTGATTTGTCCGTATATATTTATTTATTTATTCCTACGGCTATATTATTCTGTTCCATACCTAAATTAAATTATATTTACTGACTACTTAAACAGATATCAACGAAACGTACAGTGTTATAAAATAATTTTAGAAAGGCCATAAATGTCTTCGGAATATATGTTCATACGAGCCAAATACTCCATTGTATGGGCCATATTTTACTTGGAATATGTCATAAATTATAAACGCATTATTTGTTAGGGAATTTCATTGTTCCTTCCTGGCTTACGTACGTTGCTAGATATGGTGTAAGAACTATAAAAGTTATTTGAAGAAATAAAAATATGATTAATGGCTACAGGCTGCTGGGATCTTTTATAATGGATTTGGCAGAGACATTAAAGCCGATTCTCTTGTTAAAAAACTAAACTAATTTTAAGTTATGTGCATATTTTCCTTTCTAGTTAATTAAGAAGAGGATACAAGATAACATTTTAATTTAATCCTGTCAAAATAAGATACTCCATAGACAGTTTAGGCGCGATTATAAACATGGCGACTAAAAATACGTGAGTTTACGTCAGTAGCGCACTAATTTGACAGGTCTAAACTGACATTTTGTCTTCTGTCCTTTTCTTAATTAAATAGAAACAAAAAGATGAAATAAACTTAAATTTAATTTAGTTTGTGAACAAGGGATTCGGGGCCATTGATGCGCTACCATAAATTTTTACAGATTGTGATGAACGTTTTATAAAAAAAAAATGCTCTTCCATACATTTTGACCGTATTACCTACACTTTCTATGAAACGGCAGATTCTTAAAAATTACCCAATTGTAAAGTAGTGCTTGGCCGCAATCCCGCCTGATGATAAGCAGTTATGCAATTTTTGATGGTAAAGCGCGCTAGTTTATTAAAAGCCTGTGTTCACTCTAGCCTTGAAGAGACTTATATTGTAGTCTGACGGAAACACCGCCGCTGGCAAATTGTTCCAGTCCCTCGATGTAGGCGGTATAAAAGAAGAGGCGAAACGCTTCGTTTGAATCGTTGTGGTGTTAACAACGTAAGGGTTGAAACTCGCCGTACGACGGGTCGTCCGATGATGGAACGGAGATGGGGGAAATAAATCATGTAAATCCCTCGCACACTCTCCAAAATGCATCCTATAGGCTGGCTACTTTTCGTCTGTGCTCCAGGCTTTCGAAACCGTTTTGAGCTAAATCTGGGTCGCCAATTAGCCTCTCCACGGAGTC
This sequence comes from Sesamia nonagrioides, assembly GCA_017933935.1. NCBI lineage: Eukaryota > Metazoa > Arthropoda > Insecta > Lepidoptera > Noctuidae > Sesamia > Sesamia nonagrioides. The sequence goes on along the minus strand of JADWQK010002132.1, from coordinate 278,581 downwards.
CAAAATAGCCAGAGGGCATTTTTTTCATACATTTCTATGTATAATAAGTATTGACATTATTGGCAAAGCAGGGTAATTGCGTCACACTATCAGTAGCAATGGGTTTCATTTTGACAGTTCAACAACATTCATTGCGTTATTTACGTTGTTAACAGCCACACATTTTGAACGTATGAAGCAATAAGCTTCAGAATGAATTCACATTGATGGTAATAGTATGTTAGGCAGTTTGGGTGCTGGTATTAGTACTTCAAGCTCACGCCATATACGTTTTCATATAGTACTTGTACAGGATAAAATGGCTGTATTTAAAATCCAGCCGCTGCGTAAACAAGCATTAATAATGTTCTCCTTCTTCAGCCTATAGAGGTCCACTGCTGGACAAAGGCCTCCTCAAAGTTGGGGGGTTTGCCATAATCCCCACGCTTGCGGGTTGGGGAACGCAGTAATTTGATATTCCACAGGAGAAGCACTGCTGCCCACTTAATTGGTAAGAGTTCCTTTAATCGCCTCTTACGACGCCGACGGGAGAATATGGGATGGTACTATTCTAAGCCCGGTACCACATAGGCGTTAATAAAGTTAGTTAGTTTTTAATTTCACTTTTCCATTAAAGTTCTTATCGCCCGAAAATAATCATCAATGACGACACAGTTGGTGCAGTGACTTGCGATCGACTGCTGCACTGCGTGTCGCTGCTTCGATTGCCGTACGGAATAAATATTTGTATGACCTACAGGTAGTTCCGGGGCTGGCTGTATATGTCATCATCATCATCAACCTTTTTATCGTCCCATTGCTGGGCACAGGTCTCACTCCCATACAGAGAACGATTGAGCGTGATCACCACGCCTGCTCATTGCGTGTTGGCGAATTCAGACTTACAAGTCCAGGTTTCCTCAAGATGTTTTCCTTCACCTTGTAATCAGTCATTGGTGTCCAAGATATACTTAGAAAGTACATAAATAACTTAGAAAAGTTACTTGCCTGACCTGGAATCAAATCCGTACACTCATGCATGAGAGGCCGGTGTTTTAACCACTAGCCCACCACGATCGTTGTTTGTGTATGTGAGTTTAAGTGTTACGATAGAGGAGTAAATCCTAGAGCGGGGTGACTTTTTTTTTTTAAAGATGTTAAAGAATGTTTTTATCATCGGAGTTCGGACCCACCCATTTACTACCATAGTAAAATGCAGTAAACGCCTAACGTAACATTAGGTCCTAAACACTATAAAAACTCCTAAAACTGCACACGTGACTCGACACCGGAGAGAACCGTTGTCGTGTCTCTCTGTGTCACTTTAGGGTTTATCGCTCATGAATGTGACGTGCAAATAGTACATCAGTGTTGAATCTACTTTACTTCTCCAGTCATTATCCAGTTTAGGGTTCACGCCTAAGGGCTGCGGATTGTACTAAAGAGATACTCGGGTCCTTGACGCACAGGCAAGTGAATTAACACGGGTGGGTTTTAGTCACTAACCCCCTTATTTATAACCGTTGCCTAAGCTTAACTAGATTAGCTATTGTTTAACCATACATTTTAGACGTATGCACGTCACTTAATTTTAACTATTGTTTATGAATAAACCCCTTAAACACTGCGGTGTTTCTTCATAAACGAAGATTAAATTTAAGTGACGTTAAAAGGTCAAAAATGTATGGTTAAAAAATCGCTAATCACTAGTTAACTTTAAGCAACGTTTATGAATAAGGGGGTATAAGCCTGACACGCCTTTCCGCTCCGCCCAGAGCGGAATTTTCTGCGGATGGGAAATCATCAAACGAACTTTTCAATAGACTGCGTTTCAAAAGAAATGGGCTCTATCACTTCTTTCTGTTTGGAAATAAACCCAGGCTTTCACGCTTAGAACTCGCACTTATAAAAAACTATCGCCATGGTTATTTTTCAAGGATACCGAATAGGGTAGTCTCCTCTTTAGGACCGGAACATATCGACGCTTGAAAGGCAATCATATCTAAGCGACAAAAAATCGTAAATTGAGTTATATACACCATTCGAACCGCCAGATTTTTCTGCGTCGTTTGGTGTATATAACTCAATATACGAATTTTTGTCGCTTAGATATGATTGCCTTTCAAGCGTCGATATAAGCCATAAAACTTTAACGAAAAGCGAGCATTTGATTTTAATTGATTATTGCATAAGCATGAGGAGTAGATAGACATTTTCCTATGGTACTAGGTGAATTAGCTCAGGTGAATTAAGTAAACGAAGCCCAGTATTGTAAAGTATATAATTATAAACATGTTGGTACATGTCATATGTCTTTGCATTTTTGGTTCCAGGACGTTGTGAGAGTAATTATTTGCACAAAGTACAGCGTTTGTCTTGGTTCAAATCCAACTTCTTATCCAAGACTTACATTACAACACGTAAATCGAAGCTGTCACAACAGCGCAGATCATATAAACTACTATATTCCTATAGCTCGACCTCAATAGCCAGTCAGACAGAGAGTGTAATTGGATCCTCTGGTTAAAAAAAAGACAGTCATAGGTTGGAATTGGCTGATAAATGGCGTTAGACTGACACCCTATCACTTTGTGTGTTAATGTCGTCTTAAGGGAGCCGTGGGCGTACAATAGTATAGTTTTAGGATTTTTGTTGGTTAGGGAATTGGCATGACAATTATTTCTATACAGTATTTTTTTGCAAAGTGTTGGTTGAACATTATTGCGATTAAAATAAATACCAATACTATTTTATTTGACGACACGCTTAATAATAAAAAGTGTTTATTTCTCACCACAAGCCAAAAAAGCCAATTAAAATGTCAGACCCAAATCAGGAACTATTTCTTATTAATTAAATGTCAAAAAATCTTAGTCAAAATAATTAAAATGTCAGAAAATTTTAATCAATTAAAATATTACGACTAAATTTACTTTCACCAAAACTATTTTATTTGACGACGGTTATACAGTATTTTTGTGCGTCGTGTTGGTTTAAATTTATTGCTATTAAAGTAAAAACCGAAACTATTTAATGTGATGTCACGGTTCCCGTAGTGGCTGAGCGATCGACTGCGGCGCTACGTGTCGCGGGTTCGATTCCCGCACAGAACTAATAGTTGTATGGCCTGCAGGTTATTATATTTATCGGTGCTGAGCACCGTCTGATAGCGATATAGTGTTAAGTTATCCGATTAATCGATTTTCTGAACGAAATGTAATGTAATCGTGTAGTGATTCCTAAACGTAACACCCGACACTGGCACAAAAGAAGAAACAACGGGGACTGGTGACAGCTGGTCAACGGTGAACTTGGATGTGCGACTCGTGTCAAGTGGAACGTTATTTCTTAGGAAAATTATTGTAAAATTGGAGTGAACAAAGTTTGATTTAAAGTTTATCGTTATAATTGATTATCTCCTTGCCCGATAACCTACGCATACAAAGGATCCCTTGCTAAATAAAGACGGAGCTTCCCCAGTTGATACTTTTGTACCGCTAACTTCTTCTAATGATGGCCATCTTTCCCAGATGATACTTTTGTAGCGCCAACTTCTTCTGATGATGGCCATGTGCCGTTATATTTATATTTTCTCAAGGAAATATAAAGAAAAGATGCACTAGCCATTGCTTTTGTTTGTTTAAAAAAAAAAAAAACTTCTGGATACTAGGCTAAAAAGTAGGTACACAGTAGTACATACATTGACACATCAAGGTATACATTTCCAGTTTTAGCTGACCTCGCTTTGTATAAGTTTTTCATATAATCAGAAATCAGCTTAGGTTGGTCATATGTAGGTTCATGTCTACTCGAGCGTACTGACTGTCAATTATTAATTCCCTCCCTAGGTAAGATGTGACAAGTCATGGCAAGAGAAAGGTTTTTATGGAGCAAGAGTCACATATTTGACAGTTTAGTTTCTGTTTGACCTACATACAGCCCGACCGTTGAGAGAATGTGTTATTGACACCTGTCAGTGCGACAATTCTAGCAACTAATAAAGATCAAATTCGCAAAGCACGTATTCGTTAATATGAAATTGACACATGCCAAGAATACATTCTCTCTTCGACTACACTAATAATTAAGTAAGTTAAGTTATTTTTGGGAGTTTTGGCGGTAAAGCTAAGATGAATGTCATTTTTCATTGGACCTTTAAATTATTATATACTAGCTTTCCGCCCGCGGCTTCGCCCGCGTAAATATCGGTTATCTCGCGCTTTTTAGATTTCCCTCGGGAACATCAAATTTTTCCGGGATAAAAGGTAGCCTAGGTCCTTTCTCAGGGTCTAAAGATTGTGTGCTTTCCGCCCACGTCTTCGCCTGCGTGGTGTTCGGTTATATCGCGCTTTTTAGATTTCCCTCGGGAATATCAATTTTTTCCGGGATAAAAGGTAGCCTATGTTTTTTCTCAGGGTCCAAAGATTGCCTGTACCAAATTTCATCAAAATCCGTTGAGAGGTTTAGGCGGGAAAGCGTAACAGACAGACAGACAGACAGACAGACAGACAGACAGACAGACAGACAGACAGAGTTACTTTCGCATTTATAATATTAGTATGGATTGTTGTTTACTAAATAAAAGCGCGTGTTTTATGTAGTAAAAAGTGCATTCAGTAAATAATTCATAATGAACATTGAAGTATCGCAGCATAGTGGCCACATCGTGACTTTGCATCAAATCTCCCTCGTAGACGGCTCACGCGGCCGATTTTTCAACTGTCATTGGTGGTATCCGCCATTATTGTGAAATAAAATTTTCAAAGAATTTCTATAATTTGTTACACTTGTTATTGGCAAAATTGTGGTATCTATTCCACAGAGGCCATTAATCAAGAGTTGAGGTTGATTCTTACCTTGAAAAATGAAGTAGAAGATTTTTTTTTTTAGCTAATGCATAGCTTCCATGGCGAGCCTTGTGCGTGCAGACCGAAACCAGAAATTCCGTAATAGCGGCACAGCGCGGGTGCGGTGTTGAAAGCCGTGCATCGTCTAAAGTCGTTTCAGTTCGGCAAATCAGGCCTAGGAGTCAGATTTTTTGAGTCAAATCGTTAAATTTAATAAATGCTAATCGCTCGCAACCTCAACTCGCAACTCTCTACCGAAGATTACCCGATTACAGTCGAGCGCAAGCGTTAAAAAGCTGAGGCTAGATTCGCTAATCTAGGCGCCATAAACGCACTCGGTTTTTTAGCAATCACACCGTACATTTTACCAGTGTCTATTGCGTGGTGTATTTAAAAGTTATAGATAAGTCCTTGTATATAATTTGATTAGTAATTAGGGGAGTTCATACACGTTCTCCTTCTCTGTTTGAGAAGACCTGTGCCCAGCAGAGGGACGATAAAAAGGTTGTTGGTGATGATGATACATGTCCTGCGAGATGTTCAGGGAGTACGCCCCTGACTGTCACACACTCGCTACTCCTGTATCGTGGGTGCGTTTTAATATTAAATTGAACATTATAAATAATTTTCACTTAAATATTAGCTGGTGTATTTAGTTCCTAGTGACAGTCGGGACCAGGGTTGTAACGGAGCTTCACCTCCGCTTCCGTTATTGTGGAAGTTCCGCAAGAAATCTTATTTTCGCTTCCGCTTCCGACTCCGCACAATTTTAGCGGAGTTATATCGGGATTTATTTACGTATTTATAAAATAAATAACGCGCAAGCTGCGACGCTCGACAACCGTCCGGCAGCGTTTGAGCGCGAAATGGTCAAGAATCAACTAGTGCGAGGCAGCAATGCGGCAAACACAATTGATTTCTTCTTAAATTTCATTACTAGAAGGTAATATTTTTTTACTCAGTGTACAGCTATTAATTTACGCATTTAAAATAAAAAATAGTTTTAATTAACCATAAATTTAAATTTTTTCTATATCTACTTTCACCTCCGCCTCCGCCTCCGTTAACATCCGCATCTGCGAAGGTGAGACTCGTCGCCTCCGCATCCGTCTCCGCTAACAAGGCCTTCGTTACAACCCTTGTCGGGACCAACAATTAAACGGGCACATAGCGGTACCTACAAATGCCACAAAACTAATCACGCGTCACACGAATTCTACATCTCGCAAGCAAAGTTTACCGTGTAATTAGCACACATACAACTTCCCAACTTCAACCGTTGGGCAAGTGCCCGCCAGACTTAACACCCGTCTAGTCGGAGGGTCCTCCCTTTTCTATGGAGGATGACTGAACTCTATAGCCTGTACCTACATAGTATTGTATAAAGTCACGTGTTGTTTTAAAATCAATAAATAAATAGCTAGGACGTGTTAATGGGTAGGCGTTTTTGGGGACTCATCATCATCATCATGTCAGCGTTAATCCCAGTCGCATCCGTAGCTTTTCAGCTTTGGAGTCTGAGGTCCGCTTTACCAGTCTAACTGCTGATTTTGGCTAAACTTCGATACTTTCTGTGAAGCGACTGCCGTCTGACCTCCACAACCCGAAGGCGATATCTAAGCATTGTAGTTAAATCAATTGCTAGACTTTTGAGGGCTCCAACAACCCGTAACGACTGCCACTAGATGTTCGTATGGCAACCGGGACCAACGGCTTAACGTACTTTCCGAGGCACGACCAGACCAGCTGTAAAAAGCTTCGGATGCGACTGGGATTAACGCTAAGATGATGATGATGACCATTGCAAATATTCATATTCATGCATACAAATGTTTGCACTGTGCGGGGATCGAACCCGCGCCTCCTTGCGAAACGGTCGCGTTCGCTACTGCTACGCCACGGAGGCTGTCACGGGCTTTCTGCGTATGGAAGGGTTTCGATATTACTCAAATATTTAATATTTTTAAATATTATCAAATATTTGTATCAATAGTTTGACAATTTAAAAGAGTGTCCATGGAGTGTCTTGCCCGTTCTTCTCCATAGGTACCTATTCTTTGGAATGGGCGACTAGCTTCACCTTACTGACTGACCGACCTTCTGACAATTTAAAAGTGCCTGTAACTGGTTTATTTGAAATAAATGCTTTCATTTGATTTGATTTACTAATCTATCCATAGAACAACTGGCAGAGGTAGCTTTGTTCGACTGTTATTGTTTTGCCACGGGCGCCTCAGTTATGACAGTATAAATTTATATTCATCCTACAATGATGTAGGTAACATTGTAAGTACACCTTAACTAATCATTTGAACACGTTATGGTCAAATTATAGCTTATGACCATTCCATATACAATAATAAAAGCCGCGCCTTACTTTTTGCATTCCAAATGCATAACCTCTTTGCCATCACAATCTATGGGAAAGTTATTTCTGGAATGAACGATAAGGGAGTGCTTCCTTCAGTATCGGCGTCTCGCTTTAACGTTGTGCTGGATCCATGTGCGAAAGAGAGGGCGGTGTTTAAGGAATGTCACACAGCATTTTATTATTATTCATTGAAAGTATCATCTAAAGAGGTTGGTTATAAAATTATATTTAGTTTCCGATCTTTGGATTTATTGATGAACTGTTATAATAAATTAGTTTCGCTTGTTTTTGGATTGATTAATCAATCATCGGATGATAAAGAAAAATAATTTTGAAATTTTGACAGTTATTTCATACAAAAATTGTCAAACGTCAGTTTTGTTTCCCGAAAAATGTTATCTGCCGATGGGACAAATGAGTTCTTAGAAGAGTTTTGACGGGAAAGCTAAGATGTGTGTCAAGCGCATTTTTCATTGGACTTTTAAAATTATTTATAGTGTCGTTTACTAAATAAAAGCGCGTGATTTATGTAGTAAAATTGCATTCAGTAAATAATTTATAAAGAACATTGAAATATCGCAGCATAGTGGTCACATCATGACTTTCCTCAAACCACCCTCATAGACGGTTCACGCGGCCGTCTTTTTCAACTGTCATTGGAAATATCCGCCATTATTGTGAAATAAAATTTTCAAAGGATTTCTATAATTTGTTACACGTGTTATTGGCAAAATTGTGGTATCTATTCCACAGAGGCCATTGATCAAGAGTCGAGGTTGAATCTCACCTTGAAAAAAGAAGAGTTCTTAGAAAGATCTGTGCTTATGGTAGAAACAGCCAGTATCTTCCACTGGTAGTCAATAAGTAATTGTAAACCTGTGAAGACCATCTGTTTGTGAAGCGTGGCGAGAAAGATTGATTTTTAATTTTCCACTCGAGAAAGCAGGAATTCGCCAAGCAGGAATAAACGAGAAAGCAATAAACATTTAGACTCTGAGTAATTATGTTTTATGTAAGCACAAACCTATAAATAAATAAAATCTATGTTTATATTTACAGTTTCGTCCAATTTCAGGCCGATCTTATTGATTAAAATTGATGCTTTTTATAATTATAAACTAGTGTTTGATCGCAATCCCACCTGATGGTAAGCAGTAATGCAGTCGTTGATGGTAAAGCGCGCTAGTATATTAAGAGCCTATTTACTAAAAAATAATGAGTGAATCGGAACGAAGACGGCAGTTGAGCGAGGTAATGCAATTTTAAACCCAACAACAGGACCAACGATCCTGCACCAGAGGGAGATTGATCTGGAGACCCTCCATGATCAAACTCCCGACACAACAACAGTTGTTGCATCGTACCCGGCACACATCGCATACCAAATGCTCACGACTTGTCCTCCGTATGTATCTTATCATGAACTAGCGGCCGCCAGCGATTCGTTCGCGAGGAGTTAGTTATGCTCTGCTCCTATAGTACGCAGTGTTTGTTCGCGCTAATCTCAGAAACTACGGGTTTGATTTGAAAAATTCGTTTTGCGTTGGCTAGCCCATTAATTCAGGAAGCTGCGACTAATAGGATCGGAGCATAACTAACTCTACGCGAACGAAGTCGCTGGCAGCCGCTAGTTATATTTAAATGTGTAATTTCACTTTTGCTGCCCACATCCATCGGCTTCCCGCGACCTTCAATAGGTCATCGGGCCACCTTGTTGGGGGCCTCCCTACCCTGCGTCTTCCGGTACGTGGCCGCCACTCCAGAACCTTACTGCCCCATCGGTCATCGGTTCTACGAGCAATGTGGTCTACCCATTGCCACTTAATTTTAGCGACTCGAAGAGCTATGTCGGTGACTTTAGTTCTTCTGCGAATCTCCTCAATTCTGATTCGATTGCACAGAAAAACTTGGCCTTTGTCCAGCAGTGGACCTCTATAAGCTGAAGAAGGAGAAGGAGAAGTGGAATAACACTGGCAGTTCGGAAGGATGGTTGATTTTTAGTAAACCCTTAAATATTCATGAACTCCTTGCTCGAGGCTGATTTGAGAGACTAAGAACTTTCTGGGAGCTGTACCCGAATCGTGTAACAGACTATTACTATCCATTATCAATTATTAGCGGCCGCCAGCGACTTCGTTCGCGTGGAATTAGTTATGCTCAGCTTCTATAGGTCGCAGCGTGATGTTATGTAGCCTAAAGCCTTCTTGGATTAAAGGGCTATCCAACGCCAAAAGAATTTTTCAAATCGGACCAGTAGTTCCCGAGATTAGCGCGAACAAACAAACAACCATACAAACAAACTCTTCAGCTTTATATATTAGTAAGTATAGATTAATTAAAGGGCAATGGAAAGAGCTATGCTCGGAGTTTCACTGCGTGATCGATTCAGAAATGATGATCCGCAGAAGAACCAAAGTCACCGACATAGCTCTTCGAGTCGCTAAACTTAAGTGGCAGTGGGCAGGGCACATTGCTCGTAGACCCGATGATGGCCGATGGAGCAGTTAGGTTCTGGAGTGGCGGCCACGTACTGGAAGACGTAGCGTAGGAAGGCCCCTAACAAGGTGGACCGATGACCTGGTGAAGATCGCGGGAAGCCGATGGATGCGGGCGGCACAAGACCGGTCATCGTGGAATGCCTTGGCGGAGGCCTTTGTCAAGCAGTGGACATCTATAGGCTGAAGAAGAAGAAGATTATCAATTATTGGAATCATTTGAAGCATATTGCTAATCCACTTCTCCATCATGGTCGAAAAATGTATCACCCAACAATGTAAATAACGCAATGAATGTTGTTGAACTGTCAAAAAAAAAAACCCATTGCTATTGATAGTGTGTTACGTAATTATCCTGTAGAGAAGATTTTTTAAAATTTTGATGATTTCGTTTTTGCGTTGGTAGACATCAGGAATCTTCGATTTTTGATTCAAACACATGACATAAAATCGTTTATTAAGCAAGTAGGATCATTGATCTTACACGTCATATTTTTTTTAAATGAGATGGAGCCGGCATTTCCTAACTGACTACCTCTGAGAAGAAAATACGAAACAAACTCAGGGATCATCGTCTTTTTTCAAGACCAGACATTAAGAATGAAAAGGTTTACAATAATATACGTGACTTATAAAAAAAAAACAGTGTTTAAAATGTTATAATTACGCCAGTTTCCTGACAGTCTACAACTTTTAAGTCGCATTGTTTAATCATCAGCATCTCAGCGTTAATCTCAGTCGCACCCGTAGCTTTTCAGCTTTGGAGTCTGGGGTCCACTTTACCAGTCTAACTGCTGATTTTGGCTAAACTTCGATATTTTCCGTGAAGCGACTGCCGTCTGACCTCCACAACCCGAAGGCGCTTTCTAAGCATTGCAGTTAGATCAATTGTTAGACTTTTGAGGGCTCCAACAACCCGTAACGACTGCCAATAGATGTTCGTCTGGCAACCGGGACCAACGGCTTAACGTGCTTTCCGAGGCACGACCAGATCAGTGCAAATATTCATATTCACACACACACAAATATTTGCACTGTGCGGGGATCGAACCCGCGCCTCCTTGCGCAACGGCCGCGTTCGCTACCGCTACGCCACGGAGGCTGTTAAAGTCGCATTGTTTAATGATATGTCCTAATGAATAGAAGTTACTGTGAAAGAAAAGGGAAGTTCTTAGTCTAAAAAATATGCTCATACTCAGCCTATAATGTTCCCACTCCTGGGACACAGGCCTCTTTCGGTGAGAGGGAGTGGGCCATAATCTACAACGCGGGTCCAGTGCGGGTGGGTAGATGTCACATGTCTTCGAAATTTAGCCTCTAGTCTAGGACATGTCGGTTTGCTTGGGATGTTTTCCTTCACCGTTTTGAGAGCAGTGATGATGAAAATATTTACACAAAGTGAAGCACCTGAAGTCGTGGTGGCCAAGTAGTTAACACCAGCCTCTCCAGTATGAGTGCGCGGGTTCGATTCCAGGTCAGGCAAGTACCAATGTAACTTTTCTAAAGTTATGTACTTTCTAAGTATATCTTGGACACCAAGGACTGAAGGTGAAGGAAAACATCTTAAGGAAACCTGGTCTTTAAGTCTGAAATCGTCAACCCGCATTGAGCAAGCGTGGTGATTACGCTCAATCCTTCTCTGTATGAGAGGAGACCTGTGCCCAGCAGTGGGACGATAAAAAGGTGATGATGATGATGGTGAAAGCACCTGAAGAGGTTCGAACTTTCGATCTACAACTTCTAAGTAGCGGGCGAGAACACTAAACACCGCTACTCGCCAAAGAAAAAGAATTTTTGAGAACGAATCGTTTGATATTCTTGTTGGCAACACCCATTGGAATAAACATCATCATCATCTCAGTGTTAATCCCAGTCGCATCCGAAGCTTTTTCAGCTTTGAAGTCTGATGTCCGCTTTACCAGTCTAACTGCTGATTTTGGCTAAACTTCGATATTTTCCGTGAAGCGACTGCCGTCTGACCTCCACAACCCGAAGGCGATATCGAAGCATTGCAGTTAGACTCCTCTTTTATACTGCGTATCAAATACATTCAGGGACTGGAACAATTGGCAAGCGGCGGTGTTTCCGTCGCATTACAATTTGAGTGTCTTCAAGGCTAGAGTGAATAGGCTCTTAATAAACTAGTGCGCTTTACCATCAACGATCGCATCACTGCTTACCATCAGGCGGAATTCCGGTCAAGCGCTAGTTTATAATTTATAAAAAAATAAAATAAAAAAGTTGACCAAGTGTTGGACTTTTGAGGGCGCGCCCATTTGAATAATAACTTGATTTTATTGACCCCTGCTTTTTTATCAATATTTTTAAGTACTCTACTATCGCATGAGAGATTTCACAATCTTAATTACAGTGAAACAGCATCTACAATAATATTATTATCATGTTGACCCCTTGGGCGAGGGATTCTAGCTAACCCGATAACTGCATTTAAACAAATAACAAGCAAAAAACCGAACTTAAAGTACCTACTCATTATGTATTTATTATCTAATAGCATATCTCGTTAAATGCAAAGTTTGTTGAAAAAATAAACAGTTATAAACATCAAGTTGTGTAAGTAGTTTTTATTTAAACCGCTGGTTAACAAATTACTGAAGTTGTTGTGGGTTGACCGCGTATTGGGATGCTGCTATTATGTTAGTTGACGACTTGAAATGCGGCGCGGGCGCAGGCTGGAGGAAGATCTTGTTTCTTTTTTTATTGATTTAGGTGTTCGAGTCAGCTGATCGCATATTGGTAAGGGATGTTTTTTTTTATTCAGGTGGATTTGAACTTGTATGTGCAGTTTTAGTAACTCGTAGGGTAATTACCATAGATCGGAATAGGTAGAGTGAGGCTTATGCGCCCTACCGCCGGCCTCGCTACCGTCGAGGCGATCCGGCCAGTACTCGACGACTGGCTCGGGAGATGGCACGGCTCTCTGTCATTCAGGGCGACGCAGGTACTGTCGGGGCACGGCTGTTTCGGCAAGTACCTGCGTCGCCTAGGTAGGGAGCCGGACGCTCGATGCCACCACTGCGTCCAATGCGGGGAGGATACGGCGCAGCACACGCTCTCCGAGTGTGTAGCTTGGGAGGAGCAGCACCGTGTCCTCACAAATGAAGTAGGAGGCGACCTGACGCTACCGACAGTAGTGCGGAGGATGGTCGGCAGCGCAGAGTCGTGAGACGCGGTGGTGTCCTTCTGCGAGGACGTGATGTCGCAGAAGGAAGCTGCGGAACGGGAGAGGGAGATCTCAACTCCCTTCCCGGGCCGCAGAAGACGCACCGGGCGCTGAGGAAGGGTGGATAACGCCCTCTTCCGGCCCCCATGAATGGGTCCAGTGGCGAGAGACATGGGGAAGTCCCCGCCCCCTATTCTTTGGACCCCGAGGCGGAGGCGCTTGCGGGTGTCGGCGCGCGCCTCCGAGGCGGTGCTTGGGGTAGTTTAACACCTCACTACCCCGTGCAGGAGGCGAGGTCCGGACAGACCGGGCCGGCACGATAGTGTGGGGCCGCGGCAGAATCAAGGACTCCCGCGGCGCCGTGCGCACGTGACCGGAGAGACACCGGGGTGGTTTTTAGTCAGTAGGAGTCTGACAGACCCCGTCGCCCACCCCAGGGCGGCGGACATCCAATGAGCAATTTCCACCCCGGAACAAAAAAAAAATGTAGTGACATTGTTACTACTCAATTCATTTAAACGAAGGTAACAAAAACTAAACTAATTTATTATTTACTTGTTGAAGAATAAAAACAATCAAATTCCGATCGAAGCATTAATACATTTCAATATTTTATTTTTAGCCTCTAATGAAGGATATGGCCAAATGAAACGGTTTTACGGCTTAATATAATTTCTACATACTTTGTTTAATTGTCAACCACTTCCGTAAATCCGGAGGAATGTCTATATTAATATAAACGTCTCCGATCAATGATCCCAATTCACTACTATTAGTAGCAATGAGTTTCATTTCGATAATTGAACAACGTTCATTGCGTTATTTACGTTGTTGAGCAGACACATTTTTTGAACATATAGAGCAATGGATTAACAATGTGCTTTGAAATGATTTCAATTGATGATAATAGACCGTTATGCTTATAACTTTGACAAAACGACACTTGATAAACGACTTTGACGACACGATTGGTGCGGTGGTTGAGTGATCGACTAATGCGCTGCGTGTCGTGGGTTCGATTCCCGCACGAAACAAATATTTGCAAGTTCTACAGGTAGTTGTTCCGGGTCTGGTTGTTTATGTATGTAAGATTCATCATCAAATTTTATCGTCCCACTGCTGGGCACAGGTCTCCTCTCATACAGAGAAGGATTAAGCGTAATCACCACGCTCGCTCAATGCGGGTTGGTGATTTCAGACTTAAAGTCCACGTTTCCTCAAGATGTTTGTAATGTTATGTACATATTCAGATATACTTACACTTATTATTTATACTCATATTCATACTTATATATGTATCATTCATTTCCACGGTCCATAATATGCATTCCATTACTATGAAGCTCTGTTTTGATCATATTCCACTACACCAGGACTCATTTTTCTGTTTACAGACTCAGTCTTCAACTTTACGCCTAAGTTTCGGCGACTTATTGACCCCTTAGCGTAGGAAGCCGTACCTATGCAGGACTGTATCACTTTTTCCTATCAAACACTGCACTTTTTAATTTAATACCATTTATATTTACATTGTTACGGAACATTTTCATTATTTTGACATTTTTTGACAACATTGTTGATGTTGTATCTATGACAACCTTCTCATCAAAATTCTTGTTGGTCTGCTATTTTTATTTTATAATTGTTATTCGAACTCTTTTATGGTAAAATTATTTACCGTTCCTCGTCCCTATTTTTGAATATTTTAAATTTCGACCTCCAACCGTTCTGCGAGGTTTCTTTAGAAATCATCGCAGAGCAGTGATCAGTCGAGCTCTGGCTTCCAAACAAGCCTCTTAAAAGTAGGTCTCCAGTAAACGCTGCCTCGAGAGCCCTTCTAGGGTGTTTCCTGCTGTGCCAGTCTCTATATAACTGGTGCGCCTGGAGCTGCCTGGCCCTTTGCCGCCGGAGCCCTCGACTGCTGCCGGCCTTGTGACGCCGGGGCAGTCCCTCTTCTGTAGCTGCCGCCGGTCTACCAGGGCCGTTCTTCTGTAGCTGACGCCGGTCCACCAGGGCCGCTCCTCCGTAGCTGCCGCCGGTCCACCAGGGCCGCTCCTCCGTAGCTGCCGCCGGTCCACCAGGGCCGCTCCTCTGCAGCTGCCGCCGGTCCACCAGGGCCGCTCCTCTGCAGCTGCCGCCGGTCCACCAGGGCCGCTCGTCCGTTGCTGTCGCCGGTCCACCAGGGCCGCTCGTCCGTGGCTGTCGCCGGTCCACCAGGGCCGCTCGTCCGTTGCTGTCGCCGGTCCACCAGGGCCGCTCGTCCGTTGCTGTCGCCGGTCCACCAGGGCCGCTCGTCCGTTGCTGTCGCCGGTCCACCAGGGCCGCTCGTCCGTTGCTGACGCCGGTCCACCAGGGCCGCTCCTCCGTAACTGCCGCCGGTCCACCAGGGGCCGGACTTCACCATCACCCATCAATCATTCATCTACATTATTCATTTTTATACTTCCATCTTGTCTTTTCTGTATACTTAATAAATACTGTCTCCCTCTAAAGTCTTTTCTTGTCGTTACACGACAGTTTGGCGCCCAACGAAAATTTCCTGCACCACCTTAACTTCCTAAATTCAAAAGAAACACTTCGTCTAGTGTCGTACATTCTCAGCTCTTTGGTTAAATATTTTGGCTATTCTATCCCTTTCATTTTCTCTTAACACACACATAACTCATTCACTCATATATACTTACTACACCTAACTTAATTTTTTTTTTTTTTCCCCTAACAGGAAAACAAGGTATACTTTTACATACTTAACTATCTTTTTCTAACTTACACTTAA
This sequence comes from Sesamia nonagrioides, assembly GCA_017933935.1. Taxonomy (NCBI): domain Eukaryota; kingdom Metazoa; phylum Arthropoda; class Insecta; order Lepidoptera; family Noctuidae; genus Sesamia; species Sesamia nonagrioides. Next base: position 262,929 of record JADWQK010002132.1, on the reverse strand, counting down.
ATATGTCTCGTCCAATCAAATTTGAACTCTTAAATAAAAACGAGCTTGAATATGAAGTTACAATTAGACTGGAGGAACCAGCAAAAACAGTTATATTGTTAAAGAAGCAGATACTTCTGCTAGCTCCTTCTACACCATCGGAAGATATTTTAACTTCTCCCATTCCTATAGAGGAGGAGTTAGCTCAGATAGATAGTACTCTGAGTTATTTAAATATTAAAATAGATAATCTATTACAGGGTGATTCCAAATACCATCGCTTAATAGAATCTTTTATTAATCATTTATTTTACAGGTTGGAACGTATAGACACAGACTTAAACCCTGACTATAAACTTAATCTAGACACTTTAAAATCAAAATTTGAGACACTTGAAGGAAGTTTCAAGATTTATTGTTCAAATCTAAACTCTATGAATCCTCATTCATATATCACTGCTCCCTCTACCCCTCCTATTCATACTCCTCTCGCCACTCCCTCTCCTCCTCCTATTTCTCCTCGTCTCACTGCTCCCTCTACTCCACCTATTTACCCTCCTTTCACAGCTCCTCTTTCCTCTCCTATTTTAACTTCTCCAAATCATAATTTATTCAAAGATCTGAAACGATATACGTTTAATGGAAAATCTTGCCCTAGATCGTTTTTACAAAAACTTGACGAATATTGTCTTGTGCGGAATATACCCAAAAATTTGTTAATTACTCAGGCGTATGATATTTTTACAGACAGTGCCCTACATTGGTTTAGATTTAAAATAAATCAAAATCCAGACCTAACATGGGATGAAATTTCTTTGTCTCTAATTAAAGATTTTGGCGGTTTTGACTATGATTTTAAATTATTGGAGGCCATCAAAAGTCGTACCAAAGGTCGTGATGAACCAATCATAATTTATATCTCAATTATGTCGGGAATGTTCTCTCGTCTGGCTAAAAAATTGTCTGAAACGGAACAGTTAGAAATCATTCTAAGAAATATAAGACCATGTTACTCAGTATTCGTGGCACTAAAAGATATTAACTCTATTGATGCACTCTTGGCTACATGCCAAAATTATGAAAAATTCTTAAATCGAGACAAACATTTTAAAGAACCAAATAACCAACAAAATCCCCTTATTTCAGAATTTGCTTATAAACAAATTCATCCAACTTCTTCGGAATTTTCTACTTCTGACCCAAAACCTCCTTCATACACAAATAGATTTTACAAAAACCCTCCCAAACAAGTAAACAGTCTAAAACAAGCTTACTCGCAAGAAAATTCATTTTGCGTTCGTTGTCGTATGCATGGTCATACCTTAAATACTTGTACTCAACGTCACTTTCTAATTTGTTTTAAATGTGGTCTTAAAGGTTTTAAAACCCCAGACTGTCCTAATTGTTCACCTAAACCTAACTCTAGTTCAAAAACTAACGACTGACTTGAAAAGTAAAACAAACTTTGATGCCAACGATTGGAACGATTGGATTAAAACTCTTAAGAATTTCTTTTCATGCTATAAAATCTCTTCAACTCTATACTCTAATGAAAAGGATTTTAAACGACCTTTTGTTAACATCAAAGTTTACAATTTATCTTTGACTGGATTACTTGACTCTGGTAGTTCAATCACCTACTAATTATTTATGTAAATATTACTTATTTCTTTTGTTTACAGCTGCACATCTTATTTATTTTTTATATTATATATAAACATCACTCACTACACAAACATTACATTTGCTCGACCCCACTCTTCAGTCTCACTCTTTTACCCTATGGAGCGGATTGCAACTCATTAAATAAGCCTATGCAGGAGCGGTTGGTTACTCCTAAAATAAGCCTAAACCAAACGCTAACTCTTTCGCTCTTCTAGGAGCTTAAATTTCTACTTTATCTAATGTTTCCTTTTTTTCCTTCCAGTCTGGAGCGGCTGACAACTCCAAAAATAAGCCTTGTCGTCATTCTAAAACACACTTCTATGAGTGGCAGTCATCAACTGTGAACTCCACCCATGCCTGTATGAAGAAGATTGCTTGAAAGAGATAGGTGGTACGAATGGGTGAATGGAGATGGATGAATGTGTGAAGTGTTGTTTTACAGTCCCTACTTGAAATCTTATTAGAAAATTTTCTACAGTTGAAAATTTTTCCAGGGTCGGGGGGAAAATGTAATGTTATGTACATATTCAGATATACTTACACTTATTATTTATACTCCTATTCATACTTATATATGTATCATTCATTTCCACGGTCCATAATATGCTTTCCATTATTATGAGGCTCTGTTTTGATCATATTCCACTACACCAGGACTCATTTTTCTGTTTACAGACTCAGTCCTCAACTTTACGCCTAAGTTTCGGCGACTTATTGACCCCTTAGCGTAGGAAGCCGTACCTATGCAGGACTGTATCACTTTTTTCTATCAAACACTGCACTTTTTAATTTAATACCATTTATATTTACATTGTTACAGAACATTTTCATTATTTTGACATTTTTTGACAACATTGTTGATGTTGTATCTATGACAACCTTCTCATCAAAATTCTTGTTGGTCTGCTATTTTTACCCGACTGCCAGGAGGGTTATGTTTTTATTTTATAATTGTTATTCGAACTCTTTTATGGTAAAATTATTTACCGTTCCTCGTCCCTATTTTCGAATATTTTAAATTTCGACCTCCAACCGTTCTGCGAGGTTTCTTTAGGAATCATCGCAGAGCAGTGGTCAGTCGAGCTCTGGCTTCCAAACAAGCCTCTTAAAAGTAGGTCTCCAGTAAACGCTGCCTCGAGAGCCCTTTCTAGGGTGTTTCCTGCTGTGCCAGTCTCTATAAAACTGGTGCGCCTGGAGCTGCCTGGCCCTTTGCCGCCGGAGCCCCCGACTGCTGCTGCTGCTTGTGACGCCGGGGCAGACCCTCTTCTGTAGCTGCCGCCGGTCTACCAGGGCCGTTCTTCTGTAGCTGACGCCGGTCCACCAGGGCCGCTCCTCTGCAGCTGCCGCCGGTCCACCAGGGCCGTTCTTCTGTAGCTGCCGCCGGTCCACCAGGGCCGCTCGTCCGTTGCTGACGCCGGTCCACCAGGGCCGGGCCGCCGGTCCACCAGGGCCGCTCGTGTTGCTGTCGCCGGTCCACCAGGGCCGCTCGTCCGTTGCTGTCGCCGGTCCACCAGGGCCGCTCGTCCGTTGCTGTCGCCGGTCCACCAGGGCCGCTCGTCCGTTGCTGTCGCCGGTCCACCAGGGCCGCTCGTCTGTTGCTGTCGCCGGTCCGCCAGGGCCGCTCGTCTGTTGCTGTCGCCGGTCCGCCAGGGCCGCTCGTCTGTTGCTGTCGCCGGTCCGCCAGGGCCGCTCGTCTGTTGCTGTCGCCGGTCCGCCAGGGCCGCTTCTCCGTAACTGCCGCCGGTCCACCAGGGGCCGCCCTTCACCATCACCCATCAATCATTCATCTACATTATTCATTTTTATACTACCATCTTGTCTTTTCTGTATACTTAATAAATACTGTCTCCCTCTAAAGTCTTTTCTTGTCGTTACACGACATGTTTTCCTTCACCTTGTAATCAGTCATTGGTGTCCAAAATATACTTAGAAAGTACATATAACTTAGACCACGCACCGGAAGCCCCCGACAAGGTGGACCGACGACCTGTTGAAGATCGCGTGAAACCGCTGGATGCGGGAGGCGCAGGACCGGTCGTCGTGGAGAACCTTGGGGGAGGCCTATGTCCAGCAGTGGACGTCTTTCGGTTGAAATGATGATGATGATGATGATAACTAAGAAAAGTTACATTGGTACTTGTCTGACCTGGAATCGAACCCGTACACTCATACTTGAGAGGCTGGTGTTTTAACCACTAGGCCACCACGACTACGTGTATGCGAGATTACATGTTTGTAAACGCATCCGCGATTCAGGAGTAATGTGTGTGGGGCAACTTTTTTTTTTTTAATGTAATTTGCATTTGGTGAAAAGTTTGTAATACGCATTTCAATGAAAGCTTCCCATAGACATTCGAAACTTACCCATTAAACGATGTAAAAACTATATAAAGGCCAAACTTTGCAAAAAGGGGTATTATAAAATCACAGATTATTTAGAAGACAAAAAAGCTTGGGAATAAGCTGCTCGTTCTGTTAAGCATTGTTATGCGTAATTATAACGTCAATTATTGTAAACATATCATTTTTAATGTCTGGACTTGAAAAAAGACGATGATCCCTGAGTTTGTTTCGGCTATTTCTTCTCAGAGGTAGTCAGTTAGGAAATGCCTGCTTCATCTAGTTAAAAAAAAAAAAAAACATGACGTGTAAAAATGATCAGTGATCCTACTTGCTTAATAAACCATTTCATTTAATTTCATTTCAAATCACTATGATAAGAAATGAATGAGTTTGTTAATTTGTGATTTGTTTATGCATTTAATAGGTAGCTCTTACATTGTAATTTTTTTTTATTAGTTATAAACTAGTGCTTGACTGCAATCCCGCCTGATGGTAAGCAGTGATGCAATCGTTGATGGTAAAACGCACTAGCTTATTAAGCCTATTCACTCAAAAAAAACTGAGTGAATAGGAAGGAAGACGGCAGTTGAGCGAGGTGATGCAATGTTTAACCCAACAACACGACCAACGATGCTGCGTCAGAGGATAATCTGGAGTGTCATGTCAGTTTACAGTCACAACAACAAAATGTATACAATAATCTATATCTATACTCTATACATATAAAGCTGAAGAATTTGCTTGTTTGTTTGTTGGAACGCGCTAATCTCAGAAACTACTGATCCGATTTGAAAAAATATTTTTTCTTTAGATTGCTCATTCATCCAGGAAGGCTTTAGGCTATATAACATCACGCTGCGAGCAATAGGAGCGGAGCATACGCTTGTGAAACCGCGCGACGCAGCTAGTTTTATATATACACGACGAAAGTCTATACAACCATACAATTGATTATCTATGTACCAATTCATAATTAGATTATCTAACAAAAAATTGTCTTGAACTGATCGAAACTGTTCAATAGACTTATATTCGAACCAATCAGCCCGCTATCCATATAAACTAGCCAATAATAAAATCGCCAACGCGCCCAAAGGAAGATGTAACTCATCGTCAAAGAGGCTTTCTATTCAAATGCACTTTTAAAATAAGTCGGGTTATATCTAAACGACCGTAACTCTTGCTATCAATATTATCGTAGTAAGACCGCTTCAAGTTTTGCAAAATTAAAGCGCGTCTTAAAATGTATGGTTGTCTCTTTCTTATATATGGCTAATGCAAAGTGCAAGAGAGAAGGGTGATGAAGCTCGAGTCTCACTAGCGGGACATCGACCAGCAGCTTTCAGAAAAACTTTGACGCAGTACCGCAGCGTTGCAACTTGGAAACTTTTGGTTGATTACTGCAGAAATTTTTATGAATGGTTTTATTATAATATTGTATCAATATTTGATGAATTTAACACAAAAAAAATGATGAATTTTCAAAATAAATGTCGAACAGCTAGATGACGCACATTATGCAACAGATTTGTCTTCAAAAAGTCAAATGAAGCATACTTACTCTATTCTACAAACTTGAATTTAAGTATGCTTTCTCATATACTCTATTATTTAACATTCAATTTGATGACAAAGAGATCCTCACTTCATAATACTTGACATTAATACTACCCATATTTAGAAAAACCATAAAAATACCTTCTTCAACTCTCGAGCTACAACGCAATTCTACTAAGGTTACTTGCCCCGTGGACATCGACAAAAACCGTGCAGCCTGCGTTTGCATGTGTGCGTGTCGTCGCGTTCCTATATACTCACACACAGACGGACCCGCATACCGAGCTGCGCGCGCGCTGGAGAAACCGTGCGCTTTGCATTCAACGCTCAGTTGTAAAGCAACTTTAGAGGTCATCAAACGCTTTATAGGGACCCCTTGTAACTTCATACGTCAAATTATTCTGACATATGTTTTAAAAACTTACGAAAAATACTATTTTTAAAAGTTCCAACTTGCCGGACAACAAGTTTAAGTGCGGTAACAGTTAAGTGCTACTTGAAAGTTGTCATAGTGCTATGGACATTGTCATCCCGGTTCCGACGTGTTAAGTTTCGGTTAAGTAGTTGGCTCAAGTTGAGGTTTAATTAAGTTTGTGTTAAGTGAAACTATGAGTGGATGTGTTTAGTGATTGATACCCGCTCTAATGTTGGATATGGAAGGATTTGACTCCAGTTGAAAATGTGGAAAAACATTTTCTACGTTAAATCTGTGAGGAAAAAGGGGACCAGAGTATAGGTAAGCCGCATTTGCATGACTTAGTCGTAACTTAAGTTATATTTAACTTAGGAGTATACTTTCTAAACAACTTTGATTCAGAGGCGACGTTATGTTACTAACTTCAAACCTGTGAGTGGGACATTTCAACTTGAAGTTCCTCACCGGCAAATAACTTGATGTATGTTCTTCCAAGGAATCTTGTTTTGAAATCCATTTATAATAACTAGTTAACACTAGGCATCATGAAAAAGGCTTAATTTCCAAACAAAATCAATGTAAATCAGTTATTTCTGATGCATAACACAACATCATCATGTCTGCGTGTGTGTTCATTACATAATTATATACTTAATGCTGTTCATTCCATGATCAGCTGCGTAAGTATGCAAATGATTAAATAATATTCTAATGATTTAATACAAATTCCATCGAAAATTCCAAACTTATCCATGGATCATCCATCCATATACATAAGTCTAAAGCTTCCAATTGTTTAGAATCATAATCAAAATAAAATTGGCTTGCAAGACTTATTCAATTATTGTTAAAAGCTGTAGCAATGTGACATATGTATGTAGTTTCCTAATGAGAAGCTGTTTAACAATTCGTTATCGAATACCTGCTCCAAACATAGAAATGACATAATGAGAATAAGAAATATCTTTGCAAATAGACCAATTAGAGTATAATGCTCTTTTACTCTTCAACCTTTCATCATCAACCTTTTTATCGTCCCACTGCTGGACACAGGTCTCCTCTCATACAGAGAAGGATTGAGTGTAATCACCACGGTTGCTCAATGCGGGTTGGCGATTTCAGACTTAAAGTCCAGGTTTTCTCAAGATGTTTTCCTTGAACTTTTAATTAGTCATTGGCAACTGAAACTAAAACAGAATTCTATTCTAGATGGGCTTTAGAATCTCGTGTTGGATCCATGTATTTAGTTTGCGCGTCGACATACACTCATGTATGTTAACCTATAGTAAAGAAGAGTTGTTTTGAAGATAATAGGAAACCGTTTCAAGGAAAATTACTATGTAAAATTCACTCCTGTAACTTCATCCTACTTATCTATCTATACTAATATATAAAGACCAACTCTATCTCAACATAGATAAATGTTTCATAATGTCATATACCCGGAAAACTCACCCTCTCAATTTCGACTACACCATAAATGGCTCAATCCTTAAAAGAGTTTTCACCATTCGGGACCTAGGTCTCATTATGGACTCCAAATTAACATTTAACAATCACATCGATCACATCGTCGGCTCCGCTTTTCGCAGCCTTGGTTTTATTTTGAGAATCAGTAAACCTTTCAAAAATATTACGACTTTAAAAATTCTTTATTTTTCTTTTGTCCGCTCTATTTTAGACTTTTGTAGCACTGTGTGGAGTCCATGTTTTAAAGTACACATCGATAGAATAGAAAAGATACAAAAAAGTTTTTAAAATCACTAAATTATCGGAATAATATTTATGAGACCGAATACGAAGATGCATTGCGTAGGCATAAACTGATAAGCCTTCGCAACAGACGTGATACATTCGACATTATTCAGTTGTTCAAAATTTTGACCTCGTTAACCGATTCACCATCATTACTTGGTAAAATATCCCTAAAAGCACATGCTCGTCTACCCGTACGCCCCTCACGTATTAAACCACTTTTCGTTCCTCCTCGACTAACTAAAACATACACTCGTAACTCATTCTTATACCGTTCCACTAAAAACTATAATAGAGAATTTACAGACATAGATCTATTTAACATTTCTATTAATAAACTAAAATTAAAGCTAAAAAGTAAATATCTCACCTAATCAAAACTTATCTTTTTTGCCAGTTTACGTCCTTTCTAACTAATAAGCATATGTTTCATTGAAGTCAGTTTTTGATGCATAAATGTTATGTACCCAAACATATTTAAGTCTAACCGTCGTCTTTCCTTATAAGAAGTTTTGCATTATTTTAACATTTATATAACATTGTCGGCACTATAGGTCTATTATAAGAAACCAATTGTATTTATAACTAATTGTTTGTATATGACTGTTTGATGCCAAAATAAAATAAAATAAAAATAAAAAATAAAGCTGATGACAGCCTCCGTGGTGGCGTAGCGGTAGCGGACGCGGCCGCTGCGCAAGGAGGCGCGGGTTCGTTCCCGCACAGTGCAAATATTTGTGTGCATGAATATGAATACTTGCACTGGTCTGGTCGTGCCTCGGAAAGCACGTTAAGCCGTTGGTCCCGGTTGCCATACGAACATCTAATGGCAGTCGTTACGGGTTGTTGGAGCCCTCAAAAGTCCAACAATTGGTCTAACTACAATGCTGCAATATCGCCTTCGCGTTGTGGAGGTCAGACGGCAGTCGCTTCACGGAAAATATCGAAGTTAAGCCAAAAATCAGTAGTTAGACTGGTAAAGCGGACCCCAGACTCCAAAGCAGAAAAAGCATCGGATGCGACTGGGATGATGATGATGACTAATATATAAAGCTGAAGAGTTTGAATTTGTTTCTTTGTTTGAACGCGCTAATCTCAGGAACTACTAGTCCGATTTGAAAAATTCTTTTTGCGTTGGATAGCCCATTAATCCAGGAAAGCTTTAGGCTATATAACATCACATTGCAAACAATAGGACCGGAGCATAACTAACTCCACGCGAACGAAGTCGCTGGCGACCGCTAGTAATCAATAACGCTTGTTGCTATTAGAATACAAAACATACTTATGTACATAATCAACTTTTTTTTTTTTTTTTTACGAGTGTGAATTGCGTTACGCACCGTACCTGCCGCTAGCTAGGCGACAAGCGTGTGTGGAACTCACCCGGCCGGAGCCGGGAATACGCACTAAAAACACTCGGTTCCCCTCGAGCCCTGCGTTGAGAGTGTCACGGGTTCAGCCCGAAGACCTAACACCGTGCCACTCTCAGGGCTTACCGGCCTTTTAGGCCGGTTTCCGCGCCAAGGGAGGATTACCCGGGTACAGAGTAATCCTCAGACGTGGTGACCGGTGCAATGCGCGTGCGGGAGCTACCCACACACGCTGGTCACACTCGGGGGCTAAGGAGACAGGGGTTCGTCCCCCGCCTTCTTCGCCCCGCCCGTCTACGCCGGAGGGGAGCGGCAAGACTATCTTCTTCCCGCTCCCTCTCCGTTGCCTCCTTCTGCAAGAGGACGGTCTCACAGAAGGAGGCGGCAGCCTCCCATGCACTCTCGCTTTCAACCATGGCTCGAACCATGGTTGCCAGGGAGAGGCGTCCATAATGTTCCTACTCCATCTGTCCATAATGTAAACTCCTGGGAGACAGGTCTCCTCACGGTGAGAAGGATGGGCCGTAATCTACCAGGCGGGCCCAGTGCGAGTTGGTAGATGTCACGTGTCTTCGATGATTTTGCCTCTAGGATATGCCGGTTTCCTCACCATGTTTTCCTTCGCCGTTTTGAAAGCAGTGGTGATGAAATATTTACACAGAGTAAAGCGCCTGACGGGGCACGAACCTACGACGTACAATTTGTAAATCGCGGCCGATACCACTAACCAGCGCTGCTCGCCAAACAAAAAAGAAAATACTTATGCTCAAAGATTCAAAACTTTTGGGTACGAATCGTTTGATATTCTTGTTTTTATATACCTCGCTCCTATTGGTCGCAGTGTGATGTTGTATAGCCTAAAGCCCCCCTGTATTAATGGGCTATCCAAAGCAAAAAGAATTTTTCAAATCGGACCAGTAGCTCCTGAGATTAGCGCGTTCAAACACACAAACTCTTCAGCTTTATATATTAGTATAGATTATTTGTATTACCCAATAAGTAAGTTTTGGAGATCAGGGTCTGTAGCCAATGTAAATCGAATGCCAAGCCAACCAATTGCGGGAATGATTGATAACGTGATTTATCGCGTCGCGTGGTCAATCGTTTTCGTTATTGGTTGGTTTGGTATTCAATTTCGCTTCGCTACGAAGCGATGTTACATTGGCTACAGGCCCAGATATTTAAATGCTTCAAATAAAATACCGGTATTCAGCTATATTCGGTTAGACTTGACGCCGATATCAACTTAGTTGGAAATGGGCGGCAGATGATTGTGACTTCGGTGGAGGACAGTGTTGTGTTCAAGCCTGGGAGAGGACTATTCCCCTATTCGATGGACCCCGAGGCGGAGGTGCGCGCGCCTCTGAGGCCATGCACGGGGTAGTTAACACCCCACTACCCCGTGCAGGGGACGAGGCTCGGACAGACCGGGCAAGCACGAGGGTGTGAGCCTTGGAAGAATTTAGACTCCCGCGGCCCCACGCGCGCTCTTGATGGAAGAGACACCGGGGTGGTTTTAGTCAGGAGACTTTAGTGGGGACAGTATTAGCCAATAGAAGAAGAAGAGGTTTAGTATCGTCACTTCACAAACTATCTAGTTAGATAGGTCCAACTTCGAGAAAAAGGTCAAATCCAACCCGGCTGAGCTGCTTTCGGGAAGCTACATAGAATCTTCTCGTCCGAAATACCGCAGTGTCTCAAGACAAAAGTCTTCGATGAGTCTGTGTTACCAGTGATGATTTATAGAACTGAGACGTAGTCTCTAACAGTGGGCCTTATAAGATAGCTCAAGGTCACTCAAAGGGCAATGGAGAGGGCTGTGCTTAGGGTTTCACTACGTGATCAAATTAGAAATGAGGAGATACACAGAGGAACGAGAGTAACCGACATAGCCCGAACAATTGCAACAGTTAAGTGGCAGTGGGCTGGACACATTGCCCGTAGGATTGATGCCCGATGGGGCCGACGGGTTCTCGAGTGGCGACCACGCACCGGAAGACGCAGCGTGGGTCGGCTACCGACAAGTTGGACCGACGAGCTGGTAAAGGTCGCGGGAGACTGCTTGATGCGGGAGCAGTGGACGTCTTTCTACTGAAATGATGATGATTATGATCGCCATTTATACAATTCTGAGTCACTTTTTAAAAGGTTTTACTTATCCAGTATATCTACTAGAACGATGTTCAAACAATAATCTAGTTTAAAATTTATAACATTATTTTGTGAATATAATGTTAGCAATCTGATGGTTTTGAAATTGAATACAGTCTCAGTGCTTTCGTTTCTTTCAACACCAACAACAAATAAATTAGACATATAATATCTTTTATACACAATCGAATGTCCTTTATCTCTCTTTACTGTTACTAGTCTAACACGCCACTTTATTTGGTACTTCGCTTGCGCAAGAGTGCATTAAACGTTTAAAATATAGTTCTGTAACTAGGTCCCCTGTACTGTACCTACAGCAAATCCATACTAATATTATAAATGCGAAAGTAACTCTGTCTGTCTGTCTGGTACGCTTTCCCGCTTAAACCTCTCAATCGATTTTAATTAAATTTGGCACAGACAATTTTTACACTCAGAGAAAGGACATAGGCTACCTTTATCCCGGAGAAAAATTATATTCCCGAGGGAAATCTAAAAAGCGCGATATAACCGAACTCCACGCGGGCGAGGCCGCGGGCGGAAAGCTAGTACTTAATATTATGAATGCGAAAGTATCTCTGTCTGTTTGTCTGTCTGTCCTGCTTTCACGCCAAAACTACTGAACCGATTGTAAACAAATTTGGTACACAGATAGTCTGGAGCCTGAAAAAGGACATAGGCTATATAACATCCAGCTGTGACCAATAGGAGCAGAGCAGTAACAAAAACTGTTGCGAAAACGGGAGCTAACGCGAACTTACATATTGCCCCCATTATTTAAACAGGCGCTTATTTTATATCAACTGAGCTCTTTTTAATTTACGGAAACCACCGCGCGCTGTAAACTGAAGTCCACGCGGATGGAGTCGCGGGCAACAGCTAGTGTATAAATATGAACTGTGTATAAATTTCACTATTTATATGGTTGACCAAAGCAGACTTACAATTATTATTATCACAAGCTTGCATTTAAAATTTTGACTTTATTGTCCGAACCACAAAGCTCAAGATTGATTGGAGTTAAATAAGAGAAGGATAGAGTTGTTCCCTGTTAAAAGCAAAAGTTATGGTTATTAAAATCCAATTAACAACTTGAAAAGGTTTGCATATTAATATGGGAATGAAAGAAATACATTAAGTTCAACAATTAGTAATTTATCTCCCTTTCTCATCTGCCACGACTTAGGCGTAATGATGGTAAAAAAAAGTGAGTAATAATTATTGTTCTGCAACTTTTATATTCATAGATTTGCGTTCTACAATGTTGTAGACATGTTACAATAACTTAAAGCTAAGGTATAAATAAACCTTGCGTGGTATAGCAAAAACGCTTTACAAAAAAAAAAAAAAAACAACCGAACTTCCAAAAAAAGCACTACTAAGTGAAAAATAACTAATTGCGGCAAGAACGAATATAGGTATATGTTCATGGTCCCGGTGTCTTTGTTTTTTGTATATTCATTTTTACCACCGACTTCCGAAATTAGTTATTTTTCACTTTATAGTGTTTTTTGGAAGTTTGTTTTTTCTTTGTAAAATAAAACCTATTTTAAAATTTTTTGTCGTGAAAAGTACTGTTCAGCTGCATCCGGTCAGACTGGCCGCTGCCGCCACATATTTGAGAATGCCTGCAAGCAAACGACGCAATTTTGTACTTGAATTTTTACCCGTGATTTTGGTTTCATTACCAAACTACTGAACCGATTTTTACACAATTCCTCTGGGACCCGACTTAAATTCGCTTTCTTGATTTATTTTGATTATCGCATCAGCATGACGAGTAGGTAGTGGTTGTCCTACGTTAAACTTCAAGGCTGTAAATTGTTTAGGAATTCTTTCGACTGTCTATGGTCTTTATTATCAGATCTACCGCAGACTCTCGTTATAACCCACATGGGTGCTAATTTCTTATCGATATGAGTGAATTAAGTTTAAATACAAGATAGCTACTATAAACCGTTGAGGAGTTCCTTGAATTGTCCTTCGTCTTCATCATAAGACCCCTAATGACAATAAGAATCTATCTATGTGTTAAGAAGTTATTTCCAACAAAAAAAGAATGATCAAAATCAGTTCATAAACGACGAAGTTATTTGCAAACAAACATAAAAAAACAACCTCCTTCTTTTTGGAGTCCGTTAAAAAGTATCTTTTAGTTATTTAGGGCCGCGAAACCGGGATTATGCGCTGAGATGATGATGAGAAAGTACGAATTATCTGTACCTATTATATCAGAAATTCAAGGGAATTTAGTGAAAAAAGTTGAAGACTGTCGGCTTTCCCTTTTCGAGGTCGTCTCTAACACTTACCACGTTCAAATTTAAACTTTATGACATGCTTAAATAGGCACTGATCCTAAGGTTAGCTAAGGTGTGCTATTGTACACCCACAGATAGCAAATAACGGTATTGTGGGTCCCCAAGTCAGCCTGTCGCTATTTATCGCTCAGAATTATAAACCCCAAGCTGTAAATTTTCTGTCAGGAAACTCGAATTACAAGTTCACTGAGCAGGGAATTGAGTTTAGGACTTGGATTTCCTTGTACTTCTACTTAGGGGTAGAATATGACATATACTATACTTTAGGAAGTATATTATGTATAGTAATTATATATTTTTTTTGTCAAAACTATATTTTTTTTTTAATACTTATAAACTAGTGCTTGACTGCAACCCCGCCTGATGGTAAGCAGTGATGCAATTTTTTTTTTTTTTTTTTTTTTTTTTTTTTTTTTGTTTAAGATAACTGAGATCCACTGTGTTAGTAACAATAATCTTAACCTATGTTAGTAACTAATACCTAATTAATACAAAATTACACACAAACAGCACACTCCACCCCCGCTCAGTATGCTCACCGGTCCCGCAACACATGGAGTTCAGTGAACCTACCGAGCAGAACGGTGTCAGTTCTGTCGCCAATCATCCTCAGAACGCTATTCGGGCTCCCCCGCACTCGCCGCACAACCGACGCAACTTTTTTACGCATAATTGCATAGAAGTCATCTACGCTGGCGTCTGCAAACATACCGGATGCACTGCAATAACGAGGGAGCCGAAACAGGGCCCTGAACACATTATTATATTGGACGCGCAAGGCATTGTAGGCTTTCTGGGTAAAGTTCGCCCACAGGCTGCCCGTGCAGAACGTCTGGCAGAATGCCTTGAACATAGTTACTTTTACAGGAGCACTACACCGAGCGAACCTGCGCGCCAACATATTACCACGCACCGACAATGCCCTGCGCTCCCTCTCAATATCCAAATCGTCACACAAATTTTCATTTAGTATGTGTCCCAGATATTTAAACTGTGCAACACGATCCAGAGGTACACTATTAAGTAATAAAGGTGGTATAAGGATATCGCTTTTATGTTTACATTTAAATAACATGAACTCGCTTTTACTTTCATTGTACTTCAGACCATGCTCCACAGCATACTCCTCGCATACCTTTAGCAGCTGCCTGAGGCCACCAATTGAGGGGCTCAGCAGCACCATATCATCAGCATAACTCAAATTATTGACGCATATGTCATCAATATGACATCCAACATGCATGCTGCTGAGCCTCTCAATCAGATGGTTCACATATACATTAAAGAGTCGCGGCGAAGTCAGCCCACCCTGCCTGACGCCACACTCTAAAGAATATTCATCCGAGTACACATTTCCCCACCTTACTGTATTAAGCTGCTCATTATACCAGTAGGCGAGGATATTCACTAAATCGGCTGGGACACCAGCACCTCTTAACTTTGCCCAAAGCTTATCATATGACACCAGATCAAAAGCCTTGGACAAATCCAAGAAGCATGCATATACTGGTGTTTGCCGTTTTACATAATAGTTCACAGTGTGTTTCAGAGAAAGTATTGCACTTTCAGTTGACAACCCCTCCCTGAAACCGAACTGTGTATCCTGCAATGTTACAAAATGATCAAGTTTCCTATCCAATAACCCATCAAACACTTTTCCGATTATAGTAGCTAAAGAAATCGGCCGGTAGTTACTTCTGTCAGATATATCAGCAGTGACATTTTTCATTATTGGCACAACCACAGTTCTCATTAGATTAGATGGTAAATATGAGTGCCGTATACAAAAGGTATAAAACATGGCTAACACCCTATACAGGTGAACTCCCCCATGCTGCAGGTGCTCAACACTGAGCCCGTCATGACCCGGTGATTTTCCTCTTTTCATATTTCGAATAATGTCAGCCACATCCTTACTCGAAAAACGAATAGGCTTTTCTACCGGGTAACGTTCAGTATCAGGCACCGACATCAAGGACGCTCCCAACCGAAAATGATCCTTAAACGAATTTGCAATCATTTTAGCATCACTGATGCCATCAATGCACACAGGCAAACTAGCCTTACCATTCAAACGCTTAGTACCCATCCAGAACTTTTTAAATTTCTTAGCAGAATGTTGTGAGGCAAGTATATCCATTTTTATCTGTTCCTGGTTGTTCTGACAGTACCTTAAGCGTGACTTAAATATTCGTCGACTTTCACACATTTTATTATACAATGATCCACTAACTGGTTTCCCACCTAAGACATACAATTGATGGTCCAATCTAGCCTGCCTGTGGGCATCTCTGACATGTTTGTTCCAACCATAGACACACTTAGCATTAGTCTGTTTCCTAGGAAAGAGACTGCGACTGTTTACCGATGCCAGACTTAATATATTAACAATATTGTTATATAAGTTGTCAATTACAGCTCTGTGTTTTATGTTTTGACAGACACTATCAGCACATTCATGAAGCTCATTAGGAAACATAACCTTTCTAAAGTTATTGTTGCAAATTTCATGATATTTCTCAATTTCTCCTACTTCTCTTACCCCCCATTCAATATTATTATGTAGATAATTGTGAACTTCTACTTTAGCTCTAAACTCTTAGCAATCGTTGATGGTAAAGCGCACTAGCTTATTAAGCCAATAACAGGTAATTATTGACGGCCGCGTGACCCGTCTTACGAGGGAGGTTTGCGACAAAGTCATGATGTGGCCACTATGCTGTGATATTTCACTGTTCTTTATGAATTATTTACTGAATGCACTTTTCACTACATAAATCACGCGCTTTTATTTAGTAAACAACACTATAAATAATTTAAAAGTCCAATGAAAAATGAGCGTGACGTTCATCTTAGCTTTCCCGCCAAAACTCCAAAAAATAACTTACTATTAGTGAAGTCGACGAGAGAATGTATTCTTGGCATGAATGATTTCATTAAAAAAATTCAGTGTGATCATAGTCTATACTCCAAAAAAAAAAAAAAAAGAAATGTAATACTTTCTTTTTTTCTTTATTTAGCTTCGCACGGTTTGTGCATTTAGCCAATAACACGTAATTATTGACGGCCGCGTGACCCGTCTTACGAGGGAGGTTTGGGACAAAGTCATGATGTGGCCACTATGCTGTGATATTTCACTGTTCTTTATGAATTATTTACTGAATGCACTTTTTACTCCATAAATCACACACTTTTATTTAGTAAACAACACTAGGTATAAATAATTTTAAAAGTCCAATGAAAAACGAGCGTGACACTCAGCTTGACTTTCCCGCCAAAACTCATATCATTTCATCATCATTCTCCTGCCCTTATCCCAATTTATTTGGGGTCGGCGCAACATGTCTTTTTCTTCCATGCATCCCTATCAGAAGTCATCTCGGCAGTCACCCCCTTCTTAGCCATATCATCCTTCACACATTCCATCCATCGTTTCTTTGGTCTTCCCTTACTCTTATAGCCATCAACATTCATAATTAAGACTCTCCTCACGACATTCTCCTCAGTTCTCCGTAACACATGCCCGTACCATGACAACCGATTTCCACACAACTTTTCAGCTACCGGTGCCACTTTCAGACTTCCTCTTATGTACTCATTTCTTATTCTATCCATTCGTGTAACACCACACATCCCTCTTAGCATTCTCATCTCGGCTGCATGCAATTGCCGCCGAGATGAGAATGCTAATAATGCATATTATATTTACGGGGGATTGTAGACATAAATTTTAAATTTGACAAAATCTTTAGTATGTAGATGTGGGTAGTCTGTTCGGCTATCAAATTAATATAAGCCTAATTTTTATTTTCTAATTATAAACTGGTGCTTGACCGCAATCCCGCCTGATGGTAAGCAGTGATGCAATCGTTGATGGTAAAGTGCGCTAGTTTATTAAGAGCCTATTCACTGTAGCCTTGAAGACACTTAGTAGTTAAACGGAAGCGCTTATCTAACTACTATCTATGTACAGACTTCAGCACATCAACCTTCTATAGTTTGTCAAATTTCTATACTTAGTTCATTTCAGATATTGATGCAATAAAGTTTGTTCACCCCTCCTACTGTTGTACTAATGTTAGCGATCAGAAGTAGTATTTATTAAAGAAACAAATCAGGACGTTCCAATGTTCGTATATTATCCATTTGAATTACAAATACAACCAGCCCCCTAATCGGCGAACACATTTTTGTCAAATGATTGCGACTAGTTGGGATCAGTTGGTGTCGTTCGGACCGCCCATTGGTCCGTTCTGTCCAAACGATCCCAACTAGTCGCAATCATTTTACAAAAATGTGTTCGCCGATTAGGGGGCAGGTCTTATTAAGTAAGATAGGAATACAATAATAATCACTGAGCACACAACAATATGTCAAACGATAGCCAGCAGCTCTTAATTAATATAGAAAATATACGTCTTACAGAGTTTGCACGAAGTTACCAGTTCGAGTGTCCGTTGTCGAAAGAGAGGCACGAGCGGGTAGGCAGCGCCTTTTATAGTGAGCTTGAGGTGGGGTTGCCGGTCGTCGCTAGCACTAATGTATCCCAATATTCCCACACGATACAAAATCAATGTACAGGGAAGTGTCGGTAACATGATCAAAACAAGTGTATCGTCTTGTCGCCTCTTACCACGATACCACACCGATACGATATTGTTATTGTTTTTGTATCGTTTTTGTGTCATGTGGGAATATTGGGATACATTAGTAGGAGGGGTGAACAAATTTTTACGCATGATTATCTGAAATGAACTTTATAATATATTTTCAAGTCAATCGCTAAAGTATTAAGGTTTAAGGCTGATTGGGAAAATTTTACAGTATCGTGGAACTTGACCTGCTGGTGTCTGTACTTAGCTCCTAAAATATGTAGTATTTAAATACAACGTTATTAAACTAATCTCTGATATAAATCAGCGAGAGGAAACAATTCAAGGTCATGAGAATTGATTAAACAAATTAAAATACAAAACGACTCTCGAGACACTTGAGACAAGCTTGCCTGGGACTGATTCTCTTAGACATTTCGCAAGTTACGCGGCCGCGTTTCATCTTTGTGTTGTCAAGGATTGTAAATACACATTTTTTTATATAATTATAAACCGGTGCTAGACCGCAATCCCGCTTGATGGCAAGAAGTGATGCAATCGTTGATGGTAAAGCGCGCTAGTTTATTAAGAAGGAAGACCGCAGTTGAGCGAGGTGATGCAATATTATACCCAACAATACCACTAATGATGCTGCGCCAGAGGGAGATTGATCTGGAGACCCTTCACGACCAAACTCCCGAAACAACAGCATTTGGCGCATCGTACCAGGCACACATCGCAACACAACTGCTCCGTACGGCTTCACCAGACATCATGCCGGAACACGACGAATCGCTTGGCGGCAAGACTTTGTCTGGTGGGAGGTAACTTATGCCGGCAGCCGATGTTATAATCTACCGCCGGGAGACAACTACAACATTTTAAAATACTTTTAATAGTATACTTTAATGAATATTTCATCTATCTGCAATTTTTCGATGAGTTATTTTATTGTGCGAAGGATCGGCGGCAAGGTGACAAAAAATTAAAAAATCAATACGTGTCCACTGGAAGTATGGAGGTAACCCATAGGCTCGACAGTTTAATTACTAAGGTATTTCAACATTTAGAATTATACGGTTGCAATATTTAATATATAGTAAAGAGAATATAGTTATTAGAACATGCAAATTGGACCTTATAATTAGTAATCATGAAAAATGATTGAAACAGACGAATAAGATGTGTTCTTGTCTCTTCATCGTCGAAATAAGTAAATCGTTCAACAATGAATGCAAACAAATTATACACATTACAAAACTGTATTTATCTGTTAATTAGGTTAAACACTTTTTAAACACAACATTATTATATAAACTTTGAGTTAACGCTGACACCAGAAATGCATTAAACAAGTTTTTAAGTTTTTGTGGTACGATCCTTAGTATCTATTTCTATACTAATGATTATATCTTACAAAGAAAAACTGCATCAAATCATGTTGGCCCTTATTACTGACAATAAAAGTTCTACCTATAGTTGAGCCAAATTCGATAAAGAATAGAGGTAAACAAACCGTTGCTAGGCAACGAGTAGTTTACGCCTAAAAGACAGACGTTAGCAACCTTTTCTATATAGATGATTTTCATAAAAGTAATAATCCTACTTCTTACTAAACAGTTTATTTATATTTAGATATTTATGATTTGCATAGAACGCGTAACCGATTTGAATGAAATATGACATACATGTAAGCTAATTTCCTAATAGGTTAATTTTTTTGATATATATTCTTAATATGTATATTATAATTAATCCATACTTCAAAGTATTACAATGCATGTGTTATGTAGTTGATTTGAAAGTAATTAAAATACGCAAAATTGTATTGACAAAGCCTCAACTTTATTCATTGGTTGAATTCCACAAAATGTGTTTAATACCTGGATTTCATCCATCTTTCTTTTTTTGTAGGGCTATCACGTAAAATGAATGTCGACTTTTTAATGATTTTTCGAAATACCAAGTTATTATGCATGTTATTTTAGTGATTCTATTGAAATATGCTGCAATAGGAATTGTTAATAAATAGCTAGCATGTAAAAGTTGATAATCATGTAAATAACGGGAGATTTGTAAAACGTGACTTGTGATAACCCTAAATTGGTTTGTTTACCTCTATTCTTTATGGAGCTAGGCGATGGTATAGAAGCAACTGTTTCTAGGCAGGAATTGGCTATGTAGGCACATATTATAGTCGGTTCCCAATGAATTATCGCTAAAAGCCCGTCTGTAATCAACTCAAAACGCGTTAACATAAACATGTTTGTAGTAAGCGACTGCTTGATTTCACCAATCTTTTATCCTATAGAGATATACATGTAGTAACGGAAACCAAAGTGCTAACTAATCTATGATTACTTAGTACTCAGCAACACGTAACGGGTTTAATTGCTTCTGATTGGCTGTCATTTTATGTCCATGTCTAGTTAACCCCTTTCGCTGGCCAAGTTAGAACTGATGTCTGAGATTAAAGTAGTGTGAATGAAACGTGGTAAAGAGAAAACTTTCTGATGAGCATGCATTAAATCTTAGTTACTTATCTATTAGCTGTTGGTGCGCAAATAACTATTAAGCAAGTCTCGGTGGTAGGCTTACTAATCTGCCGGCAGAAGTTACAACCCACCCGACAAAGTCTTGTCACCAAGCGATTCGTCGTGTTCCAGCATGATGTCTGGTGAAGCTGTACAAAGGACGGCACCGTTGAAGCGTTGAGAAGCGTTTCGCTTCCTCTTTTATACCGCGTACATCGAGGGACTGGAACAATTTGCCAGCAGTGGTGTTTCCGTCGGACTACAATTTGAGTGTCTTCAAGGCTAGAGTGAATAGGCTCTTAATAAACTAGTGCGCTTTACCATCATCGATTGCGTCACTGCTTACCATCAGGCGGGATTGCGGTCAAGCGCTAGTTTATAATTTATAAAAAAAAAATCTAGAATAATTTGGTTGCCATCCAAGCTTTCCCGATATACTTCAGCGCTGCAGCGTGCAGTCATTCATCGACACCACAAGACATACTTTCTCAAGGAAAGTGCAGACAATCGGTTAATGATCTACGCATGCGCGGCCTCTATATTAATTGAAGGAAGCTGTTTATGGTAACTGTAATTGATAAGTTTATAAAACTGGTCTATTGTAACTTCTTGCAAGAATAACTAGGCAATATGTTAAGAGAACCCTGTCCAACCCGTAAGGATAATAAAGGTTAGGTAAACACATGACCGAATAACATATGAAATTTTACATAATCATCATAGTAACAATACTAGTGAATTTTGAAATAATCTCTTTTTCCCGCGAATTAATTTCAACTTCCCCAAAATTTG
Organism: Sesamia nonagrioides; assembly: GCA_017933935.1. NCBI lineage: Eukaryota > Metazoa > Arthropoda > Insecta > Lepidoptera > Noctuidae > Sesamia > Sesamia nonagrioides. The sequence goes on along the minus strand of JADWQK010002132.1, from coordinate 241,455 downwards.
GTCATTTTTAAAAAGTGACAACATTATTTTTGACGGTATAATTCTGAGCGAATAGCAATGCGACCGCGAGCCGCGTGCCCTGCCCCTCTTCGCCCGCGCCTGTATGGCCGATCGCACATGTTTTAAGTTACCTCTTTTTGCGAAATAATATTCATTTTTTAGGGGGATTTTTTTTTAAGATTAGCCCGGTTTTGTAGGCATTAGTAGAGTCAGTTATCGATACCTAACAATACTTTCACGGATCGGACAGGGTTTTTTTTACATATTGTTTAAATGTATAATTGTATATGTATAATATACACATGCATAATCCTTCTCTGTATGAGAAGAGACCTGTGCCCAGCAGTGGGACGAAAAAGGTTGATGATGATGATGATACAAATGGGCGTACCCAGGGGGAGGGGGAGGGGGGGCAGTAGAAACGGGGACTTGGAAGTCTCACAGAACACGTATGAACTCCCCTAATTACTATTAAAAGTATAAACGGGGCTCTTACAGGATCATTTGCGTCTATTTGCCATACATACTACACTACAAATACCTAATGTTTCATATAGATGTGCCTGTGTAATTTGTAAGACAAAATAGCCGGGGGAGATTCGACCCAATAATCGGACTAGACCCCCCCTCAGGCCAGAAGCTGGGGCAACATTAAAACGTCAGAAGATCATACACATACGTAACGTAATAAGGAAAGAGAGAGAGAGAGAAAATTTGAGTATAGAAAATGCGGGAATAATCACTGTAGAGCAATTTAGGTTAAGCAGTTTTATTGATTTAGTATTAGCAAGCACAAAACAACAAACACCTGTTGGAAACTTCTTTGTTAGAGCCGTTAGAAGGTGCTGGATTGGAAAAGAACTTCGGCAGCCGAATTGCCTAGGCCTCTCCAATCTAGGCTTATACAATAGTACCTAAATGAGTATCGTGAAGTTAGTCTGCAAAAGTCGACCTTATGTTGTTCAAGCTGGCAAAAAAATCTCGTCGCATACTAACATTTTTCAAATTTTGGATGAGCTTTTTTATTTTAATGGCGATGGCCGATGTCTATGGCCATTCATCAATACATAGAATGAACTTTCAAATTAGTTCTAGGTACTTAGTCGTTTTTTTTTTCGAATAGCGGTGATAGTATTTCCGATATGTCGTTGATGTAAACACGTTCGCTTTAAATAAACGGAAGTATTATAACTTTGTATTTGTAACTAGGCGTCTTAGTTATTTATTTACTCACGGCAGATTGAATGCTATAAAGCAAGTCCCTTAATGATCAGTATAATTTAATGTATTTTTTGGCATTTAATCATCATCATCTCAGCGTTAATCCCAGTCGCATCCGAAGCTTTTTTCAGTTTTTGGAGTCTGGGGTCCGCTTTACCAGTCTAACTGCTGATTTGGCTAAACTTCGATATTTCTTGGCATTTAATAGTAGCTGAGAGTTAAAGAAGAGAGTCTTAAAGTATCAGAGTGCTGTTTTTATATTCTAATATAATCTTTATATTATAATCGATTTTATTAAAATATTTTGCTCAGTAATCATTAATTATTTTATGTTATTAATGGTGTATTTTCCCCCCTTATACGCTACGAAACTTGACAAAACAGGTATCAAAATGCACAGGATTTAACGGAGATTCTGCCTCTCGTAGTTTATATTCATGAATAACACAATTTTTCCAAAATGTTACTTTATAAATGGCCCGCTCTAAGGTCCGTATTACAGAATGCCTCTCAAAACTTAAGCTCTACTTAAATCTCGTTTCAAGCCTTTTGATTGGTTGAAACTAGTTTTAAGTAATGCTTGACTCTTGAGTAACGTCAGTAGTCGTAAAGTCGATACGATTTCGAAAACAAAAGTGTCGACTTTTGTTGTTCCCTGTACAATGACTCTTCGATTCTACAAGTCAACAACCACCTCTATATACATATCTACAAGCAAACAAAGCCACGACAAATCCCGATCTATCCATCTAATCTGCAATATTCGTGACGTGTATCAGTTGCCAACAATAAGCAGATAAATCAGGGGGCTAATCAATACTCGGAGATCGGACGCTCGCGGCGTTCCCACGAAATCGATACGATGCTATGGAGTGATTTGCGGAATGATCGCGACCGAATGTAGGCTGAACTAAGAAATCATGGTGAAGATATTGTTAGATATGTAAATACAATTATGATGGCCAGAACCTCCTTTTTAAAATCGGTCATAGAATTTTTTGGGATATCGCCAAGCGGTTAGCTGACTCTTCACGTGGCCAGAGGCTGGTCTATTTTTTAACCGAAAGAATCAGTATTTCCATTCAACGTGATAATGCTGCCGGCTTTTTGGGCATTTATCCAATTGACAGCGATGTGGACGATTTTTTTGATATCCTGTTTATTCTTAATTTTATTTTCTTGTGTATATATGTTTATATAGATATTTAAAACGAATATTTGGCGGATCTTTGGTAATTACCCTAAGTCCTTTTTACCTAACATCCATCAAAAGTGTTAGAATGTCCTCATATTTTCTCTTACTTGTCTTATTTCGCTTCGCAACTTGTAAAGAGCAAGTGATAACTCAAATTTATAATCAATCAATCCACATGGGGTTTGGAGGAAGTCATATAAAATATTATAATTTTTATGTTTGTTGAAATGGCCAGTATATTTTCTCACAAAACACAAACTAAATATAAAACTCGTAGATTTTACTGGTTATTTTTATTTGAATGAATGGATTATTGGAGAAATTGATATTTAAATATTTAGTGTTAATTTTTATGTGGAATTTAAATATGATGTTTTTAAGCGTCTTCTGGAGCTGTCGCTACATAATTTAAGTTATGCATGGACTAGGTAAGGTTGTGTGCACAGTGACCGATTGAATTATCCATACTAATATATAAAGCTGAAGAGTTTGTTTGTTTGTGCGCGCTAATCGCAGGAATTACTAGTCCGATTTGAAAAATTCTTTTTGCGTCGGATGGCCCATTAATCCAGGAAGGCTTTAGGCTATATAACATCACGCTGCGACCAATAGGAGCGGAGCATAACTAAACCACGCGAACGAAGTCGCTGGCGGCCGCTAGTAATACATACTAATATTATAAATGCGAAAGTAACTCTGTCTGTCGGTCTGTCTGTCGGTCTGTCTGTCTGTCTGTCTGTCTGTCTGTCTGTCTGTTACGCTTTCCCGCTTAAACCTCTGAACCGATTTTGATGAAATTTGGGACAGACAATCTTTAGACCCTGAGAAAGAACATAGGCTACCTTTTATCCCGGAAAAATTTGATGTTCCCGAGGGAAATCTAAAAAGCGCGATATAACCGAAATCCACGCGGGCGAAGCCGCGGGCGGAAAGCTAGTTAATATATAAAGCTGAAGAGTTTGTTTGTTTGTTTGCTAATCTCAGGAACAATTGGTCCGACTTTAAAAAAATCTTTTTGCGTTAGATAGCCCATTAATCCAGGAAGGCTTTAGACTATATAACATCACGCTCCGACCAATAGGAGCATAGCATATAAAAAAAAAAACATATCGAAACTTACGCAGGTGAAACCGCATGGCGCAGCAAGTTATGTATAAAAATTATAATGTATAGTTAAATATCTGTCCCTGTATTTGTGTTGTTTGTATATGTTGTCCCTGATTGTAAGTACAACATTTAAATAATTAAGGGTTAACAAAGATTAAAATGATAAAGATTTTAAAACTGTTAAACGTCAAAAGCTATCTGGCATGGACATCTACGTACTTACTTACTACTATCATGTAGCATTCAATGCCGCCTAAACACAGTCGTGTCTTTTCACCGCCAAAAGAAGCCCCGTTCACCTTGGCTCCTACCTTTCGGAATGTATCATTGAAGTGCGCCGACCGTCTTTAGCTTTTGGGAGTTGAGATTTCCTCGAACCTAAACTTTGGGCGGTTTATTGGGTCTAAGGCCAAGGTGGCTGTCAGGAAACTTGGCGTTATCGCAAAGGTCCGTCGGTACTTCACACCAGGGCAGCTTCTAATGCTGTACAAAGCACAGGTCGGTTCGTGTGTGGAGTACTGCAGCCACATTTGGGCTGGTGTTGAGAAATGTCACCTGGCTACTTTGGATTCAGTGGAGAGGCGTGGGAAGAGGCTGATTGGCGACCCAGTTAACCGAAAAAAAAGCTTCGGATGCGACTGGGATTGATGCTGAGATAATGATGATAGTGTAGCGACTAGAGCTGTTCCTATCTTTTTCAATATCTAGGAAATTGATTCCATTCATAGCTAGGAATTACGATACCTGTTTTTATGTAAATTCTAAGGATAGATAGAGGATGATAAGTATCTATGGGTTTACTGGACACTCAACAGATTGCTTCAGTAAATCCACTTCGTTTAGTAAGCGATCGCTAAAGTTACGCTATATCTAGTAAGTATCTATAAAACCAACAAAACTGAGCCAAACGGGCAAAAATGTTTTACTTGTAGGTCAAACCGAAATTAATACCATCGAATTAAGATGACCATTCGAATAAGTAAGTTTTGCTTAAAGTTAGCCGTTTTTGGCTTAATATCTGCATGTTAATAATTCAACAAATTAATTCACTCAGTAGATATAAACAATAGTGTACTGGGCGAAGATAAAAAATCGTGAATTGACAAACAGAGAAACCCTTTTCGGTGTCCAGCCCAGTTAACAGACGTCAGGCAGCTAATGTCAAAAAGAAAGGTGAGTATCTTCTGTTTCACACAATTTTAAGAAGCTGCCGTCCCTATTGGACGTGTGGATTGTGGCTGGAGTGGTCCGGGATAAGTTCGCGTGATAAGGCTTTTTTTCCAGTGATCCTTCTGCATTGTGTTTGTTTGTTAAGTGCAAGTGATGGTCTAGGATAGGGTTCCCAGATCGAAAAATCGGAATTCCGGAGCAAATTCCGGACATCGGATGAAATTTCCGGATTTCTTCACAATCAATCGTGCATGTGTAAAGCGAAACAAATTTTTTACTTTTTTACGCGGGCGCCCCAAACTTTGTCTCATAAATTTCTTTGATTTATAATTTTTTAAGGTTTTTGTTTTTCCTTAAATTCTAGAAATTCTTGGCGGCTTAGAATTCCCCAGCATTCCGGACAAAGCACTCTAGTCCGGACACGTCCGAAAAATTCCGGACGTATGGCAACCCTAGTCTAGGATCCTGTCAGAGCGTGCAATTAGTGCTTTATTGCACTCTTCAATCTGACTCGTTACAGTAACGAGAGGGCTTATACACAGTGACGACATTCTGATATTATCTCATATTAAAGATTAGTTCATTTACAACACATTTTTTAATCGTTTCGTGAAGTTACAGGAGATGAATCTTGAGAAACTGGATTTCAAAGGAATCATTGTCAAGTCGTGGTGGCCTAGTGTATTTAAAATACCAGCCTCTCAAGTATGAGGGTGCGGGTTCGATTCTGTTGGAGGTTGTATACCTACCTTGGCAACCAACACATGATGCGCTGTCTGTCGTCATGACAGAACTATAAAATAAATGGTGTGAAGCTGATACGGTCTATAATTTAGTAAATAATATATGTACTCGGGGAATGCGCTAATGCTGGATACGTTAATTTTTAACAGGTTATGGGCCCAGCATGTGCACGATCGAGATCGATGCAAAGTACCTTCCTTATGAAAAGACCTTCTTGTTATTTATATTTTTCTATTGTTCTTTTTTTGTATTTTTATACGTTGTCATGTTTTTAATTGTCATATATAGGTAGTATAAGTTTGGCTGAATAAACAGAAACACAAAAACATATTTCCTACATTTTTATTCATCAGCCATCAGGAAAATTGGTCCTACAATTCGGGAACATGCAGGACATTATTCAATTTGAGTTTCTCATTTTTACTCACAATCGGTGCTGCATTGCCCTTTCCAACTACTGATATCTCATCACCACTAGCAACTTTTATCTTACAGCCGCCTTTCTGTGCCTTATATTGCACTAGTTTGTTCGCATCATTCGTCATATGGGTAGAACAGCCACTATCAACATACCAGGCGTTTTTATTTACGGTATCGGCAGTACCCATGCAAATATTCGCAGTTTTCTTGATGCCATTGCATTCTGATGCTTTGTGTCCAAATTTGTGACACTTGAAACATTTGTATGTCGCTGGTTTCCGAGCAGTGTTGTTGTTGCTCTTCCTGTTTTGAGTGGTAAAAGCTTGCTCACCAGCCCCATTACACACTTCGGCTTGTCTGTTGCCTTCTTGTAGTAATTTGGTCTTTACTTGCTCTAGTGTTACCTCTTTACCACTATTATCGATGGCCATCACGAACGGGTTGTATTCGCTCGTTAAGCCAGCCAATAGTATTGAAATAAGCCAATCGTCTGATACTTTTGCGTCTATATCATTAAGCTGCTGTGCCAGGTGTACTATATCGCAGATGTATTTTTCCATACTTGAATAATTTTCCAAACGACACTGCCATAGTTTACGTTGCAGCAAAATTCGCCTGCCCCAGCCTTGATCCTCGTAGGCTCTGCACAAGTTTTGCCATACCTCGCGTGCGGTTTTTGCTTGGTACACGTGCGCAAAACATGTAGGCTCAATAAGCAGACATATAGTTGATCGTGCCTTCCTATCACTGTCTTTTAGTAAATCACTGATATTTTCTGTTTCCACAACATCCCACAAGTTTTTGGATTCGAGGAGGTTTTTCACAACGAATTTCCACGATGTAAAATCATTCGCTCCTTGCAGTTTTTTAATTCCGCAATAGGAACCAGAAACAGAATTTTCATCACACATTTTTTCACTTTTTGACAGTACCTATTGTTTTTTCACTGTCAACAACGTGACAATCAGTATTTTATAGGAAATATTTTTTACGATCACTTTTTAATAATATTTACTCAGGTACGGAATGGGAACCATAACCTGTGGGATGTTACCACTGCTTTCCTGTACGGAAAATTAAAGGAAGACATTTACATGCTTCAGCCAGAGGGCGCTATAGCCGAAGGTCAGGAAAACAAAGTTTGTAAACTACAACGGTCATTATATGGATTGAAGCAAGCCTCTAATGCTTGGTTTAGCGAATTAGATAAGGAGATGCTTAATTTAGGTTTTATACAATCAAAGATAGAGCCCTGTTTATATCAAAAGATAATAGGTCAAGATAGGATAGTGGTAGTTATCTATGTTGATGATATATTTGTATTATGTCCTCCAAAGCAGGATAAAGAGAAGCAAGCTTTGAAAAACGGGCTGCTCAAAAAGTTTAAAGTGAAAGACTTAGGCGAAGCTAGGCACGTACTAGGTATGAGGTTACGACGAGATAAGAGAACTATTTATCTCGATCAAGAACAGTATGTCCTGAATGTATTGAAGGAATTTAAAATGTCAGACTGCAAACCAGTCAATACCCCAATGGAGGTAGGCATCAAGCTAGAAAAAGCTGAGCCTGGTTGTAGGTTGCCGTACCAAAGTTTGATAGGATGTCTGAATTATCTGGCTCAAACTACTAGGCCTGATATAGCACATGCTGTCAGTTTACTGTCTCAATTCAATTCGTGCTATGATGAGACCCACTTCAATTGTGCTAAACGGGTGTTGCGATACATAAAGGGGACATCTGATTTTGCGCTTGTCTTCCGAAAATCCGGTAACTTAGAGATGCGCGGGTACGTTGACGCTGATTGGGGGGGATCATTCGATCGAAAGTCCTTCACAGGAATGCTTTTTACATTAGGCGATAATTTAATAGTATGGGAGAGTCGCAAGCAGCGATGTGTAGCATTGTCTTCGACTGAGGCAGAATACATAGGACTCAGTCAGGCTGCTAAAGAAGCAATTTACTTGCGAGGTTTGTTGTCTAGTTTGACTAAAAATGCTTGCGACAAACCAACGATTATTTTTAACGATAATCAGTCAGCACATAAAATATCGCAAAATAAAATGAACCATAATAGAACAAAACATATAGATATTAGGTATCATTTTGTCCGCGAAGCCTTGATTAAGGAGGCGATTGACCTACAATACTTGTGTACTCAAGAGATGTTAGCAGACATGTTAACGAAGTCTCTGCCAGGCCCAAAACTTAAACAGATTGTACAAAAATTACCCATTAAGAGGGCGGGCAAGTACAGTTAGGTTTAGGATTTGTAATTTGAGTTTTATACCTATCTGTTGTAATGGTTATTTTTAATTTTGATATTGTTTTGTTTTGTTAATGTGACGCGTTGGATGTATTACTTCTATATGTAATCAAGTTAGCGTTTTTGGTTCTAATTTGTGTAGCTCATCATGTAGTAGATTGAGGAGGCGTGTTGGAGGTTGTATACCTACCTTGGCAACCAACACATGATGCGCTGTCTGTCGTCATGACAGAACTATAAAATAAATGGTGTGAAGCTGATACGGTCTATAATTTAGTAAATAATATAAGTACTCGGGGAATGCGCTAATGCTGGATAAGTTAATTTTTAACAGGTTATGGACAAGCTGAAGTGTGTAATGGGGCTGGTGAGCAAGCTTTTACCACTCAAAACAGGAAGAGCAACAACAACACTGCTCGGAAACCAGCGACATACAAATGTTTCAAGTGTCACAAATTTGGACACAAAGCATCAGAATGCAATGGCATCAAGAAAACTGCGAATATTTGCATGGGTACTGCCGATACCGTAAATAAAAATGCCTGGTATGTTGATAGTGGCTGTTCTACCCATATGACGAATGATGCGAACAAACTAGTGCAATATAAGGCACAGAAAGGCGGCTGTAAGATAAAAGTTGCTAGTGGTGATGAGATATCAGTAGTTGGAAAGGGCAATGCAGCACCGATTGTGAGTAAAAATGAGAAACTCAAATTGAATAATGTCCTGCATGTTCCCGAATTGTCGATGAACCTAATATCAGTGAGTGATCTCGTAAGAGACGAGTACAAAGTTGAGTTTGACAAGCATGGATGTTTGATTAAAGATAAAAATGACCGCAAAGTTGCCACTTGCAAAGAAGTTGGTGGAATTTTTAAACTGATTGAAAACAGCAATATTGTGGTTAATTTAACAACATCGAATGAAGTTTTGTCGAATTTATGGCACAGGAGACTAGCTCATCTAGGACAAAAGTACATGATCACCCTGAAAAACATGGTATCTGGAATAGAATTCAAAACTACGGACAAAATAGAGCCGTGTGTTCCATGTATAAATGGAAAGAGATGCAAAAGTCCATTCAAAAAACAAGGCACTCGAGCAAATGATTTATTGGAGATTGTGCACACAGATTTGTGCGGCCCAATGGAAGAGCCATCTTTTGCTGGTTCGCTGTATATGCTTTTATTTATTGATGATTTCTCGCGAAAGACGCACGTCTATTTCTTAAAAAACAAAAGTCAATGTCTCAACAAGTTCCGTGAGTATAAGGCAGAAGTAGAAAATGAGACTGGCAAGATGATCAAGTGCTTGAGATCGGATAATGGCAAAGAATTTTGCAACGATGCCTTCGACAAGCATTTGAAGTTAGCTGGTATAAAACATCAAAAGACAGTTCCATACACACCGGAGCAGAATGGCGTGGCTGAGAGAGCGAATAGAACAATCATTGAGAAAGCGCGAACATTACTTTTTGAAGCCAATTTGGGCAAAAGATTTTGGGCAGAAGCAGTCGGAACAGTTGTATACTTAAAAAACCTAAGCCCAACGAAGGCTGTCACTGGAAAAGTACCACAGGAACTCTGGTCTGGTAAGAAAATAGATCTGAGTCATCTGAGAGTATTCGGATGTTTGGCATACGCTCTGAAACCAAAACAAAAGAGAAAGAAGCTAGACACAAAAACTGAAGCTCTGATATTTGTTGGCTACTGCGAGACCACGAAAGGTTACAAACTGGTAGAACCAAAGACTGGAAAATTTTCAGTTGTGAGAGACGTCCAATTTTTAGAAAATGTTTTTCCTGGAGACGATATGAAAGTGACGAAGAACTCAGTCGTTCCTATTTCAACAGAGGAGGAACGTGTTGAACCTGAGGTTGCATGTGAGGAAATTCACAGCGTTAGTGAAGGAAGCAATGAAGACGTTTTTGAAGAAACTATTGACGAAATAAGACAGGAAGCTCAAGAAGCAAGTACCAATCCTATATTACAATCTGAAAACAACGATTGTGAAAACCCGCCCAGATATAACTTACGTCCAAGGAATAATGTGGACTACAGATGCACATGTGCGAAAGCCGAAGCTGAAAGAAAAGCTATCGCAGATATTGATGGCGATCCAACGACAATGGATGAGGCAATGTCAAGGCCTGATCGTGAGCTATGGCAGAAGGCCATGAACGATGAGCTCAACTCGTTGAAGGAGAACCAAACGTGGACGTTAGTTAATCTACCGTGCGATAAGAAGCCTATACAGAACAAATGGGTATTCAAAATCAAGCGAGATAGTGATGGTAACATATTGAAATACAAGGCGAGGTTGGTAGCTAAAGGATTTGCACAGGTACGTGGAATTGATTATAATGAAACCTATTCTCCCGTCGTGAGGCACTCTACGCTTCGCTTGTTATTCTCACTAGCTGCAGAATACGAGTGGACCATTGACCAGTGGGATGTTACCACTGCTTTCCTGTACGGAAAATTAAAGGAAGACATTTACATGCTTCAGCCAGAGGGCGCTATAGCCGAAGGTCAGGAAAACAAAGTTTGTAAACTACAACGGTCATTATATGGATTGAAGCAAGCCTCTAATGCTTGGTTTAGCGAATTAGATAAGGAGATGCTTAATTTAGGTTTTATACAATCAAAGATAGAGCCCTGTTTATATCAAAAGATAATAGGTCAAGATAGGATAGTGGTAGTTATCTATGTTGATGATATATTTGTATTATGTCCTCCAAAGCAGGATAAAGAGAAGCAAGCTTTGAAAAACGGGCTGCTCAAAAAGTTTAAAGTGAAAGACTTAGGCGAAGCTAGGCACGTACTAGGTATGAGGTTACGACGAGATAAGAGAACTATTTATCTCGATCAAGAACAGTATGTCCTGAATGTATTGAAGGAATTTAAAATGTCAGACTGCAAACCAGTCAATACCCCAATGGAGGTAGGCATCAAGCTAGAAAAAGCTGAGCCTGGTTGTAGGTTGCCGTACCAAAGTTTGATAGGATGTCTGAATTATCTGGCTCAAACTACTAGGCCTGATATAGCACATGCTGTCAGTTTACTGTCTCAATTCAATTCGTGCTATGATGAGACCCACTTCAATTGTGCTAAACGGGTGTTGCGATACATAAAGGGGACATCTGATTTTGCGCTTGTCTTCCGAAAATCCGGTAACTTAGAGATGCGCGGGTACGTTGACGCTGATTGGGGGGGATCATTCGATCGAAAGTCCTTCACAGGAATGCTTTTTACATTAGGCGATAATTTAATAGTATGGGAGAGTCGCAAGCAGCGATGTGTAGCATTGTCTTCGACTGAGGCAGAATACATAGGACTCAGTCAGGCTGCTAAAGAAGCAATTTACTTGCGAGGTTTGTTGTCTAGTTTGACTAAAAATGCTTGCGACAAACCAACGATTATTTTTAACGATAATCAGTCAGCACATAAAATATCGCAAAATAAAATGAACCATAATAGAACAAAACATATAGATATTAGGTATCATTTTGTCCGCGAAGCCTTGATTAAGGAGGCGATTGATGTACAATACTTGTGTACTCAAGAGATGTTAGCAGACATGTTAACGAAGTCTCTGCCAGGCCCAAAACTTAAACAGATTGTACAAAAATTACCCATTAAGAGGGCGGGCAAGTACAGTTAGGTTTAGGATTTGTAATTTGAGTTTTATACCTATCTGTTGTAATGGTTATTTTTAATTTTGATATTGTTTTGTTTTGTTAATGTGACGCGTTGGATTTATTACTTCTATATGTAATCAAGTTAGCGTTTTTGGTTCTAATTTGTGTAACTCATCATGTAGTAGATTGAGGAGGCGTGTTGGAGGTTGTATACCTACCTTGGCAACCAACACATGATGCGCTGTCTGTCGTCATGACAGAACTATAAAATAAATGGTGTGAAGCTGATACGGTCTATAATTTAGTAAATAATATATGTACTCGGGGAATGCGCTAATGCTGGATACGTTAATTTTTAACAGATTCCAGGTCAGGCCAATGTAACTTGTCTAAGTTACATATACTTTCTAAGTATATCTTGGACACCAATGACTGATTATAAGGCGAAGGAAAACATCTTGAAGAAACCTGGACTTTAAGTCTGAAATTGCCAACCCGCATTGAGCAAGCGTGGTGATTACGCTCAATGCTTCTCTATATGAGAGGGGACCTGTGCCCAGCAGTGGGACGATAAAAAGGTTGATAAAAGTGTCAAGCTCGAATGAAGTATTAAAAAAAACTGGTCAAATTAAAAGAAAAAACCCTTCCTCCCTTCAATTTTGAACTGTAACTTTATCAACATATATTATTTCTCCAAGGGTCTGAAATCGTTTTCTCCCTTTTTCTCTCTTTCTATCGAACCAATCTGAACGTCCGACCCACCAATCGACAGATATTCGTCCCTGGTACCATGGAATACTATTTTGTACTTTGTACGATTTCCCCTTCATTTCCCATACTTTCTTTCCCCTCAAGCGGTTCTGTTAGTATAGTGCGAATTTTTCGCACGGGTCAGCTAGTTAGCTTTAATAAAAATACATGTTTTTTGAAAATTTTAACTGTTTACATATAAGCGGGTCATGACATACATACAGCCCGTCGATGGACGAGCACATATCGGAGTACGAGTAATAGTAGTAATTACGGAACCCTAAACAGTGTACCTGGTACCCTTTGGATACGGAATACGACAAAGTGCTGAGAAATTATGTTATGATTAATTCTGTAATCGAGAATTATCGACTCTCACGTATACTCAATCTTGTATAGATGTACCAACCTGCATCCCTATTATACAATATGTAAAGAAAACCCTGTCCGACCCATAAGGATAATAAAGGTTAGGTAAACACTTGACCAAATAAAATATGAAATTTTACATAATCATCATAGTAACAATACTAGTGAATTTTGAAATAACCTCTTTTTCCCGCGAATTAATTCCAACTTCCCCAAAATTTGGTAATTTCTAAAAAGTGACAACATTGTTTTTGACGGTATAATTCTGAGCCAATAGCGATGCGGCCGCGTGCCGCGTGCCCTGCCCCTCTTCGCCCGCGCCTGTATGGCATACTGCACATGTTTTAAGTTACCTCTTTTTGCGAAATAATATTAATTTTTTTAGGGAGATTTTTTTTTAAGTTTAGCGCGGCTTTGTAGGCATTAGTAGAATCAGTTATCGATACCTAACAATACCTTCACAGATCGGACAGGGTTTTCTTTACATATTGTATAATACACACTGAAAGAATGCAACGCATAATATACAACATTATTTTATGTTTATACGAACCCCGAAACACGTGTCCAGTATTTTTAAGTAAAGAATCTAGGTATATACGAAATATCAAAAAGATATCATGAAAAACTACTAAGTTATGAGCTTGTTATCCTACTTGATTGTCCTAATAAAAATATGATCAACGCTCTGCTCGGGTGGGTGAGCGGTGCGTTGACCTGTGGCGTCAGCTGTTCCGCGGGTGTGTGAATGCGTCAAGTACTATGATCTACCGTAAGCTGCGTGGCGCGCTCGGTAACCACACTGCAACAATTTCTAAATGTATTTAGAATACAATATATCATGTTCTAAAAATGATTGGAATCGATTCAATTGCTTATTCTGAACAAAGTATATTCAGGTTTCGTATGAAGAAAAATTACGTTGCATATCGTTGCATAACGTTGCATAACGTTGCATACATGCTGAAAGGCCTACCAACTGACAAAGGCTGACGAACGGTCACATAGAATGTAAAAACATCGCGCATTAGATTTTCAATGATGAGAATCCAATCGAGCGCATCCTAGCATGTAAAAATACACACCATTTGATTTACAACTATCGACATTTACCAGTGAGTTCAATAATTGTGTGCACCCAGGTCTATATTTGTGCCGAATTCGATAAAGAATAGAGGTAAACAAACCGTTGCTAGGCAACGAGTAGTTTACGCCTAAAAGACAGATGTTAACAACCTTTTCTACATAGATGATTTTCATAAAAGTAACAATCCTACTTCCTACTAATCTAAACAGTTTATTTATGTTTAGATATTTATGATTTGTATAGCTTAACCGATTTGAATGAAATATTACACACTAATTTCCTAGCAGGTTAATTTTTTTTATACATTGTATATTATAATTAGTCCATACTTGAAAATATTACAATGCATGTGTTATGTGGTTGATTTGAAAGTAATTAAAATACGCAAAATTGTATTGACAAATGCCTCAATTTTATTTATTGGTTGAATTCCACAAAATATGTTTCATACCTGGATGTCATCCATCTTTCTTTTTTTGTAGGGCTATCACGTAAAATTAATGTCGACTTTTTAATGGTTTTTCGAAATACCAAGTTATTATGCACATTATTTTAGTGATTCTATTGAAATATGCTGCAATAGGAATTGTTAATCAATAGCTAGCATATATAAGTCAATAATCATGTAAATAACAGGAGATTTCTAAAAAGTGGGATGTGATAACCGTAAATTGGTTTGTTTACCTCTATTCTTTATGGAGCTAGGCGATGGTATAGACTGATTACTGAAAGTTATTGATATCTATTAAAAAAAAAAATGCTTCATTTCTCAAAAGATTACAGAGATTTTGCTTTGGCCCCAAACTAGGCAAGCCTGTATCATGGGAACCAATATTACCATTTAAAAGTAACTTAACTAGATTTCTTTTTCTCAATAATTCTAACACATAATGAACTCCTTATAGGTTTCACATTACTGCTACACTATTAAGTAAAAAAAAAACAATATTTTTTTTTAAAACGTGACAAGTAGGCAATAACATAAAAATAACACGAACCGGTGTTATCTTATTATACAGGGTGATCATAAAAGATATAACGACGTTACGACGTAATTCAATATTTTACGACGGCTTAAGTAAATACCACCTGTGTGCTTATTGGTTGATTCGCACGATTTTTCTCGCCCAAACAGTGTGAATACTACATTTATCCATACTAATATTATAAATGCGAAAGTAACTCTGTCTGTCTGTTACGCTTTTCCGCTTAAACTTCTCAACCGATTTTGCTGATATTTTGCACAGATAATCTTTACAACCTGAGAAAGAACATAGGCTACCTTTTATCCCGGTAAAATTTGATGTTCCCGAGGGAAATCTAAAAAGCGCGATATAACCGAACTCTACGCGGGCGACGCCGCGGGCGGAATGCCAGTACACAATAATAATGTTATTTCAATAGATGACTCGCACGAATTTTTAAACTTTATGTATGTATAGCATTCCAAATGTGCCACTTCGTGCGAATCGTCTATAGAAAGAATATTATTTAATACGTTGATTGCCAGACGACAAACACATGGAAAATATATCGCTGGCAGTCACGACAGAGACTATGGCAGTCAATGATAATGTCAAAAGTGCCAATTCACATTTTTCGGGCAAATCGACTAATATAATTATGTCAGTTATACCGGCTCGCACTTTTCTGGAAAATTGACTAATAAATGTCAGTGCCGATTCGCACTTTTCGGGCGATTAAATTTGGGCGAATGGACTAATAAGTCATATTGTCGGTTATCGACATCCAGCCGATGGATAAACGGATGACGTAAGATTCGAGAATAGTAATGCGCTTTTTAATATCATTATTTATTAGATGTTGTGGGAAATCATATTGAGGTTAAGTTCCGTGCGATCTTAGAGGAAAGGAAAGGTCTAAGGTGAAATTTGTTTTTATTGCCATTTTATGCAAATTGGAAACCAACTATACAAAGGCTAATTGTACAAAGGTTTAATATTTCGTGTAAATTGGTCATATTTTTCATAATACCTTAATCATATTACATTTTGTTTTATAACATTTGTACATTTATTCCAAGAAACAGTCAACAGTGGTCTTTTGAGATGGATGACGTAGAAGGAGGGTAATATTTATTGAATTTATGTATATGTATGTATGTATCTGTATATCGGAGAAGGTAGAGACGACAGCATATGAAGCTACTACAATCTGTCAAATGTCTTTATTAGATTTTCAACTTGATGGCTGAAGCTTTAAGGCTCAAGATTGATTGGAAAGATTTGACAGTTTCGGGTAGCTTGACCTGCTGTCATCCGTACATATGTCTGTTTCTCTATGGATAGCGTTGGCTTTGCAATAGAAAAAAGGTTAGCAGTTCAAAGGAGGTAGACAACGCAATGATACGGAGCGCTAGACGGTTTCTGTGCACGTTGTTCGTTCGATGTCCAATATTTTGATGATCCCGAGAGTTCTGCTCAGCTGCAGCTCCGTCCACGACTACGAAAACAGAATTCCGGCATAATATCTGGTGAAGCCGTACGGAGGACGGGTCTGAATAGTTGTGTTGCGATGTATGCCTGGTACGATGCGCCAGATGGTGTTGTGTCGGGAGTTTGGTCGTGGAGGGTCTCCAGATCAATCTCCCTTTGGCGCAGCAACGTTGGTCGTGTTGTTGCGTTTAACATTGCATCACCTCGTTTTGCCGTCTTCCTTAATATTCACTCATTTTTTTTGAGTCAATAGGCTCTTAATAATCTAGCGCGCTTTACCATCAACGCTTGCATCACTGCTTACCATCACACGGGACTGCAGTCAAGCACTAGCCTGTAAACATAACAAAACAGCACACCATTTTTTAAGTCCCCACACTGGATGCCATATAGCAATTACACCAATGGAGCATAAAATGACTTCATGTTTCCAGATCGAAGATTATCTTGTCGGCTATAAAAACGAAAAAAAAAAACTGGTTGATTCATAAATAAGTGCATAAACAAAACTGTACATTTTGGCTGGATAAGTATTAACTTATGCAGTAAAAATGTACAGTTTTTTTTAAATACCGACAATAAATTTCAAAAAACGGGGTTCAGATTTCTGCCAGGGTCTTGTAGTTTGAGAGGTGCACAGGCAAATAAACCCCCTTATTCATAAACGTTGCTTAAAGGTAACTAGTGATTGTTTAACCATGCATTTTAGACGATTGCACGTCACTTAACTTTAATCGTCGTTTATGAATAAACCCCTTAAACACTGCGGTGTTTATTCCTAAACGATGATTAAAATAAAGTGACGTAATAAGGGTAGTAAGTAGGTAAGAAGGGGGAAAGAGACATGTATGGATTTTAGTCTGTACAATTCTGAGATATCCTTCCGCTCCGTCCGGAGCGGTAGAGCTCATTTGATGATTTTCCACCCATAAAAGGCATCCAGACTCATGTACGTTTCTATCAACCCGGACTGGGCCAACGTGGTAGATTGCGGCCCTAATCCATCTCATCGAGAGGAGGCCAGTGTCCCAACAGTGGGAAAAATATAGGCTGAATACGTATCTGCTGAATTTATGGTAAAGAGTTAATTGTTCCTGCCACCCTGAATTTATTCTAATACTAGCAGCTGCCAGCGACTTCGTTCGCGTGTAGTTAGTTATGCACCGATCCTACTGATCGCAGCGTGATGTTATATACCCTATATCCTTCCTGAATTAATGGACTATCCAACGCGAAAAGAATTTTTCAAATCGAACCAGTAGTTTCTGAGATTAGCGCGTTCAGACAAACAAACAAACTCTTTAGCTTTATATATTATTATAGAAGATAAAAAGCTGAAGAGTTTGTTTGTGTATGTATTAAACCAGAAAGGCTTTAGGCTATTACATCACGCTGCGACCAATAGGAGCGGAGCATAACTAACTCCACGCGAACGAAGCCGCTGGCGGCCGCTAGTAATGTATATTTCTTTGGAAAGCCTTGTAGACCCAACGGATAATGATTTTTATAAATTAGATTTATCTTAACATACACCCTGAATTATACGGGATATTTGAATGCGATTAGCAAAAAATTAGTCAGTCTTAATTACTAGCACAATGGAACAAAGTTCTCATCAAAGATTTCGCAAGACTTCGTAGGACGTTAGCGTAGGTTTTACATAAAGAGATAATCTGAAGTTGATAAATTTCATACTCCTTACGACTGACTCATGGCTGACCTTTTCGTTTCTAATTTACTTAATACTGGCGCCGATTGTCTTGTTCGCAAACTAAACTGAATTTAATTTCAGAGCATTTTTTTCTTTATGTTTCACTAGCGGCCACCAGCGACTTCGTTCGCGTAGAGTTAGTTATGCTCTGTTCCTATTGGGCGTAGCGTGATGTTATATAGCCGAAAGCCTTCCTGAATGAATGGACTACCCAACGCAAAAAGATTTTTTTAAATCGGACCATTACTTCCTGAAATTAGCGCGTTCAAACAAACAAACAAACTCTTTGATTTATATATTAGTATAGATTAGGCGTGACTTATTCGACAGACTTAGTATATCTTCTGTCCTTTTGTTCTTCTTCTTTTTCTTTTTCAGCCTATAGAGGTCCACTGCTGGACAAAGGCCTCCCCCAAGGCTTTCCACAATGACCGGTCTTGTGCTGCCTGCATCCATCGGCTTCCCACGACCTTCACCAAGTCCACCTTATTGGGGCCTCCCTACACTGCGTCTTCCAGTACGTGGCCGCCACTCCAGAACCTTACTACCGCATCGGCCATCGGTTCTACGGGCAATGTGCCCCACCCACTGCCACTTAATTTTAGCGACTCGAAGAGCTATGTCGGTCACTTTGGTTCTTCTGCGGATCTCCTCATTTCTGATTCGATCACGCAGAGAAACTCGGGGCATAGCTTAGCCTTTTTTTAATGAAATGGAAAGACGAAGATGCATTGAGCTTACATTAGACTGTGGACAAGTGAATCACCACCATTGTCTTGTAGAATAGGCGAATAATTTGTTTTCTAAGGCTTCTTCAATTTACACATTTGTTATGATAAACAAGCAATCAATCATCTAAGCGTATTGTAATCTATTGATGAAGGTTGTGGGATGTTAGTATTGTCTAATGAGCCTCAAGATGTATCTTCAGCCTATAATGTTTCCACTGCAAGGCAGGCTTCCAATAGGTGAAAGAAAGAGAGAGAGAGAGAATATTTTACGACGGCTTAAGTAAATACTACCTATTTATCAATACATAGTATAAAACAAAGTCGCTTTCGCTGTATGTCCGTATGTATGCTTAGATCTTTAAAACTACGCAACGGATTTTGACGCGGTTTTGTTTTTAATAGATAGAGTGATTCTTAAGGAAGGTTTGTATGTATATTAAATGCATAATATAGTAGAGAAACACCGAGAAATCTAAAAAGCGCGATAAAACCGAACTCTACGCGGGCGAAGCCGCGGGCGGAAAGCTAGTATAATATTAGTTGATTCGCACGAATTTTCTCGCCCAAAGAGTGTGAATGCTTTTAAATAATATTGCTAAATATGCAAATTCGTGCGAGTCACCAATAGAAATAGGTGACTCTCACGAGTTTGCATATTTTTTTATAACTTCAATTCACTTCACGTATAACATTCAAGGTCAGGCAATTACCAATCTAACTATTCTAAGTTATATGTACTTTCTAAGTATATCTTGGACACCAATGGCAGATTACAAGGTGAAGGAAAACATCTTGAGGAAACCTGGACTTTAAGTCTGAAATTGCCAACCCGCATTGAGCAAGCGTGGTGATTACGCTCAATCCTTCTCTGTATGAAAGGAAACTTGTGCCCAGCAGTGGGACGTTAAAAAGGTTGATGATGATGATGATTATATAAATGTGGCTATTTTACAAAGGTTACCCTTTGTAGAGTTTTTAAATTTGCAAGGAAAGTGATTGTGGGTGGTAAATTGATTCTATGTTAGACAAGAGGCAGTTATTCAATTAGTCATGTAAATAGAGGCTGTAACCAGAACTGTCTCTGGTTCCAGCATCTATTGAAATAACTAAGGACGATTTAATTAATTTAATCCCAAATCTACGTATTTCCTTGATTGCTTTAACATCCCAACAATACATTGGAATCGTAGCTTCAATCCGCACCGTGTCGAAGTGTCTGGAGTTTAGACGCTGAAGCGTTAAAGGAAGGATTTAATACATTTTGAAGGTTGAATAGAACCCACCCAATTACAAGGCGGGTTCCCAGTCATCTCTCACAAAAGATGTCAGTATTGGATGAACTGTTTTGTTCTCCTCTTATTATTTTCTGGGATTAAGTTGTGCATAAGTACAACTTTGTGAATTTTGAGGCTTTGGATTTCTTTCAAGGTGGGGATTCAGTTTTCAGAGCTAAATAAGGGAAAACACACATTTGGGCTGGTGCTGCCAAGTGTCACCTGGCCACTTTGGATTCAGTGGAGAGACGTGCAAAGAGGCTTATTGGTGACCCTGATCTAACTCGAGTTGGTCTCCAAAGCCTAGAGTACAGGCGTAGAGTAGCCAGCCTTTCGGTGTTCTCTAGGATGCATTTCGGGGAGTGTGCGATGGAATTGCATGATTTAATTCTCCCATCTCCGTTCCACCAGCGGACGACCCGTCGTACGGCTGGTTTCCACCCTTACGTTATTAACACCACTACGATCCGGACGAAGCGCTTCGCCTCCTCCTTTATACCGCGTACATCGAGGGACTGGAATAATTTGCCAGCGGCGGTGTTTCCGTCGGACTACAATTTGAGTGTCTTCAAGGCCAGAGTGAATAGGCTCTTAATAAACTAGTGCGCTTTACCATCAACGATTGCGTCACTGCTTACCATCAGGCAGGATTGCGGTCAAGCGCTAGTTGATAAACATTAAAAAAAAAAAAAACAAACGATCTAACGTGTCGGGCCAAAAATGCATAAATGAACGGATTAGTGAAATTTGAAGCTTTTGTTTTTAATGACAAAATAACAGCTTCTTGACTAAGTGTATATGGTACTTATAATAAAAAAAACATCTTATTTTTTTAACTATATCCCTGTTTGTTTGATGCTGGTAATCTTCGAAAAGGCTCTGATGAACTTTGATCTGGGAACACTTTAAACGAGGGCAAAGCTGCGAGCTAGTTAAGTGTAAGGTTGTATGCCAAAAAATATAAATGGTACCAAACAAGAGGTACCTGTCACCAATGGTTACATGATGACTACGACAATTTGTTAACGAATTTCCGGGCCCAGTAGGTGAATAGCTTTTGAATAGCAAATGTTTTAGGTAAACAGCTTTCCAATTTAGATTTAACGTAGTTGAAGCCTTTGACCAACAAATGGAAAGCTTAACTTCAAATACACACGCAAGCAGTAAAATATTTAGTCGCAAATATATAGTTCTACAGGCCAGCAACAACCTTTATGAAAATTGCGTAAACACCATCGATCACTTATCAAAAATGGCGAGAAGTATTAAGCAGTTCAAAGTAGTCAAAATAAATATACATTAATTTAAAATAAGCCTTAAGTCCAGTGTATAAAGTTCTACAGTAAAAACTAGCGCGCTTTACCATCAACGATTGCATCACTGCTTACTATCAGGCGGGATTGCAGTCAAGCGCTAGTTTATAATTATAAAAAAGAAAAAAAGAAAAGCAGTACAAAAAAGCCATTATTTTTAAGACCGAGTCTGACATCAAACCATATGCAAACTTACACGCATGCATTAAAGTCAGAATTATAAAGTAAGTACTATGTGAAAGAAGCACCCAATTGCTGCGTTGTGCGCTTGTTCAGCTCAACCATTTTTTAACGCTGATTGTGAATTTAGTGTTTAAATGATCGATGGTAAGCACAGTTGTTTTAAGGTGCGAAGAATTATACAATCAAAATCAATAAGCAATTTATTCGAAGTAGTCTGCGATTCATCACTTTTAGAACTTTAAAATTACACAAGACAGTTTCTAATAACATAACACAGTCTCCCAAATCACTTCCTAGAGCTTTCGCTGAGAATTATAGTTTTATATAAAAGGTTAATTAGGGCAAAGAGCGATGTAAAGTAAATTCTAATTATGTCCTAAAAGCAGACAGTAAAAGTAGTAGTTTTTATTTATTGATATACTATTATTTACTTATTTATTTTTACTATAATTTATTTTACACTACAAATATCGAAATAACATTTCTTTGTAAAAAACTTTAACATTATTTATAAAACATTTTTAAAACACAGCCCACCAAAAACATGACGGTAAAAAATTCAAGTTCAATACTATGGTATGGTGTGGTTGTCGACTTTACCGAAAAAAGAATTGAGATTTAAATGGGTGCCAAGTTCTGTATATAATGTGGAAATTTATTTATAAAAATTTGTAACTTTCTTAAGTAAATTTAAAACATAATTTCTTGATTCTTTTTCGCTACAATAATCTTCGATATTTATAAATGACTTTTGCCAAGTCAAATGATAAGATTCAATAGGACATAAGTTATTTGCTGTATGTTAATAAGTTTATATTAAAATTACTATTAAAATTTAGGAAGTGATTTATAAATATGGAACATTATTGTAACAGAAAACTTAATGCTGAACCGATAAATTTGAAAATCTAATAAAAAAAAATTAAAAATTTACTACAATTTGTAAAATTTCTTTATTAGATTTTGCTTGATGTGCTTACATCTGTACCAATTTTCATTGTCACATGAGTTCGTCCTAGTTTCCAATTATCCCAATATTTGCATTTTCAAGATCAACCAGACTATCTGAATTCAATCCCATGTTCAAATAGAAAACTTCAAACTTCACTTCAAACTTATTTGATCCTTCATTCGATTTCTTCATCTTAAGTAAATAACATTTCGATTCGAAGCAGTAAAAGTATGTCATCAGCGACACTCATCTAAAGAGATCTAGACAGTTTCTGAAAAGACTCGACAGAAATAAGTATTTCAGTCAAGTTACGAAGCTAAAAACTGATGAAGGGCGGGCGTTTTGAGGGACTGTCTTATGTAATATTGACGTTCAAAAAGTTCTGATTCTCTACATAGTTTAAATAAATGACTTTTGATTTTGAGTTTTTTAGAAGGTACGTTATCGAGGACAGGGAGATGCGCCTTAGTCGAAGTTGGGTAGGACTTCTAATTGGACGTGGAGTTGGTCGATGGTGTGAACACAGGGACATCTGTCGTCCCCCTAACATCAGGACCCGAGGCGGCGGCGCGAAGTGTTCCACGCGCGCCACTCTTAGACGTCACGGGGGGAGTCCTACACCTCACTCCCCCCCTGACCCGAGGAGACCCACGATGGTGGGTCGGCACGGATCGGGGGTTGCGGAAGCAGTTAGTATTTAGAAGCAATTAGTGCTTGCAGCTCCCGGTGTAAGTGTGAGACGGAACACCCAGGTGGTTTTTAGTCAGTAAGAGTCTGACAGACCCCGTCGTCCGCCCCAGGGCGGTGGACATCTATGAGGATTTTCCACCCGAAAAAAAAAATAAACAAAATGGTGTGAACTTGTGACTAAATGGAGGCCAAGGTTAGGCCAAAGGCAACAGCGCGTTGGGTTGACAATATCGTCAAATGGGAAGCATGATCAGGAGTGGCCGTGTCCATGAGTCTGTGTATTCGTGGTCTGTGGCGTACGATCAGCAGTTTCACATCGCCATATGCTTTGGTGTATTCACAAGGATAGAGTATCATTATCATCAACCTTTTTATCGTCCCACTGCTAGGCACAGGTCTCCTCTCATACAGAGAACGACCCAAGGACGACTTTACTTTACCCTTTTCTCAGTGGTAGGCCACAACATTGACTGCCGGCAGAAGTTGCTACCCACCAGGAAAAGTGTTGCCGCCAAGCGATTCCGGTATTATGTTTGGTGAAGCCATACGGAGGACAGGTCTGAGCAGTTGTGTTGCAAAGTGTGCCGCGTACGATGCAATAAATGTATTGTGTCGGGAGTTTGGTCGTGGAGGGTCTTCGGATCAATCTTCCTCTGGCGCAGCATCGTTGATCATGTTGTTGGGTTTAACATAGTTTTCACCTCGCTCAACTGCCGTCTTCCTTCCTATTCACTCAGTTTTTTTTTGAGTGAATAGGCTCTTAATAAACTAGCCCGTTTTACCATCAACTATTGCATCACTGCTTACCGTCAGGCAGGATTGCAGTCAAGCACTAGTACATAATTTAAATTTAGTATAGCAGCAGTATTAAATTAGCAGTGGTGATACAAAAGAACTATATTAATACTTCTTTAGTATTTTTTTTTTATTAGTTATAATCTAGTGCTTGACTGCAATCCCGCCTGATGGTAAGCAGTGATGCAATCGTTGATGGTAAAACGCACTAGCTTATTAAGCCTATTCACTCAAAAAAAAACTGAATGAATAGGAAGGAAGACGGCAGTTGAGCGAGGTGATGCAATGTTTAACCCAACAACACGACCAACGATGCTGCGCCAGAGGATGATCTGGAGACCCTCCACGGCCAAACTCCCGACACAACAACATTAGGCACATCGTACCCGGTACACATCGCGACACAACTGCTCAGACCCGTCCTCCGTACGGCTTCACCAGACATCATGCCGGAACACGACGAATCGCTTGGCGGCAAGACTTTGTCTGGTGGGTGGTAACTTATGCCGGCGGCTGATGTTGTTGCCTACCACCTAGAAAAAGTAACGTATCGTACGTAAGTATCAATTAACGTCGCATGAACTAAAAATATGTAGTTAATATACACAGAGAAAGTATTCCAATTATATTACTTGGTTCCCATCTTGATAATAGCTCTAACTTTATTGCTTTCTATGCCAGGAAATTATTATTGCACTAATAGACATACGTTCTTCTTATGTAGGAAGTCTTGTAATATTTCCTTCATTTATGTACGAACGATAGCAGGTCAAGCTACCAGAAACTGTCAAATATTCCCAATTAACCTTGAGCCTTAATACTTTGGAGATAAAGTTGAAAATCTAATAAAGAAATTTGACAGATTGTGGTAGCTTGATGTGCTGTCGTCTGTAGGAATATGTTTTTGCATTATGATGTTTGTTTAATGAGTTCTGTGAAGTTGAATTTATTTGCATATGTGTATTGTGAGGGCATAAAATAAGTTGTACCTAAGTTGAACTGTTATTAAGATAGCATGTTTTTGCTAGCGTTGTAGTGCATTGTGCATCATCATCATCATCATCAACCTTTTTATCGTCCCACTGCTGGGCATAGGGTCTTCTCATACAGAGAAGGATTGATCGTAATCACCACGCTTGCTCAACGGGAATGGTTTTCCTCAAGATGTTTTCCTTCACCTTATAATCAGTCATTGGTGTCCAAGATATACTTAGAAAGTACATATAACTTAGAAAAATTATATTGGTACTTGCCTCACCTGGAATCGAACCCGCACACTCATATTTGAGAGGCTGGTATTTTAACCACTACTACTACATAACATGCCATTTTATTATAACTTATTGTTAATTTCGTTCATTGGACCATTTCTTCGACTTCTAAATTGCACAAAAATAAAACGCTCAAGCTCTACTGAGTGGGATGATGCAGTCTAACGGTAACAGTTTAGACTTGTGGTTTCCAGAGTAATCAATATTCAACCATTAATTCAGGCACAGCAATTTATTTTACTTAGACACTTATACAACGATAGGTCCGTATATAAAATTATGTATTCAAGTTTTATATTATCTTTCTATATCTCATGACGATGGCCATGTTAATCCAAGCTGGCCAACGCATATATTCGCCGTAAATTTATCAAACAAGCCCGATACAAGATGCCGTTTGAGATTTATAATATTATGTACTTAATCGCGTTTGAGTATAGCTCTATCATAATTTAATGAGGGCCTGAAATTTAATGCCGGTCTATTATAATTAGGTACTTCTTTACGATGAATAGGTGAAATATGAATAAATATAGAGTTTGTATACGTAGTGTCGTGGTGGCCTAGTGGTTAAAACACCAGCCTCTCAAGTAAGAGTGCGCGGGTTCGATTCCAAGTCAGGCAAGTACCAATGTAACTTTTCTAAAGTTATATGTACTTTCTAAGTATATCTTGGACATCAATGACTGAAGGTGAAGGAAAACATCTTGAGGAAACCTGGACTTTAAGTCTGAAATCGCCAACCCGCATTGAGCAAGCGTGGTGATTACGCTCAATCCTTCTCTGTATGAGAGGAGACCTGTGCCCAGCAGTGGGACGATAAAAGGTTGTTGATGATGATGATAGAGTTTGTAAGCGGTTATTTGCAGTGTCAGTGTTTGCATGTTCATTAGGTACTGTAGGTTTTAAAATTAATTTAATTAAAACTTAATTATTTATTTAATTATGTTTTATTTATTTACGTTGTGCACTCTGCAAAGGCGTATTTAATTGGTTGCCGGCAGACGTTACTACCCACCAAATAAAGTCTTGCCGCCAAGCGATTCGTCGTATTCCGGCATGATGTTTGGTGAAGCCGAACGGAGAACGGGATTGAGCAATTGTGTTGCGATATGTGCCGGGTACGATGCGCCAAAAGTTGTTTGTGTCGGGAGTTTGGTCGTAGAGGGTCTCCAGATCTATTTCCTTCTGGCGCAGCTTCGTTGGTCGTGTTGTTGGGTATAACATTGCATCACCTCGCTGAACTGCCGTTTTCCTTCCTATTCACTCAGTTTTTTTGACTGAATAGGCTCTTAAGAAACTAGCGCGCTTTATCATCAAAGATTTCATCACTGCTTACCATCAGGCGTGATTGCGGTCAAGTACTAGTTTACAGTTGAAAAAAAAAAATGAAAATACTTCAAGCACACTTTTTACTATACATGTGCGAGTATCGTGAAAGGAATTTCGTTCCTAAAGATACTTTTGAAGCACGCTTTGAATCATCTGAACATCTAGTTCAAACCTTTAAAACCCTACTGCTGTTTGAAGATTTGTATATTGGGCACGCCACAATAGCGGCAGTAAGTCCCCTCTTTGAGGAGTGGCTAGAGAGGTGCCACGGCACCCTCACCTTCCGCCTGACGCAGGTTCTTACCGGACATAGTTGTTTCGGGAGGTTCCTGTTCCGTATAAGGCGAGAAGAGGAAACTCCAGGGTGTCACCATTGTGTGGATCGCCCTGAGAACACGGTGGAGCATACGGTAGAGGTCCGCCCGGCTTGGGTGTCCTCGTAGCGGCGATCGGCGGTGATCTCTCGCGTCCGTCCTTGGTCCGGAGCGAGAGTGCATGGCAGGCCGTCTCCACCTTCTGCGAGGCAGTGATGCTGGCAAAGGAAGAGGCGGAGCCCGTGAGGCAGCGCGAATCCCAGCGCCCTCACGCCACTAACCGCCGCAGGAGACGCCCTGGTCGGGAGACGACACCGGTCTCCCAGGCACCGTAGGCGTGGGCCTGCGGGCGGTGAGCAGTGGGCAGCTCGCCGCCCAGTAAAGACCAGCACCGAGTCGACGGCGCGTCGTGTTTCACGCGCGCCTCAAAGAGATGCCCGCACATCGTGACGGGGTCCACGAAGACCGATGCCTCCTGGGTCAGGGTTGCGGGTTGGTTAAACAAGAAACCGTGGCCCTGGCCGTCGCACAGGCAAGTGAAGAAACACAGGTGGGTTTTAGTCAGTAAAAGTCTGACAGCCATTGCCACTCCGCCTAGAGCGGGAGAAGTCACTTAATGATTTCCCATCACAACAAAAAAAAAAACGACATACATTTGTATATGTATAGGTCGGATATAAAAGTAGACAATTTTTTCTTTTATTGTGTTCTTACACAGAGCATAACCAGAGAGTCACAGTAATTTTACAGTATTTCTATTGAATATGAAAACTTGTCTAAATATAATTAAATTAAACAGTACATAAGCCAAGTAAAACAGCATTCAGTTTCCTGGTACTTGTACCGTGGGACTGATACCGTCTCAACTAGGAAACGCAAATTTTAACGACCACCAAGTCAAGCGGGACGATCAACTGGATTCCGTTAACGTTTAATAATGTTTTAAATTACTGAATGTTTGACGTTTAGTGCTTTTATTTCGGAACATGGTAGTAAATATTAGCTGCTGAGCAGTGGTGTCCCAGTTGTAATGGTCGTGATTTACGAGTTGTATTTTGGGATTCGAACCCAGATAGGCACTTTGTGTAAATTCTTTCATCACCACTGCACACAAAACGGTAAAGGAAACCATTGTGAGGAAATCGGCATGTCTTAGAAACAAAAAATACGAAGACTTTAGGCATTTATCAATCCGTACAACTCCCCCAGCCCGACTGTCAAGCGTGGGGATTATGGCAAACCCCCTCAATGAAATGAAAGCCTTGGGGGAGGCCTTTGTCCAGCAGTGGACCTCTATAGGCTGAAGAAAAAGAAGAAGAATTCGTACAACTTGCATGGTGGGTAACGACCCGCTCCATCTTTCAGAAAGGAGGCCACCTACTAAAACCTTCTTGGCTGATTTTGGCCCGTTTTTAAAGTCTGTCTACGGATCGCGGTTTGTTGCTATTGACTGCTGCGCAGTGCGCTGAGTGTCGCGGGTTTGATTCCCGCACGGAACAAAATATGTATTTGTATGACCTACAAGTTGTTCCGGGCCTGGATGTTTGTGTATGTGAGTTTATATGATTATAAATGCACCTACGATACAGGAGAAATTTCTAGTGTGGGGCAACGCTTAAAAAAATTTAATTGAATGCTCTTTATTATGTTTATTTATACATACAAATATAGAAATTGTACAATATTTATGAGGTTAATTAATATTTAGTCATTGATAAAATATTTAAACTAAGGTAGATATGTCACTAGCGCACTAAAAATGAAGCGTACAAAAGGAAGTAAGTCCTGTATCTCGCTTTAGTCACTCTCGATACACTCGTAAAAACAAACGACTAACACTAAGGTCCGTATTACAGAACGTCACTCAAAACTCAAGCTCCACTTAAGTCTCGTTTGAAGCCTTTTGATTGGTTGAAACTAGTTTTAAGTAATGCTTAAGCAGAAATCAATGCTTGAGTTTCCTTCTGGAATACGCACCTAACAGCGCAAACGCTAGCCATCTTTTTCTTCTCTATGCTTTAGAATGCGCCCCATCTCACTCACAGTGTACCAATGTATGCCGAATAAAAATATGCATGTGGTGTTTGGTCAGTTTGTTAGAATATATCGTATCTGTTTAATATTTTATCAATGTGTTTAGTTAAGTTTTAAGGTTGGGTACGTTGGGACTGGCATAAAAAAAAAAAATCTGTGGTGGCCTAGGGGTTCAAACACCAGCCTCTCAAGTATGAGTGTGCGGGTTCGATTCCAGGTCAGGCATGTACCAATGTAACTTTTCTAAGTTATATGCACTTTCTAAGTATATCTTGGACACCAATGACTGATTACAAGGTGAAGGAAAACATCTTGAGGAAACCTGGACTTTATGTCTGAAATCGCCAACCTGCATTGAGCAAGCTTTGTGATTACGCTCAATCCTTCTCTGTATGAGAGGAGACCTGTGCCCAGCAGTGGGACGATAAAAAGATTGATGATGATGATGAAATAACCTGTAGTGGTATCTACAACGCCACATGCGAATAACGCGTCATATAACTCACGCAAGTTAACAGTCATGCACTTCCTGGAATTTGAACCCTCTCCCGCTACCCCGCGCGGCGCCCCGCATTCGCCGTAAGCGATGAGTAGCGATAGCA
The DNA here is from genome assembly GCA_017933935.1 of Sesamia nonagrioides. Taxonomy (NCBI): domain Eukaryota; kingdom Metazoa; phylum Arthropoda; class Insecta; order Lepidoptera; family Noctuidae; genus Sesamia; species Sesamia nonagrioides. Next base: position 211,831 of record JADWQK010002132.1, on the reverse strand, counting down.
TCTTTGTTACAAATGTCTAAATACACTTTAAATCTCCTGTTGTTATTACTGTTTCTGTGGAGTTTTCGCTTTGTTAAGTTTTTTTTTTAAGTTTGTTTTTGTTTTTTAAATTTCTGACGCGTTACTGAAACCCGTTGGTTGCACCAATATTATATTATTTCAGTTCATATGTATCAATTTAAATGCAAAACGTCATGAGTAAAATGATCTAAGTAGTATTATGAGTTTATGACGCTTTATCATCAAAACGACCTTTTAATAATATACAATGTGTAACATAAAGGGTATATACATAACATAGGCACGGCATCTTTACATGATATCAAACGATATTGGAAGGGTTTTTTAATCCTATCTCTTTATGTTAGGAAGTTATGAGGAAAAACACCGCCTGTTATAGGCTACTATCATACTAGTCGCACAGAGATATTGAAGACATTTGTCGGATTTTGGCAAGTAACGTGATGGGTAACGACTAGTTATTAACGTATGTAGTGTGCTGCCACGTTTGTTATGATTTTATTTTAAGAAACACGAAACCAAAAATTTGGTACCTATTTTTTGAGTATTTTATTTTGAGTTGAAACCCTTCCGATATCGTTTGATATCATCTAAAGGTGCTATACCCTTGGTATGTATATACCCTTTTTGTTACACGTTGTATATGTATAAAAAAATTAATAGAATTATATTATAATTCTCATTTTTTACAAAATCGAAATCAAAAGTCATTTATTCAAATTAGGCTGAGAATCAGCACTTTTGGAACGTCAATATTACATAAGACAGTCCCCCAAAACGCCCACCCATCGACACTTCCTAGTGCTTTCGTTGGGAAGAAGAAGTGGCGGAACAAACTCCCCAGCAGCACAGCTGTCTGTTCATTTAAAGAAAAAAACACATGACTTTATATAATACTATGTATAGTGATCAACTCAAGAAAATACAATAACAAAAACCAAACGGTACCGTCCGAATGACGTCACAGAGCGAGGTGCACAGTTAACTTGCGCGAGTTGTGATGACGTCACGCAAGTAGAGTTTACCATGTAACGAGCATACTGACATCATCATCATCATCATCAACCTTTTTTTTATCGTCCCACTGTTGGGCACAGGCCTCCTCTCATACAGAAAAGGATTGAGCGTAATCACCACGCTTGCTCAATGCGGGTTGGCGATTTCAGACTTAAAAGTCCAGGTTTCCCCAAAAGTTTTTCCTTCACCTTGTAATCAGCCAATGACGTCCAAGATATACTTAGAAAGTACATAAATAACTTTAGAAAAGTTACATTGGTACTTGCTTGACCTGGAATCGAACCCGCGCACTCGTAATTGAGAGGCTGGTGTTTCAACCACTAGGCCACCACGACTTCTACAAACACATACGTTACGACTGATACATACAACTTCCCGATATTAACCGTTGGGCCCATCACACAACACCCTTCTGGTTGGAGAATCCTTCCTTATTTTCTATGGATGGATAATATTTAACAGTATAATCAAGTTGACGTCTGAAAGATTTTGTGTAAAATTAAATGAAGTAATATCCAAATTTCAAAATTATTATTCAAACTAGCTTTCTGCCCGCGGCTGCACCCGCGTGGAGTTCGGTTATATCGCGCTTTTTAGATTTCCCTCGGGAATACCAAATTTTTCCGGGATGAAAGGTAGCCTATGTCCTTTCTCAGGGTCTAAAGATTGTCTGTGCCAAATTTCATCAAAATCGGTTGAGAGGTTTAAGCGGGGAAGCGTAACAAACAGACAGACAGAGTTACTTTCGCATTTATAATATTAGTATGGAAGTATGGATAAAATTATCTGGTTTTGGGAAAATTAGTTATAGCCTTAACTAGATAAATTACGCTATCATAACTTATTAGAATTTAACCAGTAATGATCATAGAATTATGAACAAAGTTTCGGTATTTCTAATTCCATTAATACAGTTTCTCATAAAATTGTCACCGTCAATTTTTAAAGGTCTCATCAGAAAAGTTAGTTATCAAGGTCGATTTATTGGCTTATGATTCGCACAAATTTAGTCACTCGAAGTCACTTCACTTCAATTATTTCTAGATAATATAAACTAGTGCATGACCGCAATCCCGCCTGATGGTAAGCACTGATGCAATCGTTGATGGTAAAGCGCGCTAGTTTATTAAGAGCCCATTTACTCTAGCCTTGAAGATACTTAAATTGTAGTCGGACGGAAACATCGCCGCTGGCAAATTTTTCCAGTCCCTCGATGTACGCGGCATAAAAGAGGAGGCGAAACGCTTCGTCCGGATCGTAGTGGTGTTAACAACGTAAGGGTGGAAACTCGCCTGCATCTGATTCCCTCGCACTCACCAAAATGCATCCTATAAAACACCAAAACGCTGGCTACTCTACCCCTGTGCCCCTAAAAATTGTGCCTTTAATTCTGTAACTGGTTTTAATTAAGAAAGCATTTATATTTAACTAGTTGTGCGCCGTGGTTTTACTCAGATAAGTTTCGATCCCGCGGGAATGTCGGGATTAAAATTATCCTGTTTGTTGTTCCTGGTTATTTGACTGTGTGAGACAGCAGGATAAATATCACTAGTCGGCACCCGTTCATCTATTTAGATGAACTTAACTCTTTCACGCAAATATCCATCTATACTCACACACTTTCGCATTTCGCATAATTATAATCAGCCTAAAATGTTCCCAAAGATGGGACACAGGCCTCCTTTCGATGAGAGGGAGTGGGCCGTAATCTACCACGCTGGCCCAGTGCGGGTTGGTAGATGTCAAATGTCTTCGAAGTATTTGGCTCTAGAACATGACGATGTTTTCCTTCACCGTTTTGAGAGCAGTTCTGATGAAATAATTTTATTTATAATATTAGTAGGATAAATCTATACTAATATACAGTATGTTAAATAACAGAGGGCGTTCCCTTAAACTCGTTAATATATATCATTAATAGATTAAAATAAAAATATCAGCATAGAAAAATAAGCATAAAATAATCCGAATAAAAAGAAATTATAATTGAAAATAAATTTGAAACCTCCTGTTTTAAATCAAAATAGTAGCGCGGAATAGTATCTACCTAACGTTGCATTGCCCAACACACATCAACCAACACACATCAATCAATTAGATCTTAGATCGCCGCCGCATACGCGGCTCGTCATTCATAAATAAATTGCGACGTTGCCGTCTTTCATGTTCGCGTATACAGTATGTTTCTTTTACATGTCAATTTAAAATTTTTATTGAATATTTTCATATTGAAAAAATTTTAAAACATTTTGTTTTCGAATGGAAATATTTTTTTTAGCATGTATGTATGCTATACTATTTCGGGTTAACGGGAACGCCCTCTGTTAGTTAACATACTGTATAAAGCTGAAGAATTAATTTGTTTGAACGCGCTAATCTCAGGAACTACTAGTCCGATTTGAAAAATTCTTTTTGCGTTGGATAGCCCATTAATTCAGGAAGGCTTTAGGCTCACGCTGCTCATATAGCATCACGCTGCGACCAATAGGAGCGGAGCATAACTAAACAACGCGAACGAAGTCGCTGGCGGGCACTAGTTTTATATAATAACGAAAATAGATTAGTTGTTGTGTCTAAAAATATGCAAATAAACTACCTGACAGGTATAATTTTACCTCTCTGAAATAATGGTGTAGCATAACTTGCTAGAAATAATAAAAATATGTTCGCAATTTCGGTTCTCCAAGCCACGCAACTCCAAAAACAAGTTATAAATCACAGAGCGGACGTATAAAAATGTCCACTCTATTGCTTTTACGGAACTGGATAGGTGAAGGAACTCCTTGATATACAATGGCGGACACGATTTGTGGCAAATCCGCCATTTTCTTTTTACGTTGATTAAGTAGCTAACACCTGTGCTGACTTCAAGAGCCCTAAAGGTTAAAACGCTGACTTTACTCTGGTCACCGCAAGCGGTTAAAGCATATTCCAGGGTTTAGAAAAAACGGAAAACATTTTGTCTCCTATAAGTGAAGTATACTTTTTCCTAACCTGTCAAAAAATACTGCAATAATTATTTTTTTTTTTGACATTTCATTTGATTTTTGAACGGTTTTCACTATAGGAATGTGTTTTTTGTCGCTGTTTATGTATAACTAGCTGCGCCTCGCGGTTTCACCCGGGTAGGTTTCTATTTTTTTATATGCTCCGCTGCTATTGGGCGCGGCGTGATGTTATATAGCCTAAAGCCTTTCTGGATCAATGAGTTTTCAAATCGGACCAGTAGTTCCTGAGATTAGCGCGTTCGAACAAATAAACTCTTCAGCTTTATATATTAGTATAGATATGTCATGTATTGTGTACATCTTTTGTTTGAGATCCTAAATAAATACAAGAAATCCAATATAGATTAATTAAGCAAGCGATTCGTCGTGTTCCGAATGATACGGAGGACGGGTCCGAGCAGTTGTGTTTGCGATATGTGCCGGGTACGATGCACCAAATATTGTTGTGTCGAGAGTTTGGTCGTGGAGGGTCTCCAGATCAATCTCCTTCTGGCGCAGCATCGTTGGTCGTGTTGTTGGGTTTAACATAGCACCACCTCGCTCAACTGCCGTCTACCTTCGTATTCACTCAGTTTTTTAGTGAATAGGCTCTTAACAAACTAGCGCGCTTTACCATCAAAGATTGCATCACTGCTTACCATCAGGCGGGATTGCGGTCAAGCACTAGTTTATATTTATAAAAAAAGCTATGGATATTTAAGAATCCTTGTGGCCAGTCGTAAAATTGTTTCATGACAGGTCTCTAAACCTGTTTTTTATACTGTATGTGTATATGTTCTATGATCCGACTTTGCACACAAAATGGGCGAAGATATTTTAATTTTATGGTAGAGTTTTATCACCGGCGATAGTTTTTTCTTAATCACTAGCCTATAAGAAGGTATTTATTGTAACTTATTTTAAGACTAGCTTGCCGCACGCGGCTCCGCCCGCGTGGAATTCGGTTATATCGCGCTTTTTAAATTTCCCTCGGGAACATCATTTTTTTCCGGAATAAAAAGTACCTACCCTATTATTTAATCCGGACTACTAACATTACGCCTGCAAAATTTCAAAGCAATCGGTTCAGTAGTTAAGTCGTGAAAGCGGAACAAACAAAATCACTTTCCGATTTATAATATTGTACGTGTGTTGTATTGTAGTAAGGATAAGTAAAAATAATTTCTGCTCTTTTTGCTTGACTCCTTTTTTTGGATGAGAAATCATCTAAAGACTTTTCTCGTTCGGGCGGGCCGGAATGTCAGACTCTAAAACTCACCCGTGTTCTTTCATTTGCTTGTGTGCCGGAAGCCATGGTTCCTCTCAACCAACCCGTGACCCTGGCAGGCATCTGCCCTTTTTTTTATGAGTGTGAATGCGTTACGCACCGTACCCGCCGCTAGTTAGGCGACAGGCGTGTGTGGGACTCGCCCGGCCAGAGCCGGGAATATCCACTAAAAACACTCGGTTCCCCTCGAGCCCTGCGTTGAGAGTGACACGGGCTCGGCCCGAAGATCTGACTCCGTGCCACTCTCAGGGCTTACCGGCCTATTTTGGCCGGTTTCCGCGCCAAGGGAGGATTACTCGGGTACAGGGTAATCCTCAGCCGCGGTGACCGGTGCAATGCGCGTGCGGGAGCTACCCACACGCGCTGGTCACACTCGGGGGCTAAGGAGACGAGGGTTCGTCCCCCGCCTTCTTCGCCCCGCCCGTCTACGCCGGAGGGGAGCGGCAAGAGTATCTTCTTCCCGCTCCCTCTCCGCTGCCTCCTTCTGCAAGAGGACGGTCTCACAGAAGGAGGCGGCAGCCTCCCATGCACTCTTGCTTTCAACCATGACAGGCATCTGTCCTAGAGGATCTCATCACGATGTGCTGACATCTCTTGAGGCGCGCGTGGATCACAACGCACCGTTGACCCGCGCCTGGTCTTCACTGGGCAACTCGTCTGGACCAGTGTACACGAGAGATCACCGCCTAATCCGGGCAGACCACACACCGTATGCTCAACCATATCCTCAGGGCGATCCACACAGTGATGACACCGTGCCGTTTCCTCTCGCCTTTTCCGGAAAAAGAATCTTCCAAAATTACCGTGCATGGTGACGACAAGAAATACGATGGTTGGAATTAGAACGGATTTTTTTTATTTTATCATTTTCTAAATTCTAAACTAGCGCTTGACCGCAATTCCGCCTGATGGTAAGCAGAGAGCAATCGTTGATGGTAAAGCGCACTAGTTTATTAAGAGCCTATTCACTCTAGCCTTGAAGACACTCAAATTGTAGTCCGACGGAAACACCGCCGTTGGCGAAGTGTTCCAGTCCGTTGATGTATGCGGTATAAAGGAGGAGGCGAAACGCTTCGTCCGGATCGTAGTAGTGTTAACAACGTAAGGGTGGAAACTCGCTGTACGACGGGTCGTCCGATGGTGGAACGGAGATGGGGAATTAAATCATGCAATTCCCTCGCACACTTCCCAAAATGCATGCTATAGAACACCGAAAGGCTGGCTGTTGTTAAGCAGAGAGCATTCGTTGATGGTAAAGCGCGCTAGTTTAATAAGCCTATTGATACACAAAAAAAGAGCGAATAGGAAGGAAGACGGCAGTTGAGCGAGGTGAAGCAATGTTAAATCCAACAACACGAGTAACGATGTTGCGCCAGAGGGAGATTGATCTCGAGATTTATCACGACCATACTCCGGATAGAACAACATTGGTCGCATTGTACCCGGCACACATCGCAACACATTATTGCTCAAACCCGCCGCCACGTACGGCTTCAAAACATCCTACATAGCCTATATATGCCAAACCTTAAAACGTAGAGATAGTACCCGTTGAGTTGTCACCCTTACCACAATTCAACCTACCACAATTCTATCAACATGCTTGTTAAATAGGCCAAAGACTGTCTACTTGTCACCAATCCTACATGCAATAGTTCTGCTAATTTAAACTAAGGTTCCATGTTTCTGCCAAGGTGTTGTCTAATGCAAACAATCAATGTTGTAAGCAGTTTTGTTTATCTTGTTAACAATCTAAATGGCGTGGTCTCATGTAGTCAAACCTTATACCAGCACTTGATTAAATTTATTTTGATGGGAAAATAGTCTACATATTACACTGTTCACTTGTCAGTTTACATACAGAGTGGTGCTGATAATACGACAATAAATGAAAACACGGGCAATGCTGGTTCATAGGAATAATCCTAAATCATAGAAAAAACCTAGCATCAAGAATAAAAACATGAAAATTTTAAAATTTTAAACAAACTAAATCGCATAAAATTGGAAACGGAATAGAACATCCTTTAAAATATTTGTTCACTGACCGATCGGCGACCATTATGGCGGTCGCCATTATTATTAAATTTTGTACCGCTGGATGCGGTGGTCATCAACCTGTAAGCGCTTCCTTATTACATCATGTAGAAAATGTGAAAAATGAAAATAATTTCCTGTGACTAACCTAATGGATAAATTTATAAGATTTTTTATGGGTAGACTGAGAATGTGTTGAGGTACACGATGTTTAATTTATTGTCGTATTGTCGTCACCACTTTGTATATCACTGTAGCGGTATCTATAACGCCACATTACACGCGAGTAACGCTTAACGTCATATTGACATCACAGAGAACTTGTATCTCGCAACCAGAGTTCATCGTGTAACTAATACTATCTTATTTAGATCAATTGATCTAAATAAGATAAATAGATTTGATGTTTTTTGTGGGAAGTCAGCGACTGCCGGTATTGTAGCAGATCGGTGTGGCAATTACTGGCCATGTATTCAGCGTGTATTGTGATTTTGAATTATGAGGAACAGGGCATAAATTTCACTTATCATCTGTAGAAAAGGCAGGATTCTCTGACAAGACCGGTGTTGAATCGGGCACTTGCCCAAACGGTTGGTGTATATATTTACAATATACACCTTGCCTACACCAACCGTTTGGGCACAGATCCTGCATCTCGCAAGCAGAGTTTACCGTGTAACTATTATCTTATTTAGATCAATAGATCTAAATAAGATTTAAGAAATAAGATTTATCTTATTTAGATCAATTGATCTAAATAAGATAAATAGATTTACTGTTTTATGTGGGAAGTCATCATCATCAATCATCAACGTATTCAGCCTGTATTGTAATTTAGAGTTATGAGGAACAGGGTGTTGGTATCAATACCAATTACGTCTGCGATTTTTAGTTTAAGCAATTTAAAATAGTGTTGCCCAAATTCAGTCTTGGTCTTGCAGTCTTGGTCTTGTTCTTGCGTTTTTGCAAGACCAAGACCAAGAACAAGACCGCGTATTTTTAGCAAGACCAAGACCAAGACTGACCGTGCAAGACTTGAGCAAGAACAAGACATAGCCTGCAAGACTCTTGCGTCTTGCAGCTAGGACTTAGCGCTATTTCACTGAGTAGTTAGGTGTAACAGTTCGGTGTATAGGTAGGTACGCTTAGGAATTCTATGAGACGCAAAAAACTGTATCAAAGAATATGAAAAACTGGACCTATGCGCATTACGACTAATACCATATACATAGCGAATAAAAAAATATCTATTAAAATCAAACTGAGTGCATGCATAGTTATGTTTTAACCATCGGCACTTTGATAATGCGGCATCAAAGGTTTTGTACTTACTTCTCAAAGAAATTTGCCGCTTTTCGGAAGTACATGGTTATGATAAACGCGTCGGCGCGGCGGCTTCTTTTGAAATCTAAAACAATCGTTGCCGCCACGCCGAAATCATAACATTTGACACTATTTGATTGCCGCCATAGGGCGTAGGTATACTCATGCAAAATAATTTCGAATTTTAAGAGTACCTACAGGTGTTCCAAAGGATAAATAAGTTTCAGAGTGCTTAGAATGAAAATGAATACCTTATACTGATCACGCAAGTAGTATTATGATTAGGATAAAATGGTAAGGATAGGTAGTAGATGTCATATTAATTCATTCTAGTAAGTATATATTATAATATTGATTACTTATATGGTTTTAAACTAATTATTTAGGTACTATTATTGTACATTTAGTCATTATATTTCTTAAGTTTTTACAAGAAAAAGTAGCAAAAAAGTGTTCAAATATCACCCGTTTAATAAATATTGTAGCCACTTTTAAATATACTTGAAACGTGTAAAAAAATTCTACAAAAATTTGTTTTTTTACATGTTTTAGCAAATGTAAGCTTATAAATCATAAATGTTTATTAAGAAACAGTTACTTCCATGGAAAACGACATATAGGTCAGTTGATTTTTCGAATTTCTTATCAAATCTTCAGTTATTTATTAATCTGCTTGATCTTTACTATGGCTATGTTAATTCAAGCTCACAATGTTCCAATTCTAATACGTTTTTCTAAGATTTAAAGTAAACTTTAATAAATAGTAATAGACTAATAGGTAATTGCAAGACTTGCAAGACTCTTGCTGCAAGACCAAGACCAAGACCAAGACTGGGAGCGCAAGACCAAGACCAAGACCAAGACCAGGTGTATTGGCGCAAGACCAAGACCAAGACTGGCTAAGTCTCGTCTTGTTCTTGCATTTGGGCAACACTAATTTAAAATAAACCTTCTCTATTTTTAAACTAACCAAATGCGGCGAATAAACTATTATTGTAATTATTATTATATTTCAGAATAGAATACTCTTTATTATGTGTATGTATGTGTGTGTTCCTTCTTTGCTGTCTGTTTAATATGTATTTTATGCAGTGTCAAACATTTGTCCTCAATACTTCAACACAAGCCGCTTTCGCCCAACTTACTACTTGAACCGGAGTCATGACAACTACACACTAAAAGGTCTGGTCTTCAGCCTATCTTACACAGATACACGTCTGTAATGACGCAGACTACGCAGACATTAGTCAAGCGGCCCGTTTGTAGGAATGCGACCCATGGGTCAACTGGTGCCATTCTGGTTAATTTACTAGCATGTAGCACGGTAGCCTGTTGTCCCGCTGCCTTTTTGGTAGTGCGGTTTAACATTGTAATTGTATGATTACTTCCTAGTTAGAGATGAAAAGGATGTTTATATGAAGCTTTATAATGGGATAGATAGGAAGATTTAAACAGATGAAAGGAAAGAATTTGTAATGTTCTTATAATCGTAAATACGGGGTTTAAAGAAAAATCTTATTTATAACATAAGTCTTATTTCTTCTTTAATGAGAGAGAGAGAGAGAAAATAATATGACTGTAACTGACTTTTTCTTGTTTTTAAAATTTTTGGGTTTTGGATTTCTGCCGAAACTAGATGATGAGCGAAATATTCGGGTACAGTTTGGGTTTCGGTCCAAAATTATACTTCTGTCCGTCTTTATTCTTTACTAATATCTCTACTATGTAATATCTATACTATCTATGTATATCTCCATCATCATCACAGCGTTAATCCCAGTCGCATCCGTAGCTTTTCAGCTTTGGAGTCTGGGGTCAGCTTTACCAGTCGAACTGCTGATTTTTGGCTAAACTTCGACATTTCCCATGAAGCGACTGCAGTCTGACCTCCACAACCCGAAGGCGATATCAAAGCAATGCAGTTAGACCAATTTAGAGATCAATTGTTAGACTTTTGAGGGCTCCAACAACCCGTAACGACTGCCACTAGATGTTCGTTTGGCAACCGGGACCAACAGCTTAACGTGCTTTCCGAGGCACGACCAGACCAGTGTAAATATTCATATTCATGCATACAAATATTTGCACTGTGCGGGGATCGAACCCGCGCCTCCTTGCACAACGGCCGCGTTCGCTACCGCTACGCCACGGAGGCTGTCGATCGTATATATATCTATACTAATATATAAAGCTGAAGAGTTTGTTTGTTTGAACGCGCTAATCTCAGGAACTACGGGTGCGATTTGAAAAATTATTTTTGCGTTGGATAGCCCATTGATCCAGGAAGGTTTTATAACATCACGCTGTGACCATTAGGGGCGAAGCATATACAAAAAAAAAAACATATCGAAACCTACGCGGGTGAAACTGCGCGGCTCAGCTAGTAATAGTATAATATTAGTCTTATACTACAACACTATTATATAAAACACTATGATTTAATTGCTTTTTTAAATTTGCGGTATAGTTATGATAATAATAATAATATCTTCATAGATGTGATGGCAAGGTTGATACGGTGACTGAGTAATCGACTGCGTATCGTGAGTTCGATTCCTCATGGAACAAATATTTATATTGGCTAAAGGCAGTTGTTCCAGTCTGACTGTTGCCTCACTTTAGGAATTTCTCCTGTATCGTAGTTGGGTTAGCAAACATTTTAACTCAGATACACAAACAGCCAAACCCGGAAAAATTACCTGTAGGTCATACAAATATTTGTTCTGCCCGGGAATCTAACCCACGAGACGTAGCACAACAGACGATCGCTGTCACTGTGTCAACCATGTCGTGAAATCCATGTATGAAGAAATTAAATATCCATATTATAAGGTTATATAGCTCATTATCATCAACATCAACCTTTTTATCGTCCCACTGTTGGGCATTTCTCTCATACAGAGACGTATTGAGCGTAATCACCACGCTTGCTCAATGCGGGTTGGAGATTTCAGACTTAAAACTCCAGGTTGCCTTAAGATGTTTTCCTTCATCTATATACTTAATTTACTTAGAAAAGTAGGAGTCAAGGTGAACGGACTCCTTTTGGCGGTGGAAATACACGCTTGTGTTTTGGCGGCATTGAATGCTACAAGATTGGCTTTACCCCATTCGGAGACTGCCTGAAGTGCAGCACTCATACGCTCTACCATGGCCTCTCTTTCGGACCGGATTGATTCCTTAGTAGCCCGAGCTTCCGGCAGGTATCTCTCCACAACTGTGCTGTCATCTGCATACCCATAGATACCGGGCACCAGCAAATCATAAATATAAGTCATTGGTGTCCAAAATATACTTAAAAAGTACATTATAACTTTAGAAAAGTTACATTGGTTCTTGCCTGACCTTTAATCGAACCCGCACACTCATACTTGAGAGGCTGGTGTTTCAACCACTACGCCACCATGACTGTGTAGAACTATTCAGTTATAATCCTTAACGGTAAGATTAGTGCTGATCTGATTAGTGCAGAGGCACGACTTGCCACATCGTTAAGCATAATTATACTATGGCCAGTTTATCAGTTAATTGTTATTAAAATTTCACTATCCTATGATTATGACGCCTATATATTGATACTTATAAAGATATATAGTATTTACAACCGTTGGCTATGACCGGAAAAGTTCTCAGGTTATGCATTTTTATGTAGTAATTAAATAATTTAGAACTGTTCTTAGAAATTTAACGCAGATCTTAGAAAATTGATAGCGATAAATGACGTAGATGATGAAAAGGTTGTTTATATGAAGCTTTACAATGGGATAGAGAGGAAGATTTAAACCAATGAAAAGACAGGATTTGTAATGTTCTTGAAATCGTGAATACTCTAGTGGCGTTTTCTCCATACAAACGTATTCCGCTGTTTTATGTTTTTTTTTTTTTTTACATATTCACACCTTGATAATACGCGCCCCTATTATTTGATTTTTTCGAAAACTTAATTAATAAAAGAAATATGATGTTTCAAAATCCCGCGATTTTCAGACGACTATTACACAAATGAGATAAGTTTTTGACAAAAAAGAAAGTAATAGAGGCATAGGTATCCTCATCCTTTAAATTTTGATATAAACATAATTGAGATCTGTCGTGTTTTGAAAAAGAAAACAGCGGAAAACGAAACATCTTTTGGTCAACGTTTTTGTTGGTAAAATCATCCTGAGTTGCAACTGTCCCTTTCACACTTTACGGGGAAAGGTTGAAAGCGGCGCGACGGCAGTAGTGTCTTCAATTACCTATTTCTCAAATTCCTGGGCACTTTTTCTCGGTGGTAGGCAACAACATCAGCCGCCGGCGTAAGTTACCACCCACCAGACAAAGTCTTGCCGCCAAGCGATTCGTCGTGTTCCGGCATGATGCCTGGTGAAGCCGTACGGAGGACGGGTCTGAGCAGTTGTGTTGCGATGTGCCTAATGTTGTTGTGTCGGGAGTTTGGTCGTGGAGGGTCTCCAGATCATCCTCTGGCGCAGCATCGTTGGTCGTGTTGTTGGGTTAAACATTGCATCACCTCGCTCAACTGCCGTCTTCCTTCCTATTCAGTCAGTTTTTTTTTAAGTGAATAGGCTTAATAAGCTAGTGCGTTTTACCATCAACGATTGCATCACTGCTTACCATCAGGCGGGATTGCAGTCAAGAACTAGTTTATCACTAATAAAAAAAAAAAGAGTCCACTTTTAATGAAAACTCTTATAACAAAAGTCTTATTTCTTAACAAGGAGAAAATTATGTTTATTGAACTAACTTTTTTCTCTTATTTTTACACTTTTTGTTTATGTAGTATTTAAATCATTTAGAACTGTTCTTAGAAATTTAACGCAGATCTTAGAAAATTGATAGCTATAAACGATGTTGATGATATCGTCTCATTCTAAGTCAGCATTGCAGTTTGCCAAAGGTTTTGTTAAAGATTTAACAATGAATGCACATTTAATATATATAAGTCGTGGTGGCCTAGTGGTTAAAACACCAGCCTCTCAAGTATGAGTGTGCGGGTCCGATTCCAGGTCAGGCAAGTACCAATCCCCCCCAACTATCCGGAATTTCGGCCCCGCTTCCTGACGTTTTCTCAAGTAGTTAAAAGTTCTTGTTTACTCAATAAATCACATTATATATTTACTACCTGGCTGCTTGACAGCTTTGCCAATCACAATAACACTATATTTCAGGAAAAGTCAAACTCAAGAAAGAACTTAATAAATAATAGCAACGATACAATATTTTTCTTACAATATTTCCTTTTCAATTAGATCGTGGGAGTTAAAGAGAGTGCGTGAAAGTAGCTCAGGCAATGCTCTTTTATTTCTATTGGAATTTGTAGGTCAGTGGCAGTCAGCGTATAAATAAATAAAAGAAATAAATATATACGGACAAATCACACAGATTGAGCTAGCCCAAAGTAAGTTCGATATTTGTGTTACTGTTACGGAATACTAACTAAACGATACTATATTTATAATAGATACATATATAAATAAACATCCAAGACCCAGGCCAATCAGGAAAAGATTGTTTTCCCATCATGATCTGGCCGGGGATCGAACCCGGGGTCTCCACAAGCAGGCGTGTTGACTGAAGCGCCACGGAGGACCTAACCACGGGGTCCACGGGGGATCTGTCCTGTTTTCTTATTAAAAAGGAAAAAAAATGCACCAAAGTTAAATTAAGTTTGTGAACCGAACATGGTTTTACAATTATTAGTAAATTAAATTACAATTTTCCTCAAGTGATAATATTATTTTATGACTGAGATTCAATTCTATTTTTAACCGACTTCAAAAAGGAGGAGGTTACTCAATTCGACAGTATATATGCTTTTTTTTTTAAATGTTTGTTCGCGCATAACTTCGTCGTTTATGAACCGATTTTGATAATTCTTTTTCTGTTGGAAAGAAGACGTTCCCAAGGTGGTCCGATGATAAGGATATCAGGGTTTGATTATGGAAGACCAGAGAAAACAAGGGGAACTTTCAAAAATTGCAGGGGCGACTAGTGCATTTCTTAGCATTTTCATTATGTATTTTAAAGCACTACAATTTAATAAAGGTCTGGAGTAGATCTGATGATGGAGCCGGGAGACAGTTGAAGGAACTCCTCAACATATCACAGCAGCTACCTTGTGTTTGTGCTTGAATAATTTGTATTGACAAGAACCTTACACTTAGATGGGTGGTGACTGTCATTAGGGAGCTGATGATGATGACAAATGTCAGTTCAGGGAACTCCTAAAGGATTTACTGTAGCTACCTTGTATTTGGACTCAATTCATTTATATTGATGAGACCTTTGCACCCATTGGGTTTAAAGAATGGTCTGCAGTAAAGTTGATGATGAAGACCATAGGCAGTTGAGGGAATACTTACGAGTAAAAATTAAAGTAAACAAAATTACGTCGTTTCCCAACTATATTTGCTTCAGCTTCCAGTCTGACCAGATGCAACTGAATACATAGTACTTTTAACAACTAAAAATTGTAAAATAAAAACTTTTTTACAAAAAAAACAATCGACTTCCAAAAACCACTACAAAGTAAAAAATAACTAATTTCGGAAGTCGGTGTCAAAAACGAATATACAAAACCAAAGACACCGACTTCCGAAATTAGTAATTTTTTACTTTGTAGGGGTTTTTGGAAGTCGGTTGTTTTTTTGTAAAAAAGTTTTTATTATTTAAGGAAAGTGAAGCTGATGTCGAGTATTCTGTCAATGTCAAAAGTGGATTGGAGAAGCAAGAGTGTACATCTATACTAATCTATACTAATATATAAAGCTGAAGAGTTTGTTTGTTTGTTTGAACGCGCTAATCTCCGGAACTACTGGTCTGAATAGAAAAAATATTTTTGCGTTGGATAGCCCATTCATCCAGGAAGGCTTTAGGCTATATAACATCACGCTCCAACCAATAGGAACATATAAAAAACATATCGAAATTTTACGCGGGTGAAACCGCAAGGCGCAACTAGTAAGGAATAAAAACAAAAAATGACGATGGACCTTTTTATTAGCGATGGGCGATTCCGAGATGTTTTATCAATCGAAAGAATCGGAGTCGTTAAAATAAACTATCGAGTCAACAATCGACTCGCATTTCTACAAAACAATCGAGATGTTTTTCGATTGTTTCGAGTCAATGGAATCGACCGCTGGTTTCAATTGTTCGAATCATCGAGTCTCGCTCCACTCGATGAACGAGGGAGTCGATCAGTCGAGCGAGGTCAGTCGATTGCATGCATCGAGTCGAGGTGCATGTCAGAGTCAAGTTGTGCGACCCGCGCGTTATTTGTGAACATTTGTTTATACCTTTACTTAGGTACGATGCACTGTTTTATTTTTAGCTGTTTTTTTACCCGACAGATTTTATATTTAAATTTATACATGTCTAATTAATAAAAATAAAACAGAATCAATAAGATCCCTTGATATGTTTTATTATTTTATTTTTACGACTCCTATCTAATTATTCGTACGTAAGTTAACTACTAACGTTTATTTATTCCCGTCGCGGTACTGCATGTTTTCATATTGTTGAAAAAAATTGTTTGTATTCGCAAACACAACGCAACACAAGAACTCGCGTCTAAACCATCGAGGAGTAACTCTCGATTGCTCTCGAATGAACACGCCGTGACTCGTGAGCCCGTCGCGATAACAGACCGAGTCGGACTCGAGTCCAAGTTGAAACAATCGAGGACCATCGAAATATTTGAACAATCGAAACAATCGAATGAAATCTCTCGCCATCGCGCATCGCTACTTTTTATATCTTGTGAGGTTATTAGAGGAATGAAACAAACAAAAAGGTAAAAATACATACCGTATTATAATTGTTAGAACAGCAAATATATATATTATATCTAAACGTAAAAATATTTCGTATTTTGCGTATTCTAGTAATTAATATTTGAGGAAGCAAATTATAATTTTATGTATCATCGGCGCCACAAGTAATTTTGGAGAGGGGTATGTTAAAAGGGACCTCCCTTTTAAAATACCCCTCTCTAGAACCCCGTCCAGAATTTTAAATTTGGGGAGACTGCTATATATGTATGTAAATCTAGAGGTGGGATGTTGTTAGGACACTCGAAATGATTGAGATGTATTAAATAAACACCAATTTTACTCGTAAGGTGAAAGTGAGTTTGTTTGTTTGTTCCGCTTTCACGCCGTAACTACTAAATCGATTGTTTTGAAATTTTTCAAACATAAAGTTAAAAGTCCTGATTAAATAATAGGGTACTTTTTATCCCGGAAAAAAATGATCTTCCCGAGGGAAATCTAAAAAGCGCGACATAACCGACCTCCACGCGAGCGAAACCGCAGGCGGAAAGCTAGTTCACAATAATGTCAGATATCGCCAAGGACAGTCGGACACGAAGTCCAATAAACTGTCAAAGTTTCAATCCCTCACTTTAGTTGAATTGACTTTGACACTGACATTGAGTGACACTAAGGCGCGTATTCCAGAAGGAAACTCAAGCATTGATCTCTGCTTAAGCATTACTTAAAACTAGTTTCAACCAATCAAATGGCTTAAAACGAGACTTAAGTAAAGAGTATTGAGTGACGTTCTGTAATACGGATCTAAGTTTTCAGAGTGTTACTGACATAGACCTATAACGAATGGACATGCCGTACGCGTATAATCTGCAGTAATTTTTTGGTTTGAAAAGAGTGACCTTTGCTTTCGGTCTAGCACTATCTCTTTCTTCATAGACGATTGATGATTTTGAGAGAGACAAAGATAGGCGAAACTTCGTTTCCTCTCTTTCTTTTGGAGTACCACAATTCTCATATCTAAGGCATGTCCATTAGTAATGTCAATGGTTACGTAATCGACTCTGTCACTGACCTAAATTGCAAAAACCGTAAGACAATTAGAATTTTGCGGACTGCCGTACCGAATCACTCTTAATAAACCCTTTTAGAGAGAGTGTTTAGGGACTGGTTTACAAAATACGTAGGTAAGGACTGCAGCAGGTCAAGCTACCCGAAACTGTCAAATGTTCCCAATTAACCGTGAGCCTTAAAGTTTTATTAATCATCATCAACCTTTTATCGTCCCACTGCGGGGCACAGGTCTCCTCTCATACAGAGAAGGATTGAGCGTAATCACCACGCTTGCTCAATGCGGGTTGGCCATTTCAGGCTTAAAGTTCAGGTTTCCTCAAGATGTTTTCCTTCACCTTTTAATCAGTCATTGGTGTCCAAGATATACTTAGAAAGTAGGTACATATAACTTAGAAAAGTTACATTGGTACTTGCCTGATCTGGAATCGAACACGCACACTCATACTTGAGAGGTTGATGTTTTAACCACTAGGTTGTCGGTTGATGTTTAATGTTGAAAATCTAATAAAGTAGTTTGTAGTAGCTTATTGTGCTGTCGTCTGTATAAAGTTAAGTCATATTAAACAAACAATTTCAATAAATAATCCGAGGTTAAAATGTGATAAAAGGTTTGTTGTAACAAAGTAAGGAAAATAAATATAGGAAAAAAAGGTCCAAGCGTATTAAGACTATTTTATTTATTACTAGTTGTGTCCCACGGTTTCATTTGTCTCGATCCGGTGGGAATATCGGGATAAAAAGTTAATACTGGTTATACAATCTGTTTCAGAAATATGAAATAATACTTTCAGTATATAAAATATATGTATATTGCATACCCATGGCACCGGTGTGAGGTACCTAAGTGCATGGGTTTTTTAATTATTTTGCTTTGAAGTTTAGTGCGAAAACTTCGCAGTGATGACCCTAAGAAATAACTTTAAAATTCAATTTTAAAGACTATAAAACTGAGTCGATTTTTGAGGACAACTAAGTAAGTACCTAGGTACATATTTAGCTAAGTATCTTTATTGACGCGAAGCAGTAGGTAATGTATGCCGGTAGGTATTTAGCAGTAGGCCTCAGCTGTAGCGTAGGTTTAGGGTTGTCGACAAAATTTTTAATAAATATTTTTATTTATTTTGTAGGAAAATAAATCTTAGTATTTCAAATTTATGACTAGGTCAAGTTGAAGTTTATAAGGTATACTTCAATATCTGAAAGTATTGTTTCACCTTTCTGAAACACGTTGTATAATAGAAAACTTTTGTATCGGACTAGAGTCAGTCACAAAGTTAGTACCGATTTTACTTAATTTCTAGTGTGCCGGCAGAAGTTATCACCCACCAACAGCCACCGCTGCTTGCCGTCAATCGATTCGTCGTATTCCGGCATGATGTCTGGTGAAGCCTTACGGAGGACGGGTCTGAGCAGTTGTGTTGCGATGTGTGCCGGGTACGATGCAAATGCCAAACTTTGTGTCGGGAGTTTGGTCCTGGAGGCTCTTCAGATCAATCTCCCTCTGGCTCAGCATCGTTGGTCGTATTGTTGGATTACATTACGTCACCTGGCTCAACAGCCATCTTCTTTCCTATTCACTAAGTTTTTAAGTGAATAGGAAAGAAGTTCAAATTGTTCCAGTTCCTCGATGTACGCGGTATAAAAGAGGAGGCGAAGCGCGTCCGGATCGCAGTGGTGTCAAAGGGTGGAAACTCGCCGTAGGACGGGTCGTCCGATGGTGGAACGGAGATGGGGGAATTAAAAAGAAAGAAAGAAATATATTTATTCCGCACAAACAAAACGCACGTTACAACTAGATACCATAAAATATACATTATTAATAAAAGAAAAAAGTACATAGAAAAAATATCACCAAAAGTCTCGTACTCGAACATGCAAACTACTAAAACTACAGTTTGTTGTCAAAGCCATGGCCACAGACAGCTCAAATTATTTGACATTTGACAATTAGATTCGGCTGTCATCACAGAGTACTTTTTTATACATGAAAGCTGTCATCTATATTGCGCCCGCGATACTAGCTGATGACAACAAATTAAATCATACTACAACAAATTAAATCATACTATTCCCTTGCACACTCTCCAAAATGCATCCTAAAGAACACCTCTATTGATACATCTCTCTTCGCCTGTGCTCCAGGGTTTGGAGACCGTTTTGAACTAAATCTAGGTCGCCAATTAGCCTCTTCGCACGCCTTGATTGATAATAGTTTCTAAACGTAATGCGTTTTTTGTAAGAATACCATACATGACTCATGTGCTTTGTATGGAAGGAAGCCTTTATGAATAAGTCCTATTGGCACTTGGCGCTTCTTTCATCATATCAACGATGTATCACTTCTGCCAGGACCACGGGTTCTTTGAAAGAGAAACCGTGGTCCCTGGCAAAAAGTCAGATACTCCGCCCAGAGCGGGAGAGGAAGGGTGTACAACGTAATTTTTTATATAAGCGAAACTCGGAACACGTGTCCAATATTTTTAAGTAAAGGATCTATGCACAAAATTCCAAAAAGATATCATGATAAACCACAAAGTTATGGGCTTGTTATCTTACCTGGTAGTCCCAACAAAAATATGGACAACGCACCACTCGACCGCCCGTGCCTGCAGCGGCGCGGGGCGGGGCCGGTGGGCCCTGTTTCACACGCTTTGTACATACTATGATCTACCGTCAGCTGTGTTGCGCGCTAGGTAACAACACTGCAACAATATCGTAATGTATTTGGAAAAAACCATAACATGATGTAAAAATGATTGAAATCGATTCAGTTGCTTATTCTTCTTTTTTTTCACTTTCACTTCTTCCTGTTTGAAAATAAACTCTTACTCATAATTTTAAAACTACCATCTATATTACTTTCCTGAAGATATAGCTTTCCTATAGATAGATAGGGCCTTTTTAGGACCGTTGAAACATAATGATACGAGCTATAAAACATTAACGAAAACCAAGAATTTCACGAAGATTGTGCGACAAGAATAGACCGTAAAAACGCTACTCGCAAGAAAAGGACAGAAGACTGAGTAGCTAGTAATAAGTGAGCATTGAGGTGGGGTACACTAAGCCCTGCCTATTGCTCCTGGCGACGATAAAACTTGGCAATATTAAAAATAATATTTTTACGCGATATTTTGCTCGTTGCGCCTCAGGAAATTGGCGATTAAAGTACGTACGAGCCGCTAAAATGATGCTTTAACATCGATATTAAAATAAGATGTTCGTTTTGAATGTCGAAGTGAATGAATATATTGGGTTTTTAGGAAATCCTTGCAATATTAGTACGAATGGAGTCCCCTATCCGTATTGAATCTATCAAGCTGAACATATGCTAAAATTAAAAAAAAAACCATTTAAGATACATTGTTTATTAAAAAAAAACTCTTTGTTTATCTCAAATAGAGCACCTGCCATCTATTCTTTTTAACATCATTAGTTGACTGATAGAGAATGTTTAAGATATCAAGTTCGTAGTCTTTGATTAATATTGTATTCAAGATTCGTATATATTATTTCCGTACTTATTCCTATATACGTATATTTACTTAACTATTATTTGCAGCTGTTTAAACCGGTGCGTTGTAAATGAAGATAAGATTAATCGGATTGGAACCTATTTTATGTCTTGATGAACTTAAGCTGTCCTCAGCTTACAGTAGATGTAAGGCGGGAGGCTTTTGCGTAATCCCTAGATGTTGAGAATTGTAGAAGTAATGTTTATACGTTGTTTGTTTGTACTCGGTGATCTCAGTACCTACCATAATGCCGTAATGCCCTATAATTATCAATTTGAAGCTTATTGCAAATCCATAGCTTAGTATGTTCCAAAAATTTATATGCCCAACAACGTAAAAACAACAATGAATGTTTTAGAACTGTCAAAATTAAACCCATCGCTACTGGCAGTGGGTTACGCAATTACCTTGCTGGACTTATCATTTGGATATGAAAAAATATTTTTTGCATTTAATCGCCCACTTCTTAAGGAAGGTGGCTTTGCATCACGCTAGGATCTTTAGGAACCGAGTAAAATAAACAAGAAAGAATGCTAAGCAAAAACGAAGTGTAGCGCGGCTTGTAGGTGATACGATGCAAAGATGTGGGTAAGGAAATTAAAAAAATAGGCGGACGAAACCGTGTGCCGAAGGTAGTCTTGTATACAGTTGTGTGTTGTGTTTGTTTATTGAATGCACGAAAAAATTTAGTAAAAGAGTAACTAAGCCAAAATTGCACAATTAATTATTTAGAGAAAATAAAAATGGCATGAGAAGCGAGTCTGATGACGAAAAACTACTTTTCATAATTTTCATTTATTCGTCATGGTGTATATTCGGAATTGGCATAAAAATAGCCGAACGAGTTTAGATAAAATTTGGCAGACAGATTATACAGTACTTTAATCCTGGTCGTACGTTTACGTGGGATATTTTCCGACAATCATGCAAGCGTAGACGCGGGCCAAAGCTAGTATTTCATAAGTAGCTAGATTAACTATCCACCAAGGCACTTCAAAAGCGCGATATTCCATATATAATAAAATATTCATATTGGTTCTGATTACTAGAATCCTCTAAGCTAAGAAACTAAGATTTAATATGTATAAAGAGGAATTTTGTTAAATCCTTCAACATTGTAACATGTTTTACTATAAACGCTCATATTTTTTATAAGCCTCCTTACATCTATCAATAATACATTTGTTGTAAAAATTCAAAATGAGCTGACAACGTTTTTTCTTGATTTCATTTACATTTTCATCTGGGAAAGTAAGAAAAACTTGTCAACGTTGTAACAACATTGTAGACTAACTTTAGTATACCGCTCCACTGAATGTATAAAAGTTTTATGCGTATGCGCGCCTATACATCAAGGTATAAATAACCAGTATAATCTGACTTCTGATTGTATGAAAAACTTGTAGAATGCGAGGTCAGCTAAAGCTGGAAAGCCGTGGCTTGAAGTCTAGCCGTGTGTATGTACAAATATAAAAGTTGAAACTACAGAATATTACAATTTGACGTAGTTCTTTATCATTTTATTCAAATGCGACATTTTATACCCAGACCCATCATACGTGTGTGTACACGTAAGCACACAGACACACATAGGTCCACGGTTTTAACTTGCCGAGCTATCATCGTTGGCATTATTATGATAAATTGTTTACGTTTAAAATAAAAATACTGCATTTATTTTGGTGTGAAATCAGAATAGGGATGAATCCAATGTATGAAAATCAAAAAAATAATTAGTCCGTCTTATAGGTAATAAAAAAAAATGACCCGTTTTTTTATTTTGTCGAAATTACCAAAAACTACTAAGATATATCGTATTAAAGTTACGGAGTGGCTAATTAGGTCACGCCGTGGAATATTTTGTACCACGGCGAACATCATGCGACTTTTCAAATCAATATATCTTCCAAAGTATTTGAATGAAAGAAAAAATACGTCTTCAATATTTTTTATAAATCTATCTGATGGACATAAAATTATTTTTTAGGATACAACCCAATTACGACACGATAATGGAGGATTTTTGACGCAACAAGTTTAACCCAGTACGCCAGTAGCACAGTTGTCTGTGAAGTTAGAAGATGTTTTTTCCTTTCCTTTCTTTTCTATGCAGAACACATTTCATTTACAATATCGAATTAATATGTTAAAGGAAACTTTATAATTATTTTGTCACTGCTATCAAAACTGCGAAAGAAAAGTTGTGAGGGAACCGTTATCTCCTAGAGCCAAAAATTGCACTGGCACTGGGCCCCCGTTGTAGATTACGGCCCTAGCACTAGGTACGTTATACACTGATTATGCAAGCTATCTTTTCTCAGTATTTTTATTCCCATCCATCTCTTCTTCTTCTCAGCTTATAGAGGTCCACTGCTGGACAAAGGCCTCCCCCAAGGCTTTCATTCCATTGGGATGTGCCATAATCCCCACCCTTGGTAGGCGGATTGGGGATCGCAGTAATTTGATATTCCACAGGAGAAGCGCTGCTGCCCGCTTCCCTGGTGAGAGTTACCTTAGTCGACACCTACGAGAGGATATGGGTTGGTACCTACTATTCTAAGTCCGCTACTATACGGAGTACCATAGTTTGCTATAGAAAAACATAACTAACCCTATCCATAATTTTATCTTTATCTCAAAACCAGACAAAGGCTCACCTTCTATCTTGTCACCTGCATACGTAAGGGACTGTGGCTGTACAATGGCTGCGTCGGTAAATGCTATTCCAGTCGCTGAATTTTGTGCCAAAGAAATTTAAAAAAGTGTATATTTTTGTTATAGAATCACTTTGAAGAGAAACAGATGTGTAAATTTTACTACTAAATGTTTATATTTAGAGTGGTCGACAATCGTCCAAGTATTTAAACCTACTAGTAATTCCAATACAAAAAAAAAAAAAAAAAAAAAACTACAAACCACTCCACATATTTCCGAACAATCGGATTCTCAACTTAATTAAGTCGTTGAGCGCCATTTTAGTCGCCGCCGTCGCAAACGATTAAGGAGGATCACCATTTTCCCTTTTTTGCGTATGCACTATGTTTATTTGCGTCCTTTGAATGTCGTTATTAACAATAAGGAGCGTGTAATGGAGGCGCATTTAGGTACAGTACCTGATATGGAGCGTGAGCGGTTTAAATTGTAGGTTAGAAAAAGTATGTGTTATATTTTCTTTTATGATTCAAGCCTGAGTTTAAAGTCTTATGGGTGGGAAGTTTTGGCGGGAAAGTCAAGCTGAGTGTCACGTTCATTTTTCATTGGACTTTTAAAATGATTTATACCGTTGTTGTTTAAAAAAATAATAAAGTTTAAAGAAACATCGCAGCATAGTGGCCACATCATGACTTTGTCTCAAACCTCCCTCGGAAGACGGTTCACGCAGCCTTCTTTTTCGACATGAATAATTTCATGACGAGACATTGGCAAATGCACGAACCGTGCGAAGCCAAAGAAAGAAAGAAAGAAAGTCTTGTGAGTATGAGAGACACGGGTCGAAGGTAGAGGCAACTGCATTCGTCAACTACTTTCCACCAGCGTACCGTTGCGTTGAGTATGTGACTTGTGTGCTTAAATATACAAGCTTCGCTGGCTGCTCCCGACACGTATTGATGGCTGCAGTTGCTTCGTGTTGCTTTTGCATGCGCACTAAAATAAAATCAAAAATTTGGGGTCCGGTTGGGACGAAGCGTTTCGCTTCGTCTTTTATCCCGCGTACACGGCGTACATCGAGGGACTGGAACAACCAGCGGCGGTGTTCGTCGGACTACAATTGGGTTGTATCCTAAAAAATAGCTTAATGTCTATCAGATAGATTTATAAAAAATATTGAACATGTCTTTATTATTTTTTCTTTCATTCAAATACATAAATACAAAAATACAAAGTATATTAGGAAGATATTGATTTGAAATATCGCATGACGTCACGCCGTGGTATAAAATATACCATGGCGTGACGTAATTAGCCCCCACTCTGTAACTTTAATACGCTATATAATGGAAAATAATGGAAACTAAATAAATATATACCGACAAATCACACAGATTGAGCTAGCTCCAAAGTAAGTTCGAGACTTGTGTTATGGGATACTAACTCAACGATACTATATTAATAATAAATACATATATAGATAAACATCCAAGACCCAGGTCAATGAGGAAAAGATTGTTTTCCATCATGACCTGGCCGGGGATCGAACCCGGGGCCTCCGCGTCGCAGGCAGGCGTGTTGACCGCTGCGCCACGGAGGTCGACAGAAGATATTACATATCTCAGTAGTTTTTGGTTTTTTCGACAAAATAAAAAAATACGGGTCTAATTTTTTTTTATTATCTATCATCATCATCTCAGCCTGAGCCACATGAAGTCCACTACTAGACATAGGCCTCCCCCAAGGATTTCCAAAAAGAGCGGTTGGACGCGGGCTGCATCCAGAGCCCAGTCTCTCCAGCGATGCCGCATTGACCATCGGTATATCGAAGTGTTGAAGTGCTTATACAGCAACGCCACTATGACAGTCCGAATACAGGAGCAGAGTACGAAGGCTATTCCACTACAGAGAGGGGTGAGGCAGGGTGACGTTATATCTCCGAAACTGTTCACCGCTGTACTGGAAGATGCCTTCAAGCTCCTGGAATGGGAAGGGCTGGGCATTAATATTAATGGCGAGTATATCACTCGATTTGATTTGCTGACGATGTTGTCATTATGGCGGAGTCGTTGGAGGGCTTAAGTATCATGCTCAACGAACTCAATGGGGTTTCCTAACAGGTGGGCCTGAAAATGAACATGGAAAAAACGAAGGTCATGTCGAACGTCCATGTTGCGCCATCACCGGTTTATCTATACTAATATATAAAGCTGAAGAGTTTGTTTGTTTGTTCGCGCTAATCTTGGAAACTACTGGTCCGATTTGAAAAATTCCTTTTGCGTGGGATAGCCCATTAATCCAGGAAAGCTTTAGGCTATATAACATCACGCTGCGACCAATAGGAGCGGAGCATAATTAATTCCACGCGAATGACGTCGCTGGCTGGCTTTTTTGATTTTCATACCTGGGATACATCCCTATTTGAGTGTCTTCAAGGCTAGAGTGAATAGGCTCTTAATAAACTAGTGCGCTTTACCATCAACGATTGCGTCACTTCTTGGCAGGATTACGGTCAAGCAATAGTTTATAATTTAAAAAAAGATCTCAATCCGTACGTTTAAACATCTTTAAAGTAGTGTATGAACTGAAACAGCGAATGTAGTCAACGTAACGCTTTGCAAATTCAAGAACTCAGATTCAGAGAAAATCAGATTACTAAATGGTTTGTAAAATTGAACCTTTGGCGCCTTTTGCTCAAACCACAATTTCGTATAACAGACGGCTGGAGTTTTGAGGAAATTGCTTTATTTCCCCAAGGACTTGCCTTAGGCTCGGCAAAGGGCGTCTGTCGCGCAGGATCTAAGAGCCAATTTTATATGAGAGATCATTCGATGTTTTTGTTTTAGGAAATGTCTCAAAAGAAGCAGAGAAAAGGGGTTTATTTGTAACATGGCGCAAAGAAAGGACCCAAATTCAAAAAGAACAAGCTTGTATTGAATTTTTTCCGGTGTGGATTGTAATGAGGGAGGATCCACTTAGATGTTCCATAAAGGATGGTATACTGAAGAAGACTATTCCAGATAATTGCTATATGCCAGTGTTGATTGATTAGATTGAATTGGAGTTTGTGTAGCAAGAAAGCGTTACCAGACGCTTTGACATCTGCCATTGTGACAGCGTCCTTATTAGATGCCATTCGAGTGATTCGAATGTAACCTACCTAATTCGTATGATCAATATTTAAACACATAGTATACCACGCTAGCCTTCGTGCTTCGGAAAGCACGTTAAACCTTGGCCCCGACTGTGTCTTCCCGTCTAGAGAAACGTCGATCGTGACGTCGACGTCTTCGTGGATCTTTGACCATCGTTACGGGACGTCAGAAGCTCGAAAACCTGACAACCTGTCTTACTAAGGAGTATCGTATCACCTAGTAACTGGCTTGAGGTGGTCAGATAGGAAGTCGCTCTATGTAAAATACTGGTGTTCAGCATCTGGTTAGACTGGAAGCTGACTCCAACATAGGAAGAGGCTAGGTAGATGATTTTGGTATATACAGACCTCTTTGGCTCGAGTGGCGACCACGCACCGTAAGACGCAGCATGGGTAGGCTCCTGATATGGTGGACCGACGACCTGGTGAAGGTCGCGGGAAATCGCTAACCGCTGGATGCGTGTGGCGCAGGACCGGTCAGAGGCCTATGTCCAGCAGCGGACGCCTTTCGGCTGAAATGATGATTATGAGACCTCTTTGGTGTCTAATTGCCATCTACAGATCTATTAACATAGTTGATAGCGCCACCATATCCTTCCTAAAGCAAATATCTTTCTATAACTTGAAACCAGTCATCCGAAATAAACCGTATAGCCTTTATTTAATGCCATATCTTTTTTTTTTCCATTTTTTCATTTTTTATTTAATGCCAGTGTAACTTATTATTATTATTTAGACAGCCTCCATGGCGTAGCGGGAACGAACGCAGCCGCTGCACAAGGAGACGCGGGTTCGACTCCCGCGCAGTGCAAATATTTGTATGTATGAATATGAATATTTGCACTGGTCTGGTCGTGCCTCGGAAAGCAAGTCAAGCCGTTGGTCCCGGTTGCCATACGAACATCTAGTGATAGTCGTACGGGTTGTTGGAGCTCTCAAAAAATCCAACAATTGGTCTAACTGCAATGTTCGATATCGCCTTTGGGTTGTTTCACGGAAAATATCGGAGTTTAGCCAAAATCAGCAGTTAGACAAAGCGGACCCCAGACTCCGAAGCCGAAAAAGCTTCGGATGCCACTGGGATTAATGCTGAGTTCATGATGATGATGACTGTAACTTATTATTCGATTGTGAAAATTGTTTCAGAACTTGTATAATTCTAGTGTAGTTAGAACATGAATTTGTCCGATAAAGTTTTTGAATTCATTTAGTGATACTCGAATGTTTGGACCTTCAGGGGTCGAGGCACTGGGAAGTTTCGTCAGAAGGTTCTGTGTGCATTGTTAATGACTTGGCGGCCCATGACACAAAGCTTCTTAGTGAACTCTTAACTCAGAGAATGATATTAAGACCGGGCAATTCCCTTTTGTAAGCATGAGATCCTTTAGGTTAATTAGATATTATAGAGGACGTTAAAAAGGTCAATTCCTTGAGGACTGATAGGAAAATAAATTTGATCGCAATAATTTGATATTCAACAGGAGAAGCGCTGCTGCCCGCTTCCCTGGTTAGAGTACCCTTAGTCGCCATTCGGCTATATCCAGTTAATCTATCAGTCAATCTATCAGTTAATCTAAGTTAGTCTCGGCAAACGTAGCGTGGGGCGCCCTTGGGCGAGATGGAGCGACGACATCAAAAAGGTGGCTGGTAGTGGCTGGCGGAGAACTGCTCAGGATCGAGCTTGTTGGCGTTCTATGAAGGAGGCCTATGTCCAGCAGTGGACGAGTAGGGGCTGATGATGACAGTTAATCTTAAAGCCGACGTCACCATAGTTGGGAAAATGTGGGCAGAGGATGTGCAAACTTATCTCTATGTCTTTTACATATAGAGGTCCTCTCTTATATCAGCAGTGCCACTTTGTAACCAGTGAAGAGTTCGATGAAGCAAGGATGGAGTGAGCTGACATTCCAACTATGGAGGCATGAGGAACAGGTAGTAAAGTTCTCTCATCCTCCATAGAAAAGGGAGGATCCTCCGACCAGACGGGTGTTATGTCTGGCGGGCAAGTGCCCAGTGCTTGAAATTGGGAAGTTGTGTGTATTGCGAGATGTAGAATTCGTGTAACGTCAGTATGACGCGTTGTTCCATGTGGCGTTTGTAGGTACCGCTATACAACTAATGCTAGGGATTAACACTCTTAACAGCTCACTCGACCTAATGTGTAACGTTTTTTAAAAACAAAATTAAAATCGGTTGTCTGTAAAGTCTGTTCACTGACGATAGTTGAATGTGAGAACGCCATAAGAAAATACTGATAGAATGGTTGCATTTTTGAAACCTTTATTGTTGCTATAACCAATTGACACCTCATTCACTTTTCACTGCACTTCATACTTGACGAAAACATGTAAATGTATTATTGTATAGCAGCTATCTACGCGGACGCATCGCTCACTCAAGTAGTCGAGAGACAGATGTCGAAAACTGCCGAACGCGGAGGCCGATTGTGCCTCTTTGTCGCTCGCTTCTCTCGCTTGCACTTTAAGCCTTAAATGGAACGGAGTAACGCCGCATGAGACATGCTTTTTCGTGCGTGAAGCCGGCTCCATCGAATTATAAGACCTTGTCACGTCAAAAAAAAATTTTTTTTCGACCGGATGCTAGAGTTTAACACTTTGACTACTCACTTCAGAGATTTACTGACGGTGATTTTCACAAAATAAAATGACTTTTTATAAAATACTAGTACTCAGCTGCTGATCCTAACGTAGTAATTGGGAAAAGGCTATTATTATAGGAAGATGATGAGGCTGACTCAGATTGTATTAAAGTATTTTCCAATGAAAAATGGATCGGTTTGACGGTCAGAAAAAAGTAATGAGTAAAAACAACAGCTAGTCACCAAAATAGCGTTATTCAAAGCTAAGACGCTATTGAACCCCTAAATAAAAAAGTCTTTATTATTCTTTAATTACATTTTTTTCGCGCTTTTCCAGTTAACAATAATTAATTGCGAACGACGGGTCCCTCTAACAATGTCCAGCTTATTCGGTTTTTTTGCTTTTGGTTATAACAGATATCCCTCAAACAGATTCCTTTTAGGATTAACAAAGGATTTAAAAAAGCGTCAATCCTGTTCCCGTTATTAATATATCGAGCAAAATACGGCAAAAAATTATGCTTATTTTGTACGGAAGCCCACTTAAATGTTTTTTTTTTTATAATTATAAACAAGTGCTTGATTGCAACCCCGCCTGATGTTAAGCAGTGGTGCAATCGTTGATGGTAAAGCGCTGTAGTTTATTAATTATGAGCCTATTCACTCTCGCCGTGAAGACACTTAAAGTGTAGTCAGACGTAAACACCGCCCCTGGCAAATTGTTCCATTCCCTCAATGTACGCGGTATAAAAGACGAAGCGAAACGCTTCGTCCGGATCACAGTGGTGTTAATAACATAAGGATGGATCTGGCTATTCGCTGTACGACTGGTCGTCCGATGATGGAACGGAGATGGGGGAATTAAATCATGCAATTCCCTCGCACACTCTCCAAAATGCATCCTACAGAACACCGACAGGCTGGCTACTCTTCGCCTGTATTCTGTTTTCAATATTTGTTTTATAACGGCAAAAGAAATACATGATCTGTGAAAGTTCAACTGTCAAGCTTCAGCAGCTCAAGTTCAGCTGACAAGGTTCTTGAGATTGTATCAGCTAGCCAGCTAGCCTGGTGACAGACAAAAAGCGAGCTTTCGGGCACTGAAATCTAAAAATCGTTTGCGGCCGGGGGTCCCACGGGTTTGTTACAAGGTCCTTTAAGAATAAAGTTCCTTATTCCCTAAAAAAAATGTGATATCCAAGATAATCGAGGCTGGAGCCCATTCTTTCAAACCAAAGAGAACAAAAATCACCTGCAAACGTTCTACATTTTCTAGTTCTTTTAAAGACTAGTACAGTCAATTATGGCAGTGTCGCTGGTGCGACAAATGCCATGCAAATGACCTATGTAGCCCAGCCTCGACATTCGAAGGAATGCTATTCGAAGCATTCTTTAGCGAATGCGTGTCAATTAGTACCTACTTTTAGCCCGTTTCAACAGGAGATTGAGTCAGTATATTAAAAAAAAAAAAAAACAGAATACTTTTCTGTGCCCAACAGGGTCCATAATTGATTCTATATTTTAATATATCTACATACTAACTATTATGTACATATTATGAAGTGCAATAAATTATTGAGTATTTAGTATTTATTTTTTATAATTATAAACTAGTACTTGACCGCACTCCCGCGTGATGGTAAAACGCATTAGTTTATTAAGAGCCTATCCACTAAAAAAAAACTGAGTGAATAGGAAGGAAGGCGGAAGTTGAGCGAGGTAATGCAATGTTAAACCCAACAACACGATCAACGATGCTGTGCCAGAGGGACATTGTTCTGGAGACCCTCCACGACCGAACTGACGACAGAACAACATTTGGCGCATCGTACCCGGCACACATCGCAAAACAACTGCTCCGACCCGTCCTCCATACGTACGGCTTCACACTTGGCGGTAAGACTTTGTCTGGTGGGTAGTAACTTCTGCCGGCAGCCGATGTTATGGCCTACCACATCACACTCGTCTCCACAGAGTAGGTAACTCGTTCATGGGTACAACAAGCTGTCCATGGAAACTTTCGTTCATTCGTAACTTACCTATTAAACGATTTAAAAACTACTTATATAAAGGCCAAACTTTGCAAAAAGGTATTATAAAATCACAGATTTTTTACAAGACAATAAAGCTTGGGACTGAGCTGCTCGCTCTGCTAAGCATTGTTATTAAGCAATATGCGTAATTATGCTATAATTATGACATTATAAACAATGTTTTTTTTTTTTTTAAATCACGTAAATATTGTTAACATTTTTAATGTCTGGACTTGAGAAAAGACGATGCTCCTTGAGTTTGTTTCGGCTTTTTCTTCTCATAGGTAGTCAGATAGGAAATGCCGGCTCCACCTAGTTTAAAAAAAGTATGACGTGTAAAAGTGATTAGTGATCCTACTTGCTTAATAAACGATTTCATTTCATTTCAGTATAGTATTAATACTGACCGTGTGATCATGTTGAATATTGTTGTTGAAATTGTGTGAAGAATTTTGCTGTTCTATATCTTCTCGACGAGGCTTCCGTCGACTGGGACCGCAATTAACTCGGACCGCGGTCCCAGTCGCCGGATTCATAAAAATTGAATAATTTTCTTCCGGCGACTGGGACCACTCATAAATGATAACTGGAATCAAATAATGTACAGTCAAACGACAAAGTAATAATTGAGTAAAAATCTTTTTTTAACCGACTCCAAAAAAAGGAGGAGGTTCTCAATTCTTCGTAATCTTTTTTTCAGGGTTCGAAGGATATATATCAATTGATATACTATATCATGATATACAACGTGTAACAAAAAGGGTATATACATACCAAGGGCATGGCATCTTTAGATGATATCAAACGATATCGGAAGGGTTTCAACTCAAAATAAAATACTCAAAAAATTGGTACCAAATTTTCGGTTTCGTGTGTTTCTTAAAATAAAATCATCACAAACGTGGCAGCACACTACATACGTTAATAACTACTCGTTACTTGTCACGTTACTTGCCAAAATCCGATAAATGTCTTCAATATCTCTGTGCGACTACTATGATAGTAGCCTAGCACAGGCGGTGTTTTTCCTCATAACTTCCTAACATAAAGAGGTAGGATTAAAAAAACCTTCCAATATAGTTTGATATCATGTACAGATACCATGCCTTTGTTATGTATATACCCTTTTTGTTACACGTTGTATATCCGATACATATCTGATATATATCAAACCATTTTTTGTGATATATATCAAAATTTATGGTATGTTGCATTTAAGTACTTGTACCGACGCGCTGCTGGCATATTCGTCGTTTTTTCTGTCTTCAGACCGTAATACTTCGAATTTACCAAGTAGGTACAGCAATCAATAATAATAGTGCAACGTAAAAGAGCCAAAATAATTTTCAATTCTATCATCTGTAAACATACCTACTCCTTAAAAGTGAAGTGTAGTATTAATCCTTTAGGAATGTCAACAGGCGATTTGACAGTTCTAGCTGACTAGAAAAAGTCTAATTTGTTATTTGATTATAATTCGACTAAGTACAAATATTAGGATGTTTAAGATATTTTAATTTTGTTTCCCTAATATTTATAGACTTTGTTTTCTCAGAAAAAGATGGTTATTTTTAGTTGATTTTTGTGAACTATAATATTTTATGTTCATTTTGTTAAATAAAAACTAAATATATGTTGTTTTTATATTGTCATAAATTCATAATAATAAACTGTCATGTACCTGTGGAAATCGTATATAAGATAATAAAATGGCAGTCTTAAGAAATGGATATAAATATCGGATATATATCCGATTTTGGATAGTTTTTTTTTTTTACATATGTTCACCGATCACTCTAAGATCGATGTGCAGAATTCTCTTTTTTTTTCGAAAGTGTATACTTTCCAGGTGGTCCCATAGTCACCAGGTCAGGATTTGATGATGGAAGACCAAGGAAATCGAGGGGCGCTTTCAAAAATCGTAGAGGCGACTAGTACATTCTGTACCATTGATTATGAAATTAAAGGATTTAAGTTATTTGTATGAAAGACTATGCGGTAATAAGCGGTTTACGATTTACGAGGTATTAAAAAAACATACTTACAAGATCTCTTTCAAAACAATTTTCGTTTGTAGTTTTTATAGTAATGTACTATCAGCTGTAGAAGTCCATTTCCACCTTAAAGACTACTGTCGCCTGCGCTAAACCGGCCACGCACACTACCGCATTATTTTTTAATCGCAGTCTCCGTCTTTCTTTAAAGTAATGCAAAATTTCGTTACTTCATTTGAAGTTAAGTTAGCGGCCGCACTTAACAATGGTGCTATCATAAGCGAGCGGTTGTGGGTTCGATCCTTAATAAAGGCAAATCTTTTTGTTGTTTCATATAATTTAAAATTATGATAATTGATTTGTATTTTAAAATAAAAATGTTTGCAAATAATATTTAAACGAATAGGAAAATTTATTGAATATTTATCCCAAAAAAGGTTTTTATTATATGTTTTAGTTTACTATAGAGGTAATATAATAAAAAAATATATAAAAATAAAACAATAAGCATATTATAATGCAATATACTATAAAGTTATATATTATTCGGTATAGATATACTTATACTAACAAATGAAACAAACGTTGAAACGGCAGCATTGTAATATTTTATATAAAAGTAATCCTTGACAAACTTATGATATTGTTATGGTAAAAAATACAAGAAACATTTTTGGTTGTTAGATATGAAAATTATAATATTATACATATATTATGATTAAAGAGGTTATAGCTTAATTATTCATTTTCTTAAAGAAAAGAGGATTGAAGCTTAACCTGAATATTATTGCAATCATAAAATAATCTATACTAAAACACAAAATAGTGTTTATTACATTTACAATTTTTTTGCGTGTAAGTATAGCATGGTACTAGTGCTATCATCCTGCAGTGACTTTTTTCGGAGTTTGATGGCATGAGATTATAATCTTCAAGCGCTTTCTTAGTTCAAAAGTAAACGAACTTATTTCTTATCGAATTCCGAAATTATTGTTTTTATAATTTACCAAAAGTAATTTGTATTGAAATTGCAAAAGGCGACATCTGTTAGCCATTAAGTCAACCGAACATATTACTGTCACTTAGCTAAATTACTTTAGAGATGGTTTAGAGTCCGTTATTAAGATATATAATGGTATATATTTAAAACACTCTGTAGGACACTTCTGCACTGTGATTGTTATCAATAGTTTTTTTTTTTTTAGTTTAGCTCGATAAGACTCCACCAGTCGCGCCAGTTTATTTTTAAACCACAAATGCAACCTCCCTTCTTCGCAAGATTTAAAAGTTTATTCAAGGTAAATATTGTCGTTTCGTTTCACTTGTCTCGACAGCTACTTTCGTCCTCCAACCTCTTGACCTTGACCTCCAACGGCTTACAGTATTTCTCTAAAACAATAACAATTTTATTACAGACTTGCAACAAGCTATTAGTTTGCATCTTAACACAAATAATAATAAAAACAACTTACACAAAAGCCGGTTTCATATGATATTTGAGATATATTGCTGCATATGTCTGCATATTGATTAAAAAAGTAAAACTAATAACACAAACTGGTAACTATATGTTCACCAACTAACAACAGCTAAATAATATTATTTGAGTTATTGTAGCTAATAATAGTTATTGTAGGTAGCGGAATATTTTTTGTGAAGGAGTGATTCAGATTCTTTCAAGTCTACCGTCATCTTTTTATAATGACTCTAATATAGAAAAATCTTAAAAGAAAGTATCATCTTTAAGTTGCGGATCGGTATTTTTAGATATTTTTGTTGTCAGCATTCATAACTCACCAATAAACATTTAAAAAATATTTTGTAAGTTATCAAGATTTGAACTCGAACCACCTTGAACGCCTATCAAGGCGAAAACTGTTAGGCCATTGAAACACTTACTGTGGACGTTGAAATTAGTAAGTAGTACCTAACAATCATAAGCGGGCAGCAAAGTGTATGAGTGTGTATCAAACTTTATTATAGAAGAAGGTCGTAACTACAACTAGTATTGCTTGGCCATAGTTTTGTGAGATTGCAACTCGACTTTTGGTCTTGACTGTACATCATATGCTTTTTTAGATTTTTCATTTTCTTATTTTAAAAGTTAGAGGGGGGTGGGGGGCACCAACTTTTTTCCACTTTGGAAGCGTCTGTCACGCAAACTATTCGGTTTAGAAAAAAAATATTTAAAAAAAGTCGATATCATTTTTGAAGACCTATCCATAGATACTCCACACGTATGTGTTTGACGAAAAAAAAAAAATTCAGTTTCAGTTCTAAGTCCCCATACTTAGAACTGAAACTGATTTTTTTTTAACCCCCAATATTTATTATTATTTTTGCATCAAAATCTTAATGCGGTTCACAGAATACATCTACCTACTAAGTTTCAACAGTACCTATAGCTCTTATAGTTTCGAAAAAAATGGCTGTGACATACGGACGGACAGACGGACAGAGAGACATGACGATTCTATAAGGTTTCCGTTTTTTGCCATTTGGCTACGGAACCCTAAAAATGGCCTTTATGGCTTCACACAAAATCAGTATTCACTGTGTTAAAATTTAAAAATAATGTTAAGTATAATTTTATAACACCCTTCTTATTTTTTTCTAAAGTGTCCGGTCAAATATAGCCCTAAAGCAATAGTATTCGTCGATACACGATACGAACTACGTAAATATTTTGTATGAATAATTTTACGAGTTAGAAAGAAATAGTAATATACTATCATACAATGCTATTGCCTTTGTGTGTGTTTACCTGTATGTGTGAATTATATAAAAACGGGCTAGGTCAATTTATAAGCGCATAGGATAAAATCATGAACATCATCTAGAACGAGTCAATGATATTCATATTCATATCAATAATTTAGATGTTTATTCGTTTGACTGTACCGATTTCGGCTTGTATAGTAGACTGTTTTTAAGTTACCTATGAGTGGTCCCAGTCGCCGGAAGAAAATTATTTAATTTTAATGAATCCGGCGACTGGGACCGCGGTCCGAGTTAATTGCGGTCCCAGTCGACGGAAGCCTCAATAATGGAGGCTTCCGTCGACTGGGACCGC
The DNA here is from genome assembly GCA_017933935.1 of Sesamia nonagrioides. Classification (NCBI taxonomy): domain Eukaryota; kingdom Metazoa; phylum Arthropoda; class Insecta; order Lepidoptera; family Noctuidae; genus Sesamia; species Sesamia nonagrioides. The sequence goes on along the minus strand of JADWQK010002132.1, from coordinate 175,295 downwards.
AATTAACTCGGACCGCGGTCCCAGTCGCCGGATTCATAAAAATTAAATAATTTTCTTCCGGCGACTGGGACCACTCATAAATGATAACTGAAATCAAATAATGTACAGTCAAACGACAAAGTAATAATTGAGTAAAAATCTTTTTTTAACCGACTCCAAAAAAAGGAGGAGGTTCTCAATTCTTCGTAATCTTTTTTTCAGGGTTCGAAGGATATATATCAATTGATATACTATATCATGATATATATCCGATATATATCTGATATATATCAAACCATTTTTTGTGATATATATCAAAATTTATGGTATGTTGCATTTAAGTACTTGTACCGACTCGCTGCTGGCATATTCGTCGTTTTTTCTGTCTTCAGACCGTAATACTTCGAATTTACCAAGTAGGTACAGCAATCAATAATAATAGTGCAACGTAAAAGAGCCAAAATAATTTTCAATTCTATCATCTGTAAACATACCTACTCCTTAAAAGTGAAGTGTAGTATTAATCCTTTAGGAATGTCAACAGGCGATTTGACAGTTCTAGCTGACTAGAAAAAGTCTAATTTGTTATTTGATTATAATTCGACTAAGTACAAATATTAGGATGTTTAAGATATTTTAATTTTGTTTCCCTAATATTTATAGACTTTGTTTTCTCAGAAAAAGATGGTTATTTTTAGTTGATTTTTGTGAACTATAATATTTTATGTTCATTTTGTTAAATAAAAACTAAATATATGTTGTTTTTATATTGTCATAAATTCATAATAATAAACTGTCATGTACCTGTGGAAATCGTATATAAGATAATAAAATGGCAGTCTTAAGAAATGGATATAAATATCGGATATATATCCGATTTTGGATAGTTTTTTTTTTTTACATATGTTCACCGATCACTCTAAGATCGATGTGCAGAATTCTCTTTTTTTTTCGAAAGTGTATACTTTCCAGGTGGTCCCATAGTCACCAGGTCAGGATTTGATGATGGAAGACCAAGGAAATCGAGGGGCGCTTTCAAAAATCGTAGAGGCGACTAGTACATTCTGTACCATTGATTATGAAATTAAAGGATTTAAGTTATTTGTATGAAAGACTATGCGGTAATAAGCGGTTTACGATTTACGAGGTATTAAAAAAACATACTTACAAGATCTCTTTCAAAACAATTTTCGTTTGTAGTTTTTATAGTAATGTACTATCAGCTGTAGAAGTCCATTTCCACCTTAAAGACTACTGTCGCCTGCGCTAAACCGGCCACGCACACTACCGCATTATTTTTTAATCGCAGTCTCCGTCTTTCTTTAAAGTAATGCAAAATTTCGTTACTTCATTTGAAGTTAAGTTAGCGGCCGCACTTAACAATGGTGCTATCATAAGCGAGCGGTTGTGGGTTCGATCCTTAATAAAGGCAAATCTTTTTGTTGTTTCATATAATTTAAAATTATGATAATTGATTTGTATTTTAAAATAAAAATGTTTGCAAATAATATTTAAACGAATAGGAAAATTTATTGAATATTTATCCCAAAAAAGGTTTTTATTATATGTTTTAGTTTACTATAGAAGTAATATAATAAAAAAATATATAAAAATAAAACAATAAGCATATTATAATGCAATATACTATAAAGTTATATATTATTCGGTATAGATATACTTATACTAACAAATGAAACAAACGTTGAAACGGCAGCATTGTAATATTTTATATAAAAGTAATCATTGACAAACTTATGATATTGTTATGGTAAAAAATACAAAAAACATTTTTGGTTGTTAGATATGAAAATTATAATATTATACATAATTATATTATGATTAAAGAGGTTATAGCTTAATTATTCATTTTCTTAAAGAAAAGAGGATTGAAGCTTAACCTGAATATTATTGCAATCATAAAATAATCTATACTAAAACACAAAATAGTGCTTATTTCATTTGCGTGTATAGCATGGTACTAGTGCTGTCATCCTGCAGTGATTTTTTTCGGAGTTTGATGGCATGAGATTTGTTAAAATAGAAGTAATATTCTGGACTATTTTACCTCTTATGTATTCTGCCTTAGATCGTCCGAAATACGAGAAGTAAAGGAATGAAAAATGCAATAAGCTCCAATCATTATATTATCACATATATACACGACTATCTAATTACAAACCACGTTCTTTAATATTAATAAATTATATTTTGTATTTTTACAGCAGTCCAAACATTTTTAATACCGATGACCAGACAGGACATCATTTTTTTTTTTTTCTTTACTTATCATTCGAATTATAACATTTTTGAATCGCAGTAGTAGAGTAAACTAAAAAGGTTGGTTTTCTGTAAAACGAACAAACCTTATTTTCAACAAGATTATAATCTTCAAGCGCTTTCTTAGTTCAAAAGTAAACGAACTTATTTCTTATCGAATTCCGAAAAAAATGTTTTTATAATTTACCAAAAGTAATTTGTATTGAAATTACAAAAGGCGACATCTATTAGCCATTAAGCCAACCGAACATATTACTGTCACTTAGCTAAATTACTTTAGAGATGGTTTAGAGTCCGTTATTATGATATATAATGGTATATATTTAAAACACTCTGTAGGACACTTCTGCACTGTGATTGTTATAAATAGTTTTTTTTTTTTTTGTTTAGCTCGATAAGACTCCACCAGTCGCGCCAGTTTATTTTTAAACCACAAATGCAACCTCCCTTCTTCGCAAGATTTAAAAGTTTATTCAACGGTAAATATTGTCGTTTCGTTTCACTTGTCTCGACAGCTACCTTCGTCCTCCAACCTCTTGACCTTGACCTCCAACGGCTTACAGTATTTCTCTAAAACAATAACGATTTTATTACAGACTTGCAACAAGCTATTAGTTTGCACCTTAACACAAATAATAATAAAAACAACTTACACAAAAGCCGGTTTCATATGATATTTGAGATATATTGCTGCATATGTCTGCATATTGATTAAAAAAGTAAAACTAATAACACAAACTGGTAACTATATGTTCACCAACTAACAACAGCTAAATAATATTATTTGAGTTATTGTAGCTAATAATAGTTATTGTAGGTAGCGGAATATTTTTTGTGAAGGAGTGATTCAGATTCTTTCAAGTCTACCGTCATCTTTTTATAATGACTCTAATATAGAAAAAATCTTAAAAGAAAGTATTATCTTTAAGTTGCGGATCGGTATTTTTAGATATTTTTGTTGTCAGCATTCATAACTCACCAATAAAAATTTAAAAAATATTTTGTAAGTTATCAGATTTGAACTCGAACCACCTTGAACGCCTATCAAGGCGAAAACCGTTAGGCCATTGAAACACTTACTGTGGACGTTGAAATTAGTAACTAGTACCTAACAATCATAAGCGGGCAGCAAAGTGTATGAGTGTGTATCAAACTTTATTATAGAAGAAGGTCGTAACTACAACTAGTATTGCTTGGCCATAGTTTTGTGAGATTGCAACTCGACTTTTGGTCTTGACTGTACATCATATGCTTTTTTAGATTTTTCATTTTCTTATTTTAAAAGTTAGAGGGGGGTGGGGGGCACCAACTTTTTTCCACTTTGGAAGCGTCTGTCACGCAAACTATTCGGTTTAGAAAAAAAATATTTAAAAAAAGTCGATATCATTTTTGAAGACCTATCCATAGATACTCCACACGTATGTGTTTGACGAAAAAAAAAAAATTCAGTTTCAGTTCTAAGTCCCCATACTTAGAACTGAAACTGATTTTTTTTTAACCGCCAATATTTATTATAATTTTTGCATCAAAATCTTAATGCGGTTCACAGAATACATCTACCTACTAAGTTTCAACAGTACCTATAGCTCTTATAGTTTCGAAAAAAATGGCTGTGACATACGGACGGACAGACGGACAGACAGACATGACGATTCTATAAGGTTTCCGTTTTTTGCCATTTGGCTACGGAACCCTAAAAATGGCCTTTATGGCTTCACACAAAATCAGTATTAACTGTGTTAAAATTTAAAAATAATGTTAAGTATAATTTTATAACACCCTTCTTATTTTTTTCTAAAGTGTCCGGTCAAATATAGCCCTAAAGCAATAGTATTCGTCGATACACGATACGAACTACGTAAATATTTTGTATGAATAATTTTACGAGTTAGAAAAAAATAGTAATATATTATCATACAATGCTATTGCCTTTGTGTGTGTTTACCTGTATGTGTGAATTATATAAAAACGGGCTAGGTCAATTTATAAGCGCATAGGATAAAATCATGAACATCATCTAGAACGAGTCAATGATATTCATATTCATATCAATAATTTAAATGTTTATTCGTTTGACTGTACCGATTTCGGCTTGTATAGTAGACTTTTTTTAAGTTAACTACGAGTGGTCCCAGTCGCCGGAAGAAAATTATTCATTTTTTATGAATCCGGCGACTGGGACCGCGGTCCGAGTTAATTGCGGTCCCAGTCGACGGAAGCCTCTTCTCGACATACAATAAATAAAACGCAGTCACCCAGTTCCACCATTTATAACTCAAGAACGATTGGATCGTTTTTTATGATCTTTGATTTATTGGATTTTTATCTTCGCCCCAACTAGAAAAAAAACTACAACATGCGAAAGACACGAAAGAAAATATGTAATTGAATAGGTTTTTATTTGCTTTGTAATGTAGGTAACAGAAAAATAGAATGGTAATATATGTATATAATAGGAACCATGTACACTCTGCTTTATTTGCGTGCAAATATAATACTTTGTATTATCTGGTAAATGGAAAATGGTTATAAAAAAGATGTAAAATTCCAAAAAGTACGTTATTCAATGATTTCGTGTCAATATGTAGTTGACCGTTCGAAGTTCGCCGGATCAGCATGTTAGGTAGACTTAAGACAATGCTTTTGTTTTGATGTTCCTATAACGTCAAAATATTTATGTATTATTTATTTATATATTCTAAATAATAATAATAAATAAAATTAAATAATAATTAATAATAATTAATTAAATAATAATTTAAATATCAATATCAAAATAATATAGCTTTCTATATTGCGACGACCAAAGCTCATAAGCGATTTTCTCGAAGAGTTTTGTAGCATTATTATTCAATGTACCTACCAAATGTTTTAGGCTCATATTATGAAAACTTTTATTGACCTCAAAAATCAATTGCAATTCTCTAAAACACAGCTTTTTATTGCATTTATAATATAATTTAAATTCGTCTTGTTAGGCACATGGACGGGCCATGTGACTAACAAGACGAATTTCCTGTTAATATTTCATAAATAATTTGATGTAATGATAATCAACCATAGTCATTGTGGCAATGAAGAAATGCCATTAGACATTCGGATTTTTGGTTCGTTAGTTATTAAAATATAAACATGATAAGATTAAACACAATATTCGACAAACAACTCACGATTAACTAGATATCCTCTTTACATAACTCTTCAAACAACTAAAGCGGTGTGAATTCCCGGTGCTGTTAAATATCGGTGTTGCTTATTTTTCTAAATTGAATCAATTTTCCGTTTCACCAATTTTGAAGAATAAATTTTATGATTTGTTTTATAAAATAAACGGATTTCTACGCATTAAAAGATCTGATCCGTATTGAATAAATTTTTCCCTGTCACCAACTTTTAAGGAATTAGTTTTTACTTATAATCATGGGCATATACATAGATAAAATTGGTGCCTCAAAGAACTTTTTTCAGCGCGTTACTCATGCTCCTTTCATTCTGTAAATAATTTAATAATTTCTTCACCACTGCTTTCAAAACCGTGAAGGAAAACATCACGAGGACACCGGCATTCCCTAGAACCAAAATTTCGAAGACTTGTGACATCTACCAACCCATATTGGGGCAACGTAGTGGATCACGGCGTAGTGGCCTAGTGGTTAAAACACCAGTCTCTCAAGTATGAGTGCGCGGGTTCGATTCCAGGTCAGGCAAGTACCAATGTTACTTTTCTAAAGTTATATGTACTTTCTATGTATATCTTGGACACCAATGACTGAAGGTGAAAGAAAACATCTTGAGGAAACCTGGACTTTTAAGTCTGAAATCGCCAACCCGCATTGAGTGTGCGTGGTGATTACGCTCAATCCTTCTCTGCATGAGAAGAGACCTGTGCCCAGCAGTGAGACGATAAAAAGGTTGATGATGATGATGATGATGATGATGATGATGTAGTGGATCACGGCCCGCCTCCTCTTTTCTTTTCGTCTCTAAAATTTGAAATTAATTACAAGCTTTCATTTAACTTGCAATGTATGATGTGATTATGTTCAATTAATTTCTAATCACGTTATACAGTCTGTAGACCACTATTTTCCAGAATTCCGAGCTTGTGTTGAATGTCATAACTAATCGATTCGTATGAAAATCGGGACCGGTTTGATATGCTACAAAGTAAAATCTCCAAGGGGCATCAATGTGACTCATCCATGTATCCTACTTTTCAGATTGAAACCGTTGCTAAACCTTGCAGCTGCTGTAGACAAGTAGCTATTAAACCGCAAGCACTTTTGATTTCATAAACATTTGATAATCTCTATTTTATGTCTCGACCAATTAGTAGTCTTTTTATTTTCCTGTTAAAAGGCTTTTAGCATCCATTTACGATGAGTTGGGTTGGGAATTATTTTATCATCTTGGACACTTTGTTTGGATATTTATGACAAAATGCACCATGAGACTAAAAAGTTCTTAAAATACCACGTAAATTTCTTTGCCTGGTTTCAAACATGTTCTCCATTGCTTTATTAATTGGTCTCTTTTTTAATTATAAGCCTTTTACGGCTGTTATTTAGTAGCCACGAGCCCCTTAATTTTTCTGTCATTTTTGCACAGTATACTACGTTTTTTTTCTTTATACGAAACATGAGAATAGTTTGTTCATAATAAGCAACTGAATCGATTGCAACCATTTTTACACCAGGTTATATTTTTCCCCAAATACATATACAACGTGTAACATAAAGGGTATATACATAACAAAGGCATGGCATCTTTACATGATATCAAACGATATTGGAAGGGTTTTTTAATTCTATCTCTTTATGTTAGGAAGTTATGAGGAAAAACACCGCTTGTGATAGGCTACTATTATACTAGTCGCACAGAGATATTGAAGACATTTATCGGATTTTGGCAAGTAACGTGACGGGTAACGAGTAGTTATTAACGTATGTAGTGTGCTGCCACGTTTGTTATGATTTTATTTTATGAAACACACGAAACCGAAAATTTGGTATCAATTTTTTGAGTATTTTATTTTGAGTTGAAACCCTTCCGATATCGTTTGATATCATCTAAAGATGCCATGCCCTTGGTATGTATATACCCTTTATGTTACACGTTGTATAAATTGTTGCAGTGTGGTTACCGAGCGCACAACGCTGACAGTAGATCATTAGGCGCACAGTGAAATAGGGCCCTCCCGCACCGCACCGCTGCAGGCGCGGGCGGGCGAGTTTTGGGTTGACCATATTTTTGTTGGGACAACAAGCTCATTACTTTGTGATTTTACATGATATTTTATTGAAATTTTGTACATAGAATCTTTATTTAAAAATATTGGACATGTGTTTCGGGTTTCGTATATACAAAAAATAAAGACGTGTGGCACTCGGGGACTGCCGCGTTAAAACTATTACATAGCATTGTTTAACAACTTACGCAATAATAATAATTTATTTATTTTATATATGCAGTATTTTATTTCCTTTGTTTTTTTTTCTTTGATATTAATTTAAGTTCTTTTTTGTAATTTATTTATTTTCTACCAGTAACGTCATCAAAAGAGTGCGAAAAATGGTGGCGACTTAGCGACTAAACTATAAGGAATGTAATGTTTTATGTTCGACTTTGATAAAAAGGAAACTATGTAATGGCTTATAAATGACGTCATTTTCATTTTCGGCGCCTCCGAAAACCTTTGTCATGACACCAATGTCAAAATATCATAAAATTGGTGTCGGCCATCTTGGATTTCAAAAATGACATCATTTTCGTGATCAGCGCCCCGAAAATCCTTGTCACGACACCCATGTCAAAATATCATGATATATGATGTCAGCCACCTTGGATTTAAAAAAAATGATGTCATTTTGTTGATCAGCACCCTCGAAAATTCTTGTTACGACACCCAGGTCAAAATATCAGGAAATTTGATCTTATCATGAAAACACCTTTCACGACACCCCAGTCAAAATATCATGAAATATAATATCGGCCATCTTGGATTTCTAAAATAACGTCATTTTCGTGATCAGCGCCCCGAAAATCCTTGTCGCGACACCCATATCAAAATATCATAAAATATGATGTCGGCCATCTTGGATTTCAAACATGACATCATTTTCGTGATCAACACCTCGAAAACCTCTATCACGACACCCAAGTCAAAATATCATGAAATTTGATGTTGGCCATCTAGGATTTCAAAAATGACGTCTTTTCTCGTAATCTGCTCCTCCGAAAAACCTGTCACGACACCCATGTCGAAATATCATAAAATTGGACGTAATGAACTATTTTGTATTTTGTAATCCTACATCTTATAGAAGACCTATTTCAGAGTGGAAGTTAATCGCAAGTTTAGCACATCGCGACAGTCATTAACTTCTCAAATATGTTGAACTGAGTTCGCGTCCTGCAATATCATCATCATCAACCTTTTTATCGTCCCACTGCTGGGCACAGGTCTCCTCTCGTACAGAGCAGGAAAGCAATATGCATGCTCTTTTGAAAATCTGTAAATTGTTATTGTATTATTTGTGCCGGTCGGAGTGAGGAGTGTTAGGTTATTTTCGTTACGGAATTTCAGCATTCGGTCTTCACGCTCAAGGCCCGCAATAGAAGCTATGCAATATCTTAATAACATTGTATATTTAGTTTAAACCGGACTCAATTGAATCGCTTCCGTATCTCTAAACCGTAAAGCAGTGGTGGTAATAATAGCAAGAACCGAGAAAGCCATGAAAATGCGTACTTGAAATGACATTTGTGGACTCTAAAACTTTACGATCTCATGGGCTATAAGTCTATAATCTCCACAGAGATGTTGCATTATGATGCGGTGAGTACATTACTTCATAACAGGCCTTATATAAAACACTGTTGCATGCAAATCCACCTCAGTATAACTTCGTGGTCTATTAAAATAAAAACATTATTCGGACGATACACATTTATTGCGTCAATTTCTATACATGAGGTTCTTATTGCTGTATAGGAATTTGTTATTCTCGACGATTGCTACGGATTTAAAGATGGGTGGTTGAGGGTTTAAGAATGATTACAAGTATAGTTTATTGCACAAGTATGTTTAATACATATGACTTTATGTACTAACTCGTTATTAAGAGTCTATTGCATTTTTATCGAATACTAGCTGTTGCCCGCCACTCCATCCGCATCGACTTCAGTTTAAAGCGCGCGGTGGTTCCCGTAAATTAAAAAGAGCTCAGTTGATATAAAATAAGCGCCTGTTAAAATAATGGGAGCAATATGTTGTACGTCCGCTTTAGCTCCCGTTTTCGCAACATTTTTTGTTACTGCTCTGCTCCTATTGGTCATAGCGGGATGTTATATTATAGCCTATGTCCTTTCTCAGGCTTTAGACTATCTGTGTACCAAATTTCATTACAATCAGTTCAGTAGTTTTGGCGTGAAAGCCTGACAGACAGACAGACAGAGACACTTTCGCATTAATATTAGTATGGATTGTCGGGAAACTGTTTGCCTGATTAATGGTATGTCCGACTGCTTCATATTGACCCTGATTCCCTTGTACACAAACTAAACTAAATTTAATTTCAGTGCATCTTTTCCTTTCTATTTATTAAGAAAAAGACAGAAGATAAAATGTTACTTTAGACCTGTCAAATTAGACCGCTCCTGACGTAATTTGAGGTATTTTTGGTTGCCATGTTTATAATCGCGTCTAAACTGTCTATGGAGTATCTTAATTTGACATTATTAAACTAAAATGTTATCTTCTATCCTTTTATTAATGAAATGGAAAGAAACAGATGGACTTAAAATTAGTTTAGTTTGAGAACAAGAGAATCGGCGCCATTATACGTTTTATGTAGCTATGTTTGTAATAATCATTGTCGTCAACTTCTGTCAGGGTGACGCGTTGTTTGAAAGAGAAACCTTGGCCCGTGGTGCAAAGGCCACTGAAGGCACACGGGTGGGGTTTAGTCAGTAAAAGTCTGACACGCTTTCCGCTCCGCCCAGAGCAAGAGAGCGGTTGATGATTTCCCATAAAAAATGTCGTCAACTCTCGTTTTAAAAACTATGAAATAGGTGAATTTCTACCCATTTTCATTTTAATTCGTCATCATTCGATCATCACTCAATTTTAGATTCTCTGGCAACAAACGAAGAGTTATAAAAAAAGACAAAAAGCATTATCAATAAGTAATATTGCAAGAAATTTGAAAAACGAAATTGAAAGTATGAATATCCAAATATAATAGTTGGGGAAACGACACTTTGATGTGAAACATACGGACCCGTCTGTTGGGTCGCCAACCCGCGTCAGGACGCGCGGTCTCGCTAAAAAATACATATTATTTTATACCAAAATATCGTCAGCCTATCCTTGTGGCACCATTGGCTATGCTGGGTCGTCACACTAACAACACTCATCGAATATGAAAAAAAAACAATTATAATACTAGCTGTTGCCCGCAACTCCGTCCGCGCGGACTTCGGTTTGGGCTCAGTTGATATAAAATAAGCGCCTGTTAAAATAATTGGAGCAATATGTACGTCCGCGTTCGCTCCCGTTTTCGCAATATTTTTTGTTACTGCTTTGCTCCTATTGGTCATAGCGGGATGTTATATAGCCTATGTCCTTTCTCAGACTCTAGACTATCTGTGTACCAAATTTCATTACGATCGGTTTTGGCGTGAAAGCCGGACAGACATACAGGCAGAGATACTTTAACATTTATAATATCAGTATGGATTATGTTTATTAAATAAAAATATATACGGGATGGACTTGAAGACAAGACTTTATAAACATGACACATGATCTGCAATGAATTTATCCCATTTTTTCGTAATAATTTATTGTGAACCTTCATCCTTTCATCCTATATTCAATTATAAAGAGCAAACAAGCATACAGTAAAATATGCAACAGAGAAACTAGTTGGCCCAGTGTTCGCAGCGCGAGAAATTTGCATTCAAATTGATTATAATTGCAACGCAGTGAATATTGAGTAAAAATGCTTCGGTTGACACTTGATAATATTTTATGCTCCGAGAGTCACTTTTTATGGGCGCTGAATGTCGCTTGAGGTGGTTGATAAAGACAGGTTTACCCTGGAGACCAGAAGTGCATCTGACCAGAAGGCCAATTGTCGTAATTCAATACGTTCAAAATCTAGCCATAGTCTCATCTTGGCGACAAGAATCCCACATGATGGTAAGCAGTGATGCAATCGTTGATGGTGAAGCGGGCTTATTTATTAAGAGCTATTCACTCTAGGCTTGAATACACTTAAATTTTAGTCCGACGGAAACACCGCCGCTGGCAAATTGTTCCAGTCCCTCGATGTACGCGGTATAAAAGCGAGGTGAAACGCTTCATTCGGATCGTTGTGGTGTCAACAATGTAAGGGTGGAAACTCGCCGAACAATGGGTCGTCTGATGATGGAACGGGGATGGGGGAATTAAATCATGCAATTCCCTCGCACACTCACCAAAATGTATCCAAATTACGAGTATTGTCCCTCTGGTAGGCGTTATACTCATAGTATGGTAGGGCATGACGGATCCTCCTGACTCCTAGTCATGCTTTCGTTTCGGACTGCAGCTCATGCTGGGGTCTCCCGTACCGCGCGCATTGACAAAATAGTTATAAAATTACCAAAGATATTGCATTACAATAAGAAAAAACCTTTTTGAAGCTGTTTAAAAATAACGAGTAATGTTTTCCGAATAACAAAAAGAAATCAGGGAGGCTTTTCCAATTTTTCATTCCATAAAACATAATTTGGATTATTATACAAACATTTCGAAACAAAGGTTAAGGAGGGTAGTATTATTTTATCCTAACAGGCATTCTCGTATTTATGCCCAAATAAGGCCCATTTTCCCAGCTTAAAATAATGTATGTACACAATCATGTTTTGTTCTTCATTCTGTGAAATAGGGCCGTCATTATCATTAACGGGTCGTAAATGACTGAGTTTGCGAATCAGGACGGTACAAATTATAGGCATAATGATATTAATTTGCAAAATGGAATAACGCTGAAATGTTTTAATTAAATACTGTTTTTTTTTTATATGAATATAACATATTTTGATATTTGTCACAATGATTGAGTATTCTCAGGATATTTTTCCTCTAGGGACACTGGATTTCAGCGTATTTGTAATTGAATACTTTTTAAAATTTTGACCACTACATAAATATACAACGTATGTTTTTCTTTATACTAATCCTGAATATACTTTGTTCAGTATAAGCAATTGCATCGATGCCTATCATTTCTACACCATGCTATATTTTTTCTCAAATATACAGTATGTTAAATAACAGAGGGCGTTCCCTTAAACTCGTTAATATATCATTAATAGATTAAAATAAAAATATCGGCATAGAAAAATAAGCATAAAAAAATCCGAATAAAAAAAAATTCTAATTGGAAATAAATTTGAAACCTCCTGTTTTAAATCAAAATAGTAGTCGTCATGTATAAATAAATTGCGACGTTGCCGTCTTTCATGTTCGCATGTACAGTGTGTTTCTTTTACATGTCAATTTAAAATTTTTATTGAATATTTTCTTATTGGAAAAAATTTTAAAACATTTTGTTTTCGAATGGAAATATTTTTTTTAGCATGTATGTATGCTATACTATTTCGGATTAACGGGAACGCCCTCTGTTAGTTAACATACTGTATTTAAAAATTGTTGCAGTATGGTTACCGAGCGCATAATTCAGCTAACGTTAGATCTTAGCCCTAGGCTCGTTAGACAAGCCCCCCCAGCCGTCAGCTGTTTTTATAGAAGTATTAATGAATCAATTTTAAATGGGTGGTAACTTTTATAGCAAATGATAGTTGGTTTCCTAGAATATTGAATGTTGGTGTGGCTAAGAACAGCGCACAGTCACGAATACGTCAATACTTCATCATCACCATATAGCTGTCCTGTGTCCACTGCTGGACATAGGCCTCTCCTATGTCACGCCATTTAACCAATCATCCTGCCTAGATCATCGCTCCACCTAGCCTGAGGGCATCCTTACCTTTTACGGTCATCGGTTCTACGATCAATATGGCCGGCCCATTGCCACTTCAGTTTGCTTATTCTGTAAGCTATGTCGCCAACTTTGATTCTCTGCCGGATTACCTCGTTGCGGATTCTATCCCTCAGAGAAACTCCAAGTATAGTCGGTTCCTTAGCTCCCTGAGCGACCTTGAATTTATGCACCAGCCGTACCGTAAGTGTCCACGTTTCTGCTCCGTCAACACTTGGTAACTATCACTTACGATTTTTTTTTTTGGGAAATAACTAACGCAGCGATGATATGTGACACATTACATAAACATATAGGTTCGAAAATGCTATGTTCATAACAACATAAAATATAATAAGAAGGAAACTGCTTTTCAATGAACCGAGTGTAGCGTAGTCTTTTGAAGAAAAAGAAAACACAGGGCCTTCTAAAACCATTACATCTCCACTCTCAGCGTTCAGTCCTGGTGCCAACCGCGGCCTTCGCGTTGGAGCCCGGGGTTCGCTCTCCTACTCATTCTCCTCCATTTTGCGCGATCTTTAGCATCCTGTGGTAAAAGATTGTTGGCACGGTTACCATCATACCATCTCTTACAACGTCAAGCCAGCATTGCTTTCATCTCCCCCGCTTGTTCCGGCCCGGCGGAGGCACCATAGCAAGACTTTTGTTACCCACGTAACATGCTGGTTTTCGTAATACATGGCCGTACCAGCGTAGGCTAGGCATCTCCACTATGTAAATCATAAACTTATGATTGAATTAATGAAACTTTATAGTTAGAAATAAATAATATTTAACCAATAATTAGTTCACAACTCAATCGGTTTAACAGATAACGAGATACCACTAATAAAGATGCACTTATTCAGTTTGCAAAAATAAAAAACAACGGGCAAAAAGCTGTATCTAAGGACGGCCTTGATCACCAGCGTACTTCTTTATAAAACCAAGTGCTGTCAAAATGAAAAAATATCACAATAGCCGATTGATGGGCCGACATTCCTGATCGGCACACCTTTTCATATATCTTATAGATGCGTTGCCCGTAGCACGATGCACGCAAAGAAATACATGGAAATTTAGTGCATGTTTTTTAAGCTGTTTTGTTGAGAGGTGGCCTTGAGATATTAAAAGTTCTTGACTTGTATAAAAAGCGAAAAAACACAGAGTTATTTTTCTCATTTCTCGTGCAGAGTTGATCGTTTAAATGGTATCATATCACAGTGATATGATAACGCGGGATGATAAATTCTTAGGTTAGAATACAATTTAATGTTGCAGAAGGAAGGTAGTTTAGAAAATAGCCTATTCAGATGTAGGTACATATAGTAGAATTCCGATCATCCGAACATTCGATTATGCGGACTCATTCGTCTGTTTTTGCCAATTTAAAAATGTTTTGACGGCCCAACAAGAACATGTTACGACAAGTTTATTCCCGCCTCCGATCGTGTTTCGTTTCATTTGTTTATCCAAATGCGGACTTAAAATTAAAAGGCTTCTGAGATCTTAAAAAAAAAATATTTATTGTTAACCCTAAGTACCAAATATTAAATGCTTTTTTTTTTGCGGATGGAAAATCATCAAATGACCTTTCCCGCTCTGGGCGGAGTGAAAGGTTGTGTTAGGCTTTTACTGACGAAAACACACCCAGATACCTTTATTTGCCTGGGCGCGGCGCCAGGTATCTTTTTATCCAAAGAGTTATCTTTCGAACAACCCACAGTCTTGGCTGAAATACTCCTCCTGACAATAAATTTCGCTAGACAGATGGAATTCAGTATGGGCAAGTTTAATGTTGCTTGGTATTTCTAGATGATAATTACCCGCTAGTAAATACACAAAAGGAACTTCAATTGCAGTAAACAGGCTCAAAGTGAATTAAGATATTAATTGTCCGCAATTTGTGAAGTTTAACACAAAAACAAATATTTGTTTATAGATATTCTTTTTTCCTAATATTATTTACCAATAATTTCCAAATATAAAACATAAAAAAAGAGAACATAAAAAAACTTAGTTTTTTTATGTTCTCTTTTTTTAAAGTTCAGCGACGTGAAATATCACGATTAGTTTAAACAAAACAGATTTTATAAACTCATACTTTTATTTTATTTTATAGACTCCTACTTAACCGCGATACTGTCTGTTAGTAAGCAGTGATGCAATCTACTTCAAGCAAGAACACTACCAAAAAGAAAAAAAAAAGCTGTTTTATTTTAATTATATCGATTTTATATATCGATACACAAAAACAAATTCAAAAGTCATTTGTTCAAATCACGCTGAGAATCAGCACTTTTTGAACGTCAATAGTACCTACATAAGACAGTCCCCCCAAAACGCCTGCCCTTCGCCACTTCCTAGTGCTTTCGCTGGGAAGAAGAAGTGGCTGCACAAACAAGCAGCACAGCAGTCTGCTCATTAAAAAAAAAATAATCCACATCACATCTGAAGAGTTTTACTACCTAACTAATATAACTTGAACTGTATACATTACTATTATTTCAAGAAGCGTGCATTCCCTCGCCGTGAGAAAAGATGCGATAGAGTGAAGCCTAATTAACATAGGCAATTTTACTGTAAGTCATCCAGTAATTTATACTGCACTCAATGTCCCTTGGCGAAAGCATCCATTAAAGTTTTATAGTTTGTGCAGTAACTCATTTTAATAGATGAACAAGGCTTAAGTGTTTCCTTATGTTTTCAGATTTTCTGTAAATTAGCGAGTTTTAGTTTCGAAGACTTTGATAGATGGCGCTGTTATGCTTTTAAAGGAAGAGATAATTACCAAGCCTCACGACGAGGCAAAGGTGTTTTATTAAATTCCTTGTGGTTATAAGCTTTTGTATAGAAAACCTGCATATGTGTGTGGGTCGACAGAATATGGGTTCTTTAAGATCAAAGATGTTAATTTTAATTGCCAATAAAAATATATACAACATTATCTCCTTCTTCTTGTCTTCTTCGGGTCTTGGATGTTTATCTATACAACGTGTAACATAAAGGGTATATACATAAAAAAGGCATGGCATCTTTACATGATATCAAACGATATTGGAAGGGTTTTTTAATCCTATCTCTTTATGTTAGGAAGTTATGAGAAAAAACACCGCCTGTGATAGGCTACTATCATACTAGTCGTACAGAGATATTGAAGACATTTATCGGATTTTGGCAAGTAACGTGAGGGGTAACGAGTAGTTATTAACGTATGTAGTGTGCTGCCATGTTTATTATAATTTGATTTTAAGAAACGCACGAAACCGAAAATTTGGTACCAATTTTATGAGTATTTTATTTTGAGTTGAAACCCTTCCGATATCGTTTGATATCATCTAAAGATGCCATGCCCTTGGTATGTATATACCCTTTTTGTTACACGTTGTTTATGTATCTATTATAAATATAGTATCGTTGAGTTAGTGTCCCATAACACAAGTCTCGAACTTACTTTGGGGCTAGCTCAATCTGTGTGATTTGTCCATATATATATTTATTTATTATTTCTTGTTTATGCGAAATCCGAAACGCGTCTCCAGTATTTTTAAGTAAAGAATCTATATACAAAATTTCAAAAAGATATCATGGATAACCACCAAGTTATGAGCTCTCTTACTTGGTTGTCCCAACAAAAATATGGTCAACACACCGCCCGCCCGCCCGTGCCTGAAGTGGCGCGGCGGGGAGGGTGCTCCTAGTACTATGACTATGATCTACCGTCAGCTGTGTTGTGCGCTCGGTAACCACACTGCAACAATTTCTAAATGTATTTGTAAAAAAAATAACATAGTGTAAAAATGATTGGAATCGATTCAGTTGCTTCTTCCGAACAAACTACATATATTCATTGCGTAACACACTTTTTTTTTTTTTATAAATATTTTTTTTTTTTTATAAATATTATAAACTAGCGCTTGACCGCAATCCTGCCTGATGGTAAGCAGTGACGCAATCGTTGATGGTAAAGCGCACTAGTTTATTTAGAGCCTATTCACTCTAGCCTTGAAGACACTCAAATTGTAGTCCGACGGAAACACCGCCGCTGGCAAACTATTCCAGTCCCTCGATGTACGCGGTATAAAGGAGGAGGCGAAACGCTTCGTCCGGATCGTAGTGGTGTTAACAACGCACAACACTATCAGTAGCAATGGATTTCATTTTGACAGTTCAACAACATTCATTGCATTGTCACGTTATTGAGCAGATACATTTTTAAACATATGGAGCAATGGACTAGCAATATGCTTCAAAATTATTCCAACTGGTAGTAATAGTGCTTTACGCAATAGGGTGCCGGTTTCAAAAATAATATTATAATTATGTTTTTTTTTTATATTAAAAACTAGCGCTTGACCGCAATCCCGCCTGATGGTAAGCAGTGATGCGATCGTTGATGGTAAAGCGCGCTAGTTTATTAAGAGCCTATTCACTCTAGCCTTGAAGACACTCAAATTGTAGTCCGACGGAAACACCGCCGCTGGCAAATTGTTCCAGTCCCTCGATGTACGCGGTATAAAAGAGGAAGCGAAACGTTTCGTCCGGATCATAGTGGTGTTAACAACGTAAAGGTGGAAAGTCGCCGTACGACGCGGCGACGGGGCGTCCGATGGTGGAACGATTTCTCTTGTAGTATAAGAAAGAGGTTGCTGTCTTTATAGTAAATGATGTATACAATATGTAAAGAAAACCCTGTCCGATCCGTGAAGGTATATAAGCCGGGCTAAAAATTTAAAAAAAATCCCCATAAAAAAAATAATATTATTTCGCAAATAGAGACCGATGACCTGGTAAAGGTCGCGGGAAGCCGATGGATGCGGGCAGCACAAGACCGGTCGTGGAAAGCCTTGGGGAAGGCCTTTGTCCAGCAGTGGACATCAATAGGCTGAAGAAGAAGAAGAAGAGGTAACTTAATACATGTGCGGTAGACAACCCTTCCGCAGGCGGCGGGGGGCAGGGCACGCGGCACGTGATCGCATCGCTATTCGCTCATAATAATACCGGTGTTGTCATTTTTATAAAAAATACCAAATTTCGGGGAAGTTGGAATTAATTCGCGAGAAAAAAAGAGTATTTCAAAATTCATTAGTATTGTTACTAAGATGATTAGGTAAAATTTTATACATATTATATTTGGTCATGTGTTTACCTAACCTTTATTATCCTTACGGGTCGGACAGGGGTTTTCTTTACATATTGTATATGTATAACTGTAACAGGCATACATACATACATACCTTCACATTTATTTTTACAAGATATTAGTCTTTATGAATATAATTATATGCTATCTGTGGTTACAAATAAATAAACTATTAACAGACAGTTCTATTTGTCCGATTTCCTGTAACACCAATAATTTACCAATCACTTAACAGCCAAAATGATACGAACGTTAAACGGTACCAGGTTTATAACCATTAGCGACATACCTTGAATACCTTCGCCATAAATAAACCAGCAAATGGTCCCGCAACTCTTAAGTCTAAGTACATATCAAATCGACCGCAGGCCGACCGCGAGTGAGCAAGAACGCAATCACGGCAGGAATGTCATTTCGCCTAAGTATGTGTACGCTTACAATATTTTACATAGGAATTAGATATGATAGGTGGGTTCTCTACATCAAGCCTTTCTGTTTTGGGGCCTTAATTTGGAACTTAGCGGTAAATTAGGATATCCATAGCATAGCATAAAGAGCATACTGAGTAGCATACTGAGTTATATCCATACTCAGGGGCGTGCACAGACATTTCGAGTGGGGTATGCATATTCACTACCGAAATGTGTGCTTATACAAACTTATTTTTGCTTTATACGAATCCTGAATATAGTTTGTTCAGAATAAGCAACTGAATCGATTCCAATCATTTTTACACTATGTATGTTATATTTTTTCCCAAATACATTTAGCCATTGTTGCATCATGGCAACAGCTGACGGAGGTCAACGCCCCGCGTACCCACCTGATCGGTAGATTGGATTG
The DNA here is from genome assembly GCA_017933935.1 of Sesamia nonagrioides. Classification (NCBI taxonomy): domain Eukaryota; kingdom Metazoa; phylum Arthropoda; class Insecta; order Lepidoptera; family Noctuidae; genus Sesamia; species Sesamia nonagrioides. Next base: position 156,023 of record JADWQK010002132.1, on the reverse strand, counting down.
CATATTTTTCCTATAATAAGCGAATCGTCGTGACCACGGAACGCAAAATTTTGTTTACCTAAAAAGCAGACGATATCGATTAACCTTTTGAAATTTTTTTGTGTTTGAAAATGTTTATTTTAAATGTCTATTCAAACTAGACTCTATTCTACCAAAAATTTGGTACTTTAAACAAGAATCTAAATGTTTTTCCGACGAATCGTATTTAGAGGAGGCTTTGTGAAAATATTTAAATCTGAATATCCATAACCCCAAAACATTTTATTAACATGTTTTGAAAATAATATACACGGAAAACCAAATAATTTGTGTGTATACCCCTGCTAACCAGTTATAATTATCATAATACTTTTTATTAAAACAACGTGTGACATTACCTTTCTTTTGAGTTAAGTTCAAGTCGCGAACACAACGCCCTTTTACAACTATTTTATATTTTTGCTCAAAACTTAATGTTAAAAAAGACACTATTTTTAGTTTACCTAAACACACATCACCATAAGAGAACAGAGCTCACAAGAATAATTTTCCATATTTTAGAAAGAAATACTTATCTAAAGTAAATAAACGAATTCAATTCAGTTTGCACTCAAAACGACACCCAAACATCAATATTCAATATGGCCACAAAAAGATTACGTAATTTATTATTGTGAGTCTGGTAAAATAAAAACGTATCTTAACGAAAAACAATTAAGTACGCAATTTGTCAGCTTTTTGAATTGGCCGGATTATAATAAGCACTGCCTAAATCGGTTCATTTTCTCAATGAAATTGCACAGTCGCACACGAGAAGCTTACGCACACATTCAAACAATTTCATTCAAAATACGACCACACACGCTAACCAGGGAGGCATTTTAGTTCGTGCTTACGTCGCTCTTTCTCCGTGGCGCTAGAGTGACGTGTATAGATGATAAGCATAATATGTGTTAGCTAGTTCGCGCTAGCCCCAAAAGATGGCAGTGTTTTAGACTGTAGTGTTTTTTAAATAAAATTTTACTGTACTACAAAAATTATATTTTAATACGATTTGGGTGTTCCGAATTAGAAAATTATCAGGGTATGCAGTGCTTATATGCCTCTATGGAGCGCACGCGCCTGTCCATACTAATATTATAAATGCGAAAGTAACTCTGTCTGTCTGTCTGTCTGTTACGCTTTCCCGCTAAACCTCTCAACCGATATTTATGAAATTTGGCACGGACAATCTTTAGACTCTGAGAAAAGACATCAATTTTTTCCGGGATAAAAGGTATTTTATCCCGAAAAAAAATGATGTTCCAGAGGGAAGTCTAAAAAGCGCGATATAACCGAACTCCACGCGGGCGAAACCGTGGGCGGAAAGCTAGTGTACATATAATTTCTTACTTTAGCCATAGAATCGAAAGAAGAAACGACATGTTTATTTGAAAACTAGCTGCTGCCCGCGACTTCGTCCGCGTGGACTTCAGTCTACAGGAGCTCAGTTGCTATAAAATAAGCGCCCGTTAAAATAATGGGAGCAATATGTACGCTCGCGTTCACTCCCGTTTTCGCAACATTTTTTGTTACTGCTCTATTCCTATTGGTCATAGCGGGATGTTTATAGTCTATGTCCTTTCTCAGGCTCTAGAATGTCTGTGTTCCAACTTCCAACTTTCATTACAATCGGTTCAGTAGTTTTGGCGTGAAAGCCGGACAGACAGACAGACAGATACTTTCGCATTTATATTAGTATGAATATGCTTCCGACGATATGATCATCATCATTTCAGCGGAAAGATGTTCACCGCTGGATATAGTCCTCCTCCAAGATTCTCTACGACGGACGGTCCTGCGCCTCCCGCATCCAGCAGTTTCCCGCGACCTTCATCAGGTCATCGGCCACCTTGTTTTAAGTATCACCAGCAGTAAATCGCTTTTGAATAAAGCCGTGTATACATACATATTTTGTTGATAACCACATAATCGGTCACTGCTAGAACTTCCGCTGGCCCGGAGTGGCCTTTAAGGGAGTGGGTTTCACCTATTCTACTACGGGACCCAGTGCGGGTTAGTACATGTCACGTATCTTCATATTTTTTTTTCTAGGAGGTGGTTGTCTTTGCGATATTTTCCTTAGCTATTTTGAGAGCAATGGTGATGAAATAATTAACATAAAGGATGAATCTATCAGGGTTCAAACCTCCAACTAAAAAGTCGCGGCCATTACGGCTAGGTTAGTACTGCCCTCAAAAGTGTCATCATCATCATCTCAGCGTTAATCCTAGTCGCAACCGAAGCTTTTTTCCGCTTTGGAGTCTGGGGTCCGCTTTACCAGTCTAACTGCTGATTTTGGCTAATCTTCGATATTTTCCGTGAAGCGACTGCCGTCTGACCTCCACAACCCGAAGGCGATATCGAAGTATTGCAGTTAGACCAATAGTAATTTTGACGGCTCTAACAGTGACGACTGCCACTAGATGTTCGTATGGCCAACGAATTCACGCGCTTTCCGAGGCGTGACCAGACTAGTGCAAATATTTATGCATACAAATATTTGAACTCAAAAGTGTATACTAGCAAATAGAGACTCCTCCATTGCCAACAAAACTGTTTTGCTAATTGTCACCGTAGGCACTAATCTGACAGATAGTTCGTCGATAGAATCTCTGTCAGTGATTAAGTTATGTAGCGAGGTGCAGTTGCTACTTAAAGTCGTCATTACTGATTACACTCGTATGATAAATGGAAAACGCGTGTGGCTTAATATGTCTGTAATAAATCATGTTGTAATAATCTATCGCAATTATTCGTTACTACTTGGACGTATTATTGAATCGATCTTTTTTTTATAGTATTAACTAGTGTTTGACCGCAATCCCCTCTGATGGTAAGCAGTGATGCAATCTTTAATGGTAAAGCGCGCTAGTTTATTAAGAGCCAATTCAGGAAAAAAAACGGCAGTTGAGCATTGGGTTGTTGAGCGTTGAGCGTTGGGTTTAACATTGCATCACCTCGATGCAATGTTAAACCCAACAATACGACCAACGATGCTACGTCAGAGGGAAAGTGATCTGGATACCCTCCGCGACCAAACTCGCGACGCAACAACATTTGGAGCATCGTGCCCGGCACACTTCGCAACATAACTGCTCAGACCCGTCCTCCGTTTGGCTTCACCAGACATCATGCCGGAACACGATGAATCGCTTGGCGGCAAGACTTTGTCTGGTGGGTGGTAACTACTGCCAGCAGCCGATGATGTGGCCTACCATTGAGGATTTGTTAATATCTGGGGATCATCATTCTCCTGCTCAAATCTTGCAAAAATGTAACGTCTTTTTTCCCATACTTCTCAATTAGTCAAAATTTCGATAGTCAGCCTCTTTGACACCATATTATCATTTACTAACTATCCATCGTTCCTTTGGTCTTTCTTTCTCTTATAGCCGCCTACATTCATACTCAAAACTTAACATCTGGAGATATTAACCAAAAACTAAGATTCAGGATTTCGAAAGAAAATTATATAATAGCTGAAAATGCTGTGAATCATTTGAAGTCGAAGTTCCTGAAAATAAAGATGGCGATTGAGCTACAAAGATACTATTATCATGACTGACCAACGTTTTCAGTTGTATTTGGTTAGAACTTAGACTGGAAGCTTACCTCACCATAATGGGAAAAGCTAGCCAGGTGATATAGAATAAACAATTTCATTTCATTTACGAAACAATATCAACCTTATGGATCGCATGAAACGTGGAGATTTTGTAAGAATGCAGCTAGTACTTGGACTGACGTCTAGAACTGAGCGACTGGCTAATAGGGCCATAAAGTTGTCTAGAATTTGTGGAGAGACAGATGGTCGATGTAAAGTACTATTTATGGGCTGAAGTGGGAGAGAATGTTGGCAGCGAGTTATGGTGCAAAATACTGGCTCGGTTTTTGACAATAGTTTGGGAATGCTGTTATAGTAAAATAATTAGGAAACGGCCAATTGTAGATAAATAAAACAATTGGGACTGTTTACTGCTGGCTTCGGGCATTAAAGAGGTTGCGAGTTCGACTCCCACTCGTTGATATTTTATGCTATGCACCAGCGCAATATTGGCCCTTACCAGGATTGTTAACTTAATTAAAGGAACCAAAGATTAGAAAACTTCGAAATCGTTATCTATTTGGTTTTATACCTAAATGAGATAAGCTTATCTGAATACGAGAGCAGACGGACTGGATTCTGGTAGAATATTATTAAGATGAAGTTTCTATATACAATTTTCTATTAGAGCCACATCACGCTGTCTTGTCGTACCTGTCTGTTTTAATAAACACTTATACAATTTGTGTGTAATATAACAAGAGCCTTTTGATAGATCCCGGAAAATTAAACAACGAACGCACTTGAAATTTTCATAAATTAATTTTATATGGACCTAGCTAAGTGTCCCTCAGGGAAGTATAATAGGACACTCAACAACAGCCACTTAAAATATATTGATAAATAAGCCATTTACTATGTATTTATGTATTTAACGATGCCCTACGCCCGTACTGACTAATAACTTGCCATTAGGCCTATCTTTACGAGTACTATTAACTTTACTATTACCATTAATTGACTCTTTATAACTGACAAGGGGCGTATACGTAAAAGTTTACTTGGATTAGAAGAAATAGCAAGGCTGATAGCCTATTATTGGTTTTATGATCGTATTAGTATATATGGTCCTGCTCGTGTCCTTATACAAATTTAATTGAGGTCCTAAGATGTTTTTTCCTTCCACAGCATAAGTATAATTAGCCTTTAGTGTTCCCGCTCCTAGCTTGAGCAGTTCGAGGGGGAATGGTCAGTAATCTACCATGCAGGGATCGTGCGGGTCGGTGAATTTCGGATGTTGTTTTCCTTCACCGTTTTGAGAGTGAGACGGTGCTAATGAAAATATTTTCTGCTTGAGATCCAATCTATGACCTGTAGGGTAATTGCATAACAAACTATCAGTAACAATGGGTTTTCTTTTAATTTTTTTTTATTTATCCCCTGCTCCTCCGACATTGGGGCCAGAGACCTTATATATATCTACTATACACTTTCATACCAGTCCCGCAATTTTGCTTCTCGCAATTTTATTCTTCATACTTAATCTTTCTTTCATACATTCTCTTTCACACATGTACAGGTGGGACGCCTGTTTAGCCTAGCTGTCCTCTATATGATATTCTTAATTGGGTGTGGTTCAATAATTGTACAGTTTTCCTTTATTGTTTTGCAGCTAATTTTACAATTATATCCATGCTTATTAACCGACTTCAAAAAGGAGGAGGTTACTCAATTCGACCGTATATATGCTTTTTTTTTTCTATGTTTGTTTGCGCATAACTTCGTCGTTTATGAACCGATTTTGATAATTCTTTTTCTGTTGGAAAGAAGACGTTCCCAAGGTGGTCCCATGATAAAGATATAAGGGTTAGATGGTGGAAGACCAGAGAAAACAAGGGGAACTTTCAAAAATTGCAGGGGCGACTAGTGCATTTCTTAGCATTTTCATTAAGTATTTTAAAGCACTACAATTTAATAAAGGTCTGGAGTAGATCTGATGATGGAGCCGGGAGACAGTCGAAGGAACTCCTCAACAATTCACAGCAGCTACCTTGTGTTTGGGCTCGATTAATTTGTATTGATAAGAACTTTACACCTAGATGGGTTGTGACTGTCATAAGAGCTCTCATGATGAAGACAAAGGCCAGTTCCGGGAACTCCTCAACGGTTTACAGTAGCTACTTTGTAGTTGGACTTCATTCATTTATATTGATGAGACCTTTGCACCCATTGGGTTAAAATAATGGTCTGCAGTAAATTTGATGATGAAGACCACAGGCAGTTGAGGAAATACTAAGGTACGGGTAAAAATTAAAGTAAACAAAATTACGTCATTTCCCAACTATATTTGCCTCAGCTTCCAGTCTGACCGGATGCAACTGAATACATAGTACTTTTAACAACTAAAAAGTGTAAAATGAAAACTTTTTTACAAAAAAAAAACAACCGACTTCCAAAAACCACTACAAAGTGAAAAATAACTAATTTCGGAAGTCGGTGTCTTTGGTTTTGTATATTCGTTTTTTGACACCGACTTCCCAAATTAGTCGGTTGTTTTTTTTTGTAAAAAAGTTTTTATTTTACATTTACTTATATCTATCTTTTATCTTTCTTATATCTATTCCATGCTTTCTTTTCTTTATTTCTTTTACATCATTGCTTATATGCTTATACTTATTTTATTAAGGTACTTACTTAATTTACTATTATTTACTTACATTCTATAAAAAAATATTTTTCATCCCACCATCTCGGAAAGAGTATTTTTAATCTTCAATATCTGACTGGAAAAGCCGTTTTTATTCTCTAGAGGATAAAGTAAATTGAATTTAGAACATCGTGTGCACTAAGTTTGTAAATTAAAAAAAAACATTAAACCTATTTACTGTTACCTCTATGGTGCCGAATATATCATACAACTTTTTTTTAATTTGTTAAAAACTCAGACTCGGAACCTTCTTGGTGTTCTTTTTTCAATTTTCTTTGTACGCGGTTCTTTACGCGGCATTTTTTCACGTCATTGTTAAACCTTATATTAAAAAAAAGAAACTTGAAAACAAGTGAAAAACTAAAATGAGTGATTCTAGCGACGAGGAAGTTTGTTTGACGCCAACAGAATTGACTGAAACTGTTAATAATGCGCAAATGAGCTTTCTACTCAACAATCACGCGAGAAGTATTTAAAACAGTACGATATGTTCAACACGTGGCGACTAGCAAAAGGAGCCAAAACTTTCTCAGAAAACGTTTTGCTGGCATATTTTATAGAATTATCCGAGAACAAGAAAGCAAGCACTCTATGGAGTACGTATTCGATGCTAAAAGCAACAATAAAGATGAAAAAAGACATACATATCGATACCTATCTTAAATTAGTAGCATTTTTAAAAAGAGCCTCATCTGGTCATCATCCAAAAAAATCGAAGGTTTTCACAGTATCTGATATTGAAAAGTTTCTTAACGAAGCACCCGATTCCGTATATTTGGCGGCAAAAGTAAGTCAGTTGCACATTCAGTATCTACTTAAGTACATATATTAATCTCAATTAAATAGTATACTTAGTAAATGTTGATAGGCATAATTATGCGTTCATATAAATTTTATTCATTTATCTACTACAATACTCTTTACATTGCAGGTTGTTCTTATTATTGGAATAAACGGAGCATGTCGAACTAATGAACTAACACAACTTAATGTCAAAAACATTGAGAAACATTCAGATGACTTACTATTAATTAATTTACCTAATACAAAGACAAAAAGAGACCGCAACTTTGTCATTCGCAAGGAATACGTAACGATTGTTGAAAAATATCAAGCCTTACGGCCGCCTAACACTCCAATCAATGGTTTTTTTCTACAGTATCGCAATGGAAAGTGTGTTAGACAGCCTATGGGTACTAATAAAATTGGCAGTATCCCACGAGAAATGGCAACATTTCTTGAACTTCCAGAACCCCTGTTGTACACGGGTCATTGTTTCCGACGAACTTCAGCCACACTTTTGGCTGATTCCGGAGCTGATCTCCTGTCCCTTAAGCGCCACGGAGGCTGGAAGACCAATGCAGTTGTAGAGGGATACATAGAGGATTCCATCTAAAATAAGTCTAAAATATGTGAAGGCATCGTAGGAGCCATTACACTGAAAGAGCCTCAATCGGAAACTTGGACTGGCCTTTCTACATCAAAAATAAGCCGTTATGAAACACCTAACCATCTCCCTCTCTCTCCAACATTCACGCCAAGGGAATCCGATGAATCGGTACAACTATTAAGTATGACAGACAGTTTACCGAAAAACAGTACACAAGTGACTAACACCAATATTACAGTACCAAACAAAAATATTACACTCAATTTAAATAACTGTTGCAACGTTACTTTAAAATTTTCTTAATTATACTTTAGTATTATTTTATTATAATTTAAAGATTATTCTGTAATACTTACCTGTCATAATGTAGTAATTAATACCTAAACTGAAATAAAAGTGTACCTATCTTGTGATTGTAAACATTTTTTTATTGCATTTAGTCATTTCCTCGCTGAGGTGGAATGAAAAGTTACGTGTTGCACTCGAGTGCAAAGATTTTTCACCTCGTGTCCTTTTGATTCCCTCGCTAACGCTCAGGATTCTAATTTTGAATCACTCGCTGCGCTCGTGATTCAATTTTAGAATCCTTCGCTTGCTCGGTCATCAAAATTGAACACGCGGTTAAAAAGCAAATTTGCACTCTTGTATAACAAATAACTATTTCATATATTTTAGGGTTAGTCTTACTATTTGCTCTCTTAATATACTAGTTTATTTTTACTTATTTCTAAGTAGCAATGGGTTTCATTATGACAGTTCAACAACATTCATTGCGTTATTTACGTTGTTGAGCAGGCACATTTTTAGAACATATGAAGCAATGGATTGGCAATATGTTTCGAAATGATTGCAACTGATAGTAACAGTGTGTTACGTAATAAGGGTGCTGGCCGTGACCACCAGGTCACCACTGTTGTCTCCTTCCATACCTACTTCTTTAATCATCTCGAGAGTCACAGTTCTGGAAGTATTAAGGACTTTATCATGATCATTAACATTGACAAGCTTGTCCCACCCACAGTCGAGTATAGACCTTTTGTCGTGTCATACTTCCCTTGTAACGTACGAGTCTCTTCCCCTGGATCATCTGTAGGCGTCTACCAACGCTCTTACTTTAATTCCATTAGGATATGCTTCATCGCAATCACGTCTAGTCAAGTCTACTGCCCACCTCTATGACTTGCTACACGAACTGTGGACTCCGTTCATAATGACATCAACACGTCATACTAAGCGGATGTAATAAGCATTTTGTAGAAAATAAACATATTCCCCTTTATTATAAACTAGCTTTCCGCCCGCGGCTTCGCCCACATGGAGTTCGGTTATATCGCGCTTTTTCGATTTCCCTCGGGAACATCAAATTTTTCCGGGATAAAAGGTGGCCTATGTTCTTTCTCAGGGTCTAAAGATTGTCTGTGCCAAATTTCATCAAAATCGGTTGAGAGGTTTAAGCGGGAAAGCGTAACAGACAAACAGACAGACAGAATTACTTTCGCATTTATAATATTAGTATGGATATTGCTTAAAGTTTACGAAATATCTCAAATGAAGCAGAGAAATGGGGCTTATTTGTAACATGGCGCAAAGAAAGCATACAAACTCTAAAACAACAACAACCTTGTAAGATTTTCCCCCTTATTCATACACGTGGCTTAAAGTTAACTAGTGATTAGCAACTGTTTAACCATACATTTGCACACTACTTACTTTAATCATCGTTTATGAATAATTCCCTTAAACACTATGATGTTTATTCTTAAACGACGATTAAATTAAAGTGACGTGTAGATGTCAAAAAATGTATGATTATAAAGTCGCTAATCACTAGTTAACTTTAAGCAACGTTTAGGAATAAAGGGGATTGATTTTCAATTATCAATTGCTCACTGAGACTCAAAACGAAAATAAGCCATGCACTTGCCGAACGTGGTTGGGTATCTAACTTTTAGAATATACCTGAAGGTAGTAGGAATCATGTCGGTCATTATAAACGGACACTATTAAAAATGGTTACAATAAGCGACATGTCAAATGCGAAGTCATTATATCCGATTAAATAAAGAGATTTTTTTTATGAAAACCAAAATTTGCTGTGTAATTATTACTTCAAAAAATATGGTTGGTCAATATAGGCGGAGTCATAAAAAAACAGATTTTATTGTAGTCTTATGCCTTATTAGTATTTCTGTAATCTAGCGATGTAGGTTCTGCATCTTAAATTGCCATGAAATTGCACGTCATTAATCGCCAATTAACTCTGGATCACAGGCCAATGCGAGATATAGACCGTTTTACAATTGGAACTCTTGTATTCCTATATGGCTACGAGCTGGTATTCCAATAATCTGATACATTTAATCAAGAAATGATTTTGAAATTTTTAAAGTTACTTCATACAAAAATTGTCTATTCATCGAATAAAAGTTTGGCTTTGGAGAAATCAGCTGTTAGTGCTTCTTTCTGTTTTTTTTATAAAACGTTGCCCGACACGAGGCATTACTTCTATATCGTAGGTGCTTTTACAAAGATTTAAACTCAAACACACACACAGTCAGACCTGGAACAACTATGTGTAGGCCGCACAAATATTGTACCGTGCGGGAATCAAACCCGCGACACACAGGCACTACCCTAACCCTGTGGTTTCGTTGGTATGTTTTTTTTTTGTTTTATGCATTGTACAGACGACAACACATCAAGCTACTACAATCTCGAGACGGTCTCCAAAGCCTAGAGCACAGGCGTAGAGTAGCCAGCCTTTCGGTGTTCTATAGGATGCATTTTGGGGAGTGTGCGAGGGAATTGCATGATTTAATTCCCCCATCTCCGTTCCACCATCGGACGACTCGTCGTACGGCGAGTTTCCACCCTTATGTTGTTAACACTACTACGCTCCGAACGAAGCGTTTCGCCTCCTCCTTTATACCGCGTACATCAAGGGACTGGAACAACTTGCCGTCTAATGTTTAAGGCTCAACGTTGATTGGGCACGCCACAACAGCGGCGGTAAGTCCCCTCTTCGAGGAGTGGCTAGAGCCACGGCACAGGCCATGGCACCCTCACCTTCCGCCTGACGCAGGTCCTCGCCGGACACGGTTGTTTCAGGAGTTTCCTGTTCCGTATAAGACGGGAGGAAACGCCAGGGTGTCACCATTGTGTGGCTCGCCCTGAGGACATGGTGGAGCATAAAGGAACGTTAATCGCCTTTAAATTTTTTCTGACGCGGAATTTAGTTTCGTCGTTATAGAATAATTTGTTCTTTTAAATGTCATCTACCTAATGATATATTACTCGAAGTGCTACAACACTTGGGACATTTTGCCCACCATCCTTTCTTATTGTCGATGTACGCTAGTTCGGTGGCCTCACCTTATAGTCGAAGGCGCCTACCAGTCGCTTCAGCGTTCAACTAACAATACCTCTTTCGAACCTAGAATAATTTTAGAAATTTATTACCTACGCTAAATAATGATTATTGCACAATGAGCTGTCGTATAATACATAAGGCGTTTCAAGTTTATGCTTTGTTTTATGTTAATGAGGAATTATGTAATTAATGTTCTGTTATTTTTGTTTTCCTTTATTGGAAGAAATGAATTGCTGTGCTTGTGTTTGCTTTTATTGATTTTACTTCTTAGGCGGTGTAGGTTTCACTAAAATCTGTCTAATATATAATATTCTCGTGTCGCGGTGTTTGTAGTTAAACTCCTCCAAAACGGCTTTCCCGATTCTCATGAAATTTTGTGTGCATATTGGGTAGGTCTGAGAATCGGACAACATCTATTTTTTGTCCCCCTAAATGTTAAGGATAATCCACCTCTAATTTATTTTAAATATAGATCTACTCGTATATCGCCCTTTACAGCACATGATTTAAATAAATAGTTTCGAAGATATTACAAATTTAAAAATTGTGGGGCGTCGCATTTGCAGCGGTACCAGCCGGTTTGTAATGTACATATTTAGTATCAGCATTGCACCCGTGCGAAGCCGGGCGGGCCGCTAGTTGTAATATATTATTTTTGTTCAAGTGTGCATATTATGATCAGTGGTCGGATTTTCCGGCGCCTAAATACTAAACTAAACTTGATTTAACGAAAAAAAAAATATGGATATGCCTTACAGTACACGATGTTAATATGTATGCCACTATAGATTTAAATAAACCGTAAACAGTGCAAGATAATTTCCTAACCTACACTGAGTGAGCGCCGATGGTATAAAACCATTTTGATGTTTTTTTTGCAAAAATATTGAAATAATGAAAACATATTTTATTGCTGTAATTTATTGATTCGATTGATTTATTGATTTGTTTCGTCGTTTTTGAAGTTAAAAAATATGTACTAGTATATTATATAAATATACAAAAACTAAAATATTTTACACCATTTATTTTTTGTTTAAAGGCGTAACCACAATATTCGTTCGTTGGCATTTTGTGTAAGTTTAGTTTAGTTTATTCTGTGGTTTAGCTATGCATATGTGGCGTATTGTGTCACAACACTAGTTATTATTAAAAACTGCAACACTTAATCTTTCCGACACTAAATAAATATTACTCCGCTTGCGGCTTGCATTGCCGCCAGTACGTATACAAACCTTACGACAAGCGCGAAGCGGTCGGTTATAAAAGAGTAGACTTCCAACTCTCATAACTCATCTCAGTTGGGTTCTATCATTGTTACCTAGCGTTACGCTACGTTCATAATTGTGATAGTATACTCGTGATTAAACTGTTTTTTCCGTATCCACGACTTTTATTTAGGAGTGTACCTCCAAACATATAAACGCCGTTTTTTCCGATCTCTAATAAATTATGTGTTTACAGTGTTGGTGTCTTTTAAATCGTGTCTCATTTTTCAGAGAGATTATGATAAAACATTTAGTTTAGTTTTTCACACTACCTTCCAAGTTATATCAGTCGTACAGATTCAATTGAATCATAAAAAGTCGGCATTATAAAAATCTGGTAAAGTAAGAGTTGAGGTCCCTTATGGGGGATTTCTTACTAACCAGTAAAAAAACCATATTAAGAGGGGACTTTAGTGCCGAGGAATTGGAAAAATAGGTATTTGAAGACACTATTGCCGTCGCGCTTCCATTGTTTTCTTTTTCAAAACACGATAGATCTCATTTATTTTTACATCAAAATTTAGAAGAAAAGTATACCCATGCTTCTATTATTTTCTTTTTTGTCAAAAACTTATCATATTTGTCTAATAGTCGTCTAAACATCGCGGTAAAAATGGGTTATTTTTCGAGATTGAATTATCATAATTTTTTTTTTATTAATTAGGTTTTGGAAAAAATCAAATGTTAGAGGCGTATAATCAAAATGTATAAAGGTAGAAAAAAAAAATGCTCGATATCCACGAAGAAAACAGCAGAATACGTTTGTATAGAGAAAGCGCCACCAGAGTCCCCTCTTAACGGATCCAAGGCGTATCGTATCAACTGAGACTAACGATGAAAAAAGCAGTCACTTCGTATTAAATATTGGTATTTAGGTGAATCTGATTAGACCGGAAGCAGCTATGGTCAGACTAAAACCCCTTTATTCATAAACGTTGTTAAAGTTAACTAGTGATTAGCGATTGATAACCATACATTTTTGACGTTTCAACGTCACTTAATGTTAATAACCACCATAGTGTTTAAGGGGTTTATTCATAAACGATGATTTAAGTGACGTGCAAACGTCAAAAATGTATGATTAAACAATCACTAATCACTTTAAGCAACGTTAATGAATAGAGAAGAAGACGTTTCCCTATGCAATGTTGGAGAAATTTATTGAGTATAGAGAAAAGAAATGCTTATCATATCATCATTCATCATCATTCTCCTGCCCTTATCCCAATTTATTGTAATGCTTATCATATACAGATGATTAACTCAAAAATTAAATTACATCAAAAATGTTGTTGATTGATATGAGCATGACACCGGTGCTATTCATTGTATGTATTATTCTAATAATAATCAATCAGATACGGTTTTAATGACACAGGCAAGTCTTTGCTCAGATTATAACTCATGTAAATAAATCACAGCTTGACTACAAAATAGATAGTAACGAAAATAATCATTCTATACTTAATATATAAAGCTGAAGAGTTTGTTTGTTTGAACGCGCTAATCTCAGGAAATACTGGTCCGATTTGAAATTCTTTTTTCGTTGGATAACCCATTAATCCAGGAAGGATTTAGGCTATATAACATCACGCTGCGACCAATAGGAGCGGAGCATACCCAACCCTACGCGAACGAAATCGCTGGCGGCCGCTGGTATATGATAAAAACAAATAAATGAGTTTACGAACTGATTAAATCAGAATCGTTTTTGCTATGGTAATATAATTATAACGAATTATCCATACTAATATTGTAAATGCGAAAGTATTTCTGTCTGTCTGTTTTTTATATTTATATAAATTACAAACTAGCGCTTGACTGCAATGCCGCCTGATGGTAAGCAGTGAGGCAATCGTTGATGGTAAAGCGCGCTAGTTTACTCAAAAGAACTGAGTAAATAGGAAGGAAGACGGCAGTTGAGCGCGGTGATGCAATCTTAAACCCAACAACACGACCAACGATGCTGCGCCAGAGGGAGATTGATCTGGAGACCCTCCACAACCAAAGTCCCGACACAACAACATTTCGCGCATCGTACCCGGCACGTACATCGCAACACAACTGCTCAGACCCGTCCTCCGTACGGCTTCACCAGACATCATGCCGGAACACGACGAATCGCTTGGCGGCATGACTTTGTCTGGTGGGTGGTAACTTACGCCGGCGGCCGATGTTGTGGCCTACAACCGAGAACCTGTCTGTCTGTCCGGCTTTCACGCCAAAACTACTGAACCGATTGTAATGAAACATACATACACACACACACACACATACACATACACACATGTACATACATATTGCTGCCATTATTTTAACAGGCGCTTATTTTATATTATCTGAGCTCTTTCGGTTCGAAGCTTACGCGGGTGAAACGGTGGGGCACAGCTAGTACATTATAAATAATCCTTATTATGACTCAACTTCTTGTTGCAGGCGTAAATATTTCTAAACCTGAAGTTATGGACACATTTTATATCCATTTCAATTTTTTTTTAACGACACTCTCTACAAACTTTAGTAATTAACTTTAGATACTGGCCGCACCGATTCCTTTGTTCTCAAACTTAATTTGAATTTAGAAAAAGGATCTTTTATTTTTCTATTTCGTTAAAAAAAGGACAGATGATAAGTACTTTAGTCGTGTCAAATTAAGTTACTCCATAGACTTTAGACGTGATTAAAAAAATGCCGACTAAAAATACAAAGCAACGGACCTGTGCTTTGTTGTACAAAGCACAGGTCCGCTCGTGTGTGGAGTACTGCAGCCACATTTGGGCTGGTGCTGCGAAATGTCACCTGGATACTTTGGATTCAGTGGAGAGGCGTGCGAAGAGGCTGATTGGCGACCCAGACTTAACTCGAAACGGTCTCCAAAGCCTGGAGCACAGGCGTAGAGTAGCCAGCCTTTCGGTCTTCTATAGGTTGCATTCTGGTGAGTGTGCAAGGGAATTGCATGATTTAATTCCCCCATCACCGTTCCACCATCGGACGACCCGTCGTACGGCGAGTTTCCACCCTTACGTTGTTGATACCACTGCGACCCGGACGAAGCGTTTCGCTTCCTCTTTTATACCGCGTACATCGAGGGACTGGAACAATTTGCCAGCGACGGTGTTTCCGTCACATTACAATTTGAGTGTCTTCAAGGCTAGAGTGAATAGGCTCTTAATAAACTAGCGCGCTTTACCACCAATGATCGCATCACTGCTTACCATCAGGCGGGATTGCGGTCAAGCGCTTGTTTATAAATTATAAAAAAAAAAAAAAATATGGCACTTTACGCTAGGTGCTGACTAATCTGACAGAACTGGACTGATATTTACCCAGTTATACAATATTAGTTTTGGTTTATACGAAACCAATGATACAATGAAAGAATACTGTTTGTCCAGAATAAGCAAACGAATCGATTCCAATAATTTTTACACCATGCTATATTTTTTCCCAAATACTTTTAGAAATTGTTGCAATGTGGTTGCCGAGCGCGACAAGCAGCTTACTGTGGAAGTGTAGATTATAGTACTAGCGCGCGCAACAGCTGACGCCAGAGGTCAACGCACCACGCTCGTCCGCCAAAGCGAAGCGTTAACCATAAATTTTGTTGGGATAACCAAATAAAATAACAAGTTCATAACTTTGTCGTTTTTCATGATATCCTTTTGAAATTTGTACATAGATTAATTACTTAAAAATACTGGACATGTGTTTCGGGTTTCGCTTAAACAATAAATAATGGTGTATATTATACACCAGACAAAGTCTTACTGTCAAGCGATTCATCGTGTTTCGGCATGATGTCTGTTGAAGCCATACGGAGGACGGGTCCATAGCAGTTGTGTTGCGATGTGTGCCGGGTATGATACGACAAATGTTGTTGTGTCGGAAGTTTGGTCGTGCAAGGTCTCCAGATCAATCTCCCTCTGGCGCAGCATCGTTGGTCGTGTTGTTGGGTTTAACATTGCACCACCTCGCTCAACAGCCGTCTTCCTTCCTATTCATTCAATTTTTTTAGTGAATAGGCTCTTAATAAACTAGCGCGCTTTACCATCAACGATTGCATCACTGCTTACCATTAAGCGGGATTGCGGACAAGCACTAGTTTATCATTATAAAAAACCATCCCAGTAAGAGCCAGTAAACACGTCTGGAAGATAATTTCTTACGAATTTAGTCCTACTTTTTAATTTATGTGGTTGAAAGTTTCTGCCTGAAAATTCTGCAATCGACGCTTGATAAATTAAAACTTGATTGATATAGCTAAAATTAGGCGCAAAGGGCCATGTGGCCAATAATTTAATAGTAAGGTAAATGAGTGAAGATTTTTGCGCCAAATGTACCTAATCATTACAAAAAGTTCTCAGTTCAGTTTTAGTTACATAGGCTCAGTTCCGACTTAGCCCTTGGAGTATAATTTACACAATAGAATATAAGAAAATTTTCTTTTAGTTACCCAAAAGTTTGTTAAAATTTGTTTTAGAATTTCATCTGAAATTTAATAAAACCGGTCAAGTGCGTGTCGGACTCACGCACAAAGGATTCAGTACCATTGATTTATGAAATTAAAGAATTTAAGTTATTTGTATGAAACATTACGCGCCAATAAGCGGTTTACGATTTACGAGGTATTAAAAAAAACTGCTTACTAGATCTCGTCCAAAACAATTTTCGTTGGTAGTTTTTATAGTAATGCACATCATATATGTCTTTTTTAGATTTTTCATTTTCTTATTTTAGAAGTTATTGGGACCAACTTTTTTCCACTTTGGAAGCGTCTGTCACGCAAAATATTCGGTTTAGAAAAAAAATATTATAGAAACCTAGATATCATTTTTGAAGACCTATCCATAGATACCCCATACGTATGTGTTTGATGAAAAAAAAATCAGTTCTAAGTATGGGGAGCCCCCAATATTTATTATTATTATTTTAATTTTGCATCAAAATCTTAATGCGGTTCACAGAATACATCGACCTACCAAGTTTAAACAGTATAGCTCGAAAAAAAATGGCTGTGACATACGGACGGACAGAGGGACAGACAGAAATGACGAATCTATAAGGGTTCCGTTTTTTGCCATTTGGCTACGGAACCCCAAAAACGAAGAAATTTTGTTGTTGTATAAGGATGTTGAAAGACCAATATTTAGATAAGAAGTTTCAACCTGACGGTAATTCTCTTAATTTTAAGAACATTCTAACTGTTGTCTAACCTCAGTTTTACACTATCAAAAATTTATGATTTTTCAATATTTCGACAAGTTGTTTGTCGCAGAGGTGACACTGCAACTTGATTCTGAATGTTTTAAATTAATTAAATTCTCCCTCAGGTTACGAAAAACATTAAATATTCACACCAAAATAAACTTTAAACAATATTCCGTACCTCACATCTGTACCAGGACAAGTTCAGCGTAAATGTCACGCAAGTGCAGGCCTAGTATAAGTTTTCATTACGAAACTCGATCGTTGATATCGGCGATCGAGTCTCGTAAAGAAAACTCATACTAGGCATAGGTACTAATGCCTATTTGTGTATTTATACCCCTGTATTCATAAACGTGCCCCTTCAATACTATGGTGTTTATTCATAAATCATGGTTAAAGTTAAGTGACGCACAAACGTCAAAAATATCTGGTTAAATGTTCGCTAATCATTAGTTAAGACTGTGCCGAGCAAACGCGGCGCACGGAATATAGGTATTTTACTGCGGCGTGCTAGTTGTGTGCGTAGACACGCACACATTGACAAGTTGACGCTCGTTGCCCGCTTGGTTGCATGACAAAAGATGATAACCTAGCATTTTAAAATTTTGAGTCGGTGTATTGAGTGACTTGAGAAGACGATTAGGTACTGAATATTTGAACGGTTTTATTTAGGTAAATACATCCGATTCATTAGTGTTTGTTTGTACTATAGTAATAGACAATGCGTCGTGAAAGGAGACGGGCGAAAGTTCATACAAAGTTGGGCCTGATTGGACAGCCACGATTATTGCATTAAATCATTTCAATATTATTACTATTTCAAAAATAAAACTTTATTTGGATTGGCAGAATCGGAGAAAAAAGAAATAGGGTATTATTAGCTTGCACAAAACTAACCTCATTTGCTTTTTTATAAGTTTTCTTACAAGCTGTCAGCGCTCATATGGTATAGGTATTTAAGTAATTATTCAGACTTTTTTGTAGACTAGATTTTATCAGAATGTATCTTTATGACATTAACAAATCGTGAGTGTGGTTTCCAAAGGGCCGGCGGCGCTTAACTGCATATTAAATGTTACAAAGGAGGTTAAAAAAGAATTAGGAAAACCATTTACAATCATTGATATAATATTAAACAGATATGATATGCTCTAACAAATTAACCAAAATAAATGTGCCGATCAGAGCAGCAGCACACACATGCAATTTTTTTATTCTGCGTACATTTCACACGTTGGCACAGTGTGAGTGAGATGGGGCGCAATCTAAAGCATAGAGAAGAAAAAGATGGCTAGTGTTTGTCGAATGCGCTTAAATAGAATCGACGAAAACTAAAGCGACTTGCTGGACTTACCTCCTTTTGTACGCTTCATTTTCAGTGCGCTAGGGACGTATCCACCTTAGTTTAATATTATATCAATGTTTACAATCTAATTATAGAAAAGAGTAAGCAAGAATAAAAATATATTATAAATATACACATTTATCTTATATCGATTTATTAATCATCCATTTCATCATATACAATTAATGCTGGCAAAGGAAGCAAGTAAGTAAGTCTAAGTATATCTTGGACACCAATGACTGAAAGTGAAGGAAAACATCTTGAGGAAACCTGGACTTACCAACTACCCATTTACTGGAGCTGTTGTAAACACTTTTTCGCTTTTAACACAAGTCTGAAATCGCCAATCCGCATTGAGCAAGCGTAATGATTACACTCAATCCTTCTCTATATGAGAGGAGACCTATACCCAGCAGTAGGACGATAAAAGGTTGCTGATGATGGTGACGGAAGCGAAGCTCGTGAGGGAGCAGGACTCTCAGCGCCCTCACGCCTCTAGCCGAAGCAAAAGACGCCCTGGTCGGGAGACAAACACAATAACACAGGAGAAGAAAACACAATAACAATGAAATTATTTATTATATAACAGCTAGCCACGCCAAAATACCAGTCCGTTTACCTTAGACCAAGAAATTACAGTAATATTGTTTTATAGCCTCTCTTCCATTAAAACAACTGTCAACTAAAATGTAAGTAAAATATGTTTTTGAACTAACATGTCTTGATTTAGTTCGACCTCTCAATAGCCAGCAAGAATGAGTGTATGTTGACAGTTCTCTTAGTAGGTTACTGTCCATATTTCGACACACTGCTATTTCATATCTACCATCTTCTCGTATATGCTCAGTGAGCACACACACACAGCTAGGTCACAGGCCAGGTCATATTATGGTGAGCACTGCTCACCATAATATGACCTAGCCTGTTTAATTTGGTAAATACCTGAAGATACTATTATTAAATCACTATGTGTGAGCTGTGGAAAATCATTGAAGTTATCATTTTGAAAATTTATTCTTGAAAAATCAGCCCTACGTCGGTTTATATTATTTTGAATGACATAATAACCTAAATCTTTTTCTCTGTTCATATTGTCATTGATTATTTGTAAAATATCTTCAGCATCAACATGATTTGTAATGGGAGCCTGAAAAGCATTTAATAGTGAGGCAGCCTTAAAATCGGTCATTAAATGTTTCGAAGCAGTATTAAAATAATCTTGTCTAAATAATTTAAAAGCTCTCTTAAGCCTTCTGTTCACCACTTCAACAACCCATATGTATATGGTGACGGCCCTTGATTTATTAGCTTCTAATGAGGAATGCTGCCATTCACCCTCCGGCAATGATGATGGTAGGTAAGTTCTATAACCTAGTATTATAAATGTATTTATCCTGGGGG
Organism: Sesamia nonagrioides; assembly: GCA_017933935.1. Classification (NCBI taxonomy): domain Eukaryota; kingdom Metazoa; phylum Arthropoda; class Insecta; order Lepidoptera; family Noctuidae; genus Sesamia; species Sesamia nonagrioides. The sequence continues at coordinate 135,769 of JADWQK010002132.1, read as the reverse complement.
TAAACTGTTGAGTGCCCTGTGACACAGCTATGTTGGTGGTATACTGTGAAGTTGACTGCGAAGTTGTACCATCATATTCACTTATTAAATCTACTGCTGCTGAAGATCCAGATGATCCAGTCATAAAATGATGAGCATTTCTATCAGCTCACACCCAGCAATGATGACATATGAGAGCTTGAGCTTTTGAAATCTGGAAAAAAAATTATATCATGAGTCTCTTTCTAAAAAAAGTAATACATACATCACTCAGTAGTCTGTAAGCAATTCTGTAAGACCTAACTTCTTTGCTACATACTAATTTAAATGTTCGTGCTAGTAATCATTAATTATTGTTGATACACTGTTTGTTCCGTTCCTACAGACAAACCATGAAAACGGTTTTGTGCTTTTATCTCAATGTATTGTGCACTACTATGCAATATAATGTACATATGTGCAATAATAACGCAAATCTCTTCTAATCTACACCTTCGGGAAATACAGGCTGCAATATAATTATTTGTGTTTTTTACAATGCCTAGATATATTACACTAACTTTTCCATATTTCTTTTTCTCATGAACGTGACACTAATTTACAAAAATGATTCTCTAAAGCTGACTGCTATTTCAGAGCTTAGTATGAAAAAATAAAAAAAACCTAGTAGTATACATAGATTACCCTGTGGTAGTATAAAATACAAAACAACTTAACCTAATAAAAACTTACAGTCCGAGGCTATATCCATTCAGAAATGACTGCATGAATTCTTCTTTCACGTTGGGTGTTAGTGTGCAATGATTGAGATCTTGCCCGCAACACCGAACGTCCACAGTTCACACACACTTGGAGATGTCCAGTCATTGGAGATGGAAGTTGCTCATCTGTGCCCAAGGCATTCACAGCTAAATCTCTGCATCCTTGGTAAATGTGATGAGATCTATTAACCTACAACAATATTAGATTATTATTTACAGCTTCCACAAATAATAATAACAGACTTATGATGCAGAACATTTTTTTTATATTTTTTGCACAATATAAACACAGTGAGAAAACTGTATCTTTCAGAATTGCATCTATGTATATTACTTCTTACTGAGATCATGGTGATACTAGTGCGTTGCGTTATTAGTATTAATGTTTTCATATAAGGTCATTCAATTTTACTATTGTTTCATTAAATTGTTGAATTCTAACAAGTTATATAAAAAGAACTATTATTGGAATATTATTATTGAAACTTACTTCAATAATATACCTATTTAAAGGTATCCTTGTTGGACTCTACTCGAAAAATATCACAACGTGAAGTTTTAATTAAATACATACGTTTTAAATAAAGACTTACCACTTGAGGTGCAAGTGCAACCCATTGGCTCTATAACTGAAAGAATGCTTTCCGCTTCTATTTGTCGTAACTCGATAAGATACAATGAAGACGTGTTGGTCACTCATTGTATGTTGTTTCGAAATAAGTCGAGTAAGGAAGATATCAAAGTCTGTTGTGAGAAATGCGTGAATCATCCGACAAAATAATAACCGTCAGAATCCTAAATACGTTGCCAAAGACGCAAAATAATATAAAACCACACGAAATTATAACAAAATACAATATCCAGGCAAGTTCAAACCCGGAAGGGAATAATTTTTGACGTTTAACGTCACGTTGTCACGAGATTACTTTGTTGCCTGTATAATAAAAAAGTATGATTGATCGATTATTGTTTTAAGATGTTTTTGTAATTAAGTAAATAATACATAATATAATTAAGACCTTATATTAAAAGATTTTCTAAACCGAATCTCTAGAAATGTACAGATTCACTTTTAATTTTATTTTTGTAATAATTTGATTTATCGATTATAACTTATTAATGATTCGCATTTCATCTGGTAACATTGTTGAAAAGTGAAAGTAAAGAAAGTCAGTATTATTTCATTAAATATTATCTTTTTTATCCTGTCGAAAACAGAATTAGTAATAAATGATTGAAAACAAAAAAAATAAATGAAAATTATTGACAAATAATTCATTTGTGTACAGTTCAAGCCCAATTTCGCCCGTCTCCTTTCAGCGTGATGGATTAAACGCTCAAGAATTTCACTGCGTAATTTGGTGGGCTAGGTGAGTAGGAAGATAAGATAGATGGGTAGATTGTTATAATAAAACCAATATGTAATAAAAAATCTATAATTACTTAATGTAATATCTCACTTGTTTTACCATTTTACAAAATCATACAAAAAGCACAGAGAAACGTGGTTTATTTATCACTAGCTATTTCACGCGGTTTCACCCGCATTCCGTGGGAACTTCTTACCATACCCAGATAAAATATAACATTTATGTTCACCGAGGATAGTGTAACTCCCCAACAGTGAAAGAGTTTTTCAAATCAGTCAAGTAGTTTCGGAGGCTATCCAATCCAAAGAAACAAACAATCAAATCTTTGTTCTTTATAATATTAGTATAGAAGTACAGATGCAGGGTGAAAAGGTCAAGTGTGGTCGTATTATAAAAAATTCTTCTGCCTGAGCAAATAAAATTTTTAGTTCACAAAAGATAATGTTGATGTTCTATACAAATTTGTCATCATCTAACCAAAATTTGTGTGAGGATACAATAAAAATAAATCAAAATAAACTGTAAAAGGGACAAGAAGGGTAATATCAATCTCATTTAATAAAGGTGATTGTTATTTCCAGCCACAAGGACTACTACGTTACACAAAAAACACGCATACTTGCAGTTCGGATTTAAGACTGAACTTGAACTTAGGAATTTTGGTGCATAATGGAAGAATGTGCTCATGCGATTTATATCGCTTTTCTTTTGCGTTTTGTTGTATCTTTAGATTCTAATTTTCGCTTTGAATCTTTTTATTCAGCTTTTTGATTGATCGCGTCAAGAATATATTTAGGTTCTCCAATATCCATTTGCCTATCTAACCGAGAATCAAGAATTTCAGGCAGTAAGCAATCAAAATAAAAAGCTTTCAATTTTTCTTCCATTTTACACCAACATTCCTTATCTTCCTCAATAAGTTCAACCTTCATGTCTACTTCAGTCCAAACGGCAAATATGCATGTTTTTCTTTGTGTAACATGAAGTTGTCCTTGTGCTTGGAAGTACCAATCATGATTTTTGTTTAGACTGATATTACCTTCCTTGTCTATTTTCCAGAAATTAATTTTCTTTTATCTTATGCCATCGTCAACACTCATGTCTCTGGCCGAGTAAGGACATTTAATTTCGATAATTTTGTCCTCTTCTACAATTCCATCGGGACTTGCTCCTAAAAATGGTAAATCTCGGTCTATAAATAATTCACACGGCCGTATGGGAATTCCAAGCTGTACCTCCAGTTGATCACGCGCAAGGTGTTCATGGTTTTGACCATATTTAATTGATTTCACATGATCTTAATTTTTTTCAGTAACGATACTTTTGACCAAAGGTCCGCATTTTATAAGCCCTCGTTTGCACACTTTCCCAAAAACAGATGCCGTGAGCCGCACTTTCCGTTCCTGACGCCATTCCATTGAATCGGCCTGCAGAATAGTTCTTCTTTCTAGTGCTTGGCGATCTTTCTCAGTTAACCTAATATTTTTCATATGTTCGCTCTTAGAAAATTCAAAATCGGCCTCGCTTATGTCAGGTTTTTCACAAGACTCGCCATAATGTTTGTCATTCTTACTAACAGTAGGTTTTTTGGTTGTTTGATTAAACACTTTATGTACTCTGCGTTTTGCTGATGCCAATCTTTTGACATTTCTCTTGGTTTCGAGACGTTTTATAAGTTTGTTTGGACTCTTGAGTAAATTTTTTTTATTCAGGTATGACAGGGGTTGTCTCTAATTGAAAGAGACCACTGATGCGGCACATCGTCCAGCATACGATTGCCTACCTGTGTAATTTATTCTTTTTCCGCCAATAAACTTCGCTATGAGACTATTGAAAATTTCAGCAATGTTGCTATTTACATTGTGCATCAAGCTAGTAGTATTATTCACTAGTCTAGAAGTGAATTTTAATATAGCTGAAAATATAAAGCCACCCTCTTTACTCTTCATCGTTGGTACCAGATTTTCATCTGTAGATAACTCCCCTTCGGTCATTTTTTTGCAGTAGTAAGATTTGCACGAGCTATGATTTCCAAACACGTGGTGTGGCCCGTTTAATAAATCTTGCTTCAGTTCCAGAACTTTTTGAGAAAAGGATTTGTCATCTTGCGTAGATATATGTTTTACAGCGCCAGTAACCGAACGCCTTAAACGAAGTATATTCTTTTGGACAGCTTTTCGATACGTTAATGGGTAGTTTGTGTTTCTGGTCAACTCATCTAATTTTGTGCAGTAATTTCGCAATAAATGATTAGTGCATTCTATTTTCTCCACTAACATGTTGTCATACGGTTTTGATTTTTCTATATTTTTATGTGTACTTGAATCACCGTCGGCTATCTTACTACCTTGAATAAATTAGTCCATGATTGTCTATTGAATTTCTGAAACCTTCAACCAGAGCTGTTGATTCCATGGAACTTGAAGACCCTGTGTAATTTTTAAAGCATATGTGTTCCGCTCTAGCACAAACCATGCAATACTTATTTTTAACTGCCATATATAAAACTTTCTTTGTCCTGTAGCCTATTATTACTGCGGCACCCGATAGAGCATTGTAATTTTTTCGATACGATTTTTTTGACCAGCAACCATCAGCCACCACAGTTATCATCGGCACTCCCTTCAAATCCACTTCTCCATTGAGAATAGCTAGATCGTACTCTTCTTTAGCTGCTTCCTTCATGCTTTTTTCTTTCGCTAATTCCCATAGTCCACAGACCTTGGTATGGCACTTGGCGTATAATTTGTCGGACATACAAGGAATGTCAAGGGAAGCTGAAACCTGTTCTAAACCAGAAAACCCAGCTCCTATGGACATCAAACTGCTTACAGCATTATCGTTCAGGTTGAGGTCTGTAGGGCTATCTGGTTCTTTACAGTTTATTAATTCTAGTCTTTTTCCACATATTCGGCAAGTAAAATAGAATTTCGATAGAAACCCTTTTTTTACCTCTTTAATAAGTTTTAAACAACTCAAGTTGCAACCCAATGGGGAGTTATGATTTGCAATTTCTTGCATTTGTGTAAAGAGATATGCGAAATCGACTATTCTATTTCCACGTATTATGGTCTCGTCTTTATCTTTAATTTCTTCTTCTATTAAAATGTCTGAATATGATTCCGTATGTTTTGAAGAATCCTGAAATAAAATAAGGATATCATAAGTAGTCCCTAAGCTACGGGCACAAACCTAGGGTTCTATAACGAAGTTATGAGCTCCGTCCAACCCTTCGACGAGAAAAAAGCAAGTGTTAAGTTAAAAAAAAAATAACGGGTAAAAACAGATCGGAAGTAGGTCACATAGATGAGGATAACTGCCAAACCATAGGTGATATGAAGTAGAAAACGCCAGTAGACCAAAACTACAGACTTCGTGCTTATGGAGTAGACCCCTTGGACTTGTAGGTATTATATAAGTTCGAAATCGCCAACGCGTCTCGAGCAGCGTGGCGATTGTGCCTTGTCTGTATGAGAAGTGGGCTCTGCCCTGCAGTACGACAGTTACAGGCTGGTTTTAATATTATGTATCATAAATTTAACTTACGGCGTTCGAAGAATTTCCAGCTTCATTTTGTTTATTTGCATCAGTAATAGATCTACAATTTAAAAAAAAAATGTTTTACAACTTAACATCAAAATAGCTTATCCATCAGAATACAGAATAACAATTAGCACGTCGCACATGGGTCTAAGTAAGTACATACATAATGGTACATGGTGCATAGATTGAGTGCGACTGGCGTGAATTCTCTTTGTTAGCTCTTCAACAAACGGTAGTAAAGATACCTACGACCTATTCTTGTGATAGATTAAAAGTAAAATAAATTCACAATTTTATGAAAAATATTGATCCATTGTTGTGGATACTAAAATGAATCTGATTATAGCAATGACATAAAAAACCTATTACACGATACCCATATCGAATGTTTGAGAAAAAGTTGCATTCGCCATCTTCGATTTTAAAACGGATGTCAGATTTGCAATTGCCACCCCCGAAATCGCGGTACACGATACCCATATATTTGAGAAAAAAAATTAAAACAAGATAACATCCGCCATTAGGTTAGGAAAAAGCAAATAATAGTACTTATATCAAAATAGAAATATGTACGTACTTTTTATGAGAACAGTATTTTTTTCGTAAATGAGCACCAATTTTCTTCTTATAATAAATTTCCTTACGCTTTCCCATTTTTCTAAAACAAATATTTTAAAAAATGTTACAAAAATATACAGTATTGAATAGTAAAAAAATAAAATGTAAATGTTAGGTATGCACAATGTAATAAGTCATATTAACTCAAAAAATTAAAAATATGACTTACCTTCTTCAACAGTTTGCGGCGAGGTATACGTACACAATAGATCGCGAAATATCGTAAGCAGCGCGTCGCTCTACAATCAGACGTGACTACTCTCCGAGCTCTCGTGGACGACTGAATCAGCCGGTGTCAACTTTGTATGGAAGCCTTGAGAATACCCACAAGGGCTGAATTTTGGGCGATGTTGCTATATAAATTAATATCTCAAGTTATTTGTATGGCAACACTCTTGAATCACGTGACCGATCATGGCGTCCGCTTAAACAATATGGCGTCACCCGATGTAAACAATCTAAACACAATTCCATATTTCATCGATTTGCTTGTAATTAAGTGCTATAACAATTGAGTCGAGCTCTGCTCCTCCGTTCTAAGTGTTACAAAGTTCCGCGAATCGTGGTTCGCATTGTGAGATAGTGACTCTACTAACATTACTGTTGTTTTTCGTGAGACATTGACTCTGAACCAATGATTCTGAACCTATTTATTTTGTGGCTGTTGTGACCAGTATTTGTGAACCTCAGTTCTGCTATGGCAGATGCGATGATGATACGAAATTTATAAAAATTATCATGGAATATATAAAATATTGGCTAAACAATACTTTTATTTCCAATTTCTATTCCCAGATAAAATAAAGGGACTAGAATTGAATCTAGCACGTTGATAACGTTTTACAATTTATGATAAATTGTTATTCCATATGACCGGCCGCACCTTGCATTCTGTATGAATGTAATTTGTATGGACGGCGCCCGTTAGATTTTTTTCTATTACAAAGTTTTTTTCTCTATGCTAGATTCATTCTATTTTCCGTTTCTGATACATTCAGATCGGGAGGGTGGTCTCGAGAGGAGGAAAAAATCTCGAGGCTGCACTCCAGGTCTGGATGTGTCTATTAAAATGTTAAAACTTAAAATACAATATTCATCATGAAGTGGTTTAAATTTCCCGCCCTACTACGCCGACATAGTTTACCTTGGGCTAAAGTAAGATAGCAGCACTTCCAAACTAAAATTCGTTCCTACTTTTTTTGTATGAAGTTGACCTTCTTCTCCGCTAGGAGTAATTGTGTTCTGTGGACTGAATTTTCGACCGGTGTACGTTGCGTATGATTCAAAACAGGGCGTAAATTTAAATAAAATAATGTCTGAAATAACCAAGCGACATATTCGAAAATGTTAAAATACAAAATTGTAGTATGATTATTATAGATTAATTTTAAATGAAGTTTGTGTAAAAATTCAACAGTTTACTATCAAAATTTAACTAAATACGAGCATGTTATTTTAAGGTTTTTGTCCAACTTTACGTATTTTTGTTATTTAAACTAAACAATAATTATAATTTCTGCCAACACAGAATTGTTAATACATTTATTATGGTGCTTAAGGCGATTAGTAACGACGATGACCTTGCGCATCTGGGCGGGGCTAGGCAGAAACCCCCGCGCACCCCGCATCATATTTACGTGCACGTTCCCTACTCGCTTGCTTCGAGCGCGGACGTCTCGCAACAAACGTAGAATGCGATACCATGTCTATAAAGTATACTATTCTGTCTAAAAAGTACCTAATATAGAAAGAATTACGTGGTATCAAAACTCATGCCCTAAAGTGAAACATATTAGGTAATTACTTTTATTATGTTGTTTTCGATACTGCGTTGCAGGGATTTTTTTATTTAAAAAAGGGAAAACAAATATTAATTTATAAAACTGATTAATGCAAAATGGGAACCGGTTTATTCTTTTTTATTTATAGTTATTATATAGCATTTAGCGTTTTTGGTATAATTCCCATTGATACTTACCAGGACTTAAAAAAAAATCCCGGAAACTCCATCATCTAAATAAAACTCACAGGTCAGACTAAAATAGGTGCATATTATTTAGAATACATATTGTTTAAAAAATTTTGCTGACCAAATTTTAGGTAATGAACACCTGAGACTAATGAACTTAAAGAATGAAAAAAAGAAATTGTTTTAATTTACCTACTAGAAAAAAAAAAATGGGGAAATTTAATCAAGTTTCATATGGATTAAATTACAAGTATCAATTATATATTTTTTAGGGAAGGAAAATATTATTGTTTTGTACTTAGCAAAAATTTGACGATTTTTTTTTTTGAGATGTTCTTAATTTTTATTGGAGGAATGAACAGGTGTGGCCTTAGAAATAGGGCATACAATTAGCGTAATTTTTGTTTTACCGGTAAAAAAACGGTAATTGAAATATTTTTACCGGTAAACCGGTAAAAACGGTAAATTTATATTTTTTTTTTCCAAAATATTAATTATGTGATTGGGTAGTCTTAAAGCAGAAAATAAATAAGTACACAAGGTACAATGGTAGTGAACATGTTACATATTGCTTAAAATGAGCATATAAACACAATTTTTAAAACCATGACTTTTTCTTTGGCGCAGTCAAGCGTAAATAAAGCACCTTTAGATTAATTTAGACAATTTTCATTTTCAAAACGCAGCCAGCCAACGAATGCTGGTAAATCTACATCAAGCCCGTTTAGAACCCGGAAATAACCTCAATGTAGCTTGTTAAACCTCAATGCGATCTTCAGTGTCAAGTAGGTATACTGGCTTGCACTAGTTCTTTTTAGCCAAGGCAAGGAGAGCGGAGTGATTCCCTTGTCAACCACGACCACATCTCGATGCATTCCCACGTCGGTTTTTAGGAAATATTCCCTGAGACTGCATATCTCGCGATTGTGGAGGGTCTTACCATTTAAAAAGCTTCAACCATCTCTTTTTCGCGGGGTATAAACTAATACAGCCTCATAACCGATGTCAGTGGGTGATGCAATTGAATTGTAGTCAGCACCGAACGGACCCTCCTATCTAGGGTGTCGACTTCGGTCCGAGTCCATTTTAGTATGCTGAAAGAGTACATAAAATCGGGATGATCCAACCGTTGAAGGCTCGTACCTTATTTCCGCTTAATAGAAGACTATTTATTACTTTTTTCAGTGACGCGAAGATGAATATGAGATGCAAAACGTTTCTTCAGCGATTGCTTCATACCAGTAACATTGATACGTTGGGTATCAATGTTACTGGTATAAAGCATTCGACATACCCAATATTTATAGGTTTCAGATGCAGAGAGCGCTCTAAGGTTTACGGAACGTGAGTTGGGTTCCCATGGATGCCGCAATCTCTCCTCGCTTTACATGCATGACCACACATTTATCCACACAAAATTCCATCCTGATAACGCTACTGAAAGTTTCAGTAATTTTCATTAGCTCCTTCAGTTGAAATTTGTGGGGAGCAATGAATTTTAAATCACTCATGTAAAGGAAGTGCGATATAACCTGACCACCTCTCCTCAGCCGATAGTCTAGACGTGTATTCTCCAGCAGTGTACTTAGAGGATTCAAGGCTAAGCAAAATCAAAGTTGACTCAAAGTATCGCCCTGGAATAGACCTGGCTCGGATCGCTATTCCTATGAATGTCTCGATATCCAGGATAGCGAAGGACCGTCCTCCATTAGCCATACACGTCATCAAGATGAGACTTCAACATTGATACCTTAAAGGAGAATAGAATGTCCCTAGACTTTGAATGTTTTCTTTTGGGCTTCAATCTTAGGCTGGAACTGAGGCAACCAACTAGATTGTGCAGTAATAGCTGCATTGATAACTTTGCTCATAACTCTCGTCAAAAATGTAAAAGTGAAGTGATCGAATTGGCTCTTTCAGATCACACGGCGCAAATTCTGCAAATTAAAGTAAATAAAACATTTATATTAAAATCTTGGCGAATCAAGAAACGAGATTTGCCATTAGAAAATCTAGTTAAATTTAATAATCATCTTAGTTGTATTTCGTTCTCCGAAATATACAAAACAGAAAACGTAAATGTAGCATATGATATTTTCTTGGAAGATTACCGTATGTTGTATGACCTTTGCTTTCCCTTTAAATTTGTTACTATACGACCATATACAAATGTTAAATGGGTTTCTCGAGGAATACATGTTTGTAGTAAAAATCAACGTCACCTTTTATGGCGATACAGACTTAGGCCAAGTAATCAAAATAAAATAAAATTTAAAGAGTACTCAAAAAAATTTAGGAAAATCATCAAGTTAACACAAAAGTCACAAAATAACTATTTCATACAAACCTCATACAATAAGTCGAAAGCATCTTGGCAAGTCATAAATAGCAAAACACACACTTGTGATCAAGTATCCCATATTAGACTACATGGTAAAACAATTACAGATCCCCAAAAAATTGCTAATATATTTAATGACTATTTTATTGATCAAGTTCAACAGTCACCTCAAGCGTCATTTGAAAATAGAAATATTCCGAATATCCTAAACTCAATGTTCATGGCACCAATTTTACCCCAAGATGTTATTAGAGCAATAAAATCTTTAAAAAACAAAAATAGCGTTGGGTATGACGGCATATCAACGAAAGTCGTTAAGTTTGCGGCGAACAATATAGCTGTACCTCTTAGCCACATTATTAATCTAAGCATCAACTCTGGTGTGTTCCCTAATAGTTTAAAAACTGTTATAGTAAAGCCAATTTACAAAAAAAACAAAAAAGAAGAAATAGCTAATTACAGACCAGTAGCCTTAATTCCGATATTGTCCAAGGTAGTAGAGAAGTTAATTTACGAATTACTTAGCAACTTTTTATCGAAATATGACATTCTGTGTAATGAACAAAAAGGTTTTAGGAAAGGAAAAAGCATCAATGCGGCTATTTTAGATCTATACCATATGGTTATAAAAAACGTAGATAGTAAAGTGCCTATTTGTGCAATCTTTACAGATATGTCAAAGGCTTTCGACTGTGTCGATCATGACATTCTACTAAACAACCTAAGTGTTTACGGAATAAGGGGAAATGCACTGAAACTTATTTAATCATATCTTAGCGATCGTAAACAGTACACGGAATTAACTAGAATATGCCCTAAGACGAAAACTGAAATAAAGTACCGATCCGAAGTACGAACAATAAAATATGGGGTACACAGGGTAGTGTCCTTGGACCACTCCTTTTCTTAATTTATATTAACGATTTTCCACGTTATGTTGAAAATCCTATGGTACTGTTTGCCGATGACAGCACTGCGTTGGTTAAATGTAAGAATCTGAATACCTACGAACAGGACATAAATAAAACCCTGGAAGATATCGTACATTGGCTTGATAAAAACAACTTGATGATTAACTTGCAAAAAACCAACATAGTCCACTTCCACCAACGCACAACTTTAAAAGAAATATCAGTAGAGTACAATGAACAAAAAATTGACCAAGTTAAAGTTGCAAAATTCTTAGGGATTTACATTGACAGACAACTAAATTGGCAACCACAAGCAAAGGAAATCTGCAAAAGGGTTAACACAGCGGCATATGTCCTTTCAAAGTTGTCCAAAAAAGTCGATATTAAAACTTTATTAGTAGCTTATCATGGTCTGGTTGCATCAGTTCTACGGTTCGGAATTATTTTCTGGGGCAATTGCAGCTCAAGGGAATATATATTCAGGGCACAAAAACGTTGCATTAGAGCAATGTGTGGGTTGCAGACCACAGACAGTTGCGAACCAAAGTTTAAGTCCCTAAAACTGCTTACATTTCCGTCATTGTACATTCTGGAAATGGCCATATTTGTAAAGACCCATAAAAATCTTTTTCCTACAATGACGGAAACTAGAGAGCGACCAGTTAGAAAACAATATAAAAATTTATTACAAATCGAGTTCTGCAACACAGCGTTAATGAGGAAAAGTGTCATTTGTATGGGTCCCACTATATATAATAAATTGCCGGATGTAATAAAAAATGATACAATTAAGATTTTTAAAAAGAATTTAGTGGCCTTCCTAATAGAAAAGTGTTATTATTTTGTAATAGACTATTTAAATGACGATGACATTTGAATTGTGCAATTTAATGTATCTAATTTAATTAACTAACGGACCAAATTACTCAATTTTAGTTTTTTTTTTTATCATATTTGACATACCTAATGATTTAAATTTTTCTTTGACATAACCTTATGACTAAATTGTTTTTTTTGACAGAGTTGTAATGACGTATTAATTTGACGTATTAATTGATTATTATAATTCTTTTTTGTCATTGTTGTTTGTTGTTATGATTTTAATGTTTTTGTATCTATTAATTTTAGTAAATTTTAATACTTATGTAGATAATTCTAACCATGAACTATTTATTATTTGATTTATTATTCTCATTGTTGTTTGCATGCCTAATATCAGGTAGATTGTACAAGGCTCGCTCTATTATTGTAACATCCTATTTAATGTACCTACAATCTTAGCAAATAAATTTTTTACTTACTTACTTACTTACTTACTATGGTGTGCAGAGTTGCATCAACTTTATAGAACTCCATCACCCGCATGAGCCTTGTATGTGGCATCAAGTCATAATAGGCCTTATTATATAATAATAATAATTATTATTCATTTATTTCTCCTCACAATGTTTTGTTTATAGCTAAAACCGTACAATTACTGAGTCTAGTATTTGTTACATATGTGAGGAGCTGGTGTCCGTGAAAGGCAATATTAAAAAAAAAAAACTATTCAACATGTCGATAGATCCTTTTGGGAACGACGAACTTGTTGGGTAATGGCCATGTTATTAAGGAGTAGCTCCTTAGTACCGCGGGAGCCGCTCCTACATCCATTTTGAGAGGCAGACACGATGAGTTGCTGTCAGTATGTTAATTTTAACTTTAAAATTGGATGTAAGAACTTTAAAGATGGTCGGTAAACAAGTGATCGGCCAATAATTTTTGGGTTCCGCAGTGCTACCTGATTTACGGAGCAGGTGGGTTATTCTAGTTGTTAGGAACTGAGGTAGCGAACCAGACTCAAGCGAGCGTGCAACATTGAAAACCATTTGATCCAAAAAAGCGACAGGCACCAAACAGATACTGCGCCAGAATGAACACATGGCATCGTCATCCAGTAGGTAAGTGTCAGCCACCTTGGTCTGGTCGATAAACCCACCATTCATTGTTTTAGAAAGTGCGATTCTGGGTGTACCGTACATTTTCTGCTTCAGGAAGTCGATGTGCTCCCTGACAGGTTAGGTTGGTTAGGTAGGTTGGTATTTGTACCTGAAAATACCCGCCTTACAAAGCGTATCACTCTAGGACGAGTATCACATTCCCTGAAGCAGATTAGTTTACCGATAAGTGTTCTGGCCCCACCAATACGGTATTCAATCCTGCACTGCCAAGCTAGTAAGACTGGTTACGTTCGTCTAGCTCTGGAGTCATTGGAAAATTTGACATGAGTTCGATAGTCGTTGTACAGTACCTACAGTTATACAAACTAATGAATGACACGAATCGTCACAAATGCTTACGTCAAAGCTATTTTTAAGTGTCAAACATTACATATAATGGAAAGTTTGACGTATACGTGAATAAATGAACAACTTTGCCCAAAACATAAAACCGGTAAATTACCGGTTTTATATTTTTTTACCGGTAATTTTATAGTTACGAAAAAAGACGAAAGGAGAAAAGGCGGTAAAAATGAAAACCGGTAAACCGGTATTGCATGCCCTACTTAGAAATAACTTTAACCCGAAGGAATCTAGAAGCGCGGTATAACCGAATCATACTAATATTATAAATGGGAAAGTGAGTTTGTTTGTTCTGCTTTCACACTGTAACTACTGAACCGATTGCTTTGAAATTTTGTAGACGTAAAGTTAGAAATCCGGATTAAATGATAGGGTACTTCTTATCCCGCAAAAATTTGGTGTTCCCGAAGGAAATCTGAAAAGCACGATATAATCGAACACCACGCGGGCGAAGCCGCGGGCGGAAAGCTAGTATCAAAATAAAGCATCATATAAAATCACGTAAAGCGTCCCAGCGCGGCAATAAATGCAAACATTCAATAATTATACACAAAATCACTAAAAATACTTCGTTGCACTCGAAGTACTTAGTGTTATAGCTTGCGCTTCCCGCCCATCTATGAAGCTATACTTAGTTTCATAATTATTTTATATTGATCGTAGTTGCGTAATTATTTATGTTAATTTAAATTTATTATGATTACTTTAAATTACTTGGGAGGATTTTAAAACCTTAGTTTATTCTAAAATCACACTTGGAAGTACACTTCCGGTCTTTCGGCCATTATTTTATTAATTTTAGAATTATTGATGCAACTTCCGATTACCGCCAACTTTTATTATAAATTCCTCTCGAGCATTGGTATTCCCGCCCATCGGATATTTATTTAATGAATCAAGCATTGTTCAAATAAATAAATATAAACAACTTTCGATATTTTAGGTTAATCCAAATATCTGTACACAATTATTGACAATTACTAGCGTTACTATTAACTTTTTCTTAATTTTATTCAATACCTGATAATTTCCGTTTCCGTTGTCTATTAGTTTTGTGACTATTCGTTAGTGTTTTGACTCAATGGTGTATAAAAGCAAGTGATGTATGTACTGTTGATCATTAATTAAACAGACTTGTACTGGATCATACTACGACGTTATTATTTTCCCCGCTTCTGAAGCATGTCTTTACATTAGTATCCAAGGGTGCACGGAGCAAAAAGTGACACAGCCTCCTCTCACGAGCGCTGGCGCGAGACTGCCGGCCGACCCGCGCCCGCGTCCCGCATAGAGCCCCTCTGAACCTCGCAAGGCGGAAACTCGTACGGACACTCATTTTTATTACTTTTCTTATTAAATATTTCATCAATTTTGAAATAGAACTATGATTCTATAGCTCTTACAGATACACGTTACTGCGAGTAAGAATATTTAAAAAAGTCTAAGCGCTTTAAGAGAAATATCGATTTAAAAGTTAAAAAACGCCGTGTAGAAATATTTTTCTTTTGACGTAAATATAGGCCGTATAGAAAATAATAAACACTAAATAAGTTGTGCTTGAATCTATGATTATAATATATTTTTTTCAAAATTTTTGATCAAGGCATTCTGGAGGAATAAACTTTGAAAGATGAGCGTTTTTGGCCGCTCGAGGGTATCTATCCCCTTAAAACAGTATTTTTTATCGTAATTATGGTAATAGTATTGATGATATCCCTTTAACCGTGACGACCGTTTTTAAAGATTTTGCTCTGCGCAGTCTTAACTTTAAAGAACCTTTATGAACAGAGGGATTAGTAGTTAATTTCGTTTAATTGTGAACTACTCAAGGTTTTGCAAATTTATTCAACATTTTTTTCTTTGTTTACAGGTAATATCAAAAGGAACAAGCGGATTTCGTTCCTGTGGTTGTCATGAAAGTATGGCCCTATGTTTGTTTCATTTGCTTTGGTAAATATGGATAAACTGAAACACAATATATACTATACATAATTTAGAGCTGCGCACCGTGGTTTCACCCGTGTACGTAATAGTAATATAAAAAGTAGATAAAAAGTAGATAAAAACCTATTCTCATGCCTAATGAGTTTATATACAAATAAAACGTCAAATAAATCGTGGTGGCCTAGTGGTTAAAACACCAGCCTCTCAAGTATGAGTGTGCGGGTTCGATTCCAGGTCAGGCAAGTACCAATGTAACTTTTCTAAAGTTATATGTACTTTCTAAGTGTATCTTGGACACCAATGACTGAAGGTGAAGGAAAACATCTTGAGGAAACCTGGACTTTAAGTCTGAAATCGCCAACCCGCATTGAGCAAGCGTGGTGATTACGCTCAATCCTTCTCTGTATGAGAGGAGACCTGTGCCCAGCAGTGGGACGATAAAAGGTTGATGGTGACAAATAAAACCGGTTCAGTCGTTTTGGAGGAGTTTGAGGACAACACTGTGACAGACCGTTGGGGTAAACGAGTCCTGGAGTGGAGACCGCGTCACGGCAAACGTAAAGTAGGACGCCCTTGGGCGAGATGGAGCGACGACATCAAAAAAGTGGCTGGTAGTGGCTGGCGGAGAACTGCTCCAGATCGAGCTTGTTGGGGCCCATGGAAGAGGCCTATATCCAGCAGTGGACGAGTAGAGGCTGATGATGATGATGATGACTCTGAAAAGAAGTTGTAGAGGTTAGATCGTCAGTAACCAGTTACTGAGTAAGACGAAACACCTTGATACTCATTGCATACATGTCAAGCTTTTGGGCTTCTCTTCTTGTTGTTTCGGGTAGGCGCGTTGACCGCTGCGCCACGACAATGAGAACATAAGTTTGAAAGTGGCAACGGTAGTTGAAGTGCGGAAATTGGTTGTCATGCTATGGGCATATGATACGGAGGGATGGGCCAAATGCTGTAAGGAATATTTTAAGTAGGTACAGTGTGACTACCATGAGTTTACATTATGAGACTCGATCGTCGATATCGAGCGCGTTTGACTCATAGATTGGCCCGCTTCAAGGTCGTAAGAACTCTGAGAGCCAGATGCCAATGAGAGCGCCAAACGCGCTCGATATCGACGATCGAGTCTCTTAAAGAAAACTCATGGTAGCTACACTGTATTTAATGCTTTGAATAACGACTGACGAAATGATAAACTATGTAAATGATGATATAATAATTTAACTCGAGACGGTCTCCAAAGCCTAGAGCACAGGCGTAGAGTAGCCAGCCTTTCGGTGTTCTATAGGATGCATTTTGGGGAGTGCGCGAGGGAATTGCATGATTTAATATCCCCATCTCCGTTCCACCATCGGACGACCCATCGTACGGCGAGTTTCGACCCTTACGTTGCTAACACCACTACGATCCGGACGAAGCGTTTCGCCTCCTCCTTTATCTCCCCGGACAACGAGGGACTGGAACAATTTGACAGCGGCGGTGTTTCCGTCGGCCTACAGTTTGAGTGTCTTCAAGGCGTCTACCATCAACGATTGCGTCACTGCTTATAATCAGGCGGGATTTTTTTTTTTTTATAAATTATAAACTAGCGCTTAACCGCAATCCCGCCTGATGGTAAGCGGTGACGCAATCGTTGATGGTACAGGGCACTAGTTTATTAAGAGCCTATTCACTCTAGCCTTGAAGACACTCAAATTGTGCGACGGAAACA
The DNA here is from genome assembly GCA_017933935.1 of Sesamia nonagrioides. Classification (NCBI taxonomy): domain Eukaryota; kingdom Metazoa; phylum Arthropoda; class Insecta; order Lepidoptera; family Noctuidae; genus Sesamia; species Sesamia nonagrioides. The sequence goes on along the minus strand of JADWQK010002132.1, from coordinate 118,277 downwards.
CCACCGCTAAGGGTGGAAACTCGCCGTAAGATGGGTTGTTCGATGGTGGAACGGAGATGGGGGAATTATATCATGCAATTCCCTCGCATGCTCCCCAAATTGCATCTTATAGAACACCGAAAGGCTAGCTACTCTACGCCTGTGCTCTAGGCTTTAGAGACCTTCTCGAGTTAAATCAGGGTCACCAATCAGCCTCTTCGTACGCCTCTCCACTGAATCCAAAGTGGCCAGGTGACACCTGGTGTATGGTTAGAAAGGGGTGCCAACTGATATGAGGACTAAGAAAGAAAACCATTGACCCCAAATAAATTGGTTTTTCTACGGAATAGAGCTGTAAATGAAATCCATAGTAACTCATCATTAGCGTCTCTCAATATAAGTATTGCTAAAGTGCTCCTCAACTTATTTTGAAGAAAATTTCTGAACCATGTTTTTTTTAAACGTTACTCCACACTAGGAATTTCTCCTGTATCGTGGGTGCGTTTAAAAACATATTAACTCACATGCACATGCTGTCAGACCCGGAACAACCAATTATAGGCCATACAAAAAAATTTCCGTGCGGGAATCGAACCCGCGACACGCAGTAAAACAGTCAAACATTTAACCACTACACTAACCGTGCCGTCGAATTGATTGCTTCTTAGGTTCGAAAAGTGTATGTGCTCAACACGTTTACAACGTTATTTTTTGTTAATGCGAAACCTGAATATAGTTTGTTCAAAATAAGCAACTGAATCGATTCCAGTCAGTTTTACACCATGTTATATTTTTTCCCAAATACATTTAGAGTGAGACCGCAGAGTGCTTACCGAGCGGTTACGATAGATCCCAGCTGACGCCACAGGTCAACGCCCGAGCTAGCCCCCCTGTACGGATCTATGCCTATATTTTTGTTGGGACAACAAAAATATAGCAAGGATCTTTGAAACCAAGCACATAAATCTATACTAGCTGTTTGAAATAAAAAGCCAAAGGTACCTAATTTAATTTTCATGGAATGACTAAATAATACAGTCAAGTCAGTCTGAAAATCATTTCCAAATAAATTTAATTTTACCACGTATTTTGAAGGACTGGAAGAATATTTTACCTGCGGCGGTGTTTCCGTCTGAATACAATTTAAATGTCTTCAAGGCTACAGTGAATAAGCTCTCAATAAACTAGCGTGCTGTACCATCAACGTTTGCATCACTGTTTACCATCAGGCGAGATCCCGGCTAAAACTTGATGTGCCTGCGTAATTGATGCACTCGGTCTGATCTCTGGCGGAAGATCTGTGAATTTGCCAACAGAAATTGTCTTTTGACTGCGAAAGGGCAGCCCACAGCGAGGTCAGTGTTTGCGAGGGCTGCGCCCTGATTGCATGGAGCCCCTTGCCCCGAACGCGACTGCGCAGCACTGACACGCCAAAGTGTGACAGTTTTACGTGTCAATACTTGTGTAAATAGTGAAAAATTGGTTTAGTATTTTATGTTTTTATGTGTTTAATTTTTAGTGTGTATATTATAAGTATGTAAGTGTTCCTCGTTTTTATGATAGATAACGGCAATTATAGTGATGCCGGAAACAGTGCCAGTCAACCTACCTCTTCGCATGATACCCAATTAGTGAGATGTTCGTATTGCTCACAGGCACGTTTTTTTAAAGGCGAACGGGGGCTGAGGATACATTATGGTAGATCCACAAAATACATAGTATATCATCATGCCCCCCAGCTACACCCCCAACATCAACACTTCCAGAACAAACTTTGTGGCAAAGACTAGCAAAATTCAAAAACTCTACCCCGGTTTTAAAGAGAGTTCCCCGGGGCGCTAGACAGCTGTTGCACAAAATTTGTCGCAATGTCTCCGTCTTGTGACCCGGGAGAACTCGCTAAGTACCTGGGAGCAATTACTCACCTTCCCTTATAGAATTCTACATGTTCAGAAAAATTTGGCAAACAAAAAAACTTTAACAAATCAAATTAAAGACAACTGCAACAATTCGACCCTATATTTAGATCCAAAATTAATTCCATTTAATAATCAATCACCAAATGGTTTGTGTTCACATGTAGAATCTAAATTAAGTGAAGGTGACATCAGAGGAGCCGCTAGGATATTATTTAGCAGCGATGTGGTGGCGCCTTACTCTACCGAAACTTTTACAGCTCTAAAGAGTAAACACCCGGCGCCTGCGGATGATCTCACTTTCCCCGACCCCCCTAACACTCCCGACCTAAATTCAACCTTTTTAAATATTTCGGCCCACCAGATAATTGCAGCCGTAAGCTCTTTTCGAAGTGGTTCCGCCGGCGGCCTCGACGGTCTGACTCCACAACATCTTAAAGATTTGCTGAGTCCAGGCGCCGGAGAAGCTGGTGAGTTACTCTTGAAGGAGCTTGCGGCCCTTTTAACCTCATGCTCACCGGCGGTGTGAACGAGGCCGTCTTGAGTGTCTTGTATGGGGCCAACCTGTGTGCCCTGCGCAAGAAGGATGGCGGCATTCGTCCCATCGCCGTTGGGTGTACATACAGGCGTACGGCAGCCAAAATATGCTGTAAGATCTATAACGAAAAACTTACAGCTAAGTTTCAGCCCCTGCAGCTTGGTTTCGGTACGAAAGGGGGCTGTGAGGCTGCCGTTCATGCACTTTCCACTTTTTTAAATTCAAACAAAGGTAAGATCATCCTCAAGGTTGACGTGAAGAATGCCTTCAATTCTGTAAATAGGGATACTTTATTGACTGAAGCCAAAAAGGAATTACCCGAAATTTATAACTTTTTATGGCAATGTTACAGACACCCTTCCAGATTATTATATAAAGACAATGTTTTGGAATCTGCAGTAGGATGTCAACAAGGTGACCCTCTTGGGCCAGTCCTTTTCAGTTTGGCTATTCATCCCATTATCCAGAAACTAAATTCAAAATTTAACGTTTGGTACTTAGACGATGGGACTTTAGGAGGTGATGTAGACACCATTTTGAAAGACCTACAGCTTCTTAAACAGGAATTTAAATCGATTGGCCTGGACCTTAACCCCTCAAAGTGTGAAATTTACCTCTCTGACATTCTGACATCACCCGACAGACAACTGACCATAGAAAAGTTTAATGCAATAGCCCCAAACATAAAATTGTTAGATAAAAGCTCACTACACCTCCTTGGGTCTCCAATTTTGGAAGATAGTTTGCCTTCATTCATCGAACAAAAAATTCAAAATTTTAACGACATTTCGGACAGACTCTGTAAAATTAATTTGCATTCGGCTTTCACCCTTATTAGATACTGCTGTTTTGGCCCAAATTTTATATATTATCTACGCTAATCCTCTTTATGGAAGCAACCACAACTTTTGGACAAAATTGACCAAATTATTCGCAACACCCTAACAACCATTTTAAATGTGGCCTTGGACGACCGAGCCTGGATGCAAGCCACACTTCCCATCCATTGGTGGCCTCGGCGTCCGTAAAATTTCCAGTATTAGCTTACCGGCGTTCCTGTCCTCTCTCCACAGCACTGAAGAGTTAACAGGGAAGATTTTAGCCTCATCCCTGGTCGACTCTGAAGTGCCGTGCTCGACCGACGCGGTGAACGCCTGGAAAATGACTTGCCCAGATACGAATCTGCCCGTGAACCCATCTTCCCAGAGGCAGTGGGATGAGCTGCTCTGCAGGTTGGTACGGAATAATCTTTTTAATACGTCCACCAATACTGTTGAGCGTGCCCGCCTACTGGCTGTGGGTAAATGGGAATCGGGTCTCTGGCTTCAGGCGCTACCGTCACCCAACATAGGAACTTTGCTGGGTGACGCCACTTTCCGGCTCGCTACATGCCTGCGTCTGGGCGCCCCATGTGTGGCTCCGCATCGCTGCCAATGCGGTGAAGGTGTTGACTGCTTCGGACACCATGGCTTATCCTGTAGTAAAAGCGCAGGTCGGATAGCACGGCATGCCAGCATTAATGACATTATCCGCCGTGCTCTTTTCACCGCCGGTGGGCCAGCTGTTTTAGAACCTCACGGCTTGACACGCGACGATGGGAAGAGACCAGACGGGATGACTATAATGCCTTGGAAGGTAGCTAGGCCTTTGGTGTGGGATGCAACGTGTGTCGATACCCTTGCGCCATCCCATCTTCCAAATACGGTGAGTTGTGCCGCAGCGGCTGCTGCAGGTGCGGAAAATCTCAAACGGCGGAAATACTCCAATCTCATTGGAACCTATATGTTCGAGCCGTTTGGGGTTGAAACACTAGGGCCATGGGGTCCGAGTGCACACCAATTGTTTCGAGAGATCGCCAATCGTTTAATCGACTCTTCACGTGACCAGAGGGCTGGGCTATTTTTTGGCCAAAGAATTAGCATCGCCATACAACGTGGCAATGCTGCCAGCCTTTTGGGCACGTTTCCTGTTGACAGCGATGCGGATGAATTTTTTTGATGCCCTCTAGTTTTTTCAATTCCTCCTTTATATACTTGTACATAATTTTATTTTATTTTTTTTAACTTTTTAAATTATGTAAATATTAGCCATGTAATTAATGAAATTGATATAAATAAATACCTTGTTCCTTGGGACAACCAAGCAGAATAGCAAGCTCATAACTTGATGGCTTTTCATTTTATCTTTTTGAAATTTTGTACATATATTCTTTACATAAAAATTCTGGACACGTGTTTCGGGTTTCGCCTAAACAAAAAATAATGTTGTTTAAGGCAATGAATGTTGTAAAATGTCAAAATGAAATGACAATTCCAATTGATAAATGTGTTACGTAATTGCTTCGCTGTTCTCTATATTATTTTTATTAGAGCATAGGTATCGTGCGTGTTTGACACGAGTTTCCTTTCTTCTGACACCTTAAACGAAGATGTATTGACATTTTTAAATACGAGATAGTCATTAAAATAAATTCGCGGTCGGCAATGAGGCGTTCGCATCTGGATGAGCATAGAAATCTTTGACATCTTCACCGAGTTTTTATTCCAAGAAATTTTATAGGGTTGCGTTGAATTGGACAATTTTCATGGCACTCTATTCATAAATAAGAAAAAAGATCTTGTAACAAAAGAATCATGTATCTTTATTCGTAGTTGTGCACGTATTAAAAATATTAGGGCAGCTGCAGAATCTAATAAGGCATCACAGTTTTAGGCTCACAAACCCAGAAATAAGTAATTCACATCATTATCGATTACGTAGGTATTCCTAGGTTTGAGAACCTAGTAAAGTATTCAGCGTGATTTTGGAAATTATACTAAGGATTCATTTCCAAAATGGAATATATGAATAACTATATTAAAACTATTTTTTTATTTAAAAGTGGCACTCGTACAAGAATATAATAATAATATTACAGTTCGACCGACAAAAGTATGCATTCTTGACATCAGTCAGATTCAAACACAATAGAATACGTGTTTTGCGGATTTGATTTTTAGTTTACTAGAATTGTCGCACTGGCAGGTGCCAAAAATATATTCTCTCGATGGTCGGACTTCAATAATTCATATTTCATCATCTATAGAACCAAAAATCCTTTTTGTACCTGGACAACAATCTAATCATAACTTATTGAGCTGTTTACGGACATAAACAACTCCAGTCATTACTTCCCGACAGTTCTCATAAATAAATTATTGTTCAACACGCGATTACACACAAACTTCGATAGGGATGTGATCGTCAGATAGCAGTCAGCACGTCACTAGCTTGCGTGCGCTTTCTTGATTTATTCTCTAGATGGCGCTCGCTCGCTTATCTCTGGAGTACCTATTACGACACATGTTTGGTTAGTTGAAACATATTAACGATACGCTACGCCATTATACTTGTACTGTGCGGTTACCATGAGTTTTCATTACGAGACTCAATCATACGCATCGACCGCGTTTGGTGCTCTCATGGGTTGACAGTTCTTACAACCTTGAAGCGGGCCAATCGATGAGTCAAACGCGCTCGATAACGATGATCGAGTCTCGTAATGAAAACTCATGGTAGCCACACTGGCTTATTAAAGCAACGTGGTGTAGCTAATGTATGCGGACTCTGACTGTGGCGGAATCGCTCGTACACGTATTTGGCAACTGGACTGGATTGTGTTAAGATTACCTACTCATCATTAGCCTATAGGAATCCACTGTGGGGCAAAGACTTCTCCTATTGCATGCCTTTCAAGTCGATTTTCGGCAAATCTCATCCATCTGCTATCGACCATCTTCTGTAGATCGTCACTCCACTTAACCTGACAACTTTGGTCCTCTGCCAGAAAAGCTACAGCAAGAGTACCCGTCCTAATATAAAAAGTAATTAATGTCCTTTTGTCTGTTACCACTACAAACCGTCCGCCAAGTGTCTTATCCACTTCATCCGTAAATCTTTATCAGTAATCATCTTATTGATCACTCTTTGTCTCCCCATACCATCTATCACACAACAAACCCACCAAAACATTAATCACAGCATATTCCTTTGTCTCCCTTATCAAATTTATTTTTACATAGTCAGTTTAAGGGGGATGCGGGAGTCACGGGAACAATCTGCGACTCCCGCATCCCCCTTAAACTTAAGGGAAAAATATATAAAACAATGATCCGACCTGCTGTCTTGTATGGATCAGAATGTTGGGCTACGAAAGGGATGAATGAAAGGCAATTGCATGCAGCCGAGATGAGAATGCTAAGAGGGATGTGTGGTGTTACACGAATGGATAGAATAAGAAATGAGTACATAAGAGGAAGTCTGAAAGTGGCACCGGTAGCTGAAAAGTTGTGTGGAAATCGGTTGTCATGGTACGGGCATGTGTTACGGAGAACTGAGGAGAATGTCGTGAGGAGAGTCTTAATTATGAATGTTGATGGCTATAAGAGTAGGGGAAGACCAAAGAAACGATGGATGGAATGTGTGAAGGATGATATGGCTAAGAAAGGGGTGACTGCCGAGATGGCTTCTGATAGGGATGCATGGAAGAAAAAGACATGTTGCGCCGACCCCAAATAAATTGGGATAAGGGCAGGAGAATGATGAATGATGATATCTAGTTTTGTACATTGTTATCTTAGGTCCATGCCAAAGTTATTAATTCTATCTTTGTAGCAAAGCATAAAACGCTTTGTAGCGAAATGCTAGTGGTCAGCCTAAATGGTGTTATGAATAAGTAATCCTCCTCTACATCTGTAGGCACGGCTAAACAATAACATCAGTCGCATGGATGGACGGATGCAGGGTAATTGTGAAACAAACTATCAGTAGCAATGGGTTTCAGTTTGACAGTTCAACAAAATTCATTGCGAAATTAAATTTTTTCCAACTTATGAAGCAATGGGCTAGCATTATGCTTCAAAATGATTACAATTGATAGTGACACTGTATTGGAGTTTTGGCGGGAAAGTCAAGCTGAGTGTCACGCTCCTTTTTCATTGGACTTTTAAAATTATTTATAGCTTAACTTAAAAACTTTATAGTTTAAAGAAATTTCGCAGCATAGTGACCACATTATGACTTTGTCTCAAACCTCCCTCGTAAGACGGTTCACGCGGCCGTCTTTTTCGACATGAATAATTCATTACGTGACATTGTTAAATGCACAAACCGTGCGAAGCCATAAAAGAAAGAAAGATAGTGTGTTTCGTAATAGGGATGTTTCCTGGTAAAAAAAAAAAATGAATCTATTTAGTCTGTCATTCAGATTATAGAAAAATATTGGATACGTATATTTTGTTTTATCAAAACAATAAAAAATTATACCGTCAAGCGATTCGTCGTGTTCCGGCATGATGTCTGGTGAAGCCGTACGGAGGACGGGTCTGAGCAGTTGTGTTGCGATGTACGTGCCGGGTTCGATGCGCGAAATGTTGTTGTGTCGGGAGTTTGGTTGTGGAGGACGAGGTGATGCAATGTTAAACCCAAGACCAACACGACCAACGATGCTGCGCCAGAAGGAGATTGATCTGGAGACTCTCCACGACCAAACTCCCGACACAACAACATTTGGCGCATCGTACCCGGCACACATCGCAACACAACTGCTCAGACCCGTCTTACGTACGGCTTCACCGGACATCATGCCGGAACACGACGAATCTCTTGGCGGCAAGACCTTGTCTAGTGGGTGGTGACTTCTGCCGGCAGCGGATGTTATGGCCGAGTAATTTGACCCAATTTATTAACTTTATTATTTTGTCTTTTTTCTCGTAATGTGCATTTTATTTGTTCGATACCTATAAACAGTATTTGTTTCTTTCTTGTTCTAATACAATATGTAAAGAAAACCCTGTCCGATCCGTGAAGGTTTTGTTAGGTATCGATAACTGATTCTACTAATGCCCACAAAGACAGGCTAAACTTGAAAAAAAAAAATCCCCCTAAAAAAATAAATATTATTTCGCAAAAAGAGGTAACTTAATACATGTGCGTTATGCAACCCCTTCCGCGGGCGCAGGGCGGGGGCGGGGGGCAGGGCACGCGGCACCTGTGACGTGGTCGCGTCGCTATTCGCTTATAATAATACCGGTGTTGTCACTGTTTTAAAAATTACCAAATTTCGGGGAAATTGGAATTAATTCCCGGGAAAAAAGGATTATTTCAAAATTCATTAGTATTGTTACTATGATGATTATGTAAAATTTTATATTATATTTGGTCAAGTGTTTACCTAACCTTTATTATCCTTAAGGGTCGGACAGGCTTTTCTTTACATATTGTATATCATCATCATCATCTCAGCGTTAATCCCAGTCGCTTCCGAAGCTTTTTCAGCTTTTAGAGTCTGGGGTCCTCTTTACCAGTCTAACTGCTGATTTTGGGTAAACTTCGATATTTTCCGTGAAGCTACTACCGTCGACCTCCACAACCCGAAGGCGATATCGAAACATTGTAGTCAGACCAATTGTTGGACTTTTGAGGGCTCCAACAACCCGTAACGACTGCCACTAGATGTTCGTATGGCAACAAGGACCAACGGCTTAACGTGCTTTCCGAGGCACGGCCAGACCAGCCACCACGACCTTTTTTTTTTTCGGGGTGGAAATCCTCATAGGATGTCCGCCGCCCTGCGGTGGACGACGGGGTGTGTCAGACTTTTACTGACTAAAACCACCCCGGTATCTCTTCTATTACGAGCGCGCGTGGAGCCGCGGGAGTCTAAATTCTTCCACGGCCCCACCCTCTCGTGCTGGCCCGGTCTGTCCGGGCCTCGTCTCCTGCACGAGGTAGTGGGGTGTTAAACTACCCCGTGCATCACCTCAGAGGCGCGCGCCGACACTCGCACGCGCCTCCGCCTCGGGGTCCATCGAATAGGGGGCGGGGACTTCCCCAGCCACCACGTCCTAGACTATCTTTTCCTAATATATGTTGTTGGGAAAAGGCCAATAGATCTTTGTTACATTTGACGAAAAAATACCAAAAAAGGCTAACATGTTGTAGCGTATTGAAAGTATGTTTTTTAACAAAATGAAAATGAGTTATAGATGTGATTGGTATAAAAAGAAAGTGTTGTCTTTTTGTCGCGTTAGGCAACAAAGTTGCATTTGTGGTAGTGTGTTTTAGGGTTCCGTACAAACAGAAAGGGAATGGAATGCCATTGTTGCTGCAATGTTGCTTGTCGGGTAGAAGCGCCTAGTTCTCTGTACGTAACGAAATATTTCATAGGCGTGGAATTTCCATGTAATACGCAGTTGTTTTGGCACACCTACGTTTATGCTCGTCAAAATCTACCTACATATATCTATACAAATATATAAAGCTGAAGAGTTTGTTTGTTTGTATTTTTGTTTGTTTGTTTGAACGCGCTAATCCCAGGAACTACTGGTCCGATTTGAAAAATTCTTTTTGCGTTTGATAGCCCATTAACCCAGGTAGGCTTTAGGCTATATAACATCACGCTGAGAGCAATAGAAGCGGAGCATAACTTAATCCACGCGAACGACGTCGCTGGCGGCCGCTAGTATTCAATACACACGAAGAATATGTTTTCATTCCTTGCAGAAAAAAAAAAGATTAGAATACTTTTTAATATGTACACCTTATAGTGTACATATCACCTACCATTATGTCTGTAATGTTATGTACATTTGTATGTTCTTATAGACATAAATATTAAATATACATTTTACAAACAGTGGCATGTTTCGCAAACATGACAGCACGCCAAGAGTTCGACGGGGTTCGGCGACGTCAAACTGTTTGATTAGTATTTTTGATTTCCGAATGAATCTGTAACTGTCTATTTGACGTAACGTCGCGCGTCGGGGGAATATGTCCGCCATATTGAAAATCTATACTATTAAATAAAGCTGAAGAGTTTTTTTGTTTATTTGTTTGAACGCGCTAATCTCAGGAACTACTGGCCCGAATTGAAAAATTCTTTATATATATAATATCACGTTACGATCAATAGGAGCGGAGCATATAAAAAACATATCGAAACCTACATGGGTGAAACCGCGCGGCGCAGCTAGTAATAAATATAGGGGAACGCCACATTTAAAATAAAAATTAATTGAAATCACTTAGTCTTCATTACGTATGTTAATCATAAATAACTGAAATAATTAAAAACAATTAGTATAAGTCATTATAGGTATCTACTTACGCCTTGAATGATTTTGTAACCCTAGTTCAAATAAATACTAAACATTGTAGCCGTAGAACCTTCTTTCCTTTTAGTAATTTCCACTAATGTATTAAAATGATTTTGTGATTTGGTAATAATACCATGAAGTTTTTGTTGACGTATGTCTTTCGGTACACGTAGTCAATATGTATGCCACTATATGTTTTGCTTCTAAAGAACTAAAATATTTTACACGAATGTTAGTTAAAAGGCTTATCCACATAATTCTTTCGTCGGTATTTTATTCTAGTTTAGGTATACAGGCGCCGTAATTTCCGATGTCTAGTTATTATTGAGGAGGATTTATTACGTACCAATTTTTATACTATTTTTTAAGTTTTACTACTTCTAGTGGTTTTTCTTTTTTTAACAGATTGATAACAACTTGTAATAAACGCTGTACTATTCAGGGTCGATTTTTCCTATGTCAGATATTTCTATCCTAGAAATGATATTAAAATTTTGATATTTCTTCCATACACAATCTGTCAGGCGTCAATTTCATTCCTAGAATAAAAATTATCTGTTAAATGAGAAATCGGCTCTTAGTGTGATAGATAACTTAATCACTACTTTTTACAACACTTTTTACACTTTTTAAAAGTGATTTTTATAATAAAAAGAGAGAGATTTTTAGAAAACTTTGTAACTTTGTGCTTTTTAAAAGTCAGCCGACATTCTACAAGGGGGTACTTTAGCCTGCTATTACAATAGTGTCAGAATAGTCGTTCAGTGTTCTCACAATGATTGAGTTTGACAAGTTTCGTAATCTAATAACAAAATGGCGTCATTATGATGTTCTAGTGGTCAATCACTGACAATGGAATCGTGTCGGAATGACGAATTTATAAACATACTCGCTGTGCCCCGCGGTTTCACCCGCGTAAGCTTCGAACCGAAAGAGCTTAGTTGATATAAAATAAGCGCCTGTTAAAATAATGGGAGTAATATGTACGTCCGCGTTTGCTCCCGTTTTCGCAACATTTTTTGTTCCTGCTCTGCTCCTATTAGTCATAGCGGGATGTTTTATAGCTCATGTCCTTCCTCAGGCTCTAGACTATCTGTGTATCAAATTTCATTACAATCGGTTCAGTAGTTTTGGCGTGAAAGCCGGACAGACAGCCAGAGATACTTTCGCATTTATAATATTAATATGGATCAGACTAAGGCCACTGATGCTATGGTTCGATAATATTGCTAGTTAGCAACTTGAAAACTTGGGAGTAGTAATTTACTCCTCCTAAGTTTTCAAGTTGGTATTTTTACGGACTAGATCCGCGATACAATAGGTATGTAAAGAAAACCCCGTCCGACCCATAAGGATAATAAAGGTTAGGTAACACAGGACCAGATATATGATAAAATTCTACGTTATTATTATAGTAACAATACTAATGAATTTTGAAATAATCTCCCGATATTTGGTAGTTTTAAAAAAAGTGTCGACACCATTTTGACGGTATTATCATAGAATAAAGAGAGGGAAGTACGTTATCTTCATACAAACGGACCGCGCGCGGCTTGTATGTGTGCGCCATAGTATCTATGCGTCGCCGCACGCACACCTAAACACAATATTAGAGTGCCTATGACTGCGCTAGTCGCGGCTAGCACGGAACGAGGTTCGCGCGTCACGGCTTTTCGGCACATTAGCTTTTAAAAAATGATCACATAAACTGCAAAGTTGGTATGTCTATTTATGAACAAATAAAAGACTTATATTTTTCAAATTATATTTCTAAAAGTTATTTACAAAAATACGGCTATATTACACATTAAAGTTTAATAACAACGCGTTTCGTAATAGTCGAAACCGAAGAAAGTAGGTATTTTTCTGTAGCTAATTTGTAATTTTGTATTAAATGTGTGATTCAATAGATGTTATGTTTGTATTATTTATATTTGTATTAATTAAAAATAAAAATAAATACGGTTCTTTATGTGTACAAAACTAAAAATAAAAATTACAAAAAAAAAAAACTGACTAGTATATGTAAACTAAATACTAAGCAAATAATTTAAACATAAGCTCTTAGTCTATAAATATTTGTTAGCGGTTTGGGCGACAACCGTAACCGACGAAGCGCGGACAGTCGTCAACCCTAAGACAGTAGGCAATTAAATCGCGGATTGGGTCGCAGATAACCTACTTCCCCTCTTTATTCTATGGTATTATTCTAAGCGATGCGACCACGTGCCGCGTTCCCTACCCCCTGTCGCCCGCGCTTGGAAAAAGAGGTAACTTAATAAAGTTACCCCTTTTCGCGAAATAATATTTATTTTTTAAAGGGGGATTTTTTTTAAGTATAGACCAGCTTTGTGGGCATTGGTAGATTCAGTGATCGATACCTAAGAATACCTTCACGGATCGGACAGGGTTTTCTTTACATATTGTATAGATAAAAAAAAACATTGATATCTGCCGGATTCCGACATTCTGCTATGAATTATGAGATTCTATATTCCTTATCTCCAAGTCACCAAGGTCATCTCCTTTACCAGCGATATTGAAAGTGATCACAAGTGGCCGTGGTCTAGGATCACGATAAGGCGGGTGCGTCAAGGGCGAGCGTGGGCCAGTGAATGTTGGCGCCGCATTGCTTTGTATACAGCTCAGAACTAAATTAATGGAAACTATTTAAATGCTGGAATTAGTCGTGCTGGCACAGAAAGGAGAATGCCAGATTTCGGCCTACACAACTTTTAAAATTAAACTCATCCTCCACAAAGTTCTTACCACCAACAATTTAAATATAAAATATAAACTAAAAAAATGTATTTAGTACTTTACTGAAACTTAGCCATTAAAAAAACATTTTAATAAGTAATTAATTTAAGTTTGTCAATTCCAGATTTCAATAAAAAAAATGTTGCCAATCTTGCTACTTTAATCGATAACGCTAAATAAATAAAACGTGCCACTGTAATCGATAATTGTATTTTAAAAATATTATTTATTATTTAGGTAGTTCTAAATAAAAAATGTAGTCTACTTTTTATTTACCACCTCATTATTCTCATTTCTTCTTAGTATTTTCTTAACATTCGTCCTGTTTGTAGTAGATTCATAGATGATTATAAAAAACGAAATTCAAAAAATCGATTTTCCATCTGTAATCGATAACATAATCGTCTTGTGATGGCAACCCTGTTAATTGCATATCTGTCAAAATCTTGACAAAACTGACAATTGACATTGATATATCTTGTATTGTTATCCGAGTACGATTCGGTTTTCTTTCGCTGTTTTTTTTTTCGTATTCAAATAAGTTATATTACGTTTACGCAAGTTATAGAATTATTGTGTTATTTTTATACCACCACACATTTTGTGACAATGTCTCATCAACTACGTTGTGTTAATTGTGGTATAAATGTATTACGAATGCAGCGTGAATCTGATGATGCAGCGTGAATTGAATCTGATGATGTCCGTTCATTGTTACGGCAATGGACTTCACTTTCAGAGGTAAAGTACGATTCATATTAATAGAATATATACTAATTTCGCTAAGCTAAATGTTGAATTGTAACATAATTGTATTTTGTTTGTTTTAGATTCCAAATGACTACTCTGTGCATATGCCGTCAACATTGCAGGATGATGATAATCAGTTATCAACTTTAGAGGCAAACAAAACTCGGGCTGTTACTATCTGCAGACACGAGTTCAACAACAGAGCTTTACCATACATCATGATTGACTTTACTATTGCTGCTGCCCTAATTAATAGATTTCGACCACCGCTCACAGACAGGTTTGATGCTGCCCAGATATTAGAAATCATCCAACAAAAAATGTTCCAAAATAATACTTTAAGTGAGTTTATTATACAAAACAATTATAATAGAAGAAGGGCACAGTTCTCAAACATAAATGTTAATAACAGCAATGTAACTGAGCTTCCCCAGCTAGATTTTCACTATTTGATTTTGATAGCTTGTGGTACCTACCTACCAACTCCGTCAGGCTCGATCTTATTACGGTGAGCATATTGGTTTTAATGGCCAATATAAGATAGAAGTGTGCAGGGAGGTATCAATCCATAATCTAATAGAACAATATTGTCTCTCTCAAAGCTCTTGGCTTTTAAGAGCAAAAATTCAAAGTCGCCATATAAGAAGAAAAGAATATTTTGTTTATGTGTTGATTGATAACAATTCAAATGGGAGGGAGGCAATAAGTCAATATTATTGCAATTGTAAGGAAATGAACTGTGGGATGCTGTTCCCACATTATGACCATTTTATGGTATTTAGGTTGGGCTCGGCATCAAAACAATATTGAACCCACTGCACAGTTTCTTGATGAATTACTAATCGAATTTGATAATGAAATTGATGATGATGATAATTGATTATAGTGAAAAATAATAAAACTATTTATTAGTTTATTTGTGTTTAATTTTCTCTCCGTGAAAAAACATAACCTCCCTTTTAAAATGTCTGAATAACTTCTTTCTTACAAGTTCAATGTAAAAATGGATATCACAGAAATACTTTTGACATTATACTGCACAAATAAACATTGGAATATTCACTGTTAGGGACAAATTAATATTGAGCCAAAGTTACTATGGAGACCTGGCATTGTTCTTTATAGATCCGGCGGTTTCAAGCACTTTCTAAGTTAATCTAAAATATGATTAACCCAATGACTCACTGTTAAGGTATACATAGTTAAGAAACCAGGAGTTCAATTACATAACTTTATGAATTAGCTTCATCAACCTTTTTTATCGTCCCACTGCTGGGCACAGGTCTCCTCTCATACTGAGAAGGATTGAGCGTAATCACCATGCTTGCTCTATGCGGGTTGGCGATTTCAGACATAAAGTCCAGGTATCCTCAAGATGTTTTCCTTCACCTTCAGTCATTGGTGTCCAAGATATACTTAGAAAGTACATATAACTTTAGAAAAGTTACATTGGTACTTGCCTGACCTGGAATCGAACCCGTGCACTCATACTTGAGAGGCTGGTGTTTTAACCACTAGGCCACCACGACAATTCTTTACACGTTATACCTATGAGTACATGTAATTTGCTTTTTTACAATGCATAAATATGTGAGCTGTCACGCCCTTTATACTTGGGGCTTTTATTTAGGTAATTAGTTGTTACTTATTTACATTTCCATTTTAATGATATTTTATTTTTAGTTTCTGCTTTGCTGGTATTTTGGCGTGGCTAGCTGGCATATGATAAATAATTTCATTGTTTTTGTATTTTCTTGTGTTTTTTGCTGTAAATAGTATTGTATAAGATCATGTCTTTTTTTAATGCACAGACAGCTGTGCTGCTGGGGAGTTTGTTCCGCCAGTTCTTCCTCCCAGCGAAAGCATTAGGAAGTGGCGAAGGGCGGGCGTTTTAGGGGGATTGTCTTACGTAATATTGACGTTCAAAAAGTGCTGACTCTCAGATTTTTTTGATAATATTGTTAACACCAAGTGATAGGTATATTCTTTTATTTTATTTATTTATTTATTTACTTCAGCAACTACGGCCCATATAAAATACCCTGTGTTGGCATTTCTTTAGAAGATTCCGACGCTCTTATTTGTTCTTTTCGGCAACAAATTGGTCTAGAGTAGACAGAACCGCAAAAGGGTTTGTGGGAAAGTTAGCGAAATCGAATTAACATCAAGAGTTTTTTAATTTTCTATTTTACAAACCAGTAGTTGACTGAGATCCTGTCTGATGGTAGCAAATAGAAACAAGAAGATGCACTGAACTAAAATTAAGTTCAGTTTGTGAACAAGAGAATCTGAGCCATTGTCTTATTTGAACGGACGACAGCAGGTCACCCAAAACTGTTCAAATTTTTCCAATCAACATTGAGCCTTAATGCTTTAGCGATAAAGATGACAAACTAATAAAGGAATTTGACAAATGGTAGTAGGTTCATGTGCTGTCTCCTATACCTACTAAATAGTCTAATAATAATTGTTACATAATTTAAATAGGAAAAGCTTAAAACCTGCCTTATACTAAGTTATAAATTGCCATACCCGTGCTAATTACCAATAAGCTGAAAAAAATCTCTCCTTGAAAAAAAAAAGTGACTGTTTTAGTATAAAAGTTCTTTATTAAAATTATCAATGAAGAACGATATTATAGTTCTTTTTATACTTTCTTCAATCTTGTATAAATGGTGATTAATACTGCCCAAATCTACAACTAATCACCGCCGGCGTAAGAACTATTTCTGCTAGCAGCTTAAATTATATTAATCGAGCTAAAAATGTTCCTTTTTTGTTTTACGGACGCAGCTGTGGTTATCATGTGCACGGAATTTAGGTTTCAAAATGATCAGATATAGGTTTGGGCTATAGAACATTGTTTTCGACATCGTTTTACACGTAGCCAGTAGTGCGCAACAATGTATGAATCAAGCTTTAGATACCTACTCCATGATATATGCGTAGGCGGGCCGACTCTCGCACTAGGCGCCAGCGCAATTTAATGCAGAAGATAAATGCTATATTAGCGCCATTGAGCGTAATAGGAAAAGGGGGTAATTCTAAGCTTCTCTCTATCCTCCTTGACTAGTGGTGGCCACGTTTTAAAGGCCGCGATTTTTGTGTTATAGGTTTGATCCCAGACAGAAGTTTTCATCATTATCATCATCCATAGCCGATTTCACCCATTGCTGAGCATAGCCCTCTGTTTTTGAATGGGTAGCATTTAAACGCAAATAAAAAAAAACTATTTTTTTGTCCAAAAATAATCCAAATTCATATCAAAATTACTGATTATACAGCAAAATATTCAACTCAAAATATTACTAAATAAAACGCTGTTTTGGTCACAGTTCTACAGTTCTAACCATTTTTTTTCCGGGTGGAAAATCCTCATGGATGTCCGCCGCTTTGGGGCGGGCGACGGGGTCTGTCAGACTCTAAAACCACCCGGGTGTTCCGTCTCACACCTACACCGGGGGCTACGAGAACTAATACTGCTTCCGCAACCCCTGACTGGTGCTGGCCCGCCGCAGTGGGCCTCCTCGAGTCAGGGGTGTGTGTGTGTGGGGGGTATACGACTCCCCCCGTGACGTCTAAGAGTGGCGCGCGTGGAATACTTCGCCTTTGATGTGCAATTAATGATATCTCTTTTTGAATTTGAACGCTATTTTGGGTCATTATATTTATTCCATTCCAGACCATTTCAGAAAGGTAACCAGCAAGGTAATTGCGTAACACTGTCAGTAGCAATGGGTTTCATTTTGACAGTTCAACAACATTCATTGCGTTTTTTACGTTGTTGAGCAGATACATTTTTCAAACATGTGGAGCCATTGCTCCATCAAGCATATGCTTCAAAATGATTCCAATTGATAGGGTACCAATTTTGGATTTTTTTTTAATAAATTATAAACTAGCGCTTGGCCGCAGTCCCACCTGATGGTAAGCAGTGATACGATCGTTGATGGTTAAGCGCGCTAGTTTATTAAGAGCCTATTCACTCTAGCCTTGAAGACACTCAAATTGTAATATATGACGGAAACACCGCCGCCGGCAAATTGATACAGTCCCTCGATGTACGCGGTATAAAAGAAGAAGCGAAACGCTTCATTCGGATCGTAGTGGTGTTAACAACGTAAGAGTGGAAAGTTGCCGTACGACGGGTCGTCCGATGATGGAACGGAGATGGGAGAATTAAATCATGCAATTCCCTCGCACACTCACCAGAATGCATCCTATAGAAGACCAAAAGGCTGGCTACTCTACGACTGTGCTCCAGGCTTTGGAGACCTGCAATGTTCTTTTAAGCTTCTAATGTAAGCTTGTATGCAAAATAAGGGTTGTGTAAAAGTGAGTAGAGACTATGACGATTCTGTTTGGACGAGTATTAGGCTCGATTTATATTGCCATGAAAAGAATGAAGGTGATTTCTTTGCACAAAGCATAATGAACTTTATTTCAATAGAGTAAGCACAAATAGAAATACGCAAAAATTCGAAACACTAAGGCACAAGTCCCGTATTTGAAGAATTATTACAACACATTTTTGGGGGTTTACATACCTAAAGTTAATTTTGCCATGAGTAATGTTTTTGCGACATGACTATCCCTCCGTTCCGCGGCAATGTAAATTAAGCTGTATAAAAATATACTATAAAGTATCTAGTTTAATTTAGACTACATAAAATTCCATATACACACATCAAAAGTGTCTAGGGATCAAGCATTTTTATGCGGATTTCTTGAGATTGAGATGTGGCTTTGTAATAAATTTATGATTTTATAAATTTATATGGATCCTTTTTGGTGCATTTCATAATTTGAATCAGGGACTGTGAATCAAATTCGAGTAAAAGATGAAAATCAGCTGTCAATATTTTCCCTATAAAAACATACAACGCATTGAAGACATTATTAGTGCTACTGTTTCCCTACTACTGATTAAAACCAACGTTATTATGGAGCGGCGACGTCATTTAAGCAGGGAAGAAATGCTCAGAGCCGTGGGAATGATAGAAGCTGGTTCCCGGCAACGTACTGTGGCTTTAGCTCTGAATACAAGTCAGAGTGTTATCAGTCGACTTTGGACACGTTACCGAAGCACTGGTACCGTGGCTGAGCGCCATGGAGGACGGTATCGCTGCACCACACGGAGACAAGACCGATACATTCAAATCTTAACTCGAAGAGCTCCAACAATAACCGCCATGATGTTAGCCGTGAGGCTTCATCACTCTTCAGGGAACTTAATTAGCGACCAAACAGTCAGAAACCGCTTGCATGAAGTGAACCTTCATTCCCGAAGACCGCTACGGGTACCACCTATAGCAATGCACAATCGTAGGATTCGATATCAATGGGCTCTTGAACACAGAAATTGGGCAGAAGAACAATGGCGTTTCGTGTGCTTTTCTGATGAGTCTCGTTTTGGTATGAGACCGGATACAAGACGTATACGACACTGGAGAACCCCTGGACGCCAACAGCGATTAAAATCCTGCCAGGAAGTCCATCCTTATAGTGGTGGAACCATCATGGCATGGGCGGGTATTTGGATCGGCGGAAGAACTGAGTTGATTTGGATCAGAGGCAACCTCAACGCTCAAATTTATGCTGAAACGATTGTATCAGACGTCATCGTTCCTCTACAAGTGCAAATCGGTCCCTTATTTCAGTTAATGCATGATAATGCACGACCGCACACCGCAAGAGTTGTAAGACAGACTCTCGCCGCAGCTAACATCAATGTCCTGCCCTGGCCTGCTCAGTCGCCAGACTTGAACCCGATTGAGCATGCATGGGATATGCTACAGAGAAGAGCTCTGCCGAATATGGAGGGTATCCAGTCGCAAGAAGACCTTTTTTTGTTGTTGCAACGAACATGGGCGGCCATTCCACAGCGTGATTTGGATGAACTCATTTTGAGTATGCCAAACCGATGTTCTTGTGTTGTTAGTGTTCGCGGTAGAAACACGGATTATTAATTGTTTAAGTTACCCAATAAAATTTTAGAGAAAACTGTTATTTCAGTCTTTTTTTCGAACTTTTGTGTTAGTGGTTCAAATGTCAAATATCCCTTTATTAGGAAAATGGCAAATTTCTTTATTAATGCAAAGGTGACTTGGTTTATCGTTACTGTGATAAACGAAAACACTTTATTTGATGAATCCTTAAAGAAAATTTTAATTAATATCAATCAGGAGAAAAGTTATTGCAAAAATATATGTTGATCCCTAGACACTTTTGATGTGTGTAGTTTTAGAATTATATTGTCTTAAAACTATGCCAATCAACATAATTACGTAAGTAGATATGTAAAGATCGAAACAAATGATTGAATTTAAATCAAAATCGTGTAAATAAATAAATTGAATTAAAATAATAGATTTTTTAAAATAATATTAAGAGATCACTGCTCGACCATATTGATACTACCATATTGATAGTTTTTGAGAAAATCGAATTAGAGTGCCTAGGTAGCGGGTGGCTCGATTTATTTGCTGACCAGTGTATTATAATAACAGGCTAGGGCCCCTGTACCTACTCCAGGCAAACCTAAATAAATTATGGAAGCAAGCCTTCTGTATATTAACGTTCAATGGTACATACATACAAGTTTATTTCTTAAACCTCGTATGCGAAGGTCTTCGCTTCGTTAGGGAATGATTGTTTGTAAGTTAGACAAGCTCATTATGTTTATGTACAGACAAACATTGAAATATTGAGAGCGGCCGCGATTTACGAATTGTAGGTCGTGGGTTCGGATCCAAACAGGCGAACATAATAGGCTGATTACGCTTATGTTGTTTACAACTAAGCATAATAAGCTTATTATGTCAGAATGTGGAATAAACAAACATAGCACACATACACACACATACACAGGTATCAGTATCAGGTGCTTTATACTTTGTGTACCTAAATTATTTCATCACCACTGCTCGCAAAACGGCGAAGGAAAATATCATCAGGAAACCGGCGTGTCCTAGAGGCGAAATTTCGAAGACGGGTGACTACCAAACCGCACTGGGCCTATGAGGTGGATTACTTCTCACGCCCTCTCACCGAGAGCTTTTGTCCAAGGAATGGGAAAAATTATAGTTTAGTTATAACGGCGATGGAAAGAGCTATGCTCGGAGTTTCTCTGCGCGATCGAATCAGAAATGAGGAGAGCCACAGAAGAACCAAAGTCACCGATATAGCTCTTCGAGTCGATAAAATTAAGTGGCAGTGGGCGGGGCACATTGCTCTTAGAACCGATGGCCGATGGGGCAGTAAGGTTTTGGAGTGGCGCTCACGTAGGTACGGGAGACGCAGCGTAGGTAGGCCCCGATAAGGTGGACCGATGACCTGGTGAAGGTCGCGGGAAGCCGATAGATGCGGGCAGCAAGACCAGTCATCGTGGAAAGCCTTGGGGGAGGCCTTTGTCCAGCAGTGGAAACAAGCTGAAGAAGATGTATGTTATGTTATGCTGAGCTGTTATGGGTCTTATATAGCGCGTTGTTAAATATGCCTTTATCCATATGCCATGAATTTAGAATCAAACGTAAAAATAATATTACATCTCCGACTAGGCAGTTCCAGAGATTAGCGCGTCGCGTCGATCGATCGAATTAAGTACGATTTACATGAAATGATTCGATTTTTTTTATTAGGACAAAACCCCACACACATAATCCACCCTCTGTAACTCCTAAAAGGTAGAATCAACAGTCAATCGGAGACAGTGGGTCGTTTCTCCGGGACATGATTCGATTATGTAATTTTTGGCATTTGGTAATAGAAGCTAAGAGTTAAAAATAGAGAGAGGGAAGGCGAGTCAGAATGCTGTTCTTTAATTAAACGACACTTCGGTTCCGATTGTAAAAAATATTTCGTTCAGTTGTTAATAACTTCGAATACAAAAGTGTCAATCCAAAAGTGTCAAATCAAATTGCCCCGTGTGGCAAGACCAGTCATCGTGGAAAGCCTTGGGGGAGGCCTATGTCCAGCAGTGGAAACAAGCTGAAGAAGATGTATGTTATGTTATGCTGAGCTGTTATGGGTCTTATATGGCGCGTTGTTAAATATGCCTTTATCCATATGCCATGAATTTAGAATCAAACGTAAAAATAATATTACATCTCCGACTAGGCAGTTCCAGAGATTAGCGCGTCGCGTCGATCGATCGAATTAAGTACGATTTACATGACATGATTCGATTTTTTTTTTATTAGGACAAAACCCGCCACACATTTCCCACCCTCTGTAACTCCTGAAAGCTAGAATCAACAGTCAATCGGAGACAGTGGGTCGTTTCTCCGGGACATGATTCGATTATGTAATTTTTGGCATTTGATAATAGAAGCTAAGAGTTAAAAATAGAGAGAGGGAAGGAGAGTCAGAATGCTGTTCTTTAATTAAACGACACTTCGGTTCCGATTGTAAAAAATATTTGGTTCAGTTGTTAATAACTTCGAAAACATAAATGTCAATCCAAAAGTGTCAAATCAAATTGCCCCGTGTGGTACCGGGCTTAGAATATTACCAACCCATATCCTCCCATGGGTGTCGTAAGAGGCGACTATGGATACTCTCACCAGGGAACGGACAGCAGTGCTTCTCCTGTAGAATATTAAATCGCTACGATCCCCTACTCGCCTGTCAATCGTGGGGATTAGGGCAAATCCCCCCAATGCAATGAAAGCCTTGGAGGAGGCCTTTGTCTAGCAGTGGACTTCTATAGACTGAAGAAAAAGAAGAAGAAAGTGTCAATCGACTTTTGATGCCGATTGTACTAAAAAAACAAGTAAACCCTTCTGTTCTAATGTTAGTATAGTTATATATTAATGTTTATTGGCTGTATTTTTCCTTCTGAGTATTCCATTAGGGGAAAAATATGGACAGAAAAATAGAAAGACTGAAGGTAGTAAATGTAGTAAATGAAGGAAAAAGTATATGTAGAAACTTCTAAGTAACTGAATTACAGGCATTAAATATAGTAGTCATAACTGACAAAAAGTACGTGTACTAAAGGCTACCCTTAATAATAAATTAATATTTCGGCTAGCTAATATTTCGGGGAAAACACGTGCTTTGTTTATGAAAATAGAGTTGAATGAACATTGCTACTATGAGAAGTGTTAGCAACAGTGGCGTAGCTAGGTAACCAAGGGCCCTGGGGCAAATTAAAAAATGGGGCCCCATAGCTATGTAAACAGGTAGGTAATAAAAATATCGAACCGTAACAACATATATTACAATCCATACTTGGTTTAGGTTAGCCTATTAAAACGAAATAAAGAAGTTTCAAGGGTTGATTACATAAAGGTCGGGCCTACCAACTGACTAAATAACAATTATATTTCCAATTTTTTCGTATCTTCAGTTTTCGCAAAAGTATCAATGACTTCATTTAAATCTAGGCTTGATACTATTACTACAATAAGTATTGTTTTCAATTGCGATAAATAATATAAGCCAATCACGACTCCGACAGTGTTTGGCTTATATTATTTCTTAAATAATTTTGTATTTTTTTTATTTTGCTAAATGATCTTTCAACTGCTGCAGAAATGACAGGATTTGTAAATAATAATAACATTGGTATAAATACTTCCGTTACGTCGCATTCTAGTACTCCATATTGGCTCATTATTTCCTTACTTACAGTGAACAGTCCATGCTTGAGTTAGTTGAGGTAAAACTAGGTGTTAAATATTAATAAATTGAAGTGAATACTAGGGCATAACTGAATATTTTCTTTAAAAATGTTGGTCTTCTCTACGCTCACCTTTATTAGGTACTCTTTAGAACTATTCCTGATAATGCTTTTATAACATCAAAATAACGAAGTTTTATTGCAGATATCGTATTGGAACATCTAGTCGGATTTAGTTTATTTAGAGTGGTGTCCGATTTTCCAGTGAATTTTGACAGTAGATTTGGCATGATATGATCATATCGGGCGGTATCGGGTATTCCTGACTTAAGTTTTCTTAATGTCCTCTTGAAGCCAAAGAACTCTTTACTAGGGTAAGTATGATATCGAAAAACCTTTGAAGAACCATTTTCCAAAATGATGTTTATATGCAAATTTCATTTTCAAGTGCGTTGTTGATGGTATTAGCATCGTTTTTTTTTTCAAAATGCATAGGCTTCCTCCACTCGAACAACTGTGTTGTTTAATTCTTTCTGATAAATGCTTCCAATCTTAAATTCCCGTATATCAAACATTATTCCTTTGTGAAGCAAATAACTAGCAGGGTTGACAATAGGCAGCATCTAGTCATCATTCATCATTCTTATGTCAAACCAAGTCATAAGAAAAATTATCGTACACATTTTTGAAAAGTGTAGAGGTTGTGGTTCCTCCAAACTCTCCGCTCTTATGTGTGTCATGCAAACATCATCCACATTCACATGATCGGCGGCGGAGGTACCACCAACTGTACAAGACATGTAATAATTGTCGAATCTAATTCAGTAGGCTTCTCAACCAACACTGCAGTTACCACATTATTCGAGGCCCTATCAATAGTAATATTTTAGCCAGATGTACTTGCAGAAGTCTGACTAAAAACTTGTAAATTTTGGGCAATTTTTGTTTACTAAGTATCTTACCTTCACCACTACGCTTCTTTTTTTTTTCTCTTAATTTTAGTTTTCTAATTTATTTAAACAATATGTACAATATTAGATTGTGATCGAGTAGGTAGGTACTCACTGTTCACCGATGACATAAAAAGCAAAAAAAAAAGGAAAGAGAAACCCAATGACACGCTAGGAGCGTCGTTAGGGAATCATCGGATTTTTTACCGTTCTCGAAAAAAAATGAACTTAATTCGAATTCATAATAATACTAACATCGATGAATAATAAAACGCACATATCCGTCAAATTGACAACATTTTAACACACACAGTTGACAATTTAAGAGAATACCCTGGACAGAACTTTTGAATACCTCTCAACGGAAAATGGAATACATTTATAAAAATTTCAGTTCGATCGGGATTTCTGGTAAGGATTCAGAGGCCCCCTGAGCTTGAGGGCCCTGGGGCACTGCCCCGCCTAGCCCCTAGGTAGCTATGCCACTGGTTAGCAATTAAGTTTTTTTTTTTTTTAAGACCTATAAACTCGTGTTTGACCGCAATCCCGCCTGATGGTAAGCAGAGGTGCAATTGTTGATGGTAAAGCGCGATAGTTTATTAAGCCTATTCGCTCAAAAAAACAGAGTGAATAGGAAGGAAGACGGCCGGCAGTTGAGCGAGGTGTGCAATGTTTAACCCAAGAACACGATCAACGATGTTGCGCCAAAGGGAGATTGATCTGGTGACCCTCCACGACTAAATTCTCTACACAACAACATTTGGCTCATCGTACCCGGCACACGTCGTAACACAACTGCTCAGACCCGTCCTCCGGCTTCACCAGGCATCATGCCGGAACACAACGAATCGCTTGGCGGTAAGCCTTTGTCTGGTGGGTGATAACATCTGCCGGCAGCCGATGTTATGGCTGCGCCAGAGGGAGATTGATCTGGAGACTCTCCACGACCAAACTCCCGACACAACAACATTTGGCGCATCTTACCCGGCACACATCGCAACACAACTGCTCAGACTCGTCCTGCGTACTGTTATGGTTTCCCAATGTTAGGGAAAACCCTTAATTAACAGTAATATATTGATTATATAGATTTCTGTATAAAATGCATTATCATCATCTTTAGGCTAACTTTGCGTCCCGCGGTCCTGTGGAGTCAGTCCGAGCGCAACCGTTAAGCCGGCTACATCATATTCTGTCGCGTGTCTGCCAGTTCATTTTTTATTCAAGTTCAAACCCGAATTGTGTCAAGGCCAAAGCCCTTAATAAATTACTACTTCCGTGTAACCAACAAAGTGTTTTTTTTTAAAAACTGTTTCTCGGGTTCTCGTATAACATTGGTGGCAGCGGTGGGATATTAGTAAAAGGAAATCCTCGGAACGCCTCAGTTCAGTGAACTTTTGTGTTGTGACCGTGACCGTGAAAAGTGCCGAAATCTTAATTTCCAAATCGCTGTGTCCTTTCATTCAACATCGCTGTATCCTGCTGGTTGAACCAGATCGTCACGTGCCTGTCAATCGGGCATACTCCGAATTCCAACCACTCACCTCGAGTGAGTTCTCCGAGCTCCGAAATGATTCGTGTCGCCGTCACAGTTGCATTGCTCCTGTGAGTACATCTATTCTATAAAAAAGTGTTATTTCGTGTTCATGTGAGTACATCTATTCTACATTAAAAAAAAAATACAGTATTCCGTGTTGCAAAATTAGTGCTGGTGATCATACTCGTTTACAAATTTCATCGTAATTCTAAACTAAATTGAAACTTATAATTGAACTCTATATAAGTACTTTTAATAATATTTAGGAGATAAAATAATTCCAGTGTATTAAGCCCTTATCATACTGTTCCGAGAATAGTGCTGCATTCCATTTCAATAGCGCACTTGCACTCTGCCTTATCTTTGTTTTGTCTACGATAATGCCCAAAGACGAGCCTGTCGTCATGTCTAAGGAATTAGATATAAATTTCATCAGAAATTCATAAATAAATTCGATGGTAACCGGGAGAAATTGGGCGCATTTTTAAATAATTGCAGAAATGCAATCGGCCTTACGTCATCACATCAGCAAGACATAGTTTTAAAATATATTTTAAGCCAATTAGAAGGCCGTGCTGAGAGTGCGTGCTCAATTAAAGAGTTCGAAAACTGGCAGCAACTGGAAGATTTTCTCAAAGATCAATTTGGCGAGAAAAAACACTACGCTGCACTACTCTCGGATCTTCAGGACTGCTGTCAGTCTAATAGCGAGACGGTTAACCAGTTCGCACTTCGAGTAGAGACGTGTCTAGCCAAACTATTAACTGAAATTAATATATCAATACCCACTAAAAAGAAAGGCGAATTGGCTGGCCGTGTCGCCGCAATGCAAGACTTAGCATTATATTCATTTATTAGTGGCTTGAATTCTCGATTGTCTACCGTAGTCAGATGCCGTGACCCTGAAACTTTAAATGAAGCCATGGGCTTCGCTGTGTCCGAAGAGAAGATTTTACACACTATTTCCAAACGAAATCCGTCAACAACTAACAGCCATTCACCTAATCACGGACGCTGGCCTCAACGCCGCTTCCAACAAAACCGAAATCATACACAGCAAAGTTATCCAAATGAATTTAATAATAATAAACCATCAACATCAGGCCCTCCAGTGTGCCGCTATTGCAAAAACACGGGCCACACTATTGAGGAATGTAAGAAACGGGAATTCAATAATCGCTTCAGGGATTTAAATAATCAAAGACCATTTCCAAAGCGTTACCAAAATAATCAAGCTCAAATTCACGCGATGAATAGTAACGAAGGTGAAAATGTCGAAGTGGACGATTTAAACGAGTAAAGGGCTCACGGTGGTACCTCGTGAGACCCAAACATCAAATTTTAAAATATCGCCGTAACAAAGGTACCAGTGCTATATCCTCTGTATCCCCTAAAAATAGGGACTTGCGAATTAATCGCAACACCACTGTATCCTCTGTATCCTCTGTATCCCCTAAAAATAGGGACTTGCGAATTAATCGCAACACCACTGTATCCTCTGTATCCTCTGTATCCCCTAATGACAGGGACCCGCAAACTCATTGCACTGTATCCTCTGCACCCTCTGTATCCACTAATATCGCCTCGAACTCAACTGCTCCTCACCCAATACCTGAAACAAAAATTTTTGAAATTAATATTGGTTCATTTAGGAAACGCTTACCTCATATACTTGTCCATTCCTCAGTGTCGAATACTACCATATCTCTCCTCGTAGACTCTGGTGCCACTGTGAGTGTACTGAAAAAATCTTCCATACAAATACCAGTCGATATCTCAACAGAAGTAATCCTATTGAAAGGTATCGACCCCACTAATCAACCTACACTCACAATGGGCCACTTTCCGCTTAAATTAAAAATAGACGATGAAATTACTGTTATACATAAATTCCATATAATACCCCGAATATACTTACCTTATGACGGTATACTCGGCACTGATATGCTACTCGCCTTTGGCTGTACAATTGACTACACTCGTGAAATCTTGAAAATAGGTGAAAATGAAATAAAGTTACATTTCAATGAACCAATTTACACAATTCCTCCCAGGTCTGAAACTATCATAGAATGCTCCGTGTCCAACCCAGAGGTGAAAGAAGGGCTCGTACTAGACCAGTGTTATCACGAAGACTTGTTGATCGCTAATTGCTTAGTTGCAGTCAAGGAAAATAAAAGAATCAATTTATCAGTGATCAATACCTCTGAAACCCCTATTACCTTGAAGTCTAATTTAGATATCACACTTACTCCTTTAAGTTCCTTAAGCGAACTTATTAATCCAGTAGACACGCGTGCAGTTAGTCATATTGAAAACGTAGACTCTTATCTCCGAACCCAGGAAGTATTAAACCTTCTTAGAATATCTCACCTTAACTCTGAAGAAGCAAATACTCTTCATGATGTTTGCTCTGAATACTCAGACATATTCTTTATCCCTGGTGATAGACTATCTCATACAAATGCACTTAAACATAATATAAAAACAAGCGATCAAAATCCAATAAACACAAAATCTTATCGGTTCCCAGAGGTACACAAACAAGAAGTCAAAAGACAAATTGACCAAATGCTGGAACAAGGAATCATAAAACACTCAGAGTCTCCATGGTCCTCGCCAATATGGGTTGTACCAAAAAAGATTGATGCATCCGGTCAGCAAAAATGGCGCATAGTTATCGATTACCGAAAACTGAATGATATCACCATTGGTGACAGCTACCCTATTCCGCAGATATCCGAAATCCTAGATCAGCTGGGTCAGAGTAAATACTTCTCTACCCTTGACATTGCATCTGGATTTCATCAAATTTTAATTAATGAAGAAGATGCTTCTAAAACGGCATTTAGTGTACCTCAGGGACATTACCAGTTCACAAGAATGCCATTCGGCTTAAAAAACGCACCCGCTACCTTCCAACGTTTAATGAATACAGCTCTCACAGGCCTTCAAGTCATAAGGTGCTTTGTGTACCTAGATGACATAGTTATATATAGTCATGACTTGAATTCTCACATCGAAAACCTTGCGTCAATATTCCAAAGGCTTAGAGATTACAATCTAAAACTTCAACCCGATAAATGCGAGTTTCTCCGACGTGAAGTCGCATATCTCGGCCATTTAATAACTAAGGACGGTGTAAAACCTAACCCTGATAAGATAAGATCGGTAACTCAATTTCCTACTCCCAAATCTCCCAAGGACATTAAGTCCTTCCTCGGACTTGTGTCTTATTATCGTCGTTTCATTGATAACTTCGCGAAAATTGCAAAACCTCTAACGCAACTGTTAAAAAAGGACGTCCCTTTCCTATGGGAAAATCAACAACAAGTCGCTTTCGATGAACTCAAACATAAACTTACCTCTGCTCCTGTTCTTATTTATCCGGACTTTTCTGCCCCTTTCATCTTAACTTGTGACGCCTCTAATTATGCCATTGGTGCAGTTCTCAGTCAAGGCTCAGTCGGTAAAGATAAACCAATAGCCTATGCCTCTCGAACCCTCAACAAGAGCGAATGTAACTATAGTACCACTGAAAAAGAACTCGTCGCCATCCTGTTCGGTTGTAAAACCTTTCGCCCTTATCTCTATGGGCGAAAATTCCTAATCATTACAGATCATAGGCCATTAAAGTGGTTATTTAATCACAAGGATCCTAGTAGTAAATTACAGAGATGGTGCTTGAAATTAATGGAATATGAATATGAAATTGAGTATCAAAAAGGAAAACTAAATGCCGCTGCTGACGCCTTATCACGATATCCTGTAAACCCAATTCAAACATCAGAAAGTGATCCTGTCCCGTCTACTTCTAATCAAAACACAGAGGACCCCTCATCTCGATTAAGCCCTCTAACTCTCGAGGATCTCGATATCCAACTACCTCCTGATGCCCTAAACCTTGACAATAAACTACCGTCGGTAGAGTTCTTAGAAAATGATGATTCACTGCCAGGAATCGATAATCTTTCTACGCCATCTACATCTAACAAATCCCCGAATACCACGACAAATCCTCTTCGTGACGACAATTACAGCAAATTCTTAAAAGCAATGAACGATAAAAACTTTAATAGTAACGCTAAAATCATAGAACACAATGAAAGCATCCTAAAAAGTAACTGTGACATCCTTGTCATACCTACTTCCATCGACCTCGATGCATCCAATCCTTACATAGAAGAAATACTAAGTAGCCTCGAAAACTCTAAAGACTTCTTAAAAAGAAAGATCTCTTTATTCCTTTATTTCAATAGATCATAAAGGAAAATCAATATATTTTCTGTTCACTAAAGTATACCATTTTGATAGCAGTTCATATGACGAAATCTATAAAAGTTTACTAAATCTTCGATCCTATATATTACGCGAGTCTAGCGATGCTGACTTAAATTTAGCCATCACTGATTTTAAAAATCCTTTCGACAAACACATCTGGGCAAAAATATACAACATGTTCTGCTACATCTTTAACGATACCCAAACACTAGTTCATATTTACCACAATACAATAATTTACCCTACACCTTCAGAGATACCCAAAATACTTCGCGAAAACCATGATATTCCTATTGCTGGACATCTAGGGTCAACGCGAATGTTTAATCGAGTTAAAGAAAGATAATTCTGGAAAAACATGCGAACAGATATCGAAACTTACGTAAGGGATTGTTCCCAATGCCAAAGTAATAAGGCCCTAAGACAAATTAATAGATCACCAATGCAAATAACTACTACTTCCACCAAACCATTTGAACGACTTAGTCTTGACCTTGTGGGCCCTCTTCCGGAAGCTGGCCTCACAAAGCTTAAATTCATTGTTACATTACAAGACGACCTCACTAAATACTCCCTCGCTTACCCTATCGCTAATGCGACCGCGGAAGAAACATGTGAGTGTCTAGTACACTTTATTTCTGTTTTCGGTATCCCGAAAACTATCTTAACTGACCAAGGCACAAACTTTACTGCAGAACTTTTTAAAAGAACCTGTAGTTTTCTAAAAATAAAACAAATATGGTCTTCCCCATACCATCCTCAAACTCAAGGTGCACTTGAACGCAGTCACTCTACACTTAAAGAATGCCTTAAATCTTATGTCAATGAAAATCATTCTGATTGGCATAAGTATGTCTATACAGCTATGTTGGCATATAATACCTCTACCCACTCGACTACTAATTTCACACCATACGAGCTCCTCTTTGGTCAAAAGCCTTTTATCCCGGATTCTGTCTACGAATTGCAACCAGACCTTACGTATCCGGAATATCTTAAGTCTCTACATCATCGTCTGAAACTTTCGCGTGAAAAAGCCATTGAAAATATACAGAGATCTAAGGAAAGATCTAAACAATATTACGACACCCGTTCGCGACTTGTTCAATATAAGGTTGGAGATTACGTGTATCTCAAAAATCATGTACGCCTGCGTAAAGCTCTCTCACCGATTTGGAAAGGACCGTATAAGGTTGTAAAAGTCAATGGTAGAAGCACCTTGACCTTGCTTATAAATAGACGTCATGTAACGCACCATTACGATGAAGTCAAATTAGCCCCTAGATCTGAAACGTAGTTAAGTACGTAGTAACCCTAGTTATGTATATGTTAAGAACTAGTTTTAAGTGTATTATAATTTTAATTTTATTCTATTGCAGTAATTCTGCGCTGGGTCAAGAGTTCATTACGCCCTTGACGAACAGTCCTGGCATCTACTTCGACCCTGTAGGTTCTCTAAGTTTAGTTGATAGTCACCTCAGCATAGTAATTCCATATGATATATCTTTTATTAATCCGCACATTCTAAACCTTCGTTTTATTCTCGAGAAAGCCAAACGAGTATGTGATAATGGTAAGGTCTTTGATTATTTAGAATGTACAAATCTCTTTGAACCATTGAACACCCGTTTTAAAGATACAATGAGGCGATTTTTCACCTAACGTCGCGCCAGTCGAAAAGGTCAGCACTAATAGGATTTGTAGGTACTATATCCAAAAAATTATTTGGCACAATGGATGAGGACGATGCCATACGATATGATAATGCTATTAAGGAGGTGGAAACAGATCAAAAGAAACTAGCTATTTTAATGAAGGAAAATATATTAGTCACCACCTCTACCCTTAAATGTTTTAACGAAACTCTGTCTATAATCAAACTAAATGAAAAACATCTGGAAAATGCAATCGAAGAAATGTCTCAAGATACTCTAAATCTAACTTACGTTTCAAGAGAATTAGGTATTAGGTCCCGTATGCTAGAAGTAACTTCCATGATAGAAAATAGCCTTCTAGCTCTGTCCTTCAAGGTCGAAGATATAATTAACTCCGTTATGTTTAGCAAATCTAATGTCTTATATCCCACTATCCTAACACCTAAAGAACTCTACACCGAATTGGTTGATAATTACAGATTCTTACCCGAATCTAAGCAACTTCCGGTTCCTCTAAACCTAGATAATATACATACTATTCTAAATATATCAGAGATATCTAGTTACTTCAATAAAGGAAAAGTAGTTTTTGTAGTAAAAATACCTCTCATTAATCCTATACAATTAAATGTATATCATAACTTACCTTCACTGGTTCCTCATGATAAAAATAATCCAAAATCATATTCGACTATTATTCCATCTTCAAAGTATATTGGTATAAGCAGAGACAGGTCGATGTACTGTAAATTAGATAATCTTGATTATTGCAAAATAGTTAATAATGATCGTCACCTTTGCGAAACGTCAATCTTGTATTCCTCTTCTGCGACACCTTCTTGTGAGACAGAAATCATTACAAAAGTACTTACTTCAATCCCTTCGATTTGTGAAACTAAGTTTATTCATGGTCACGTTAGCATTTGGCAACCACTACGCCATAACAGATGGTTATTTGTAATGTCAGAAAGAACTAGAATAAGTATTGAATGTAATAACCCCCAATCTATAGAAATAGAATTTAGTGGTAATGGTATATTGTACTTACCTTCTGAATGTATTGCCTATTGTAAAGACACCAGGTTAATGCCACAAGAAACTCGTGAAATCGTAATGAAACCTATTATCTCTAATTATAATATTTTAAATGATTCTTGTTGTAATATTGAAGCCTTTAATAATATTGTTACGAACTTACCTGTAGTTAATCTTAAGAATATAAACTTAGATTCTTTAGCTTATGATAACCCAGAGATATTGAAAAGTCTTAACAATATAGTTGAGACACCTCATATTGTTTTGTATCAAAAGTACTATTCGGGTATTATGACTGTAATTACAATTTCTGTAATGTCTTTTGTTATTTATAAACTGTATAGAACTGGCATACACAAAAGAATAATGAAATTCAGAGAAAATAAAGACCCTGAAAATAATGATCATGAATTAGACGTTAACCCCTCAAGTATTAGTATGGGACCTTCCCTTCGAATCGGCTAACATGCATCTCATTAGATTAAACGTAAACTCCACTTTTAAAGGCGTAGTTTACTCTAAATCGGGGGGCTGTTATGGTTTCCCAATGTTAGGGAAAACCCTTAATTAACAGTAATATATTGATTATATAGATTTCTGTATAAAATGCATTATCATCATCTTTAGGCTAACTTTGCGTCCCGCGGTCCTGTGGAGCCAGTCCGAGCGCAACCGTTAAGCCGGCTACATCATATTCTGTCGCGTGTCTGCCAGTTCATTTTTTATTCAAGTTCAAACCCGAATTGTGTCAAGGCCAAAGCCCTTAATAAATTACTACTTCCGTGTAACCAACAAAGTGTTTTTTTTTAAAAACTGTTTCTCGGGTTCTCGTATAACAGTACGGCTTCACCAGGCATCATGCCGGAACACGACGAATCGCTTGGCGGCAAGATCTTGTCTGGTGAGTGGTAACTTCTGCCGGCAGCCGATGTTATGGCCTACCACCGAGAAGACAACATACATAAGACTGTCAGTACATACGAGACCCCTTCGGGCCTCGGAAAGCACGTTAAACCGTTGGTCCTGGTTGTCATTTGTAGATCTTTGACAGTCATTACGGGTTGTCAGAAGTCCGAAAGTCTGACAATCACACGGAGTATCGTGTTACCCAGCAGTTGAACAGTAAACATACTTTGTAGTGGTATGTACAAACGCCACATGCGAAGAACGCGTCATAATGACGTCACGTTATTGCATAACTTAATTCCCCCATCTCCGTTCCATCATCAGACGACCCATCGTATGGAAAGTATTCACCCTTATTTCGTTAACATCACTGCGGTCCGGACGAAGCCTTTCGCCTCGTCTTTTATCATCATCATCATCAACCTTTTTTATCGTCCCACTGCTGGGCACAGGTTTCTTCTCATACAGCGAAGGATTGAGCGTAATCACCACGCTTGCTCAATGCGGGTTGGCGATTTCAGACCTAAAGTCCAGGTTTCCTCAAGATGTTTTCCTTCACGTTCAGTCACTCGTCGTCGTCTTTTTTAACGGGAACAATTTGCAAGCAAGTCAAGAATTACATTATAATATCTAAAAAAAAAAATGTATTATTTAATTTATTCATTTATTAAATTTATATTGTGAGCGTGAATCTTAAAACTATGCTAGTATTTAATAACTAAGAGAGACTTAGTCTTGTTTGCGAGGTTCCAGACCTGAGGGTTTTCTAACTTACTGCTCTTACTCTAAAAAGGTTCCTAAAAGGTTTAAGTGGTCTAAAACCAGTTAAACTTTTAGTGACCTTTTTTTGCCATAATTATCCTATCCAGAGTTTTGGTGGGAAAGTTAAGCTGAGTGTCACGCTCATTTTTCATTGGGCTTTTAAATTATTTATAGTGTTGTTTACTAAATAAGAGTGCCTGATTTATGTAGTACAAAATTGAATTGCATTCAGTAAATAACTCATAAAGGACATTGAGATATTACAGCATAGAAGCCACATCATGACTTTGCCTCAAACCTCCCTCGTAGATGGTTCACGCGGCCGTCTTTTTCAACATGAATGAAAATACGTTACGAATTGGCTTTTCTAACAATCCCAACACGTGGCATTGGCTAAATGCACAAACCGTGCGAAGTCAAAAAAGAAGAGAAAAAAGTTTGTGTGTACATAGGGATGGATGGCTGTTTGTAACTCTTTGACTCAAAAACTACTCAGCCATACCAACCAATAACCAGGAATACACAAACTTATGCGGGAGAAAGCGCGGGGTGCAACTAGTTACTTTTATAAATAACAACGGGACAATATGTCGGTGATCGAAGTAGGAAAGTAGAACAGGAGACAGTAAATTTTCTGTTTCCTGTTAACATAATAATGAAAAAAAAAATCATCATTGATGATTTTTTTTTGTTTTCGGTGGGAAACCTTCAAAAGGCACCCACCTCTGAGAACCGAAGTCGGGAAGTGTGGGATTTTTACCTCAGTAAAACCTCTCCGGTGATCACCATCGCAGATAGGGATGGTCCCGGTTTCTCTTAAAAGACCAATTCCGGAGCCGCCCCTGCGCAACGCTTGTAAGGCACATCTCTGGCGAGACTGTAAAGGAGCCTTTCCTACGCCTCGCTGTGTTTGGCAGCACGTGACCACTATTCCACCGTCTTGCCTGGGGGGTGTATAGAGTCCTCACTCTATGCGCCCGTGGTGCCCCTGTATGGTAAAGAGGCATGGCCTGTGCTTGAGCGATACAAGCAGGAGCTGCGTGTCACGGAAATGAATATGCTGCGGTGGATGTGTGGAGTTACGCGGAAGGACCGCATCAGGAACTCCCGCATCCGTGGCAGTCTCCGTGTCCGTGACATAGCAGACAAACTGCAGCAGTACGGTCACGTCTTACGAAATGGCATGTTACGTGGGTAACAAATATTTTGCCATGGCGCCTCCACCGGGCCGGAACAAGCGGGGTAGACCAAAGAAGTGCTGGCTTGACGTTGTAAGAGATGCCATGCGTGCCAACAATCTTACACCACAGGATGTTAAAGATTGCGCGAAATGGAGGAGATTGAGCAGGAAAGCGGACGCGGGGCTCCAACGCGAAAGCCGCGGATGCAACCGGGATAAACGCTGAGATGATGATGGTGATGACTCTATGCGCCCGTGACCAAAGGTCCACTTACCATTTGTGGGTAAGGTTTACGAAATTGACTTGCAGTGAATGGTAAGGTGAACTGAGTGTGTACTGAGGTGCCAATAAAAATTAATCATTGACAATATTGACAGCTCACTCCATGTCAAAACACCTAATTGTTAACGATGAGACATGTTTTACATGAGTGTGTAACTATGTAACTTGTGGGTATCTGTTGTTTTTTGGTTGAGAAAGACTATCCGTTCATGATACAGTTATATACTAGTACGAGGGGATAGGGCGAATCATTTGGAAGACAACCAGAACAATTTCACAACGTATGACTTCACATTCTGTAACTTCAAATACTTTTATTTTTTATTCTTTGTATCGTTGTCTCTTATTATTCAATAAAGTTTATGATTTATGATCGACACTTGTACCTTCACCTCAAACTCACTCTATGAAAAGCGATGGTCGAGATCTAAGATAGAACCAGCGTGGCCAGAACATGTAAGTATTTTCACTGTTGTATTGAGTGCTGGTTGGTTAAACTTTGGCGTTCGCAGTGAAATTATCATAAGCCGTGCGCGTAATATAAATATGTGAAGGAGTAGGTAGTTTTAAGTACGACTATTAGGGAAAGCAACTAAATGCGGATGGTATCCTGAAATACGTGTATCTGTACTAGGCAATCTTAGTCTTAAATACTATTGCATAAATCGAATATCTCAGAAGCTGTCCCCCAAGAATTTATATTGCAGAAACGCTACTAACATCTTTGAGACCAAAACTTTGGTCATTACCGTTGGGTAATCAATAGCAAGTTTCCTAACTTTCATGAAAGAGGTAGTAAGTTGTTCTTGTTCTAATGAGGTAATTAGTATAAGTATTTCTATACTAGCTTTCCGCCCGCGGCTTCGCCCGCGTGGAGTTCGGTTATATCGCGCTTTTTAGATTTCCCTCGAGAACATCAAAATTTTCCGGGATAAAAGGCCTATGTTCTTTCTCAGGGTCTAAAGATTGTCTGTGCCAAATTTCATCAAAATCGGTTGTGAGGTTTAGGCGGGAAAGCGTAACAGACAGACAGACAGACAGAGTTACTTTCGCATTTATAATATTAGTATGGATTTTATAGGGTGGTAAGTATATCTTGGGCACCAATGACTGTAGGTGAAGGAAAACCATCTTGAGGAAACCTGCACTTTAAGTCTGAAATCGCCAACCCGCATTGAGCAAGTGTGGTAATTACGCTCAATCCTTCTCTGTATGAGAGGAGACCTGTGCCCAGCAGTGGGACGATAAAAAGGTTGATAATGATGATGATGATGATAGGGTGGTATCGACTCTACACTTGAGCTGATTCAGTTACTGTACAACCCACCGTTGATAGTCACATACGGCGGAGTCTGGCTCTTTAAATGGTTTAATTATGAACATTTGTCAAAACATAAACACGAGGTAACGTGTCAGCCAAGATCAAGTTGGTGAGCAGCACCGTGTGTAATATTATACGAACCATTTGGAGCCACTTAAAACCTCTTTTTAATCAAAGTCTGTTTTACTTATACACAAAAATTTGGTTTATATATTTTGATTAATTAGTATTGTAAATAGGCATAGCTCAAACGCTTATTTAGATAATAACGTCCAAAATAGTAATTTTTCTGACTGACTGTAGTACGTACGTACGGTCGTACGTACTGAACAGTTAGTCAGTACATACGTATATATGTATCGTACGTACGATACGTATGTACGTACGGTCAGCAACAAAACTTAATCAACATTTTTCTTTTTTTATTTAATTATAAACTAGCGCTTGACCGCAATCCTGCCTGATGGTAAGCAGTGACGCAATCGTTGATGGTAAAGCGCACTAGTTTATTAAGAGCCTATTCACTCTAGCCTTGAAGACACTCAAATTGTAGTCCGACGGAAACACGGCCGCTGGCAAACTATTCCAGTCCCTCGATGTACGCGGTATAAAGGAGGAGGCGAAACGCTTCGTCCGGACATGATATTCGATAAAGTATTTTTTGGCATTTTAAAATAGCATCTTTGAGAGAGAAAGAATTGCTCTTTAATTAAATGTCACCTCGGTTTCTATTTTAGTAAAATACTTTGCCCATTAATTATGATTTTGAAAACAAAAGGTTTAATCGACTTCTGTCGCTCACTTCTGTGATCGAAACGGATTTAGAATATTTTCGGTTACCGAAATTTGCTTTTGCGCCTTACGCAAAGTTTATCCATTTTCTTAATCATGCTCTAACATTTCTTAATAATACTTTAAATTAGATATTTTAATTTCGTGCCCCGATAATTATGTCATCATCATCATCAACCTTTTTTTTTATCGTCCCGCAGGTCGCCTCTCATAGAGAGAAGGATAGCGTAATCACCACGCTTGCTCAATGCGGGTTGGCGATTTCAGACTTATAAAGTCCAGGTTTTCTCAAGATGTTTTCCTTCACCTTCAGTCATTGGTGTCCAAGATATACTTAGAAAGTATATATAACTTTAGAAAAGTTACATTGGTACTTGCCTGACCTGGAATCGAACCCGCGCACTCATATTTGAGAGGCTGGTGTTTTAACCACTAGGCCACCACGACATGATAATTATGTATTTGACTATAAATTAAAACGTTGTTCATAACACCAATCTTATGGTAATTATATTTAATATATCTGTAAACATAAATATGTCTGTAACCGATCCCCAAAACATTAATTAATGATAATGAATTTAAAACGATACGAACTGATGAAAAGTTTAGGAAGTCGGATATTATATAACCAGATATTTATGTTTTGTCCAATAAGTATTGAATTTTATTATGTAAGTTGGTTGAATATAATTAATTAGAAAATAAGGTTACAATTTATTGGTACAATGCTATAGTTGGTGATTTTAATGCAATGAAAAGACTAATGGGCATTATAAGAAAGCTCAGGGCCACTCAAAGGGCAATGGAGAGGGCTATGCTTGGGGTTTCATTGCATGATCAAATAAAAAATGAGGGGATCCGCGGAAGAACAAGAGTAACCGACATAGCCCGAAGAATTGCAACACTTAAGTGGCAGTGGGCCGGGCACATTGCCCATAGGACCGAAGCTCGATGGGGCCGACGGGTTCTCGAGTGGCAACCACGCACCGGAACACGCGGCGTGGGTAGGCCCCCGAGAAGGTGAACCGACGACCTGGTGGAGGTCGCGGGAAACCACTGGATGCGGGAGGTGCGCGTCCGGGCTTATGTCCAGGGGACGTCTTTCGGCTGAAATGATGATGATGATGAAAAAACTAAAACACTGAATGCTAAGCTATATTGTAGCAGAAAGCCGTTCATGAATACTGCAATAAAGAAAATAATGTTGAAATTTTATTAAATTTTCTTCCCAGGCCGTCATAAAATAATATTATATATGACGTTGCGTGATTGGTTAATTTTGAATATTGTGATCTGTTTTATCGTATCAGTCATTACCTCCGACCAGACGGGTGTTATGTCTGGCGGGCTCTTGCCCAATGTTTGAAATTGGGAAGTTGTATACAATATGTAAAGAAAACCCTGTCCGATCCGTTAAGGTATTGTCAGGTATCGATAACTGATTCTACTAATGCCCACAAAGACAGACTAAACTTAAAAAAAAAATCTCCCTAAAAAAATAAATATTATTTCGCAAAAAGAGGTAACTTAATACATGTGCGTTATGCAACCCCTTCCGCGGGCGCAGGGCGGGGGGCGGGAGGCAGGGCACGCGGCACCTGTGACGTGGTCGCGTCGCTATTCGCTTATAATAATACCGGTGTTGTCACTGTTTTAAAAATTACCAAATTTCGGGGAAATTGGAATTATTTCCGGGGAAAAAAGGATTATTTCTAAATTCATTAGTATTGTTACTATGATGATTATGTAAAATTTTATATTATATTTGGTCAAGTGTTTACCTAACCTTTATTATCCTTATGGGTCGGACAGGGTTTTCTTTACATATTGTATATGCTAGTTGCACGGTAAACTCTGATTGCGAGATGTAGAATTCGTGTGACGTCAGTATGACGCGTTGTTTATTTTTGGCGTTTGTAGATACCGCTACACAGTGATCTCATAATGTTAAATTTTGACAAGATTCGCAATTTACTAAAAAAAATGTCGTCATTATGACTTTCCAGTGGTCAATTACTGACACTCCACTCCATATCAATAAATGTGCAAATTGTGTCGTAGTTATTTAGAAAATCGTTTCTACTAACGGGTTTTATAACAATGGCAATACAGAAATGTCATTCTATCACCATTCCATTGTGAGACGGCTGACCGATAATTGACCGATCATTATGAATTTAGCATATTACGAACTTTTAGCACAATGACAATGGATTCGTTTTGGAATGACAAATTTATAAAACTAGCAAGCTATTCGGCCTCTGATGAGGTATACTTTCGCAGACTATTAATAGACCTATTATTTAAATACACACGTTTTTGCAAAATTAAACAAAACGAAAAAGGAAGACTTTTTTTTTTAAATATAAAGTAGTGCTTGGCCGCAATCCTGCCTGATGATAAGCAGTGACGCAATCGTTTATGGTAAAGCGCGCTAGTTTATTGAGAGCCTATTCACTCTAGCCTTGAAGATACTTAAATTGTAGTTCGACGGAAACTCCGCCGCTGGCAAATTGTTCCAGTCCAGTTACTTTCTGCTCATATTATTAAATTTTATATGTTTAAGGTGAAGTCTATTCCTAATAGTTTAAATTAATGTGTACTTTAGATTAAACAAATCATTGTGATATCAACTTTATTACAATGAAAACTTAGTTGCTAACATTGATATAATATTAAACTAAGGTAGATACGTCACTAGCGCACTGAAAATGAAGCGTACAAAAGGAGGTAAGTCCAGCAAGTCGCTTTAGTTTTCGTCGATTCTATTTAACCGCTAACGACAAACACTAGCCATCTTTTTCTTCTCTATGCTTTAGATTGCGCCCCATCTCACTCACACTGTGCCAAAGTGTGAAATGTGCGCAGAATAAAAAAAAATGCATGTGTGTGCTGCTGCTCCGATCGGCACATTTATTTTGGTTAATTTGTTAGAGCATATCACATCTGTTTAATATTATATCAATGGTGGCTAATAAATGTGTTTTACTATGTCTAACTTATGTACATAAGTTAGACATAGTAAACAACATTTATTAGCAACTTAGTTTTCATTGTAATAAAGTTAGGAGTAGGATGGCTGGCCGGTAAGCCCTGAGAGTGGCACGGAGTCAGATCTTCGGGCCGAGCCCGTGTCACTCTCAACGCAGGGCTCGAGGGTAACTGAAAAAGAAGGAGTAGGGTAGGGCTAATTATCTTTGAATTTTTAGTTCTATAACATGCTGGTTTCCTTCACCGT
Source organism: Sesamia nonagrioides (assembly GCA_017933935.1). Classification (NCBI taxonomy): domain Eukaryota; kingdom Metazoa; phylum Arthropoda; class Insecta; order Lepidoptera; family Noctuidae; genus Sesamia; species Sesamia nonagrioides. The sequence continues at coordinate 76,628 of JADWQK010002132.1, read as the reverse complement.
TTTGAGTACAGTTGTGTTACACTACTGTGAAGGAAACCAGCATGTTATAGAACTAAAAATTCGAAGATAATTAGCCCCGATTTCTTTATTCACAACATAAATCAATTTAAGTTCAATGCATCTTCTTCTTTATATTTTACTAGCGGCCGCCAGCGACTTCGTTCGCGTGGAGTTAGTTATACTCCGCTCCTATTGGTCGCAGCGGAATGTTATATAGCCTAAAGCCTTCCTGGATTATTGGGCTATCCAACGCAAAAGTATTTTTTTCAAATCGGATCAGAAGTTCCTGAGATTAGCGCGTTCAAACAAACAAACATGCAAACTCTTCAGCTTTATATATTAGTATAGAGTACAGAATAAGAAAAGGACAGAACATAATATGTTAGTTTAGACCTACCAAATTAGTCCGTTTCTGACGTAAATTGACGTATTTATGGTCGCGATGTTTATAATCGCCTTTAAACGGCCTATCTTAATTTGACAGGATTAAACTAAAATGTTCCGGCATGATGTCTGGTGAAGCCGTACGGAGGACGGGTCTGAGCAGTTGTGTTGCGATGTGTGCCGGGTACGATGTGCCTAATGTTGTTGTGTCGGGAGTTTGGTCGTGGAGGGTCTCCAGATCATCCTCTGGCGCAGCATCGTTGGTCGTGTTGTTGGGTTAAACATTGCATCACCTCGCTCAACTGCCGTCTTCCTTCCTATTCACTCAGTTTTTTTGAGTGAATAGGCTTAATAAGCTAGTGCGTTTTACCATCAACGATTGCATCACTGCTTACCATCCATCAGGCGGGATTGCAGTCAAGCACTAGTTTATAACTAAAAAAAAAAAAAAATGTGTTCTATCCTTTTCTTAATGAAATGGAAAAAAAAAGCACACAATTTAAAATTAGTTTAGTGTGGGAACAAGAGATTCAGCGCTAATATGTGACTAAGGCCAACCCGTTCTCAGCCCGCATGGTGAATTACGGTCCACTCCCACTTAGAGAGAGGAGGCCTGTTGCCCAATGGCATGGGGTATCATCCCGTACAACAGACTCTCAGTTCTTATCAAAAGATAATAGATGGCAGCATAGGTTGCGGTCCAAAATTTAGGAACGATTTTAAACCTCTTATGTGCAGTTTGTAGCCTTTTTCATATTTTTAACTATTTGAATTTGCTTAATTTATATATCTACACGTATAAATAACGTAATTAAACAAAACGGTAAAATAGGCTCAGTACTGACAATGATTTTTATTTTACACTCGGGACAATAGATGGCAGTGTACTCAATTAATCCTGTCATAACATATTTTTTTTAGGTTAAGATAAGATGTCTTCTAACCATTATATTGCTGTTATCTTCTTTTAGAATGCGTATTGCTCGATGCACGACGCATGGATGTATATATTGACAATGTAGACAAGACATATATGGCGGTAGTGGCCGACCGGTCAAGCGCTCCCTGGTGGCCATCTAGTGATCTTTTTAAGAAACTTTTTTTGCTCGACCGTCTGCTCGATTTGAGCTGGACTCAAATTGTTGTTCACGTTAAGGTATCTGTATGGAGTATTCTGTAATCTGTGCCAATGGTGGGAACCTCATGGCTACTTGACCTCTGTCATGGCCTATCTGATCAACTGTTCATTAAAACACAAAATTCTGTTCATAAGCAAACCTTTCTTTTAAACGAGATAAAGCCCAGTAGCGTAATAGTCGCTTAGTGCTCACGTTCAACTCAAAGTAAACATAATTATTGAAAGTACTTCTCAAGTGCAGTCAATGGGTATTGAAATAACACCACGGCTAAGCAAATAGTGTTTGTGGATGTTAATGAACTGGGAGTGTGTAATGACTTCTAGGGTTGTCTCGAGAGAGTTATGAAACCACACATTATCAATTTTATAATTGCGGACTGAAAACTCTGTAAAAATGGCATATCTGTGTTTTTGTAATTTTTGCATATGGCACTCGTAGACATTATGCTGAGCTGAGTCCTATTAGTAGGATATTAGTTACCAACGGTATTTTAGATTTATCCTAAGTAAATGATGTATTAAAAATATACAGTTCTAAGTATCTCCTGAAAAAATTGCTTATATATGTAGAGTTAGCGGGTTTGCCAATTAAGGTATTATTTTCATAAACACAAGTAAAACTCGCGTCGCTTTGTTATATTAAAATACTTAACACATTGTTGGAGGGGGCCGTGGTTTATTAATAACAGCTGAGAGCAGCATATCGCATAATATAAAGACACAAAGAGAAATAGTGATTTTAAATTGATTTTTAATACAGAGCCATCTAGTATAAGATTTTGAAAGCTCGCACGATCGTGCTTTTAAAAGGAATTGACAATAATTTATTTACTGAGATAGTAAAGTTCTAACTGACTGTTATAGCACCATACAACCAGAGACATGAAAGGAGTAAGGGGACTTTTGGGCCCAGCAGTTATCTAGTTTAAATGCGTATTAAAAAACCTTTATATTTTTCTAATCAAAATCACAAAATATGGTAGTACATCCCATGTTTCTACGTAGGAATCGAGAAAACGTATTGTAGTCTTCATGAAGACTAGGTATCCACTTAGAAATGATTTTTCGATATCCCCCCTAAAAGGGTGAACTGGGAGGACTCCGTTTGAATCAAAAATCTTGTTCCTTGAGTTAATAAACTTGAAATGTAATACCAATACTTATATAAGTAAATTATGAAGACTGACAATTATTGTTTTCCTTAACTAACTAGCAAGGGATCTCGGTTCTATGGTTTCAAAATTTGTGTGGAAGAGTTTTAGCGTGAGGTTCGATTTACTCGTCATTCAATATTTATATGAAGGGTGGGCGCTTCGGGGGACTGTATTAAGTAATATTGACGTTCAAAAAGTGATGGTTCCCAGCCCAATTCGAATAAATGACTTTTTTACATACCTATGGTTGAAAGAAAAGAACGTGAATCGGGGTATTTCGAAAATTTACCCCGGACGGGCTGAAATGGGGTAGTACACAATAATTGTAACTAAAATGTGCCCGAATGTTTAATATAAGACTGGAAAATAACATTAATTAGGTAAAAATTTGTAAAACAGAAATAGCATAGCATAGGTAAACAAACAATGAAATGTCTTGAAAAAAAAAAAAGAAACTGATTGCTACAGTACCAGACAGACTCTGAAGTTGTTATGCGATGTCTTTATAATATAATTAATAGCTCCGCCCCGCAGTTTTCATTATCATCAACCTTTTTATCGTCCCACTGCTGGACACAGGTCTTCTCTCTTATCGAGAAGGATTGAGCGTCATCACCACGCTTGCTCAATGCTGGTTGGCGATTTCAGCCTTAAAGTCCAGGTTTCCTCAAGTTGTTTTCCTTAACCATGTACCCGTGGGAATATCGGAATAAAAATATCCCATATCTTGTTCCTGGTGATAAACCACCTATGCGGCAAATCTCATTAAAAAATAAGTGAAGCAGTTTTTGCCTGAAGGAGTTATCAACATATATCCAACCTCACAAACTTTCGCATTAAAAAATTATAGTAGGATATGTCAATGTTATTTCATGCGTGACTCAAGTAAATATCATCACTAGTATAAAACAAAGTCGTTTTCTCTTTCCCTATGTCCCTTTGTATGATTAAATCTTTAAAACTACGCAACGGATTTTGATGCGGTTTTTTTAGTAGATAGAGTGATTAAAGAGGAAGGTTTATAATTATGTATAATAACATCTATTAAATAGTCTCTCTCTCTGCAGTCGGTCCCTCATGTCTGAGGATCGTGGTCAGCATTGGGGCAGCATTTCGAGCGGATGATCTGCCTCCATCGGTTTCGATCCAGCGCGTCTCTCACCACCGCGTAGAATTTAGCAGACGATGAGTCTTTGACTTGATCGGTCCATCTGGTTAGTGAACGACCGCGCGATCGTTTGCAACGACAATCATTTTTTCTATACTCTCATCGCCTCTACGCATTGTGTGACCGAAATAGAACAAAATACGTTGCAAATATGGTCGACAAATGGGTTTTTACCTTGAGCTGGTTAAGAATCGATACATTGGTGCGTTTTGCAGTCCAAGGTATTCGGAGTAATCGCCTCCAGCACCACATCTCGAATGCATCGATTCTCTGCCGTTCTCGGGCCAAGATCGTCCACGTCCCCACACCATAGAGGAAGATAGGGAAGATAGGGCACGAACCAATCTGATCTTGGTTTTAATGCCAATTCCTCTCCTCCTCCAAATGTTGTTTAGACGTTGTTGTTTGTCTATTAAATAGTGGAGAAATACTATTGTTTAATGGCGGGCCACTATGTTTTTTATATAAAGCTCACAGTTTTTCTGTAGTGTATTTGTTCCTCGGTGGTAGGCAACACCGGCTGCCGGTAGAAGTTACCACCCATCAGACAGAGTCTTGCCGCCAAAGGATTCGTCGTGTATCGGCATGATGTCTGGTGACGCCGTACGGAGGACGGATCTGAGCAGTTGTGATGTGATGTGTGTTGGATACGATGCCAAATGTCGTTGCAGTGGGGTTTGGTCGTGGAGGGTCTTCAGATCAATCTCCCTCTGGAGCTGTATCGTTGGTGGTGTTGGGTTTAACAATGCATCACCTCGCTCAACTGTCTTCCTTCCTGTTTACTCAGATTTTTTTGAGTGAAGAAGCTCTTAATAAACTAGCGCGCTTTACCATCAACGATTGCATCACTGCTTTCCATCAGGCGGGATTGTGGTCAAGCACTAGTTTACAATTATATATATATAAAAAAAGTTGCAGCCTAATTGCATAAACTAGTATACCTACGTTTCTTGAAAGCCCTGTATCTTCTAGACATGACACTGCAAGCCGTATGAGTGTCTGATGAGCGGTTAGCCATCTTTTTAGGGTCTACAGTTACAGTAATAAAGTTCTGACGTTGTGAAACTTTGTAATTTAAGTGTGTTAGATAATAAACTGTGGTTATGAAGTAGGTATTGTTGTCGTGTGTTTAGTTTTGTTTTATGAGGATCTTGTAAATATATTTTCTTTCATTCTTTTTATATTATGAGAGCATTAATAATGTTGCTTGTAAATCATATAAACGAGTTCTTCGGTAATTCGTGTTGATCGTACACTTCTTCAAACTATAAATAAATAAATAAGCCATTTATTTCTTGCTTTTACATGTTGAAAATAACAAGTTTAAATGCAATATTAAAGTATACTACATAAGAAAAAGAAAAATATATGTAAATTGTTAGTAATTCTAATTGTAGCAAATACTTAAAAGTTAGGTTTGTTAGTTTTAAATTTAGATTTTTACAAAAAGAAAACATGGTATTTTTATAGCAATATAATAAGTCCGCAAGAACCCCGTTTTGGGTAAAGGCCTCCTCCAAAGACGCCCATACGTCTCTAACTTATTGTTTTTGAATCAAACTATACTAATATATAAAGTGAAGAGCTGAAGACTGTTTGTTTGTTTGTGCGCGCTAATCTCGGGAACTACTGGTCCGATTTGAAAAATTCTTTTTGCGTTGGATAGCCCATTAATCCAGAAAGGCTTTAGGCTATATAACATCACGCTGCGACCAATAGGAGCGGAGCATAACTAACTCCACGCGAACGAAGTCGCTGGCGGCCGCTAGTGTTTTATATTGTTTGAGACCGGTAGGTAGCCAGGTAGGTAAACTGCTTTAATAGTGTCTGGAAAATTGATTAACAATATACAACGTTATTTTTTATTTATGCAAAACCTGAATATAGCCTGTTCTGAATAAGCAACTGGATCCATTCCAATCATTTTTACAGCATGTTATAATGATAAAGAAAAAATAAATATTATTGAATACTAGCTTTCCGGCCGCGGCTTCGTCCGCGTGGAGCTCGGTTATATCGCGCTTTTTAGATTTCCCTCGGGAACATCAAAATTTTCCGGTATAAAAGGTAGCCTATGTCCTTTCTCAGGGTCTATAGATTGTCTGTGCCAAATTTCATCAAAATCGGTTGAGAGGTTAAAGCTGGAAAGCGTAACAGACAGACAGACAGACTGAGTTACTTTCGCATTTATAATATTAGTATGGATATGCAGTATCCACAACATACATATCTAGACAGTGCTAAAATTTGTATGCATGAATATGAATATTTGCACTGGTCTGGTCGTGCCTCGGAATACACGTTAAGCCGTTGGTCCCGGTTGCCATACAAACATCTAATGGCAGTCGTTACGCGTTGTTGGAGCCCTCAAAAGTCTAACAATTGGTTTAACTGCAATGCTTAGATATCGCCTTCGGGTTGTGGAGGTCAGACAGTAGTCGGTTCACGGAAAATATCGAAGTTTAGCCAAAATCAGCAGTTAGACTGGTAAAGCGGACCCCAGACTGCAAAGCGGAAAGCTACGGATGCGTCTGGGATTAACGCTGAGATGATGATGATGATATGCAGTATCCACAAGTCTCAATAAGAACCATATTTTATGATACGTTCTCAAAGTTGAATATTAGCAGTATAGATGAAATTAAATGCTTCTCCTCATTACCAATCCTGCCAACACTGTCACGTCATTGTGGTCAGTGTCATTTGTAAATACTAATAAAGACTCATGTATTTACTGCGTTCACGCATACGTGCCGTAGACAGAATATTTTAAGTTTTTTCGTCAGACCACAAAGTGTAAATTTATTTAAATGTAGCGATCTATCCTTACTTTGCATGGTTGTTTACATCTTTCCTAAACATCAAGATTAGTTTATTTTACGTTTGATATAAATGTACCTACATTATACACAAAATAAATTGTCTAAACAGAGGTGAAAGCTTTTGTTGATTTCAGCATATATTGTATTTCAGCAGAACAATGTGATCACACACAGACAAGACAAGAAAGGCGATCTCAATTTATAATACATAGTATGTGTAGATGTGTTTTGTCGGTCTCCGTATCGCAGCGGTCAACACGCCTGCCTGCGACGTGGAGGCCCCGGGTTCGATCCCCGGCCAGGTCATGATGGAGAAACGATCTTTTCCTGATTGGCCTGGGTCTTGGATGTTTATCTATATATGTTACTAATAAGAATATAGTATCGTTGAGTTAGTATCCCATAACACAAGTCTCAAGCTTACTTTGGGGCTAGCTCAATCTGTGTGATTTGTCCGTATATATATATTTATTTATTCATTTAAATACCCATCACAAATGAATTGACAGCCCTATTCTCCCTCAAAAGTGCGAAGCCACAGATCAGCGGTCAGCTATCTCTACAGAGCCTGCACAGTTAGAACTTAAAATATGCTGTTCTTTGCTTGACACTTTTGAGGCGATGGTGATTTATTTGTTAGGAATGAATATTTGCCTTCAAATGTTTCCGGTGTCTTCATTATGCTCTACAGAATAATTTTGTATAGCAATTTTGATAAGAGTCTGGAAATAAGAAATCGAGTGTACACTGTACATAGTTAAAATATAACAAACAAACCAACATCGGGTGTTTTTTATCTGTATTTTATCCAATTTCACAAAATTTGAATCTATCAGCCATCAAAGGTGAATGGATATCTATACTAATATATAAAGCTGAAGAGTTTGTTTGTTTGAACGCGCCAATCTCAGGAACTACTGGTCCGATTTGAAAAAATCTTTTTGCGTTGGATAGCCCATTAATCCAGGAAGGCTTTAGACTATACATATATCATCACGCTACGACCAATAGGAGCGGAGCATAACTAACTCGACGCGAACGAAGTCGCTGGCGGCCGCGAGTTAATTATATGGGAGCTTGATTCTCATAATATTGTTAGTTAAGATATTAACTATGGTAGTAAAAGACTTTACTTACCCATGTGATATGATCTCTGGCTGAATACTTCAATTGACGCATGCGGATGTAGACGAAACATAACTACGAACTAAATAGAATATTCAGTATTCAGTGTGCTTAATGCAATTAGGTCGAACATAAATCCTTAGAAAATTTATGTAAATGAGAATATTTTATTACACATTCTCTTCTTCAGCTTACTTAATTCTGCCTCTAAGTAGTAATTGAGCGTTAGTAGACCAATTGCCAGGTGGGAAGACGACCTTCAGAAGATCGTGGAGGATACCAGACGGTCTATTCTTTGAAAACCACATTCGGAAAATTTAGATGAATTGAGCACAAAGTGAGCATTCACGGAGTCATTTCAGTTGATGCTAGGGACTTTATTAAATATCAGCTGGATGAGACTTTTCTCGGTGGTAGGCCATAACATCGGCTGCCGGCAGAAGTTACCACCCACCAGATAAAGTCTTGCCGCCAAGCGATTCGTCGTGTTCCGGCATGATGAAGCCTTACGGAGGACGGGTCTGAACAGTTGTGTTGCGATGTGTGGCGGGTACGATGCGCCAAATGTTGTTGTGTCGGGAGTTTGGTCGTGGAGAGTCTCCAGATCAATCTCCCTCTATCGAAGCATCGTTTGGTCGTGTTGGTTTTGGGTTTAACATTGCATCACCTCGCTGAACTGCCGAAATCGATTCCAGGTCCAGCAAGTACCAATGTAACTTTTCTAAAGTTATATGTACTTTCTAAGTATATCTTGGACACCAGTGACTGAAGGTGAAGGAAAAACATCTTGAGGAAACCTATACTTTATAAGTCTGAAATCGCCAACCCGCATTAAGCAAGCGTGGTGTTTACGCTCAATCCTTCTCTATATGAGAGGAGACCTGTGCCCAACAGTGGCATGATAAAAGGTTGATGATGATGATGATGTTTTTATTAAAAAAAATACTCCAGGAGCTTCCATATATGTAGTAGTTTTTCATAGGTGGCGTTGTTAAACATTAACGACCGAACCTATACATATAACATACAAATAATATATACAAATCATAGCTGTCAGTTTTGTTTTAACATTACACACTAGCGCTTGACCGCGATCCCACCTGATGGAGCAGTGACACAATCGTTTATGGTAAAGCGCGCTAGTTTATTAAGAGCCTATTCACTCTAGCCTTGAAGACACTTCAATTGTAATCAGACGGAAATACCGCAGGTAAATTGTTCTAGTCCTTAGGTATAAAAACGGTATAAAAGACGAGGAGAAACCTTTTTGTTCGTAGTGGTGTGAACAACAATGTAATTATAAATTTATGGCTACTGATATAGATTATTCGGACGCGGGACGTTAAAAACTATAGGTAAAACGATAGGTTTTCTGCCTAGCTTTTTTTTTTAATAATTTTAAACTAGCGCTTGACTGCAATCCCGCCTGATGGTAAGCAGTGATGCAATCTTTGATGGTAAAGCGCGCTAGTTTATTAAGCCCAATCACTTAAAAAAAAACTTAGTGAATAGGAAGGAAGACGGCAGTTGAGCGAGGTGGTGCGACGTTAAACCCGACCAACACGACGAATCGCTTCGCGGCAAGGCTTTGTCTGGTGGGTGGTAACTTCTGCCGGCAGCCGATGTTATGGCCTACCACCGAGAATAAGTTATCCAAAACTGGTGATATGGAATGTAATCTACTGAGCTTAATTGCCCCTTAAATCATTATCACTACAGCTTTACCTATCACAACTAGTACATCGATGCTAATTGACTGATATGCCTGTACCAACCTGTTATTCATGAGGACAGAGAAATCTATCATGTACAACATAGTAACCTCAGTAAGAATCTAAATGAATACCAGTTCCGTTATTAATTTACAATAGCGACAGATTGGATTTTAGATAGTGCTGTTTTATTGAAAAATTTATCTAGCAATCCGCACTGGGCCAGCGTGGTAGATTATGGCGCATTCCCTCTCACCGAGAGGAGGCCTGTGTCCAGGAGTGTAGAGTATAGGCTGATAATGTACTGAATAGTGTCGTTGTAATAATAGAAGAAGTATTTGTTCTGTATTTAGTGTCTGTTTAATTGCTATGTGGTTGAGTTGTTATTATTATCCTTTATTTCATTATATACTTATACACTTATAAATTACATTTCTACATAAAAATATATAAAAAGCATTTAAAAATATAAAAAATAGTAGTCCACCGGTATCGGGAACAGGGTCCAAGCTAGCGGTCAGGGCTCCAGAGAGAGGAACTTCCTGACTATCGGTACAATGATTTCTGAATCCACTTCCCACATGTCGACAACTTCGTTAGCCAACTCAAGATACTTATTTGTTTATCTTTCTCGGCTTTCACGAGGTTCTCATCATGCGGAATGGTTATGTCAACAATCATTGCACGTCGCTCTGATCGATCCACCATCACTATATCAGGCTTATTGGCAACAATAGTCCTGTCAGTGATGATGGATCGATCGATCGAGTACAATGTGATATGGCCATTTTCTAGAACTGGGTCGGGCATATACCTGTAGTATGGCACCTCCGATTCCACAAGGTTGTATTTAAGAGCAAGTTGCTGATGAATTATCCTGGCTACAAGGTTGTGTATAGACACAACCAACATCTCCGTTAGTTAGACGAGGGTACCCGGAGATAATATGCCTTATTGATTCCTCCGATGGCAATAAATCTCCGGTAATTGTTTGTCATCATAACTTCGTCCATAATTGAACATACAAAACCTTCGGTTTCCCCAAAAAGGTCACCGAACCGTTGCCAGGCTACGTAGCCTATTCATTATTATTATTATATTATAAAGAATCCCCTTTAGCAATTAAAATTAATCTATGAACACTACTTTCCCTTAATAAACTAGAGCGCTTTACCATCATCGATTGCGTCACTGCTTACCATCAAGCGGGATCGCGGTCAAGCGCTAGTTTATAATTTATGTAAAAAAAATATTTAATAATAATTATACTTTACAATTTATAAATGTTATTGAAGTCCTCATTATCATTAAAATATCAGATGCAGATATGAATATAACTAGCACGAAGATTCATCTTAATATTAATTTATATACGATCAGCCCTGAGGGCTAAATGCTTTTAAAACAGCCAATCATCGTACTGACAATCTAAAATTAAGTCGGCTAACCAATAGCAAGTTCAATCGAAATAAGCATTGCTCATAAATGTGCATGAGTGGCACAGATGACAAACTCGTTTGATTTATACCTCCATTGTAAAGATACGCGTTTAATTGTGAAATAAGGTCGGCGAGTACTGTGAGGCTTTAAGCAGAGATTACAGAAGAACCATTCCTAGATAAAATACCTTTGGGTTTGTTTCGGAATTTATTTTAAGATATTAGTCCGCTACGAAATGCTGGTGACATCTATTCTTTAAGTATTGACCAAAAAGTGTAAAAACGACTTTACATATTTATCTACTTACTCATTTGAAATAGTGTAGAAGATGATCTCCTTTTATTAATCCATACTAATATTATAAATGCGAAAGTGTTTCTGTCTGTCTGTCTGTCTGTCCGGCTTTCACGCCAAAACTACTGAACCGATTGTAATAAAATTTGGTGCACAGATAGTTTAGAGCCTGAGAAAGGACATTGGCTATATAACATCCCGTTATGACCAATAGGAGCAGAGCAGTAACAAAAAATGTTGCGAAAACGGGAGCAAACGCGGACGTACACACTGCTCCCATGATTTTAAAAGGCGCTTATTTTATATCAACTGAGCTTTTTTTTAATAAAATTAAATTTTTAATAAACTTCTACTACAGTTCGGCGACTTCCTCGTGGTTAAGGCTCCACCACACCTGCCATACAGCTGCCATTCTGTGTTCTGTGTAGGCCTCGGCCTTAGTTCAGGTTCTGTTATGAAATTACAGATTTAAAAGGCTTTAATTTAAGGAGAGAAATGGTCGTTTTGTGTCGATATGTCGTATGCTGCGCCTGTCCTTTTTTGTGTTAGTGTTTTCTCTCTGCATCGTGTTTACAGCAAATAAACGAATCTTCTTTCTTCTCTTCTTTATTTATAATACCTATTACTTTGTTAAGAGTATTTTCGTTGTGGCACTTCTGCCAACTATTCTACGTTAACGGGAACGAGTATGTGATGTGTGGCGTACATCAAAGTCGGCCTGTAAAGCGATGAAGATACATGCGAGGAGATATTGAAGGTTACCCTCTTATATATAAAGGACTGCTATAGTTGGCTATAATGCTATTTGATATATGCTCACGGATGTTTCATTTTGCTGATTAAGTGTTCGCGAATATGGTGCCATTTTTTTTTTTGCAATGACCGAAAACGTTAACCGTTCTGAAAAAGCTTTTTTGCTCGTTCGATTTTGGAAATTTCGATTCTATTTGTGAGTTCGAAAAAGACGTTAAGCCCCGGCTATCATTTTTAGATCTTCGACAGTCATTACGGATAGTCAGAACTTCGAAAGTCTGACAACCAGTCCTAACAAGGGATCGTATTACCGGTCGGGAGACGACATCGAACTCCCAGCCACCGCAGGCGCGGGCCTGCGGGTGGTGAGCAGTGGGCAGCTCGCCGCCCGGTAAGGACCAGGACAGAGTCGACGGTGCGTTGAATACAACGCACCGTCGACGCTATTATTATATTCACGTGCGCCTCAATGAGATGTCAGCACATCGGCAGCAGACGGAGGGAGACATCGGTCTTCGTGGAGAAGACCGATGCTTCCTGGGTCAGGGTTGCGGGTTGGTTACAAAAGAAACCGTGGCCCTGGCCGTCGCACAGGCAAGTGAAGAAACACGGGTGGGTTTTAGTCAGTAAAAGTCTGACACGCCATTCCGCTCCGCCCAGAGCGGGAGAGTCATTTGATGATTTCCCATCTAAAAATAACTAAATCTCCACAACTTTATCACTGGATGAAGTTATGGAGATTTTGTGTTGTGGCAGTCAGATAGGCAGTAAAAAACTGGTAAGTACTCAGCTGAATCCGGTTAGGTTAGCAGCTGATCCCTGTCATAGTTGGTAAAAGGCTTGGCAGGTGATGATGATGACTCTATTAGTTAAGTTCCTGAAATTTTATTCGGTGAAATGAATTAATAGCCGTTATTTGTTAATGGATAAGATCCAAATTGGAATGAGCGCTTCTCACACTTGCTTTGAAGGCAGACGAGCTAAATGTGGGAATATAGACGCTGTCAGTGAGTTCCACGCCTTGCCTGTGTGCATAATAAAGGTGGAGTGTGCCTGTGTGCTCTGGCTGTTGAGAGTATGTCATGCTCACTCAAATGTCTCGCTGGTGGTGGCGTGTGTGTTGGGTTGGGTCATTAGGTTCCCTTCAATATGGTTGAGCTGAATGATGCTGATCCATACGTCATGTTCGTGAACGGACACCGTCAGAGGGGACTGGTCATCTCTTAGCTGCCACGGCGTATATATTTTTTTTTTGAGTTCAAACTTAGTTTCTCCAAATGTAGTTTATGTTAGATTGAATATAATAATTGATCTTACTATTTTATACAACTTGGTACCCACTTAATGTTTCGAGTCAACGCCAAGCGAGTGGTCGATTCTTTAAGTAACCAGAGGCTGGATTATTTTTGGGCCAAAACATCAGCAATGCCATACAATGTGGCTATCTGCCAGCCTTTTAGGCACGTTTCCTATTGACGTTGATGCAGGTGAAATTTTTGATATTTCCCCTCTTTTTCACTTTTACAGAACTATTATTTTAGAATATTAGCTTTTCAAATTATATAAATAACCTGTGAATTAATCGCATAGGTGTTGAAATCCTATAAAACATTATTTTAAATCTTTAACAGGTAATAATGCTTTGAAATGTATTTAGCACATAGTGTAGCTATGTGTTAAAACAACGCGCACAATTCGCAATTAAACCTCCACAAGTGCGAATAAAATGGTAATTTATGTATTAATTATACAATTGACAGATTCACAAACAATAATTAGCACATAGACTAATGTCTTGTTGTATGCTAATATGTGTGCAAGTTATAAATTGTTTGATCAGACAGTACACCGAATTTCGTGTTTATGTTTAAATTCAGATTTAAATGTGTTTTATATGGTAAGTAATAAAGCCATTTATTTCAAATTAAGCACATGTCTTTGTGTGTACATCCATACATACTAATAAATAAAATTGGAGTATCTGTTTTTATTCTGAATGCGAATGCTTCATCATGCCGACGTGAGTACAGAACAAGCCCCCCCCCCCCCACAACTAGGTTGTGTTGCATATGGACACAACACGTCGTGGTGGCCTAGTGGTTAAACCACCAGCCTCTCAAGTATGAGTACTTACCAATGTAACTTTTCTAATGTTATATGTACTTTCTAAGTATATCTTGGGCACCAATGACTGAAGGTGAAGGAAAACATCTCGAGGAAAGCTGGACTTTTTAAGTCTGAAATCGCCAACCCGCATTGAGCAAGCGTGGTGATTACGCTCAATCCTTCTCTATATTTGAGGAGACCTGTGCCCAGCAGTGGGATGATAAAAGGTTGATGATGATGATGATGTTTTTATTAAAAAAAATACTCCAGGAGCTTCCATATATGTAGTAGTTTTTCATAGGTGGCGTTGTTAAACATTAACGACCGAACCTATACATATAACATACAAATAATATATACAAATCATAGCTGTCAGTTTTGTTTTGTTTTGTTCTCAATCCTTCTCTGTGTGAGAGGAGACCTTTGCCCAGCATTGGGACGATAAAAAGGTTGATAATGATGATGATCTGTTTTTAATATAGAAATAACCATTTTTTACTACATCCATACGTACGGTACATAACCTAAAATAACATTTTGTTTAATTTTTTATCTGTCTATCCGTTTGTTGTGGCTAATCTCTGAAATGGACCGATTTTACCGGGATTTATATTGGCAGGTAGCTGATGTAATAAAAAGTAACTTAGGCTACTTGGCTATGTGCTTTTTATCCCGATATGATCCATTTTGGGGAGTGTGCGAGGGAATTGCATTATTTAATTCCCCCATCTCCGTGCCACGATCGGACGACCCGTCGTACGGCATCTTTCCACCCTTACGTTGATAACACCACTACGATCCAGAGTGTTTCGCCTCCTCCTTTTATCGCGTACATCAAGGGACTGGAACAATTTGCCAGCGGCTCCGTCGGACTACAATTTGAGTGTCTTCAAGGCTAGAGGGAATAGGCAATTAATAAACTAGTGCGCTTTACCATCAACGATTGCGTCACTGCTTACTTATCCATCCATACTAATATTATAAATGCAAATCAATGCACTCTGTCTGTCTGTCTGTTACGCCTTCCCGCTTGAACCTCTCAACCGATTTTGATGAAATTTGGCACAGACAATCTTTAGACCCTGAGAAAGGACATAGGCTACCTTTTATCCCGGAAAAATTTGATGTTCCCGAGGGAAATCTAAAAAACGCGATATAACCGAACTCCACGCTGCCCGCGTGGAGTTCGGTTATATCGCGT
Source organism: Sesamia nonagrioides (assembly GCA_017933935.1). Classification (NCBI taxonomy): domain Eukaryota; kingdom Metazoa; phylum Arthropoda; class Insecta; order Lepidoptera; family Noctuidae; genus Sesamia; species Sesamia nonagrioides. The sequence continues at coordinate 61,331 of JADWQK010002132.1, read as the reverse complement.
TTTTTAGATTTCCCTCGGGAACACCACGGTCGAAAAGCTAGTAATTTATTTAAAAAGAAATAATATTCCCACGGGATCAAAATCGCGGGGCGTAACTAGTAAATAAATAAATTAGCAATCCCGGGTATTGTAGCTGTCTACTGAGACAACATTCAACGTAACGGACGAAACTGACTTCTCAATAAGTTAGATTAATCCTTTACTTCGGTACTCAATAAAATATCTCGAGATTGAGATAATTTGTTCAGTTATGTTAAGCAAAAGTCAGTCTGTACCTACCGTTATTTCCATAATTAACATTTATAGATACTTGTCATCGACAGGGATTTATTGTAACAATTTGTTACGATTAACATTCTGAGTTGAACAGCGTCGTTAAACTTTGCAATCAAATCGATATAATAAAGATCATATATTTTCATATTATAAACTAGTGCTTCACCACAATCCTGTCTGATGGTAAGCAGTGATGCAATCGTTGATGTTAAAGCACGCTTGCTTATTAAGAGCCTATTTACTCTAGCTTTGAAGACACTTAAATTATAGTCGGCGCTGGCAAATTGTCCCAGTCCCACGATGAATGCAGTATAAAAGATGAGACGAAACGCTTGTTTGCGTCTTTGTATTTTTATTGAATGCGCTTATTAACTACCAGACGGGTTCAAGAAATCTATTAGCGTTTAATGCCCGATTCTTAAGGGAGGCTATGTATCAGCCAATGGCCTTTTTTATATAAAATTATATTATTATTTCATATTATTTCCATAATTAACATTTATAGATACTTGTCATCGACAGGGATTTATTGTAACAATTTGTTACGATTAACATTCTGAGTTGAACAGCGTCGTTAAACTTTGCAATCAAATCGATATAATAAAGATCATATATTTTCATATTATAAACTAGCGCTTGACCGCAATTCCGCCTGGTGGTAAGCAGTGATGCAATCGTTGATAGTAAAGCGCGCTAGTATATTAAGAGCCTATTCACTCTAGCCTTGAAGACACTCAAATTGTAGTCTGACGGAAACACCGGTGCTGGCTAATTGTTCCAGTCCTTCGATGAACGTGGTATAAAGGAGGAGGCGAAACGCTTCATCCGTATCGTAGTGGTGTTAACAACGTAAGGGTGGAAACTCGCCGTGCGACGGCCTGTTGTTAGCCGAAAGCCTTGATCAACATCTATCGAGGCTCTTCTTTGGCGTTTGGATTAAGGGCCCGATTCAAAAGGTACTCCTCGATACGGCCCGCATTGTGAGACTCTTGTCTCAGGAGCAAGGTCCAAGCTACCGGTCTTGGAAAATGAACGAAACAATAATAATTTAATCCATACTAATATTATAAATGCGAAAGTAACTCTGTCTGTCTGTCTGTCTATCTGTCTGTCTGTCGGTCTGTCTGTCTGTTACGCTTTCCCGCTTAAACCTCTCAACCGATTTTGATGAAATTTGGCACAGACAATCTTTAGACCCTTAGAAAGCACATAGGCTACCTTTTATCCCGGAAAAATATGATGTTCCTGAGGGAAATCTAAAAAGCGCGATATAACCGAACGACACGCGGGCGAAGCCGCGGGCGGAAAGCTTTTTTTTTTTTTACATATTATAAACCAGCGCTTGACCGCAATCCTGCCTGATGGTAAGCAGTGACGCAATCGTTGATGGTAAAGCGCACTAGTTCATTAAGAGCCTATTCACTCTAGCCTTGAAGACACTCAAATTGTAGTCCGACGGAAACACCGCCGCTGGCAAATTGTTCCAGTCCCTCGATGTACGCGGTATAAAGGAGGAGGCGAAACGCTTTGTCCGGATCGGAGTGGTGTTAACAACGTAAGGGTGTAGTTATAAATAAATAGCGACCCGCTCCGGCTTCGCAAGGGTGCGATGCTGATACTAAATACATTACAGAAAACCTGTGAACGTTGTAAAATTTCTAAAATAAATAATTATCTTGATAAATCTCGTAGGGTTCAGCCTGCGTTTGTAATGTAGGCGGAGAAAATGTAATTATTTACGACATCAAATTATAAACCTCAAAAACCACTAACAAAAGCCTCTACTATTTAATGGATGTTATTGTACATATCGAAGCTGGAAAGCGATTTTGTCGTATCTCGAAAAAGGAAATTTTGTTTTATTGCATAATTGGATTCAGAAAAAAGTTTAGAAAAAGTCAAGGTCGTAGCATAAAAAAGAAACATCTTAGCAATACGTTGATCAGACCGTCCGACGCAGTATTTTTTTTCTTAATTCAATTACCTATACAATAAAACAAAACTGCCTTTTTTCGAGATACGACAAAATCGCTTTCCAGTGTATAAACCTTCTTCTTCAATCACTGTATGTATTCAAAAAACCGCATCAAAATAGTTGCGTATTTCTAAAGATTTAAGCAAACTTAGGGATATAGGGACAGAGAAAGCGACTTTGTTTTATAGTACAGTAGTGAAGTTAGAAAGAATGCTAAGATAAAAGGAAGTGTGCTTAGATAAAAGGATGTGCCGTGAAATTTCATGCAGAATTAGTCGCAGGTACCTATAAGCTAGTTAATTCATATTTTTGCTCATGACGTAACGATTTCTGCGACAAAGTATTTAATTTTACTGCCGACGCGTTCCGTCGCAAATCGCCCGGATTTCTGCATCGATTAACATTATTGAAGAATTCGCGAAAATTATTGTCTAAATTATATATTTCAAACACGTACTGCTCACTATGCATACATATTGAAGTCGTTTTTCGTGTCTGTCTGTGTGACTGAGCTGTTTTTTCTTAATTACCGAACGCATTTCGATGCGTGTTTCACTATTATTTAGATAATCAAATATAAGTATGGAATTTTTATTCAGTAATAATTCAAATCACTTTTGTATATAATCCAGTATATTCAGGAGGACTTATACACAGAAACCCTCCGGATATACTGGATTATTTATTATAATACTAGCTACACCGTGCGGTTTCACCCGTGTAATTTCAATATTTTTTTTTATATACTCCGCTCCTATTGGTCGCAACGTGATGTTATATAGCCTAAAGCCTTCCTGGGTTAATGGGCTATCCAACGCAAAAAGAATTTATCAAATAGGACCGGTAGTTCCTGAGATTAGTGCGTTCAAACAAACAAACTCTTCAGCTTTATATATTAGTATAGATATATATATTAATATATGGATTATATTATATCAACATAGAATACACATTCTACGTTAATTTTAAATTTACGGAGGAAGAAAGATATTTTTATTTCTTTTGAGTACTTCTACTTGAATTACACGAAATTGTAGACTAACCTTAGCTAGCACACTTCTTTACCAGTTATTAATTTCCAAATAAATTCTTTTCAGGGCCTCGCCATGTCAAGCGGGAGTTGTTCAGGGCCGGGAGTGTGCGGGGGCGCGCGGCGGCGTCCACCCCCTCCTCCTGAGCCCGCGCTGTCCCTCGCCGCAGACCTCAGCGAGCTCAGTCTGGACCAGGGGTACCATACCCTCGCTGACTGCGGCCCTCCGAGGAGAAGAAGGGATAATACCCTTAATGATGCCCTGTGGTTGAAGATTTTATCTTATCTTGAGGTTGGTGGCAAAAGTTTGTTAGCTTGTTCAATTTCAAATATTTGTTGTTCTCTCTTGGTAATAAAGATATAGTAGGTACATAGTTCTAAGGAAATAGGTGTGTCTTGAAAAACCTTTAGCTATTTTATTGGTATTAATTTGGTTAAGTTTTGAAGGATTTTAGGAATAAAACAGACTTTTCTCTGTAACTCTTTCTTGTGGTTTGATGTTTTTATGACTTTTGTGAAAGTTTTAGGCGGAATATGTTTCGGGATGATTTTATTAAAGAATCTTACATTTCTTGTTTTTGCAATATCGGTAGTAGGTATGTAATAATTTTCAAAGTCAGCCTTTCGAAATTCTATAGGACGCATTTTGGGAATTACGTTTTTGTGCTGACTAGTTGGCGCCACTGTCGAGTTAAGGTCCTAAAGTATAGTTCTCAAAGTGTGTTAATACGGGCGTGGCAATAAAGTTTACATTTAAATCATATTTATATAACAAAAACCTAAAAATACAAACTGACATTAGACATTTCGGAGACCTTACGCTACACTAGCGCCGAGTTATTTTTTTTTATTATTATAATCTAGTCCTTGATCGCAATGCCGCCTGATGGTAAGCAGTGATGAGAAAGATCGTTGATGGTAAAGCGCGCTAGTTTATTAAGAGCCTATTCACTAAAAAAAACTGAATGAATAGGAAAGAAGATGTCAGTTGAGCGAGGTGGTGCAATGTTACATCTAACAACACGACCAACGATGCTGCGCCAGAGGGAGATTGACCTGAAGATCCTCCTCAACTAAACTCCTGACACAACAACATTCGGCGCGTCGTACCACACATCGCAATACAACTCCGTATTGCTTCATCAGACATAGCCATAGCATAGACATACCACGCGATAGCTCTCATTCCGTCATTACTGTTATATAATCGAATGACCCATAGCACGGCGAGCCCATAAGTTGCTGACACCACTACGATCCGGACGAAGCGTTTCACCTCATTTTTTATACCGTGTACATCAAAGGACTGGAACAATTTGTTTGTGGCGGTCCTTTCGTCAGATTACAATTTAAGTGTCTTTAAGGCTAGGACTGAATAGGCTCTTAATAAACCAGTGCTCTTTACCATCAAACCTGATCATGTTTTCTCAAGTAAATTGATAATGCTTTTAAATTAGAAGAGAGAGAAAAGTACTCAATCGAAACTGAAAACATTTATGTTTACAGGTTTCAGACCTCTGTCGCATGTCTCGAGTGTGTAGACGATGGGCGAGGTTAACGACAAGACTGATCACGAGACCCGAAGCCTGGAAGAAGATCAGAGCAGCGGGACCATTAGAGATCGCTGCCAGATGTGCAGGAGCAAGGGCAGGACCTTGCGTCAGCTCCGTCAGGGAATGGCGATCGAAAAACTGCGCTGTAAGTTGTATGGTCTTTAATTCAGACGCTAAGAAAAACATAAATAATGAAAAAGAATTTATTTAATTTGACACACACACTCGCATAAATTCACGCGTCTTTCCAATGGAGTAAGCAGACATTGCAGAACGCTGTCTGCAACGATCCTTACAGTCCTTTCTCCTTACATCTTTGGATGAAATAATTTACACAAACTAAAGCGCCTGCTTGGTTCGAACCCTAAATACTAACTATTCTTTAGTTGCGGTCCTTACCACTTTTTGTTTCCGGGCTGGAAAATCCTCATAGATATCCGCCGCCCTGGGGCCGGCGACGGGGTTTGACAGATCACGACTTCATCCTGTATCATGGGTGCTTTTACAAACATTTAAGTAAACTCACATACACAAACTACCAGAACAACTACTTGATCAAACCCGCAACACGCAGCATAGCAATCAATCCCTTTCAAAACCCGGTTCAAAAAATTCGTGAAAAACACTATCGTGGTAATTTTGTGTTTTAAACTTAATCTTATTCACAGGTAACAGTAGCCAGTGCTCAACTGCTAGTGGCTACGTTCAGGAACCTGACGCACTTAGCTGTCACGGGCTCCAGCAGTATGGATGCCAGAGCCATGGCGCCTCTTATCACCGACCTGACGGATTTGAGGCATATAGACCTTACAGGTATAAATTTATTTTAAAAAACCTAACACCAAAAATAAAAAAAATGAAAATTTCAAACAAACTAATTCGCATAAAATTAGAAACAAAATAGAACATCCTTTAAAATGTTGGTTCACTGACCTCCGATCGGCGACAGCGCGGTCCTGTATCGACTTGCTATGTTTTAGCGCCATTATTATTAAAGTTTAGTACAAAGAGTATAGTAAGTATCTAATAAAGAGTGACAACTCTGTGGTAACATTTGCATGTATGGAAAGTGCTGCCCCCTTACATTTTGTGCGTGAACAACTACTAGTGAGTGATATAGGTAGCTATGCATATGTAGCTATGTATACTATAGCTACATACCTATGCATATGTAGCTATGTATATTATTGCTACGTACCTATGCGTACGTAGCTATGTATATTAAAGGTCTGGGTTTTCTAATGAATAAAAAAAAGTATTCAGTAATTCATTTATTTTATGAGTGGAAACTTCACAGCTGACACACACAGAAATAATATTACAAATTAGCCGAAAGTGTCACAAATTAACAGTTTGGGGTTGAAAGTTTGTATGGATTACTTATAAGTATACCTATTATTTTGTAATAACACATAACCATGGTAATTTATCCATCTGCATCCTGTCGTCATGAAGAGACACCACAATTTTGGCATTAACACGTGCACTTGTTACATTAATTCAACACAAGTCTAAATAAAATAAAATTGTTTGATTCTCTATCCGCCATCTTACTTCTTTCATGAAATTAAAATGAAAAAATATGGCATTGTCATTGACCTTTATTTGACCCTAGGGACAAGATGGCTGCCAAATTGTTCACTCGCAAGAGTTCAGGTGTCGCTGTCGACTGTAAAAATTGATGAAGTACTAAGTGTGCCCCCCCTGGTTTAGTACCGCTGGATGCAGCGGTCATCAACCTGTGAGCGCTTCCTTATCAACATGTACATCATGTAGAAAATGTGAAAAATGAAAAATAACTTCCTGTGACTAAACTAATGGATATATTTATATGATTTTTACGTATAGACTGAGAATGTGTTGAAGTACCTACACGATGTTTAATTTACTGTCGCATTGTCATCACCACTTTGTATACACGAGAAACTCGTATCAACGCGTGTTGACAGTTGTTGACTATTGTCAAGGACTGATTTTCCATTCACAAGAGCGGTAGAACATATTTTTTTATAATTAGCAAGCCTGCCTGATAGTAAACAGTGATGCAATCGTTGATGGTAAAGCGCGTTAGTTTATTAGGAGTCTATTCACTCAAAATAAAAACTGAGTAAATAGGAAGGAAGATGGCAGTTGAGGGAGGTGATGCAATGTTTAACCCAAAAACTCGACCAGATGCTAAGATGCTGTGCTAGAGGGAGATTGATCTGGAGACATAAAAAATTTAACATACTACAACTCCTCTGGATTTATGCCCAGGCTAAAAGGCTATCATTCATTACATACAACTACAAGAAATGCGGGTTTCTTATTAGTTATATCTGCCAAGTCATTTGGAGATTACAGGTGCTGACTTACATTCATGTCAAATTCGTATTAAGAAAGCAAATTATTGATATAAAATCCAAAAATATTCTCAACCGTCTGACACAAATCCTTTGGGAAATTAAGTTTTCGCTGTAAAGGTATGCAGGTGTATCGATATTTGCTACGCGTCCCTGATTCCACGTACCTGGGAACTTCGACTGAAGCCTTCACAGTAAAGTTGGGTACTTACAATATTGCAGGCAGTTTAGAAATATTGCTCCCAAACTATGAAGTTAGATATGAGGCTTGTTCCTTTAAAAGTAAACGATGATTTACGTTAATGTTAATTAGAATTTGGGAGATTCTTGGCCATTGATTATAATGGCATTGATTGATTAGCCATCGCCATCGAACGTGGCAATGCAGCAATCGTAGCGGGCACCATTGTGCCGGGAACAGTCAGGGGCGGATATTTGATTTCTTCATCATCATCATCAACAACCTTTTTTTATCCTCCCACTGCTGGGCACAGTTCTCCTCTCATACAGAGAAAGATTGAGCGTAATCACCACGCTTGCTCAATGCGGGTTGGCGATTTCACGTTTCCTCAAGATGTTTTCCTTCTTCTTTTAATCAGTCATTGGTGTCCAAGATATACTTAGAAAGTACAGATAACTAAGGAAAGTTACATACACGTTACATTAGTACTTGCCTGACCTGGAATCGAACGCGCACACTCATACTTGAGAGGCTGGTGTTTTAACCACTAGGCCACCACCATTTGATTTGACAGTACTAAATTAATATGTATCATTAGTATATAGTGTATTTCTTTTTTGATGATAAATATTAATTTATTCGCTTAGAATATTAGTTTGTAGTATGATAGAAATACCCGAGCGCAAATGTGGTAAAGTATTTTGTCCTTTGTTATGATTTTCTTTATTTTATCAGTTGCTATAGTAACTCTAATTGTAACCTAAATATCTAGTAGTTTAACTTTTCTCCATATAACTTGGATAATAAGTAATCATTCTTATCTACCATTAAAATGACGTATTGACCGAAAAATCTCATAAAATTATGAGAATTGTTGTTGGTCAGTTCTGTGTTCTGATCATAGTTCTTCCCTCTCTATGGTAAATTGGTCTGTGTCGACTTTCGCTTGCAAAAAATTCCTTGGATTTTTCCCTGCATTTCTGAGATTAATTCTGTGAACATGAGATTGGGAATAGGTTTTAAACGTTACTAATTTCTGGGATTGGCATGTTGGTGGTTTAATAGCACGGTATATACGATAGGTAGCATTCAGTCGCTTCACGGAAAATATCGAAGTTTAGCCAAAATCAGCAGTTACACTGGTAAAGCGGACCCCAGACTCCAAAGCTGAAAAAGCTTCGGATGCGACTGGGATTAACGCTGAGATGATGACATACGATAGGTAGCAATTTGTAGAGTTGTGTAAACAAATTCTTTCTATACTTCTAACATTGCCCCACAATAGGAATTACTACTGTCATCATCAACATCTCAGCGTTAATCCCAGTCGCATCCGAAGCTTTTTCAGTTATCTGGGGTCCGCTTTACCAGTCTAACTGCTGATTTTGGCTGAACTTCGATATTTTCCGTGAAGCGACTGCCGTCTGACCTCCACAACCCAAAGGCGACATCGAAGTATTACGGTTAGACAACTAGGAATTATTACTGTATCGTGGGTCAATAATTTATGTGCTTATAATGAGGGTAGGTATATCCTAGTTATAACTCTTCTTTTTGCGCACCACGGCACAGGAGTTTCTTTAGTACTAGAAACTCCTGTAGTAAGTTTCATATTTTTATGTTTATTATTTAATTTAGTTAATATTATTATTTTTATGACTTATTTTTTGTCTCCAGGTTGTTCAAACGTGGACTGGCCTGATTGGGCTTGGTTGGAGACGCGGCTGGCAACCCGTCGACCCCCGGTGGAGTACATAGACCTGACGGACTGCGGCTCTGTTACCGACGCCGGACTCTGCGCGTTGCTCCACACTTGCCCCTCCCTGCAGTATTTGTACCTTAGGAGATGTACTCTAGTCACAGGTGAGCAATTTATTTAGATGAACCAAACCGTGTGGTACCGGGCTTAGAATAGTACCAACCCATATCCTCCCGTGGGTGTCGTAAGAGGCTACTAAGTAAACTTTCACCAGGAAAGCGGGCAGCAGAGCTACTCCTGTGGAATATAAAATTACTGCGAGCCCCAACTCGCCTGCAAAGCGTGGGGATTATGGCAGACTCCCCCATTGCAATGAAAGCCTTGACGGAGGCCTTTGTCCAGTAGTGGACTTCTATAGGCTGAAGAAGTAAAAGTGGCATTTTCTACTTCATCTTTATTATGTACACTATATTAATTCCAGAACATAAATATGAGGATTTTACAAATAGTATCATTCGTCGCCCGCCCGCATTGTAGCATAGACGTGTGCGCTTAACGGATAATATTAATTTGTTTTTATCACTTAAATCAAAGTAAAGTACTAGGCGTGCAGTTAAGTGAGGACGTGTGCGCGAGACGGTATCACTGTTTGAGCGAGACAACAACCGTCATCAGCATTGACCACAGTAAGTCTGAACTACAAAAATACACAAAATAATAAAAAACTGTTGTTATGTCGAGAATGACCAAAATGACTCGGGAAGGTGGCCTTCAGCATACCTTGTCTGATTCTGACGTATCAAATGCATCTGTAACTTCTGCACCGTCATTTGTATCCCAGCGTAATAAAAGACAGCGCCAATCGAGTGAAGAACAGCTGCTTTCCTTCAAGGATGATATAATGAATATGATAGATGAATGGAAAAAGTCTCAAAATAGTCTCTTGAATAAGCTTATATCAGAAGTTGCTGAAATAAAAACTCAGAATACTGAAATAAAGCATACTAATGATAAAATAGAGAAAAGTATGAAGTTTTTGAATACTAAATACGAGGACATGCTGAAAAAGATAGATGCGTTGGAGGTTGAACGCAAGCAGCATTTGTTGAAGATTAACTTGTTGGAAACATCTTTGGATGACATTCAAAGAAACCTAAAATCGTCGTCTATTGAGCTTCGAAATGTACCTATATCTTCAGAAATTGAAACCAAAACAGATTTATGTAAAATTGTACGAAGAACATGCAATGTTCTAGATGTAAACGTCCAGGAGATGGGCATAAGGGATGTTTTTCGTGTAAATTCGAAGTCTGGAAAAGGAACAATAGTTGCTGAACTTGCTTCCGTCTTACTAAAACAGGACATCATCCAAGGAATAAAATCATTCAAGAAACAGAATTCCGAACGTAGCCTTACCTCATCCGATATAGGAATCGTGGGTCAAAAAACACCAATTTTTATCTCGGAAGCTTTGACAAGTAAAAACCGCCGCCTATTTTTTCTAGCAAGAGATTTAGCGACGTCCATGTCCTACAAATTTTGCTGGACTGCAAATGGTAAAATATACCTTCGCAAGGCCGTCGATGCACCTCGCATTGAAGTAAAAGATGAATCTCAAATAGCAGCTCTGCGAAACCTCAAATGACTAGGGTTTGTTCTGTATTTCCAGTTGGCACTGGTTCACCAGCTTTTTTATTTTATATTGTTATGCTACTTTTTGGTTTTTAATTATGTATATAGTTTAGATACTTGCTGTCGTTACTTAGTTCTGCATTTTTCCTATTTTTGTTATTTTATTACTCACCATTTTTTGTGGATTGCAAACCATATTGTCATCTTTAATCATAATTCCTTCATAATATTGGGTCATGTAAAATCCATAAGTAAATATAGTTCATATCATAAGGTTGGGGAAATGTTGCTTCCTACAATTATATCATTTGCAATTCTGGAACAAAATTACCTAGTAGAAAACATAGATGAAATATCTGCTGGGCCTTCTTATCTATGTGACCCCGAGTCGAGTTCACTTCTTCTATCACCTATTACAACATCCACGAATAATTTGAAAATTCTTACGCAAAATATAAGAAGCATCACAAAAAATTTCTGTCAATTCGAAGTCTTTCTATCTAGATTACAGTCTACGAAATGTGATATTATTATTCTAACGGAATCATGGAACTCTAAAGCTGCTTACTTTCCGTCCTTAGAATACTACGAGACTCATTTTACGGAAAAGAGTCGAAATCAAAACGATGGTATTGTAGTGTACACGAAACGGAGGCTCAACTGTGTAGCTACAGAAACAGTCTTAGTCGATGCTACCTGCGTAGGTATTGAGATTGGCTTGAGTACTGTTGTTATTGGTATTTACAGGTCGCCATCGTGTAATAATATAGAAAATTTTATAAAATCTTTGGACAGCCTCTTAAATACCTACAGTAGTCGTAGCGAAGTAATTATTATGGGTGATTTAAACATAGATATTAAGCAATATAGCGAGGATCATAATTCGACAGATTATTTAAATTTACTTGCTTGCCATGGTTTTTTGCCAGGCCATATATACCCAACGAGAGAAAACAACTGCCTAGATCATGCTATGATCAAATCCAGGTTTTCATCTATCACGCTCGTTTTCCAGTCTCTTTTAACTGATCATTGCCCGGTACTTTCTAGTATCTCAGTACAGAGTAGTATCAAACCTACGAAACAACTTACTACCTTTAATAAGGTTAACTATGAGGCTGTCCTTGCAGATTTGAACTCCATAGATTTTAGTGATATTATGAAATCACAAAATGCCCATTGGTCTGCAGATCAGCTGCTTAAAATCCTGAATACAACAATTATGAATAATACCTTAATACTACGTATACCTAAAAAACTATACTGTGTCAAGCCGTGGATTACGCCAGGCTTAGTTCGTTGCATTATTAACCGAGACCGCATGCACTTGAGAAATAGGAAACAACCAAACAACTCTGTTCTAGCTATAACGTATTGTAGATACAAAAACTACTGTAATGATCTTCTAAAACGTCTCAAGCGTAACTTCTTTAGAAATGAGCTCGATAAAAATGCTAAAAACCCTAAGAAAAAATGGCAAATAATAAACAACGTTGCCAATCGTGACACCAAAAAATCAACATCGACAGAACTCCTCAAAATTAAGGACTCCCCCAAGCTAGCTTTAGAAGAAATTAACCTTTATTTTACTAGTATAGCTAAAGAATTGGCAAGCACAATAACTCCATGTTCGCAGCCTATTGAGGAACCCTCAAATCCACCTGTTAACTCTATGGTTATATTGGAAACAACTGATCGGGAAGTTGAGTCTATAATTATGAACTTAAAGCTTGATTGTTCTGTGGGATGGGATGGAATTTCGACAAAATTAATTAAAATGACGAAAGATATTATTGTCCCACTTGTAACCCATATAGCCAACATTTCTATACGTTCTGGTGTCTTTCCTAATGCATTTAAAATATCCGTTGTCCATCCTATTCATAAAGCAGGAAGCAGAGACTGTATCAGCAATTACCGCCCCATCTCCATATTGCCCATACTGTCCAAAGTTTTGGAAAAGATTTTTAATAAGAGATTATTGTCATTCCTTGAGAAACAGTCAATTTTGTCCCCTAAGCAATTTGGATTTAGAGTGGGCAGATCGACGGCCCAGGCAGTTATTGAACTTACCAACCTTGTGGCTTCTCACATCGATAATAAATTTAAATGCATTGGAGTCTTCCTAGACCTGGCCAAGGCCTTTGATACAGTCTCTGTTCCTATCCTAATTAACAAGATGGAAAAAATTGGTATCAGGGGTAAGGCGCTCGATTTATTTAAAGATTACTTGAGTAATAGATCTCAGCGAGTAGTGATTAATGGTTTGTTAAGCTCGGATGCCCAAATAACAACTGGTGTTCCGCAAGGTAGCGTCCTTGGTCCAACGCTGTTTCTAATTTATATCAACAGCCTATGTCAAATTACTACACAAAATTGCAATATATTTATGTTTGCTGATGACACAGCATTAGTCTTTCATGGTACGACATGGGCTGAAGTAAAGTATTATACTGAAATAGGGCTTCAAAAAACAGCTAGTTGGCTTACTCATAATTTACTTACGCTTAACATCTCAAAAACTAAATTTATGACATTTGCTAATACAGAACATTCACTTAAAAATATAACTATAAAATTCAAATCCACACTTGCCAAAACATCGGTTGTCAGACATGCGATTGTAGCTACTTGGATAGGGCTAAAGTAGTGAAATATCTTGGGATTCTTATTGATGAAAGATTGACGTGGTGTCCATATATAGACCTGTTATCAGGGAGAACAAGAAAGTTAATTTATGTCTTCAAAAAACTTAGGCACGTTGCTAATACCGCTCTACTCAGGTCAATTTATTTTGCGCTAGCCCAATCTATCCTGTCATACTGCATAACCTCCTGGGGTGGAGCACGCAAAACCCATATGCTTAAACTAGAGCGTGCCCAGCGAGCACTATTAAAGGTCATGACATTTAAACCTTTTAGATACCCAACAATTGATCTATATTCGGAATGTGATGTTCTTACGGTCCGTCAGTTATTTGTAAAAGAAACGGTGATGTCCCAGCATCATAAAGTTAAATACCATAGTGACTTAACTACGGCTAGCACAAGACGTGCATACAGAGTATGTCCTACGATACCATTTAAAACATCATTCATAGAAAAATTTCAATGCTACCTTGGACCAATGCTCTATAACAAAATAAATAAAATTATTAAAATGTTTTCATTAAAACACTATTCCTGCAAAAAAATTCTAATGTTGTGGTTAAAATCGCAAAGTTATGAAGACATCGAAAACCTGTTTTTAAACCCAAAGTAATACCCATATTTTTAGACTAAGTAAAAAATTATTCTAATTGAATCACCATCATTTATCCAACTTAAAAATAACATAAACATTTAATATTGAGGAAGCAATAGATCTTCGATGTTGTGTGTCATCAACTATTAAAACACAAATCTCCATCAAAAAAGGAAGCAATCCAATTTTTCCCTAAGTTCAAACTTTATGTGTGATTATTTGAAAAGTAATTCAATGAAGGTACTCGGTAAAGATAACGAACTGTTTATTTTTTCTTGTGGCTTATGTTTACCTCCATTTTAAACCTAAATTAAATTTTGTATTAATAACCTAATTATTTTTAGCGCACATGTTCTTTTGCATTTGTATTTAATGTACACTAACGTCTATGATACAGGCTCGGCCTAGTTTAGACGTTAGGGCTCACTTTGATTGTTTGTAACGTAATTCCTTTAATGTATTTCGTAGGTTATAATTTGTGATTTCTTTTCAATAAAACATTTTTTTTTTTTTTATTTATTTTATTTAGTAACACAATGGGAGGTCTTATCGCTAAGAGCGATCTTTTAAAGACTATCTTTTGATGGGATACCAAGGAGAAGGAGAGGCAAATAGTGTAGGTAGTCTACATAACAGTATACTATCATCATCAATCACAGTCCTAATTGGCTTCTCTTTTCACGTGCCACCTCACGCTCTTGTGACAGCCTCAACCAACAGCCACGCCTTCCATCCGCTGTGGTAATAATGTCGTCCGCTCAAGGCAAAGTTACACAAATAATATCTTAGGTACATATAATATCTCGTTTCGTCTCTGCTTTAACTGTAACATAGCCGTCTTCCTTTTTTTATTCTGGATGGGAAATCATCAAATGACCTCTCCCGCTCTGGGCGGAGCTGAAGGGCGTATCAGGCTTTTACTGACTAAAACCCACTTGTTTTTTCACTTACCCGTGCGCCAGGTCCACCGGCCCAGGGGCCGCGGCCAGGCGGACAGGGGGCGGGGGGGGGGGGGTCCGTGGTCCAGGTTTCTTATTTAACCAACCCGTAACCCTGACCTTGGAGACATTGGTCTTCGTGGACCCCGTCAAGATGTGCTGATATCTCTTTGAGGAGCGCGTGACACACAACGCGCCGTTGACCCGGGCCTGGTCCTTACCCGGCAGCGAGCAGTGGGCTACTCGCAAGCCCGCGCCTACGGTTGCCGATTGTTTGATGTTGTCTCCCGACCAGGGTTAGTCATCTTCCTGCCTTCGTCCCATATTACTTGGGGCGCGCGTTCTCGCGTGTTATCATCAACAACCTCTTTATCGTCCCACTGCTGGGCACAGGTCTCTTCTCATACAGAGAAGGATTGAGCGTAATCACCACGCTTGCTCAATGCGGGTTGGCGATTTCAGACTTAAAGTCCAGGTTTCCTCAAGATGTTTTCCTTCACCTTCAGTCATTGGTTGCAACTTTTCTAAAAGTTATATGTACTTTCTAAGTATATCTTGGCGTGTAATAGTACCCAATTAGGTGCCATCAAATCGCAGCATAATTTAGTACGCAAGTCATTAACTTAGTAAGCAGTCATTTTAATATAAAGAACTGCATTCCTATAATGGTTAGAGGATTCATTCCATAACCATTTAGGTGGTTTAATACCTAAACCAGCCCCCTAATCGGAGAACACATTTTTGTCAAATGATTGCGACTATTTGGGATCGTTTGGACCGACCATTGGTCCGTTCGGTTCAAACGATCCCAAGTAGTCGCAATCATTTGATAATAATGTGTTCGCCGATTAGGGGGCTGATCTAAATGAAATCCATATCTTGTAATAAGGGGGTTTATGTCTAACCAAAGATACATATAATGGTAGTAAGTGTGTGCATCTTCATCAACCTTTTATCGTCCCACTGCTGGACACAGGTCTCCTCTCATACAGAGAAGGATTGAGCGCAATCACCACGCTTGCTCAATGCGGGTTGGCGATTTCAGACTTAAAGTCCAGGTTTCCTCAAGATGTTTTCCTTCACCTTCAGTCATTGGTGTCCAAGATATACTTTGAAAGTACATATAACTTTAGAAAAGTTACATTGGTACTTGCCTGACCTGGAATCGAACCCGCGTACTCAAACTTGAGAGGCTGGTGTTTTAACCACTAGGCCACCACGACGTTAAGTTATGTAAGTGTGTGCATAAATAATTAATATCTAAACTAAAAAGTAAAAGTTAGTTTACGCAAAAATGTTTATCACATTTGAATCACATGTTTTCTTCTTCCGACATCTTTTGTTAGGCATGAGTACGAAAACGAGGACCTATTGTGATACAAATCTGTATTATTGAACCAGTAAGTGCTATGTCGTAACAAAAATATAAACAAAAATAACTTTATTTTCGTGATTGTCATTCAGAACAGCAAATAAATATACTTAGTTCAGTTTTATGATATCCTATTCAAGCGTAGATCTAAGTGACAGAGACCTACATTTTCATGTAAATAAATTTGTCGGTCATATTTGACGAGCAAGACTAGCTCGCTCAGGGGCCATTCGGAAATAAACATTCTAACGTAAAGTTTGTACATTACTTTCTGTGCACGATCGAGATCGATGCAAAGTACCTTCCTGATGGAAATACCTTCTTGTTGTTTATATTTTTCTATTGTTCTTTTTTTGTATTTTTATACGTTGTCATGTTGTTTTTAATTGTCATATATAGGTAGTATAAGTTTGGCTGAATAAACAGAAACACAAAAACATATTTCCTACATTTTTATTTACCAGCCATCAGGAAAATTGGTCCTTCGAGATAGTGTTTATAGGATACAAATGGTTGTCACGCGGAGCCAGACTCGGCTACAGCCCGATGCTGAGGCCGCACAAAATAGCGTGCCTCGTCTTGCGTCATCGGCAGCGCCCGCTAGCGCTGCGACGCCGCCGCCGGTGCAGTCTACAGTCTCCACGACCCGCACACTCGCCAGTCCATCAAAAACACACTCTGTCACCAGCCGCTCATCGGTAGTGGCAAGGAAGCTCTCCGCAGAAGCACAACACGCCCGTGAACTCGCCCGTCTGGAGTTAGCTGCAGAAGAGGAGAAACTGCAAGCTCAACTACAACTACAGCTAACAGCCAAAAGGCTTGAGTTGGAAAAACGGACTGCTGAGCTGGAACACCAGGCTGCAGTTGCTACCATTGAGGCCGAAGAAGCAAGTAGGTGCAGTAGAAAATCTGGTCGCAGCAGGGCCAGCATTTCAAATTGGGTAAACGGTAGTGTGCAAGTCATTGAGTCACAAACCGACAACAAATACAATGACACTGTTGTACACTCTGAGAATCCCAATCCTGCTCCACCACGAACGTCTCCATCATCACACGTAAGAAATGTTGATTCATTCACTATTCACAATCACCCTAATATAGTGCATTACTTTGAGCCAGGTACGTCACAGTACCAATATCACAGTAACCCAGTTAACTATATGGGACTAGAGGAATCTGCTAGACCCGAATTCGATCCAGAGGGAGTTGCCTACGCCGAGTCCTACGCAGCGGTCGCCCCGGCTCGTGAGTACCTGAGCGCCCAGGATCCGGTGAGTCAACTTGCCTCCGCATTTGATAGTCTGGTAAGGAAACTTCCTTTCAACAATAGTTCCAACAATAATAACAACAGACCGGTCCAGAGGTCAAATCATATAAACTTACCTGTGTTCGACGGCAGAGCACCACTTGACTGGCTCGTGTTCAAGCGGTCCTACCTAGACTCTGTCAACACATATACACCCGCTGAAAACCTTGCCCGCCTCGGTGTGTCATTGAAAGGTACAGCACGTGAGGCGGTGTGCGTTCTTCTGTCAACAGCCTTACACCCTGACATAGTTTTAGAAGAACTAGATAGGCGCTTCGGACGACCTGAGCAGATAGTGCTACGAGAGGTTGCAGCCATCCGTGCTTTACCTAAAGTGAACAATGAATTGAGAGACCTTCCTGCATTCTCTTCACGCGTTAGAAATTGTGTAGAGGTTGTTAAACTTTTAAATGAATCAGACTATCTGTATTCCCCAGAATTGTTTATTGCTCTTATCAATAAACTACCCCTACTGGTGCGCACAAGGTGGATGGACTTCGCTGCGACACGTGTCGGCGCTGGCCCTACCTCCAGCCTGGGCAAGGTGGAGCTGCTGTCTAGGTTCCTGGCCCAAGAGGTGGACCTACACATCAACTTCGACAGCACTTTCTCGGACTTGTCACATAATCACATTCATAGAGAACGCACGCATGCAGCCGTGGAGGAGGCGGAGCTAGTGAACACAGTGCATTCGTACTCTGAAAAACATTCATCTACCGAAAAAACACGAAATATTCATAGGTCGTCTTGTTTATGTTGTAAAAAATCGTCACACGACATTTCGACATGTGACAAGTTTAAGTCAATGTCAATTCATGAAAAGTGGCAGTTTATAAAAGAAAATAAAATTTGTTATCGTTGTCTAGAAAAAAGGCCGCATACTTTCCGGTTCTGTAACAATAATAAAAATAAATGCCAAATAGGTGACTGCAAGAATAGACACCACACTCTATTACACAATCCCGAGTTCACATCGACATTAGCTGAACGAGATGCTTCGCCACACAACACGCCTCCCTCCCAGGGTTCCAGCGCGGTGCGGGAGATAGTCAACCATGCAGTCGCGGCGCCGGACGCATCCAGGGAGCTCGCTGTGGTTCCTATTCATCGTCCCCTTCTGAAGATGGTAGCAGTCACCGTATCGGGACCTGCGGGTAAGGTAGACACTTACGCATTGTTGGACGACGGGTCGACTTCGACGTTCATCGACTCTGATATTACTGACCGTATAGGTGCTAGCGGACCGTATGCGCAGATACATTTGGATTGTGTCGGCGGGTTGTCACGGGAGACAGAGGTACGGTACGTCGACTTCGAGATAAAGGGCAAGCATGTAAACGAAACCTTTACCATTAGGAACGCGCGATCAATTAAAAATTTAGGGTTAGAATGGAAACAACATGCCAGCCGCAACGACCTGCATACTTACCCCTATCTGACTGACATAACTCCAAAGTTGTGTTACGACAACGCGAAGCCTATGCTAGTGATCGGAATTGATAATTGGCATCTCACCATAGCGAACGCCACGAGAAAGGGTACCAAGTATCAACCGGTAGCGATACAAACGATGTTGGGCTGGGTACTTTTCGGTTTCGCGTGCAGTAAAACTAGGCCGATAGAAAAGCTATACCACACTGCAGATACCGCTGCTAGGGATCCGGAGCTTGACGAGTTCATCATAGCGCAGTATAGACTGGACGCAATAGGTATATCGAAGCACGAGGCGCGTAGCACCGAGAACCAACGCGCGCTCGATATCCTCGACCGCACGGCGCGCCGGCTTCCCGAAGGTCGCTTTGAGGTAGGTTTGTTGTGGAAGACCGATAAGTTAAATTTACCAAATAGCTACCCGTTGGCTCTATTCAGGTTTAAGAGTCTTGAGGCAAAGATGATTAAAGATCCCGCGTATGCCAAGAAATACAGTAAAAACATCCACGACACATTAGCCAAAGGCTATGCCGAGGAATGTAGCGAGATTAAACCGGTGGGTGTTTGTTGGTACTTGCCACATTTTGGCGTGGTAAATCCCAACAAACCAGAAAAACTGCGCGTAGTCCATGACGCTGCAGCACGATCACGAGGAGTGTCCCTGAACTCAATGCTGCTGCCCGGACCCAACTTTTTACAGTCCCTACTAGGCATCTTAATGCGCTTCAGGGAAGGAAGGGTCGCCGTTACCTCTGATATCAAGGAAATGTTTCCTCAAATAAAAATAATCGAGCGTGACCGCGATGCCCAACGCTTCTTGTGGCGCGACGATCCTTCTGGCCCTATCAAACTATATAGGATGTCTTCGATGATGTTCGGGGCCTGTTCTAGCCCATCGACGGCAATCTATATAGTCAATCTAAATGCTGCACAATTTCAAAAAGAGTTCCCCGAGGCCGTGGCAGCCATTAAGTTGAACACCTACATGGACGACTTCATTGGTAGCTTCGACAACCTGAACGATGCAGCCCGGCTGGCCTCTGAAATCGTTACAATTCACAAACGCGGTGGTTTTGAAATGCGCGGCTGGATTTCCAACGAACCAGCAGCACTGGCCCAGCTGCCAGCCGAGCTGATATCCGAACTGGCTAGTAGTAGAGACATAGAGTTGTGTAGAGACTCAACCACTAGAACGCTAGGTGTCCTCTGGCAGCCAATCCGCGATGTCCTGAAGTTTAATTCTGGAGTGTCTGTCAACATTTCAGCTCCAGTTACTAAACGTCAGGCACTGACCCAAGTCATGCGTGTGTATGACCCGCTGGGTATTCTAGCGCCAGTTGTAATCAGGGGGCGAATACTATTCCAAAACTTATGGAGAAAAGGTTTGGAATGGGACGAAACTATGTGTGACAGCGATTCTAAGTTATGGCGCGACTGGTTTGAAGCTGTAAAGTCAATTTCAAAGGTTCGTGTGCCGCGGCGCTACTACATAGGAGACGCAGAAAATTTTTGTCGTGAGTTGCATGTTTTTTGTGATGCCAGCGAGTCTGCGTACGCCGCGGTTGCGTATTGGCGAATCATTGATGTGTCCGGAAATTTCAGCGTATCTCTTATTAGTAGCAAAGCTCGCGTCACGCCGCTAAAGCCATCATCTATCCCGCGCCTCGAGTTGCAAGGGGCACTTATAGCTACTCGTCTCGCGTCATTCATTTGCGACGTTCACTGTTGTAAACCCATACGCCGATACTTCTGGTGTGACTCTATGACCGTTTTAGGCTGGCTACGCAGCGATGCTCGAAATTACAAAGCATTCGTAGCGAACCGAGTCGGAGATATTTTAGAAGAGAGCACCGTTACCGAATGGCGTTGGATCCCGACGAATCTGAATGACGCCGATGACGCCACTCGGTCTAGTGGTGGCGTGCCAAGCTTAGAGTCACGGTGGATGCGCGGGCCGCCATTCCTATTGTTGCCTTTTGCCGAATGGCCCTCGGAACCAGCACAACGTAAGGTCGCAAATGAAAATGAGCTCAAGTCATCTTCTTCATTACCAACCCCATTTTGTAGAGTCAACGCTAATGTAGAAGTTGAGTTGTCCGCACCTGTCGTAGCTAGCCTTTCATACTTTAGCTCATGGTTTAGGATGGTAAGGGCGACTGCTAGAATTCACCAGTTCATTGCCATCTGCATAACTAGGGTTCGGGGGGTATGTAATAATTTTATTCTTTCCCCACATTGTAGCCAAACTTCTTCAGATGCATTTTCCCTCGATGTCGCCCTACGACCGTTGTCAATTGAAAACCTGAATCATGCGGAGATCCATATTTTCCGTCAAAGCCAGAACAACGCCTTCAAGCGGGAACTGCTCTGCATACGCGCCGGACGCTCACTTCCTTCAAAGAGCCAACTCGTCAGCCTCTCTCCAGCCCTAGATCAGAGAGGACTAATGTATGTGCAAGGACGTGCCGCCGCCATCAGAGATGTAACCACAGATACTAAACCAATCATATTAAATGGGAAGGACAATGCTGTTCGTCTGCTCATCGCACACTTTCATGAAGAGTTCGGTCATGCTAACACAGAAACGGTGATCAACGAGTTGCGGCAAAGATTTTGGATCTTGGGTTTGAGAAATACCGTCAGATACGTCGTACAACGTTGTCAACGCTGCAAATTGGCACGCGGATCACCGCCCCGCCCCCCTATGGGAGACTTACCTCTTGCCCGACTAGCTCACGGATGCAGACCATTTTCATTCGTGGGTTTAGATTATTTTGGCCCCTTGTTGACCTCAGTTGGACGCAGGCACGAAAAACGTTGGATAGCCTTATTCACT
Organism: Sesamia nonagrioides; assembly: GCA_017933935.1. NCBI lineage: Eukaryota > Metazoa > Arthropoda > Insecta > Lepidoptera > Noctuidae > Sesamia > Sesamia nonagrioides. The sequence goes on along the minus strand of JADWQK010002132.1, from coordinate 39,517 downwards.
TGTATGACGACCAGGGCGCTACACCTCGAGTTAGTACATAGCTTATCGTCCGATGCTGCAATTATGTGTCTGCGTCGATTCATCGCACGGAGAGGAGTACCAAGTGAAATTTACTCTGATAACGGCACTGCTTTCATAGGCGCAAACAGTCAGTTATGCCAACTGTACGGGCAGGATGTGGAAAATTTCGCTGCATACAAAAAAATAAAATGACGTTTCATTCCTCCGTCGGCCCCATTCATGGGTGGGGCGTGGGAACGTCTGGTCAAAAGCGTGAAGACCGTTCTCAAAGTGACCCTCAGAGAGAGAACGCCCGCCGACGAAGTGCTAACTACGTTGTTGTTGGAAGCAGAAGCTATAGTAAATTCTCGCCCGCTCACGCATATATCACCAGATCCAGCAGATCCAGAAGCGTTGACGCCATTTCATTTCCTGCTGGGCACCTCATCGGTCTATAACTTCCCTGCTCAACTCACGGACGCAGATTTATGCAGCAGGAACCACTGGCGTAGGGCCGTAAGACTGGCCGATCATTTCTGGCGGCGGTGGGTTCGAGAATACCTACCAGAGCTAGCACCACGAAGAGTCCGCGGCGGTGAAGTGTCGGTCAAAATAGGAGACCCTGTACTGATCGCAGATGGAGACCTTCCGAGAGGCACGTGGCCGCGAGGCGTGGTCACAGCGCTGTTCCCTGGTCGAGACGGAAACCTCAGAGTGGGACGACGTCAGGACCTCTGCCGGCATTCTTCGCCGACCTCTAAAGAAGATCGTTCTGCTTTGAAAGGGGGAGCATGTGCACGATCGAGATCGATGCAAAGTACCTTCCTGATGGAAAGACCTTCTTGTTGTTTATATTTTTCTATTGTTCTTTTTTTGTATTTTTATACGTTGTCATGTTGTTTTTAATTGTCATATATAGGTAGTATAAGTTTGGCTGAATAAACAGAAACACAAAAACATATTTCCTACATTTTTATTTACCAGCCATCAGGAAAACTTTCTTTTTCCCACTCTAGTATTAAAATAATAGTGTTTTTTAAAGGTACAAATTATACTTCCACGCACTTCAATGCACTTTAAAGACTCTTTCATATTTCTATATTCTGCATTTTGAGTTTTACATTTACTTACAGTTACTCTGAATCATCCCACATTGGGCAAATGCCTTTCCACATACCTTTCAGCTCTTACAATTCAGGGCAACATCAGGGCATCACCAAACCCCGCTTATTGGCTATTTCAACTTACCGTACTGTTGTACATTCTAAATTACCTATTACAGTAGAATCCCGATTATCCGGATCGAATTAAACCGAAAAACAAAACCGAAGAATACCGAAAATTTGGATAATCGATTTCAAATCTAATCAAACATTTTTTTTTTGTTATGTAATGAGTTTTACATATCCCACTCTCGGTGTGAGACCGTCACTTTTGCGAAAATGCAATTTTTCAGAAGAAACATTTAAAAATTTGACGTCAAACGTGATTCGCGCCAAAACCATAACGACTCTCACGTCATTTTGAGAAAACTATGTATAGTAGAGTATGCTCTATTATACATAGTTTTCTCAAAATGACGTAGCGTAGAGTAGCCAGCCTTTCGGTGTTCTATAGGATGCATTTTGGGGAGTGTGCGAGGGAATTGCATGATTTAATTCCCCCGTCTCCGTTCCACCATCGGACGACCCGTCGTACGGCTAGTTTCCACCCTTACGTTGTTAACACCACTACGATCCGGACGAAGCGTTTCACCTCCTCCGTTATACCGCGTACATCGCGGGACTGGAACAATTTGCCAGCGGCGGTGTTTCCGTCGAACTACAATTAGAGTGTCTTCAAGGCTAGAGTGAATAGGCTCTTAATAAACTAGTGCGCTTTACCATCAACGATTGCGTCACTGCTTACCATCAGGCGGGATTGCGGTCAAGCGATAGTTTTGTACCACTAAGGGTAATTACATGCCTATGATACAACGGCCGAAACCAATTACACTATTATAATGTCGCAGCATGTTATAATGCCTTCTTGGCTTAATGCGCTATCAAACGCAAAAATATTTTTTCAAATTGGACCAGTGGTTCCTGAGATTAGCGCGTTCTAACAAACAAACAAACAAATAAACTCTTCAGCTTTATATAGATTAGTTATAGGCTGAAGAAGAAGTTTGTAGGATTAGCAAGATAGGATAGGATGGGGAATTTGGGAGGCAAAGTTTATTTATCCATAATAAATAAACTATGTTATTTCCTCAAATTAATGAAGGATTATCAATATCCTGTGATATCCCACTGCAAGGCAAAGGCTTCCCTACTCTCATTCCAATTTTCTCTTTTTAAAACTGTAAGCGATAAGGCCCTAGTTTATTATTACAATAGTGTCAGAATGTTCGATCAGTGACCTCATAATTATCGATTTTCACAAGTTTAGTAATCTACTAATAAAATGGCGTCATTAGATATGACTTTCCAGTGGTCAATCACTGACACTTCTTTCCATATTAATAAATGTTAATACTAGTGCTTGACAGAGATCCCGTGTGATGGTAAGCAGTGATGCAATCGCTGATATAAAGCGCACTATTTTATTAAAAGCCTATTTTCTTCGTGCATTGAAGACACTTAAATTGTAAGGAGTGAAAAAGACCGCCGCTGGCAAATTCAGTCCTTCGATGTAGGTACGCGGTATAAAAGACAATTCGAAACTGTATTATTCAAAGTTAAATTCCTTTTTTAATCCTCAACTCTGTAAGGTTATTCACGCTCGTATTAAAAAAAAGAAAAACAACTAATAACATTCTTTTAAAGCAAAATGTTTTCCAGCAATCAATTTATTGAATGCTTCTACGAACAGCCAATACAGTTGATCTACAAAATATATAACCATACTTAAAGTGTTACCGTTATCTCCGATAAATTATACGGTCAGCAGCGGATAGTAAACGCAATATTCAGAAAAAAAACATCATCTAATCGCTATAATCCGCAAATAACGTCTCTATTAGATCGGTCGCCCCTCTAGTGGACTCGTCTAGCTTGTCCGTATACTTTGTCGAAAGCAGGGAATTGCTTGTACTAGATTTTCACACAAGATTTTCTTGTTAGTTGAATATAGATGTTGTAGCTTGTTTGCGTGTTCAGTTTTTTGCTCTATTTTAATCTCCAGCGGCATATTCTCTGTTACAAATTGCAATGGTTTTGCTACTTTCAATATTCTCTTAATATTTTATCTATATTGTCTTGTAAGTAGGCCATAGCATCCTTATATTTATTTAGTTATTTATATATTCTTTATTGTACACCAATCAAATATTGAACAAAAATATTCAACACAAAAATCGTACAATGGGCGGCCTTATCGCTAATGCGATCTCTTCCAGGCAACCAAAGAATGGACTTTTTCTTCAGCCTATATAAGTCCGCTGTTGGATGAAGGCCTCCCCCATGGCTTTCCACGATGACTGGTCTTGTGCTGCTCGCATCCATCGGTTTTCCGTGACCATCAGTCCGCCTTGTTGGGGGTCTCCCTACGCTGCGTCATCCGGTAGGTGGCCGCCGCTCCAGAACCTTACAGCTCCATCGGCCATCGGTTCTACGAGCAATGTGGCCCGCCCACTGCCACTTAATTATATCGACTCGAAGAGCTATATCGGTGACTTTGGTTCTCATTATTTCCACAGAATCCATTAGGTTTTTGTTTGCGATGTAGGTAATAACTTTGCGATTCTCAAACTGAGATATCGAACACGATATACCAAATTTATTTAACACAAAAGAAATGATTTTTATGTCCACACAAATACTTATTGCTACTTACTATGCTAATAATAATAAATGTTAAAAGAATTTATTTAGTCCGAGGCTATTATAACCTACTTAAGACCAACCTTAGGGTCAGCGTGGTAGATTATGGCCCACTCCGTCTCACCTTCAGGAGGTGCAGTATTTTTTTTTCAAATAGTTATGTTGTTTTAATTGGTTATGAGTTCAGACTCGGAATTTTCCCTGCATTATGGGTGCGTTTATAAACATATAATAAAGTCACATACATAAACAACCCGACCCGTTAGAACGAAATAAGTATTGGGTTCTTACGGGTTTGGACCTTTGGTGTATCTATAAGTATAGATGATATATTGATCCGTGCGGGAATCGAACCGACGACACGCAGCGCAGCAATCAGTCGCTTTACCACTGTGCCAACCATGGCGTCAATAATAGTAATGTCCAAAATCTAAATTCTAATAACAATCATGTATCCTGTTGACATGTAGCGGGTTGACGATTTCAGACTTAAAGTCCAGGTGTCCTCAAGACAAGTCTTCCTCTCTCCTCCTTCCTCCCTCAAGTTTTCCTTCAGCTTTTAATCAGTCATTGGTGTCCAAGATATATTTAGAAAGTACATATAACTTAGAAAAGTTACATTGGCAACAATAAAAAGTTCAATTCCAGAACAGGCAAGTACCTGACCTGGAATCGAACCTGCACACTCATATTTGAGAGGCTGGTGTTTTAACCTTTAGGCCACCACGACTTAAAAAAAAAATTAGGCCCATTTTAGTGCCTCCAAATTAGCAGGAATTATCGGCGTTTGAGCAAAAAAGCCTATTTTACAATACCAAAACTTTTTTACTGTAAAAAGAAAGTTTCAATTTTAGGGCGTGATAAGCGATAATTAATTGATTCATCCCAGCGTTCAAAACATTTCTGAGTGATTGAATCTCAGATTAAACAATGTTCGGTCTTATAATTACCAAAATTGACGCTTTTTTTGATTCATACTTGGAAACAACTGCTTACAAATAATTATAATAAGTTTCAGAAACAATTAGATATTTCATTAAAATTATATAATTTTGGGTTACCAAACTTTACTGGCCCGGAGCGAAATCTGTGTAGGACGGAGGTACACCTACTTTAGACATTTTGAATGAAAGGGCCAACAACCTTTACTGTTTGCTGTTTTGTGCAGAACCTGCTTACCTGCTGTTGAAACTCGAGTAATTATCATATTGCTAGAGAACAATCAACCCGAAAGTTTATTTTTTGAAACTGTGTGAACTTGCTTTTTATTAGCTTCACTTGTATGTTGCTTGTTTGTTTGTTTGTTTGTCCGTCTCTAACTCTTTGGCGCGCGTGAGCGGCTCATTACTGTAAAATGTCCCACCGTTTTCAATACGTTCGTTCGTTCGTTTTTTTTAAAAAAAAGAATATCGAACTAACAACTTCAAAGTAAATATAGTTAAAAAAACTAAAAAAACATGTTTTAAAAATATCAAACTAAAAAGTTAAAAAATATATTTAAAAAAAAGCGTGAGGCGCTTAGTGTACAAAAATGATGGCACAAAGCGCCTCACGCTTTTTTAAAATTATTTTTAACTTTTTAGTTTCATATTTTTGAAAGCATGTTTATTTTAGTTTTTTAACCTATATTAGAATTATCATCATACATTATTATTTATGTTCTTTTTAAAATAGTTTTTGCTACCTTTAGATTCATTTCAAGGTCATCTGCGTGGCCTATTCCCGACTATGGAGTCAAGTTCCAGCCTAACTATACGCAGCAAAATACCTGTACATTATCAGTAGGAATGGGTTTTTTTTGATAGCCTCCGTGGCGTAGCGGTAGCGGACGGGGCCGCTGCGCAAGGTGGCGCGGGTTCGATCCCCGCACAGTGCAAGTATTTGTATGCATGAATATGAATATTTGCACTGGTTTGGTCGTGCCTCGGAAAGCACGTTAAGCCGTTGGTCCCGGTTGCCATACGAACATCTAGTGGCAGTCGTTACGGGTTGTTGGAGCCCTCAAAAGTCCAACAATTGGTCTAACTGCAATGCTTCGAAGTCGCCTTCGGGTTGTGGAGGTCAGACGGTAGTCGCTTCATGGAAAATGTTGAAGTTTAGCCATATCAGCAGTTGGACGGGTAAAAGCGGACCCCAGACTCCAAAGCTGAAAAGGCTTCGGATGCGACTGGGATTAACGCTGGGATGATGATGAATGGGTTTCATTTTGACAGTTCAACAACATTCATTGCGGTATTTACTTTTTAGAGCAGACACATTTTCGAACATATGAAGCAATAGATTGGCAATCTGCTTCGAAATGATTCCAACTAATAGAAATTGGGTTACGTAATCAGGGTGCTGTATTTTACACGGATCAGATTTGATCATCTCGCTAGAAATGAAATGGAGATGGGCTGGCAGCGTAGCCCGTTACGAAGACGACAGGTGGACCATCAGATTTGTGAGATGGCAAGGTCCTAGAGGTCATAGGACTAGAGGCCGCCCAGCCGCTAGATGGACAGATGACCTAGTAAAAGTAGCAGGAGAAAACTGGGTATCCATGGCTAGAAACAAAGAACAACGGAAGTCCTTGGAGGAGGGTTTTACGCAAAGGGGGTCCATATAAGCCACGATAAAAAATAATATACATATATTAGTTACTAGCTTTCCGCCCGCGGCTTCGCCCGCGTAAATTTCGGTTATATCGCGCTTTTTAGATTTCCCTCGGGAACATGAAATTTTTCCGGGATAAAAGGTAGCCTATGTCCTTTCTCGGGGTCTAAAGATTGTGTGCTTTCCGCCCGCGTCTTCGTCCGCGTGGTGTTCGGTTATATCGCGCTTTTTAGATTTCCCTCGGGAATATCAAATTTTTCCGGGATAACAGGTAGCCTATGTTTTTTCTCAGGGTCCAAAGATTGTCTGTGCCAAATTTCATCAAAATCGGTTGAGAGGTTTAGGCGGGAAAGCGTAACAGACAGACAGACAGACAGACAGACAGACAGACAGACAGAGTTACTTTCGCATTTATAATATTAGTATGGATTAAGCAGAATTAAATAAAGTTTTATTTTTATTATTTTACACGGAAGGACTGCCAATCTGACCTCCATAACTCAGTTAGCGTGTTTGGCACATATACGGTGTATAACCAGGATTATACAACGTGTAACAAAAAGGGTATGTACATACCAAGGGCATGGCATCATTAGATGATATCAAACGATATCGGAAGGGTTTCAACTCAAAATAAAATACTCAAAAAATTGGTACCAAATTTCCGGTTTCGTGTGTTTCTTAAAATCAAATCATAACAAACGTGGCAGCACACTACATACGTTAATAACTACTCGTTACCCGTCACGTTACTTGCCTAAATCCGATAAATGTCTTCAATATCTCTGTGCGACTAGTATGACAGGCGGTGTTTTTCCCCATAACTTCCTAACATAAAGAGATAGGATTAAAAAACCCTCCTAATATCGTTTGATATCATGTAAAGATGCCATGCCTTTGATAGGTATATACCCTTTTTGTTACACGTTGTATATAGGATCGGTGGTAGGCCATAACATCTGCTGCCGGCATGAATTGCCGGCAAAGTCTTGCAGCCAAGCGATTCTTCGTGTTCCGCATGATGTCTAGTGAACCCGTACGGAGGACAGGTTTGAACAGTTTTGTTGCGATATGTGCCGGGTACGATGCGCAAAATGTTCTTGTGTCGGGAGTTTGGTCGTGGAGGGTCTCCAGATCGATCTGCCTCTGGCGCAGCATCGTTGGCCGTATTGTTGGGTTTAACTTTGCATCACCTCGCTGAACTGCCATCTTCCTTCCTATTTACTCAGTATTTTTGAGTGAATAGGCTGAATAAACTAGCGTGCTTTACCATCAACGATTATATCACTGCTTACCATCAGGCAAGATTGCGGTCAAGCACTAGTTTATTGTTAAGATGCTTTGATGAACCAGGATTTAATAGCTTCATTAATTTAACATTATATATGGATGTTAAATTAATGAAGCTATTAAATCAGTACTTTGTACCAACTAGAGCAGACTTAGTAGATAAATCAAATATAGAGGCTTACCACAACATTGCTATCAAGGTAAAACAGGGCAAGATATTTATGTGGAGTAATATAAGATAATTTGTAAGGATCCTCTCAAACATCGTAGTTAATTAATAACTAATGTTCATGGTTAAACTTGCTCATAAATTTGTAACGATGTGTTAAATTCCTTAGGCTTATTGTGGAGCCCAATTTTGTATGGTAATTATTATTCTCCGCGTAATCTTACCACGTTCGTCGTAAAGCTTGGCAGTTCAAACCACATTAACTTCTCTTCTTTCATGTGGTTTCATTGTGTGGGAATACGCCGTATAATCAGATGTCGTGATTAGATAAGGGATGGTTTTAGTACGTGGTTTAAGAAATCGTTTAGTGGTGATAATGAATTCGCCAACCCGCATTGCGTATCGCCAATCAGCATTGAGCAAGCGTGGTGATTACGGTCAATCCTTCTCTGTACGAGAAGAGACCTGTGCTCAGCAGTGAGACGATCAGAAGGTTGATGATGATGATGATGATGAATTAGAGCCCTGGAAGAACGTTTACATAATGACCACCTTTGGTGGACTAGTAGGGAATGTGAGCGAAAAATTTAAATAAAATAAATGCATTAATGGGGCTCAGATTTAGGCACGTGTGGCGTCGTTACTGTACATATGTACCCATACTGAATGGGAAGACATTTTCAATTCATGGAATTCCAGCCCCTAGGGTAGCCATTTTCCATCATCATCATCATTTCAGCCGAAAGACGTCCACTGCTGGACATAGGCCTTTCTCTAGGATCTCCACGACGATCGGTCCTGCGCTTCCCGCATCCAGCGATTTCTGGCAACCTTCAGCAGGTCGTCGGTCCACCTATTCCTAATCCGCGTATTCCGGTGCGTGGTCACCATTCGAGAACCCGTCGGCCCCATCGGGCATCGGTCCGGTCACTGTCACTTAAGTTTTGCAATTCTTCGGGCTATATCGGTTGCTCTCGTTCTTTTGCGGATCTCCTCATGTCAATCGGTTATAAAACTTTTAACCTCTGCGTAGAATTTATATTATGACCGCGATAGAATATGTTTACAGAATTAGGTATGCTTCAGGTTTAGTAAGAAGATAGAAAGGAAGAAAAGGTATTAATTATGACCGGAATTTGCATGTGGCATTCTGTGATTCCTGCGTCTGTGTGTATGTACGTAGAAACGTAACATATAATAATTCAATTACCTTTTACTATGGTATCATATTATATATATATATATATATATATATATATGAATCATATATATGAATGCTTTGTGCAAATAAATTCTTCAAATAAGTTTTGCTTTATTGTTTTTTCTACTTAGTAATTATTATTGTCCTGAATTCATGAAAATAATAACTTTTACAATTTAATGCAGCTGACTATCGATGGTCTATGATCATTTTTTTGCTCTTAGGAATAGGTTATGGCATAAACTACATAATGTAATGACATGTGTAATGTATATAGCATAAAAATCCATGTATATTCCCATCTCCGCGATGTCTTCTTCTGTGAAATATTTATATTTGTGTAGTATCTCTACTCTACTTCTCATATTCGTACAGCAGTCAATGATATTTTTATTATTGTTCCAGATGCAGGAGTGCGGTGGATCCCATCGTACTGCGCACTCAAAGAACTCAGTGTGTCCGACTGTACTGGTGTCACGGACTTCGGGTTATATGAACTGGCAAAACTAGGGCCGGCACTACGATACCTTTCTGTAGCTAAGTGTACACAGGTCAGGATTTTTTTTAACTCGCTTACCAAAAATTTTAAATGGACCTTTGGAGTCGCGGGCGCATGGAGTAGACGGTAGCACAGTAGTCATGTGCTGCCATATACGGCGAGGCTTAACAGTCTCCTTAGGGATATGCCTTATAGGCGTTACGTAGGGGCGGTTTCAGAATTGTTCTTTTAAGAGGAACTGGTACCGACCCTATGTGTTGAGACACTGGGGTGGTTTTGGTGAGGAAAAAATTGCATACTAGCCGACCTCGCTCCCCAAAGGCCTTCTAAAGATTTCTACCTGAAAACAAAAAAAAAGGTAAGAATATTTTTCTTGCTATTTCTTTCATTAAAAAAAACTTTGCTCTCACTAGTAATGCCTCCTGTATAGTGGGTGCGTGAGATATTACACTTATGTCTCTTAGGCATTCCGTCTAACAGGATACAGCTGAATATCAGTGTTCTACTTGAAGCGATTGCATATCTGACCTCTATAACCCAGTTACTGGGTAAGATTCATAGACTTTCGGGCTTCTGACGACTACCCGTAACGACCGTCAACGATCTACAATTCAGGAAACAGTCAGAACCAACAGCTTAACGTGCTTTCTGCTTCTAAGAGTCGTAGGAGGCGGAGCAAGTGAGAGAGCGGGAATCCCAGAACCCTCACGCCTCAAGCCACCGTAGGAGACGCCCTGGTCGGGAGACAACATCGAACTCCCGGCCACCGTAGGCGCGGGCTTGCGGGCGGCGAGCGATGAACAGCTTGCCGCACCGTAAGGACCAGGCCCGAGTCGATGGCGCGTTGTGTTTCACGCGCACCTCAAAGAGATGTCAGCACACTGTGTCGAGGTCTCCTAAGCCAGGGTTGCCGGTTGGTTAAAAAGGAAACAGTGGCCCTGGCGCACAGGCAAGTGAAGGAACACGGGTGGGTTTAGTCAGTGAAAGTCTGACACGCTTCCCGCCCAGAGCGGAAGAGGTCAATTGATGATTTCCCATCCCTAACAAAAAAAGGGTCTCGGTATTGTAACATGGTCACAACCTATCCATGGACCAGCAGTAGCAAATGTAGATGTGACTCAGGCGGCTTTTACTACTTACATAGCCACGGGTGTTAGACTAACATGGCTTGTTAAATTACAAAGGTCTACCTCAAAAGCTAACTTGTCTGAAAATACAAACACTTTTCCCTATGCTAAGCTTCAAGTGACTACCCAAATCCCTTACAGTTTACTTTGGAAGGCTAAATCCATACTTGAACTAAAATATTCCCCTTAGGGCAAAGAGGCTTACTGCTTAAGGACTTTGCCTGTCAGAGTAGTGTTGAAGCACGTTTCTACTAAAATATTAAATTATTTTCTTCTGCACGTAAATAATTATAGCTATATTCAGTAGCCTAAAAATATGGAAAATTCAATTTGGATCATGAATACTGATTCAAAAGTTTGATTTGAAAGGACTTTTTATTGAATTCCATTTCTATGAGAATTGAGGCGAACTTAATTGAATCGTCATTTCACTTTGAAAACTCTGAGAAATGTTCAGTCTACATATGGAAATAGAAATACTTGATAAATTTTGTTTGAACTCAAACTCGAGGAATAATTTTAATTGATAGGCTTTTTTGAATTGTTAAACGAGTCGGTCTTCGAGAGGGAATGGGCTGTAATATACCACGTGAGAGTGACTTCATGTCTTCAAATTTATGGTTCTAAGTCATGCCGCTGATGATGGCGAAGTTAATCTTCAACATGCTGAGAGCAGTGAGAAAATTATTAACTCAAAGTAAAACCGGCTTGTGGTGATCATGAATGGAGTGGATTACCTCGCCACCATTGCTCTCTTTGAGAATAGGTCTGCTTCCCAGTATTAAGAACATCATGCGCTGAAATAGGCTACATTTTGGAGAGTGTGCGCGGGGATTATTACATGATATATTTCTGCCATCACCGTTCTCGGAGGACCCGTCGTACGGCGAGTATCCACCCTTATATTGTTGACATCGATACGATCCTCCTCCTCCTCCTCCTCGGTCCTTGTCTTTTATATTGCGTACATCGAGGGACTGGAATAATTTGCCTGCGGCGGTTTTCTTATCTGATCACAATTTCAGTGACTTCAGGGCTAGCGTGAATAGGCTCTTAATAAATTAGGGTGCTTTGCCATTAACGATTGCATTACTGCTTACCATCAGGCAGGATCACGGCAAAGCACTAGTTTATTACGTTTAAAAATTTAGATATTCTAGAGTCATCATCATCATCTTAGCGTTAATCCCAGTCGCATCCGAAGCTTTTTCAGCTTATGAGTCTGGGGTCCCCTTTACCACTCTAACTGCTGATTTTGGCTAAACTTCCATATTTTCCGTGAAGCGACTGCCGTCTGATCTCCACGACCCGAAGGCGATATCGAAGCATTGCAGTTAGACCAATTGTTGCACTTTTGAGTGCTCCAACAACCCGTAACGACTGCCATTAGATGTTCGCATGGCAACTGGGACCAACGGCTTAACGTACTTTCCGAGGCACGACCAGACCAGTGCAAATATTCATATTCATGCATACAAATATTTGCATTGCGCAGGGTTCAAACCCGCGCCTCCTTACGCATCGGCCGCGTTCGCTACCACTACGCCACGGAGGCTGTTAATTTAGATATTCTGGAGTAAGGTAATAAATTGAGAAGTTGAATTAGATGTGAGCGCCTGAGACGGGAAATTACGTAGACTGAAAGTTATGAAGGAGACTATTTGTTATGTAAATCTTTGCTGTATTCATACTTGCAATAAAAGTTTTTAATTGAGTCGTATTTCGGTGAATGTGTCCTATTGATGTTGGATGCAGTAAAAAAGTAGTATAACATATTTTAGGTGATGCTGTTCAAGGACATTTGTCGGGAAGTTCTTTAGAAAAGTCAGGTGTGTAGTACTAAGGGGTATGCAAGGATCCTATCAGGACCGCTGGTTCTCCGAAAGAGATGTCGTGGTCCTGGCACGGGCAAGTGAAGGCACACGGGTGGGTTTTAGTCTAAAACTCTGACACGCCCTTCTACTCCAGTCAGAGCGGGAGTGATGATCTTTTTATTTGGTTTAAGTGTTGCTAACTTTTCAGAAAAGGCATTTCATTCACTAAATGGTCGGGTGGTAATTATCCAAATGATTATTTATGTTTTTAGGGTTCCGTACCTCAAAAGGAAAAAACGGAACCCTTATAAGATCACTTTGTTATCCGTCTGTCTGTCTGTCTGTCAAGACCCTTTATCTCAAGAACTCGTGGACGTATCAAGCTGAAATTCACATGAAATATTCAGGTCTATTGTCCCTTTAAGCTGTGAAAATATCAAACTTCATAGCTAAACTAATCAAAAGATACAGCCGATTATGTCGATATTTTCAACAAATTTTCGACACTCGCAAAGGAATCAAAACCTACAGGATACTTCCCGTAAACTTAGAATCTTAAAATTTGGCATGAAGCATTGTCATATAATGCAAATATAGGAAAAATTGCGAAAATCTAATTTTTTTTAGTTATATAATATAATAAAAATATTTTAATAAAATGAAACTTACTACCTTATTTCTCACAAACGAATAAAGGTATCAAATTGAAATTTATACCAAATACCTAGGTCTATTGTTCCTTTAAGCAGTGAAAAAAATCAAACTTCTAAGTTAACGCGATCAAAAGATACAGCAGTTTATACCGACACCTAGACGAATTTCCGTCACACGCTAGGGAATCAAAACCTACAAGGTACTTCCCGTGTACTCAGAATCTTGAAATAAGTAATTTGATTTAATACGTCATAAATTGTAAATCGCTACGCTTGTACGGCGGAACCCTCAGTGTGCGAGTCCGACTCGCACTTGGCCGGTTTTTTTTTTTGTATTAATTATAAACTAGTGCTTGACCGCTATCCCGCCAGATGGTAAGCAGTGATGCAATCGTCGATGGTAAAGCACGCTAGTTTATTAAGTGCTACTTTTTATTCACTCAAAAAACTGAGTGAATAGGAAGAAAGACGGTAGTTGAGCGAGGTGATGCAATGTTAAACTCATAAACATGACCAATGATGCTGCGCCAGAGGGACATTAATCTGGAGACCCTCCACGATCAAACTCCCGACACAACATTTGGCGCATCGTACCCAGCACATATCGCAACACAACTGATCATACACGTCCTCCGTACGGCTTCACCAGACATCATGCCGGAACACTACGAATCGCTTAGCGGCAAGACTTTGTCTGGTGGGTGGCAACAACTGCCGGCAGTCGACGTTATGGCTACCGCCGAGGATATGATTGTAGGACACCAGTATATTGTTACCTTAACTCATCTCGTCTATCCCCCATTCGGACCTATGTACATTACATACATTTAAACATTTTTTTTTTACAGTCCAAAGACAAAGTCAAAATCCGATGAACGATTTTGACTTTGTCTTTGTTGCTTGAGCCAAATAATTAAATTAAAATAAACTTTTTCACTATATGCTTAGCCTTTTTCTAACTATTTTAGAAGTTTACTCGTGATGCAATTGAATACCAGAATAATATGTGGAGCGGCTGCCAATGTAACTTTCATAACTTAGTTCCTAGGTAATATACAATATGTAAAGGAAACCCTGTCCGATCCGTGAAGGTATTGTCAAGGTATATCGGGTCGGGTCGGGTCGTGAAGGTATATCGTTAACTGATTCTAATAATAACAAAAAAGCCGGGCTAAACTAAAAAAAAAACCCGCTAAATAAATAAATATTATTTCGAAAAAGCGAGGTAACTTAATGCATGTGCGGTAGGCCACACGTTAGGCATACATGCACGGGTGAAGGGAGGCAGGGCAGGCGGTACGTGATCGCATCGCTATTCGCTCCATCACAAATGGTGTTGTCACTTTTTAAAAAATTACCAAATTTTGGGGAAGTTGGAATTTATTCACGGAAAAAAAGATTGCCTTAAAATTCATTAATATTGACACTATGATGACCATATTTTATTTGGTCATGTGTATGCCTAACATTTGTCATCCTTATGGGTCGGACAGGGTTTTCTTTACATATTGTATATTATACTTAGTCCATACTTTAAAGTATTATGCAATGCATGTGTTATGCAGTTGATTTGAAAGTAATTAAAATACGCAAAATTGTATTGACAAATGCCTCAACTTTATTCATCGGTTGAATTCCACAAAATGTGTTTAATACCTGGATTTCATCCATCTTTCTTTTTTTGTAGGGCTATCACGTAAAATTACTGTCGACTTTTTAACGGTTTTTCGACATACCAAGTTATTATGCATGTTATTTTAGTGATTCTATATAAATGTACTGCAATAGGAATTGTTAATAAATAGTTAGCATGTAAAAGTCGATAATAATGTAAATGAGAGGAGATTTGTAAAACGTGAGTTGTGATAACCCTAAATTGGTTTGTTTACCTCTATTCTTTAAGGAGCTAGGCGTTGGTATATATTCAGGTTCCGTATAAAGTAAAAATAACGTTGTATACCTGGACCTCTCTGTGATAGCACGTTAAGCTGTTGGGCCGGGTTCATGGGTCTTTAAGTCTTGAAAAGCCAAAAATCTGACAACATGACAACAAATCTTACGAAGGAAGTAGCCCTATCCGCCCCGAAAGGATGACAAATGTTAGGCATACACATGACCAAATAAAATATGGTCATCATAGTGTCAATATTAATGAATTTTAAGGCAATCTTTTTTTCCGTGAATAAATTCCAACTTCCCCAAAATTTGGTAATTTTTTAAAAAGTGACAACACCATTTGTGATGGAGCGAATAGCGATGCGATCACGTACCGCCTGCCCTGCCTCCCTTCACCCGTGCATGTATGCCTAACGTGTGGCCTACCGCACATGCATTAAGTTACCTCGCTTTTTCGAAATAATATTTATTTATTTAGCGGGTTTTTTTTTTTAGTTTAGCCCGGCTTTTTTGTTATTGGTAATAAAGGTTAGGTAAACACTTGACCAAATATAATATAGAATTTTACATAATCATCATAGAACCAATACTAATGAATTTTGTAATAATCCTTTTTTCCCGGGAATTAATTCCAATTTCCCCGAAATTTGGTAATTTTTAAAAAAGTGACAACACCGGTATTATTATTATAAGCGAATAGCGACGCGACCACGTCACAGGTGCCGCGTGCCCTGCCCCCCGCCGCCCGCGGAAGGGGTTGCTTATCGCACATGTATTAAGTTACCTGTTTTTGCGAAATAATATTTATTTTTTTAGGGGGATTTTTTTTTTAAGTTTAGCCTGTCTTTGTGGCCATTAGAAGAATCAGTTATCGATACCTAACAATCAATACCTTCACGGATCGGACAGGGTTTTCTTTACATATGGTATATGCATCAAAACACCTATTAGGAAATTAGCTTACATACGTGTCATATTTCATTCAAATCGGTTAAGCGTTCTATGCAAATCATAAATATCTAAATATAAATGAACTGTTTACATTAGTAGGAAGTAGGATTACTTATTACATTTATGAAAATCATCTATTTAGAAAAGGTTGTTAACATCTGTCTTTTAGGCGTAAACTACTCGTTGCCTAGCAACGGTTTATTTACCTCTATTCTTTATCGAATTTGGCTCAAATATAGGTAGTTATTCAATAATTTTTACACCATGTTATATCTTTTCCCAAATACACTTAGAAATTGTTGCAGTGTGGTTACCGAGCGCATAAAATAGCTAACTGGTAGATCATAGAACTAGGAGACGCACCGCGCCGCTTAGGCGCGGGCGGGTGAGCCGTGCGTTGACCATTTTTTTGTTGGGACAACCTATTATGATAACAAGCTCATAATTTTGTGGTGTTTCATGATTCTCATTGATCTTAAAAATACTAGACACGTATTTCGGGTTTCGCATAAACAAAAAATAACAGTGTATAAATATGGTCACCCATCCATGGTCCGACCGCGGCAAGCGTAGGTTAACCCGTTCAATCGACCCGTGTGGCTATTACTAATTAACCAATAGTCGCTCGTGAAATTAGTACCTCTTAATAGATTTATTTGATAATTTGACAAAATGGCTTGCCATCTTTGTCTTGGTATACAGAGTGGTGCTGAGAATACGACAATATGTAAATGAAAACACAGACTATGCTGGTTAATAGGAGAAATCCTAAACCATAGAAAAAAACCTAGCATCAAAAATAAAAAAAACAATAAAATTTCAAACAATCTAAATCGCATAAAATTGCAAACGGAATAGAACATCCTTTAAAATATTGGTTCAATGACCTCCGACAGCCTGTGAGCGTTTCCTTATCAACATGTACATCATGTAGAAAATATGAAAAATGAAAACTGATTACCTGTGACTAAACTAATCGATATATTTATATGATTTTTAATGGGTAGATTGAGAATGTGTTGAGGTACGCGATGTTTAATTTATTGTCGTATTGTCAGCAACACTCTGTATGTGTATCGATAGCTAAAAGTTGAAACATACATATGTATGTATTTGGCCCAAGATTCGTTTCTGAGAACTCCGCCCGCTCTCGACCAAAACTCGTCATTTCCAAATACAGAAACTTTACTTAAGAAGTAAGAATTTAACGAACTCGTGTTTCACAAAGTTCTAACACACTTTTAATTAGTTGTCTTGAAGAAAACTTGTGCTTTGTGCCTTGATCGCGGTTTCTGAGTAAATAGTAACTTGTGGAACTTCTTTAATTTAGAATTCTTACTGTCCTTTCAAAAGTACTGTTTACCTTGAATAAGTTTGTCTAAAGTGGACTGGAATTGATGTTTCTTCATCTTTCCTTTTTCAACCTATTTTTGATGGCAATTCAAGGTAAAAGTACTTTTTTTTCGATTTTTGAATCGACAATACAATTCTTCATCATCAACATATTTGGTACCTGTCGATGACAGCTGTACAAGAAAATTGCGACATAGTCGCTAATAATGTAAAAATATATGAATAAATAGAAAAAAATAACTGTAATTCCCATACAATAAAGTTTAATTTACATCAAATTTCCAAACATCTATCACTTTTCCAATAGTCACTCTGATAATTGTTATTGAAATATAGTTAACATTTGTTTAACTTTAAATGGGATGGGGGTGTGTTGCGCAAGCTCTGCTTCTCTTCTGTTTTGCTTCTCTTCTTTGCTGGATCGTATCGGTGTAGTTGTCTGTATCGTTGCTGAGTCCTGCTCGTCTACACTCCTGTATACAACTTTATTTTATCTTTATAGGAAACCTGAATACAGTTTGTTCAATATAAGCAACTGAATCGATTCCAATTATTATTACACCATGTTATATTTCCCCAAATACATTTAGAAAGTGTTGCAGTGTGGTTACCGAGGGCACATAGCTGACGGTAGATCATAGAGATCATAGTACTAGGAGCACAGTGAGACAGGGCTACCGCGCCGCGCCGCTTTAGGCGCGAGCGGGCTAGCGGTGCATTGGCCATATTTTTGTTGAGACAACTAAGTAAGATAACAAGCTCATAACTTTGTAGTTTTTCATGATATCTTTTTGTAATTTTGTACATAGATTCTTTACTTAAAAATACTGGACACGTGTTTCGGTGTTCACATATGCAAAAAATGACGTATTATAAGCACTTACGTTTTAAATTATTGAATTAAGATCCTTGAGTTTCTACTAGCTGCTTAGAAGAGTGACAAAGTTCTGATAACTCATAATTAGTGTAAAAATTAAAGTTATATTACTTTAATTTTAAAGTTTAACACTAGATTATATCATGGTACTGAAAATAGTAATCAGTAATCGTCAATATACTTGAAGCTCGGTAGTGCGATCATAAATCCAATCTAAATGCAGATGACTGCAATCTAGTCGTTCGTATTTTTCCTACTCAGTATTCTCGACACTTCGTTCGTATTCTGTCGTTCACCTACGTCATGTTTCAGATCTTCATTCGATAGAATTATTGTGGAAATCTAAATTAGAGTAAGTATTGTTATTAGAGTGAGTATTGAGGTTAAATTAAAGGCGACTTCAAGTTAGAGGTGTGAGGCTCTACTGTGACGTGGTAACCACGCTGCTATTGGTTTTCAGATATTTCTAAAAGCACAGTTGCCTCGCCAACCATCATCATCATCATCATCTCAGCGTTAATCCCAGTCGCATGGGCAGCTTTTTCAGCTCTGTAGGCTATAGTATGAGTTTTCATTACGAAACACGATCGTCGATATCGAGCGCGTTTGACTCATCGATTGGCCCGCTTCAAGGTTGTAAGAACTCTTAACCAATGAGAGCGCCAAACGCACTCGGTATCGACGATCGAGTCTTGTAATGAAAACTCATACTAAGCATACTGGAGTTTGGGGTCCGCTTTACCAATCTAATTGCTGATTTTGGCTAAACTTCGATATCTTCCGTGAAGCGACTGCCATCTGACCTCCACAACCCGAAGGCGATATCGAAGCGTTGTAGCCAGACCAATTGTTGGACTTTTTGAAGGTTTAACAACCCGTAACGATTGTCATTAGATGTTCGTATGGCAACCGGGACCAACGGCTTAACGTGCTATCCGAGGCACGACCAGACCAGTGTAAATATTCATGCATATAAATATTTGTACTGCGCGGGGATCGAACCCGTTCCTCCGTTGCAGCCGCGTTCGCTAGCGCTACGCCACGGAGGCTGTCACAGTTGCATCGCCAATACGTGTATGAAAACTACTGCGTCACTGCAGCGCTTCCTCACACCTTTACTTTGAAGTCAATCTATGGGTTATTTTAGTATGGATGAATTACCTGTCCAGACGACTTTTAGGCAAAAGTTCAGATTTGTAGATCATTTCTGTCCTGCATTGAGAGGCATAGGGGGCTGTAAAAGAAGTTGAGTGTGTGTTTTTTTGGGTTTGTACTGAAACAAAAGTAGTTATTTTGATTCTGTTATTTTAAATCGCCGTCATCAATACCTACGGTCTCCAAAGCCTAGAGCACAGGCGTAGAGTAGCCAGCCTTTCGGGGTTCTATAGGATGCAATTTGGGGAGTTTGCGAGGGAATTGCATGATTTAATTCCCCATCTCCGTTCCACCATCGGACAACCCGTCGTACGGCGAGTTTCCACCCTTACATTGTTAACACTACTACGATCCGGACGAAGCGTTTCGCCTCCTCCTTTATACCGCGTACATCAAGGGACTGCAACAACTTGCCGGCGGCGGTGTTTTCGTCCGAATACAATTTGAGTGTCTTCAAGGTTAGAGTGAATAGGCTTTTAATAAACTAGTGCGCTTTACCATCAACGATTGTGTCACTGCTTACCATCAGGCGGGATTGCAGTCAAGCGCTAGTTTATAATCTAATAAAAAAAAAAAAATGGGTTTGTACTGAAACAAATGCAGTTATTTTGAATCTGTTATTTTGAATCGCAGTCATCAATACTTACGGTCTTTAAAGCCTAGAGCACAGGCGTAGAGTAGCCAGCCTTTCGGGGTTCTATAGGAAGCATTTTGGGGAGTGTGCGAGGGAATTGCATGATTTAATTCCCCCATCTCTGTTCCACCATCGGACGACCCGTCGTACGGCGAGTTTCCACCCTTACGTTGTTATTGTTGTTAACACCACTACGATCCGGACGAAGCGTTTCGCCTCCTTCTTTATACCGCGTACATCGAGGGACTGGAACAATTTGCCAGCGGCAGTGTTTCCGTCAGACTACAATTTGAGTGTCTTCAAGGCTAGAGTGAATAGGCTTTTAATAAACTAGTGCGCTTTACCATCAATGATTGTGTCACTGCTTACCATCAGGCGGGATTGTGGTCAAGCGCTAGTTTATAATTTAATTAAAAAAAAAATGCTTGGATTTATACCAGTACTCAAGAATATTTAAATGATACAATCAACAGACACGGCGTGCTGTTGGATTTTTGAAGCTCAGCTTAGCGCCGAAGGTTGAAAACACAACATTGCTCTTTTATTAAGACAATAAATTGAAACCGTCATCTTTGCATAAATAGCAGTTGAGCCTCTGTTGAAATTATATAATAAACTCTTACTAACCATTATTACTTTCTCAGGTCTCCGACTCTGGTGTCCGAACTCTGGCACGAAGGTGTTACAAGCTGCGGTACCTGAACGCCCGAGGGTGCGGGGCGCTTGGAGATGATGGAGTAGAAGCCATAGCTAGGGGTTGTTCAAGGCTAAGAGCGCTCGATCTTGGGGCTACTGATGTTTCAGAGCCTGGATTACAGGTAAATCTATTCTATAAATATATAAAGCTGAAGAGTTTGTTTGAACGCCCTAATCTCAGGAGCTACTAGTCCGATTTGAAAAAATATTTTTGCGTTGGATAACCCATTAATCCAGAAAGACTTTAGGCTATGTAACATCACACTGCGACCAATAGGAGCGGAGTATATAAAAAAAACATCGAAACCAACGCGGGTGAAACCGCGAGGGGCAGCTAGTAATATATAAAGCTGTTGAGTTTATTTGTTTGTTTGTTTGAACGCGCTAATCTCAGGAACTGCTGGTCCGATTTGAAAAAAATATTTTTGCGTTGGATAACTCATTAATTCAGAAAGGCTTTAGGCTATATAACATCACGCTGCGAGAAATAGAAGCGGAGCATATAAAAAAAATCATATCGAAACCTACGCGGGTGATTAATACTAAGTTCGAATTACTGTATTGAACGTCTATTGAATGACATATTTATTTTCCAGATTCTAGCCCGATGCTGCCCGAATCTCAAAAAGCTCGCTCTTCGGGGCTGTGAGCTCATTGGAGACGATGGTCTAGAAGCCGTAGCATACTACTGCCGAGGGCTGACACAGCTCAACATACAAGATACTCCGGTCACATTAAGGGGATATAGGGCCGTCAAGAAATACTGCAAGAGATGTGTCATAGAACATACAAACCCTGGATTTTGTTGAGGAGACACGACCAGATATATCGGTTTTTAAATGGATGTGTTCAAAAGCACTTATAAAGAGGATACATGCTTTATAGCCCTTTGTTCGCGGGTGCAGTCGGAAAATGATAAGTCTGAGTAATTTCAAGTCAATTTTGATTGTATTGTGCATGAGATTATTCTTTTTAATAAGACTGTCGTTTGGAATGTAAATGACAGTCCATTGTGACATGTAATTGCTAAGCATGAATGCTTGCACTTGTGAAATTCTTTATCTATTCGTTCTGCTATTGTTCTTGTACAAAAATGGTTAGATATTTCATTTTAAAGTTTCTATTGAATCCGACAAAATGTCATATAAAACAGCGAAGCAATTGAAATTGAGAATTTAATCTTAAATAGCTACTAGACTCGTCTCACTGATAATTTCAGGAAAGCATTATTTCCAGGGCCGCACTGTAGGCGATCTTTTCATCCATACTAATATTATAAATGCGAAAATAACTCTATCTGTCTGTATGTTACGCTTTCCCGTTTAAACATCTCAACCGATTTTGTTGAAATTTGGTACAGACTTTTCTCGGTGGTAGGCCATACCATCAGCTGCCGGCAGAAGTTATCACCCACCAGACAAAGTCTTGCCACTAAGCGATTCGTCGTGTTCCGGCATGATGTCTGGTGAAGCCGTACGGAGGACGGGTCTGAGCAGTTGTGTTGCAATGTGTGGCGGGTACGATGCGCCAAATGTTGTTGTGTCGGGAGTTTGGTCGCGGAGAGTCTCCAGATCAATCTCCCTCTAGCGCAGCATCGTTTGGTCGTGTTGGTCTCGGGTTTAACATTGCATCACCTCGCTCAACTGCCGTCATCCTTCCTATTCCTTAGTTTTTTAAGTGAATAGGCTTAATAAACTAGTGCGCTTTACCATCAACGATTGCATCACTGCTTACCAACAGGCGGGATTGCAGTCAAGCACTAGTTTATAATTATTAAAAAAAAGACAATCTTTAGACCTTGAGAAAGAACATAGGCTACCTTTTATCCCGGAAAAATTTGATATTCCCGAGGGAAATCTAAAAAGCGCGATATAACCGAACTCCACGCGGGCGAAGCCGCGGGCGGAAAGTTAGTAGGTTATATAATTATTTTTCTTGTGTTCCAAGATTGTAGCCCAAACTGGGTTTTTGGTGACTTCAAAAAACTACTCCTCTATTTGTTTCTTTAATCACATGCTAGTACAAATGTGTCTAGCTCAGTGCTAGGCTTTTGACTCTCCATACACGCATATAACGGGTGTAAAAATACTCTCAATGAAGCCAGCCACGTTCTCTTTCCCCTAATTATGATCATATTTATTTACCTCATGAACAATTTATATCGTTTTTGTTTATACTATAAAATAAACAATAAACTTATACCATAAACATTGAAAACCGACCTAACGCAGTTGGGAAAAGGTAAAACAGATGATGATGATGAAATATTGAAAGTCGGAGTTAAAACGAAAACAAGTATTTAAATGAACTTTAATACTTTCAGTATTAAAGTTCATTTATTTAACTATATTAACAGAACAGGGACCGCTGTGTATAAATTTATTAATATTTAACTTTAATACTCTCCAAGGACTGCTGTAAGTATTTAAATTTATTAATATGTAACTTTTACTACATACCTACTGAGAGTCATCATCATCATCCCAGCGTTAATCCCAGTCGCATCCGAAGCCTTTTCAGCTTTGGAGTCTGGGGTCCGCTTTACCAGCCCAACTGCTGATATGGCTAAACTTCGACATTTTCCGTGAAGCGACTGCCGTCTGACCTCCACAACCCTACCAACCTACTGAGAGTATTAAAGTTAAATATTAATAAATTTATATACAGCGGTCTCTCTATCGTTGCACGCAATCGCGCCGATTCTTTTGGTCACAAACTAAACTAATTTTAAGTTTAGTATATCTTTTTCTTTCTATTTCTCTAAGAAGAGGATAGAAGATAAAATTTTAGTTTAATCCTGTCAAATTAAGATACTCCATAGACAGTTTAGACGCGATTATAAACATGGCGCCCGAAAATGCCCATTCGCCAAAGAAGAAATTTGCGAGCCTTAACCACGCTTTTCTCCCTTCTTAATTCGCCCACTCCTCCTTCTTATCTTACGAATCACTTCCAATATTTGTGTTCTTCACACAGCAAGAATCTGCGTTATTCTAATAATCTTCTCTTACTCTGTCCTTCTCATACCTCTGACTTTGTTCACTCTTCATTTCATATTCAGTCAATTCTTTTATGGAATGCGCTTCCTCTTGATATCAGGATGGCGACTAGTCGGTTTGCATTTAAGCGGAAATTGCAGAGTTATTTTGCGAATGGTTAGGGTAGGGTCATCTCAACACCTCTCTTACAAGTTTTATTTTCGTATATATTATAAGTATATATATAGTAATAGTTTGTATATGTATATAGCTTATTTAAGTATTTGTTTAGATAGTGTTATGAGGTTTTCTTTTCCTGTCCATTGTACCGTAACTAAAGCACCTGCCATCTAGTCTCTTCACCACCCGAGGTTGACTGGTATAGAATGCATTAAGGCATTAAGTCCGCCTCTGTACATTTTCTTTGTGCGAAAGTTTAAATAAATAAATAAAATACATCAATTTACGTCAAGCGCGGTCTAATTTGACAGGTCTAAACTGACATTTTTGTTCAGTTCTGTCCTTTTCTTAATGAAAGAAAAAGAAAAAGATGCACTGAACTTTAATTTAGTGTGTGAACAAGAGAATCAGGGCCAATGGCAATGGAGATGTTTCAGAAATGTATGGAGCATGGGCCAACACATTGTACACTTACCTAATGCTAGGTATAGTTACGCTAAAGTTAACTGTTTTGAATGTTAATTTCCTATATTTTGGCTTAGTTTTTATACAGATTCAATTTAAATCGGCCAAGGAGTGCAACAGAACTACTAATAAATATGGTGGTTAGCAATAAGCGAAATAAGATTTTGACAGTGACATTTGATTGACGTGTCATGTATCTAAGGCACAGAATGACTTGTTATTACGATTTCTGTGATCTAAGGCTATCGTATCTAGGTATATTATCTACAATATGTCTGCAAAAAATACACAACATGAATTACGAACGTACGGCCCATTAAATAAATACAATCAACTCAAATCAACACTCGACTTTTTCTTTTTCTTTTTTTTTTCTCTTTAGAAGTATGGCTCCATCGATGACCGATGATTCTGCCAACGTCAAGGTGGAGAGAAATAAAGTAATATAACATTATACGTAGTGGATATCGACTGTTGATCGGTAGTATTAGCGATGGTTCTTCTTTGGACTAAAACAAGCACAAGACGACACAAATATTAGTAAACATAAAGGTTGGAAAAGATTAAATTTTGATCTTGTTAAGGGAAATAAACTTATATAAGATTTTAATAAATGGGGTATGTACCAAAATTAAAAGGAAAGGTAGGTTGACAGGACGAGGAAAACACTCGACTTGATTCGACACGATCACAACGGGAAAATAGAACTCTCAAAGTCGCCAATCAAACGTCATAACCACTGTCATGGCTTCCTTAATAAAGGGTTATCTCACTAAAAAACGTTTCAAATAATTAATTATATGTACCTACTTGTATTTTTATTCAAATTAATTTAGTAGTATTTTTATGAAAATCTTTTATTTTTTTCCTTTTTATCTATATAAAAAGGAAAAAAATAAAACCCAAAATGTCATTTTATAGATGTGTCATTTTGGTGGCCCAAAATGACACATCTCATGTCCACACGAAAAATAGAAGTCAAAATGACTTTTACTTGTCAGCAATTATTTTCGCACAAAGTTACTTACTTTGATGTACAGACGCGTAGATGAAGGCTTTAAAGGGTCTTGTTACATCCTTTATGTCTAATTATGACTAGAGAATACAATGGTAAACTGCTATTAATGTAAGCTTTATCATAAATCGTTGTTGAGTAAAACAAAGGTTTCACCTTTAAGTGATTTTCGAGTGTCTGTTAAAACTTTCCTATTGTAATATGTATATATTAAAGAGATTTTAGTACACTAACATAGTTTTATATAAATGTAAATGCTTTAAATATAAATATAACCGAGTTAGATATTTTTTTTAAATGTATTTTTCTAGGTTAAGTATGTATTTTTGTACAGGGTACACAGACTAAAGTGTGTTTTATGTTGGTAGGGAGAGAAGCAGAGAATAATCATGATATAGGAATTAAATGCTGCGGAAAATGGTCCCAATGAGAATCTAAAATTTATTGTACTAAATCGCTCTTATCCCTGTCTTATCATTCTTATTGGGAAGCCTTATTAAGGTCGGTAACAATAGAAAAAGTAATTGTGCCTCATTAGTAAGCAGTTCAGCTTCTTAATTGTGTTTGTCTACCTAACAGCCGTTTAAACATTCAGTTTGATGAAGCCCTAAGGCAAAGGGCCTCGGGGTTGTGTTTAGTACGGCTTATAAACTGCGATGATAAAAGGGGTCTGTCACTTTACTGATTCATACCCACTTGAATGTCCCGATTTGACAGCTAGGAAAACGTTGTACGTCCCAGCGCGCGATCGGGATCAAGCCGCGCCGAATACATAGTTTATTACTCTTATTTTAATCGCAGAACTCACAGCCACTGTACAAAACTGCACTCACCATTTTTAAACAACTTTTTTTCCGATATTATCTTTCCGGTGGGGCACTGTTTTATCGACCCGAGAATCGTTATTTAATGCAGAACCATCTAGTAAAAAGTTCATGAAGCTCTTTGATACGTATCATAAAAAAAACTCGTTTAAATTGTACAGGTCGGTGAGGCCACCATGGTTGCCTGAACGCTTAACTGGAAAATTTTTTAGGCAACTTTGGTGGCCCGGACGCTTGAGTGGCTAAAATACTGACGGGCCGTGTCTACAGACAGAGCCATGGACCATGCCACCATGGCACCATGGGCGCCATGGAGAAAGTGTCAGTAAGCTTCATCGATCACTTATACACTAGATACACAATTACACAGTCTCGAACAAAACTCTTAACAAAAATGGCGACAAGTATTAAGCAGTCTAAAGTAGTCTAAATAAATATACATTAATTTAAAATTAGCCTTCAGTGCAGTGTTTAAACTTCTTATCATAAAGCAGTACAAAAAGCCATAATTTTTTCTTACACGCATGCATTAAACTCGGAATTATAAAGTAAGTACTAAATGAAAGAAGCACCCAAGTGCTGCGTTGTGCGCTTGTTCAGTTCAACCATTTTTTAACGCTATTGTGAATCTAGTGTATAAGTGATCGATGGTAAGCATGTATAATAATGCGTATAACACTGACGACTCAGCGAATAAGCGTGACATAAGACAAACGTGTGTGTACAGACGTCAGTATATCAAGCAACCCAATACAGACAATTTTGAATCTAATGTTTTGCCGATAAAGTTAAAAATATATCCTTTTGACAGATTGTATTAAGGAGTCTTAGATACTTCAGAAACTAAATTAGCTAGCAATATTACGTAGACCTGATGCAGCCTCTGTGGCGTAGTCGACGAACATCTAGTGGCAGTCGTTACGGATTGTTGGAGCCCTCAAAAGTCTAAAAATTCGTCTAACTGCAATGCTTCGATATCGTCTTCGAGTTGTGGAGGTCAGACGGCAGTCGCTTCACGGAAAATGTCAAAGTTTAGCCAAAATCAGCAGTTAGACTGGTAAAGCGGACCCTAGGCTCCAAAGCTGAAAAAGCTGTGGATGCGACTGGAATTAACGCTGAGATGATGATGATTACTTAGACGTGATGGGCATGGAAAATATCTAAAACTTCATAAAAAAAAACGGCAAGGATTGCAGCAATCATACTTAAAGAGATTGCCAAATAATTTTATTTTTTTGATGAATCCTCCACATTAGTGATGAATAGAAAATAATATATTAAACAAAATAAATAAATTTTCTAAACTCTGAATTCAAGTAGGTATCTCACGACACTATCCCCATACATTTTAGATGTTTGTACGTCTGTTTAACCATTGTTTATGAATAAACCCATTAAACACTGCGGGGTTTATTCATAAACGATGATTAAAGTTAGGTGACGTTAAAATTTCAAAAAAGTATGGTTAAAGAAACGCTAATCACTAGTTAACTTTAAAAAACGTTTATGAATAAGGGGGTATGTGCGGTGAATGACCACAAAATCGAACGATCAAAAAATCATATTTTGCCCTCAAGTCTGCGGAGTAGCGCTAGCTAATTAAATTTTGTATTTATTCGAAGAATCACCAAAATTACGATGTTTATACAGAGTTCGCAATGAAATTCCGATTGAAAAGTGAATTAAACATTTGTTTCCGACTTAAAATAAATTGTTTTAAAGTTATAAATGAACAAAATGTCCGATAGCGAAATGTAATGTAAATAATCATAGATTTGTGTATCTTTCACAGCATACCTAATATTGCGCAAAAATGTGTTTTCTTTTTTATTTGATTGAATTTCGATTCCAGGTATATTAATTGTTTCCAAATATGAGTGTACAATATTATTATACATATATACATCCTGTATAATAACAAAAATGGCCATTAAAAATATTTTTATTTAATTAGAAATTGGTGCAAAATGCTGGTTCAAATAGCTAGAAATTAATTATGATCGGACATATAATGTGCCATAGAGTGTTTCATTCTAAAATTAGACTAAAATTGACATCGAACTGTATAAGTTTATACTTTATAAAATTATAATACTAGAAGAGCTCCTCCAATAGCTAAAACGATTTTTAAAAAACATACTAATAAAGGCGTCCGCCTAGTAAGACCTTTTTATCGCGCGATTATTTCGAAGCCGCTTTGACTATTGGAGACGCAACTAAAAACTTATAAATATGTAATTAAAGCTAATATCTTCAAAAGATATGGCACCCTAGTATAAAATTATATTCATATTAACTGAATTGCCATTGTTGATTTAGTTTTTATTATTAAATTATATTTTTTAACAAACACTTTAGCGTTTTTATTACTTATTACCTGCTATATTAGCTGATTTGTATATGAAAATATCCCACGGTAACGTCAGCACTATCGGAATTATAAATATCCTAACAGCGTTTATACACCGCTGCTGTCAACGAGAAACGAGATAACTCGAACTGAACGTGACGTTCCGTTGACGTGAGGTCGAAATGCCGCCATAGTAAATTTGTGCTACGCTACTTTTTCGCCATAATCGCGTTCTCGTCGATGTTCTGTTGACGTGGCAGTGGACAAACTAAGTGTTAATCCATAAACAACACTTGGCCGCAAAAATACCAAGTCGCTTATAAAAAAAGTGTGATACATAGTGTCTTACTTAAACAACACTAATCTGTGACTGTAGTATGTTATAGATGACTGACTTATACATAAAATAAAATATAAAATACATTTTGTTTGACCGTTCTTCCACTAGCGCACTTCTTACCTCACGTAAGGTAGCTGCAGCTGGAATGCGTTGTTTAAAGCATCTCCCGAGCTCGTCCCATAAATGCTCTAGTCCGGGCTACGAGCTGGCCAATCCATGCGAGTGAAACTGACCGCGACGTCTTGAATATACCTACGCGTTGACCAAATATGCATTATGTGGTCGCGCATTATCGTGCATAAAAATGGAATTTGCGCCCATATTCACTAGAAAAACACCAACATGTTCATTTAAAATCTCCTCTGGTTATCTGGGAACCGTCAAAGGACCGTTTTCTATAATCACTAACTCCGTACAACTCTTAGAAGATATCCCAGCCCATATCAATATTGACCCTTCACTGAATGGCATTTTTTCTTCAAAACACGCTTGACGATAAAATACATCGGATTGCCTACATACCCTTCGTCTCCCAACGTGTGTGAATCTAGTCTCATCCAAAAACATAACCCTGGACCAATCTTGTTGAATCTTGGATGTGTTCTCGAACAAATCGCAACCTGGTAACTATATGTTTTCCGAGCAGTTTAGGGCCATTTGCTGGCCTATAAGGCACCACGAAGTTGCCGCAGGATCGTTTCAGAATCCTGTGGATCATCGGGTACGACTGGGTGCTGAGAAGCGAGCTCAGACCGGGGGAAGACCTGACGTGTTACGCAGACGCGAACCGCTGGTCACCGCCCGGGGGAGCTCGCTCAGGGAAGCAGCCTTGCCGGCGATGGCTGAAGTCGCCACCCGGCTCAAACATCGTGTTCTTGGGCTCGGATCGCGCTCGAGTCCACCATGAAGTACCTGGGATTGGTACTCCACAGCTGGCCCACCAGCCCAAGTCCCAACTTAGGTCCCCACTTCAAGTTCGAGTGAACTCAGCGCGATCCTGTCAGAACTCACATAGTTGTGGTGAACTTCTTGTAGGCTATTTCGGACAAGAGCAGCCCTGAGATGTCAATTTCTTAACATAGTGCTCACGATGCATCGGTCTTCAGTTGTGCTGCACTTCGGTTTGTTATTCCCTGGTCTTCTGATGTTCATGTTTCTTAAAATCGCTCTAGTGATGGATACACCTTCAAAAACACACACAAAAGCTAAAAATATTCTTTTGTAAAAGATTCGAAATTTGATCTTTTTCAAAATTTCTTTTTCTTAAGCTATAACTTGTTCAAATGAAACCTTTTTTCAAATGAGCGCCACTTATTTGCCTATAACATATTATTTTTACACGTATTTAAGGGTACTACGTAACTTTGGGAGATATCGCGGTTTTTCTAAGTGACCCGGTATTTTTGCCGCCCAGTGTATTTTTGAGCTAAATTTCATGCAAAGAAGTTTTGGCTTTCACATTTATAATATTTTTTATTAAGCTTTTGAAGTGGTTTTCACTATCCTAGCATGTACCAGCTGAAGATGATAAAAAAGCAGGTGGTGTTTTGCTAAATAAATATGTTCCTATTTTGACCTTTGATTCTGGTTTTCACTCACTGCAAAACAACAAAGAAACGAGAATAAAGCTGGCATTAAGTTAATTAAGTTAATTAAATCTTTCACGTCCACATTAATGTTGGTAACGACAATGTACCACTCATATTAAGTCTTCATATTGCCTCCATGGAGAACTTCGTCAGTAAAATGTTACGGCTAACAAAGCGAGCTGGTTTACATTAACTGTGTTACCATTTTCTTCTTAATTAGCTAAGCGTTGCGGATCATTGTCACTCTTAGAACAATAAAAAACCAAATTTTGGGTTATTGCAAAAGTCCGATGGTACTTTACACCGGGACAGCTTCTAATGTTGTATAAAGCGCAGGTCCGTTCGTGTGTGGAGTACTGCAGCCATATTTGGCCTGGTGCTACACAATGCCACATGGTAAATTTGAATTCGTTGGAGAGGCGTGCTAAGAGACTAATTGGCGACTCAGATTTGTTTCAAAACAGTCTCCAAAGCCTGGAGCACAGGCATAGAGTAGCCAATCTGTCGGTATTCTATAGGAAGCATTTTGGAAAGTGAGCGCGGGAATCGACGGGAATATGACTTAATTACGCTGTTGGAGTTTGGTTCCTGTAGAACACTACTGGCCGTTAGGGATATAATCTGTCATATAGTGACTATATTTGTCATATTCAAATATGAGAAACAGTGACTATATTTGTCATATTCAAATATGAGAATAGTTCAGAATAAAAGTCTGAGACGAACGGATGTGTTTTAGTGATATAAAATTCGGCGCCGTACGTTCCGCAGATGTGTCACTACACTAATTTCCTGTGTCCATACATAAGAAATAAGATATAATAATTTCTGTTCAGAAACTACAGAATTAGATTTATTTTTAATGTCAGCAAATAGATTTCGTTCTGCCTGTTAAATAAACTTAAAGGTACTGATTTATAGTCATTTTGTACTGTTATGTAGGTGTAGGTTTTAAGCGGACCCTGGGCTCCAACGTGAAAGCGGATGCAACCGGGATTATACGCTGAGATGATAATGATGATGATGTAGGTATAGTAAGTCGTGGTGGCCTAGTGGGTAAAACACCAATCTCTCAAGTATGAGTGTGCGGGTTCGATTCCAGGTCAGGCAAGTACCAATGTAACTTTACTAAGTTATATATACTTTCTAAGTATATCTTGGACACCAATGACTGATTAAAAGGTGAAGGAAAACATCCTGAGGAAACCTGGACTTTAAGTCTGAAATCGCCAATCCGCATTGAGCAGGCGTGATGATTACGCTCAATCCTTTTCTGTATGAGAGGAGATCTGTGCCCAGCAGTGGGACGATTAAAAAGGTTGATGGTGATATCTCGCGTGAAATGTTCACTAGTGTAATAATATGAATTGTAATGTAATGTGGAACTATTTGTTTCTCCCAAATAAATAAATAAGTTAATGTCGAGTAGCAAAAATAAAGTCAACTTTATTTACACTAAGCTAAAGTTTAAGCGGAAATCATTTTTGTATTTGTTATGTAGCTACGGTTTTACTTTATATGACGATAAAATGTGCACTTGTGAGGGTAATAAAGTGCTATAATAAACCAGTTTGCGTTGAATCTTGATGTTTCATTGTCAGGAACATAAAACTATTAATTATTCATTTTTATCGGTAAAGTTCATGTTGGAACCCAAAATTGGGACACTTGTGTTCGTCGAATATTCCAAACAAAAAAAGATGTTGAACGACATAGAAGAAAATTTACACGTGACTATGCTAGTGATGTTGGTTGGCTCGGAGTCATCATCATCACTTCAGCGTTAATCCCAGTCGCATCCGAAACTTTTTTCAGCTTTGGACACTGGGATCCGCTTTACCAGTCTAACTGCTGATTTCGGTTAAAGTTCGATATTTTTCGTGAAGCGACGGCCGTCTAACCTCCACAACCCGAAAGCGATATCGAAGCATTGCTGTTAGACCAATTATTGGACTTTCGAGGGCTCCAACAATCCGTAACGACTACCATTAGATGTTCGTATGGCAAGCGGGACCATCGGGACATCGCTTTCCTACCAGGGTACCTTCTTACTAGGGTCGGACGCGAGAGATCGCCGCCGATCGCCGCTACAAGGACACGGCGGTGCTCTACCGAAGCCGGGCAGACCTCCACCGTGTGTTCCACTGTATCCTCAGGGCGATAAATACAGGGTTCGGCACTCGAAGTGTTACTAATTTTACTTTTAAACTGTTTACAATATGGCGCCCATTTTTTCACATTCCTTAGTATAAACTAACAAAAGCCTACTATTTTTCGTCGATGTTAAAACGAAACAGTGTCATTGCTTTGTATTTGGCTGGAAAATCGCAGGCAGCCATCGTTAATGAGCTAGGACATTTACATTTGAACAAAATATTTGTGTATCGGACCATCACGCGTTACAATGATACGGGTAGCATCAAAAAACGCCATGGAGGTGGACATCCAACAACAGCAACATCATCAGCAATGGTTCGAAAGGTAAAGGCTAGAATTGAACGAAATCCACGACAAAGCGCAGTTAAATTGGCGAAAAGTCTTAATGTATCTGCCCGGAGCATAGGGCGCATATTAAAAAATAAACTTCAACTGAAGCCCTACAAATTACAAAAAGTGCAAGATCTGACACTTGCACAAAAGACAGTTCGCCTAGAAAGAGCTAAGAACTTAAAGCACTTGCACGTTGATAGCTTGCTTGAAAATTTGGTATTTTCCGATGAAAAAATTTTTACCGTTCAGCAATATGTGAACAAGCAAAATGATCGCGTATGGTTAAAGTGTAAATCAAATGACAATTTAGACCAACGAATTGCCTTGCGAAAGCAAGCACCAGCATCTGTGATGGTTTGGGCGGCGGTAACTGCCATGGGACGCTCACCTCTCGTTTTCATTGACCAGGGTGTAAAGATAAACCAGCAGGTCTACCGTAAAAAGATTTTAAACGATGCTTTGTTACCTTGGGCACGTAAGTAATTTGGTAGAAATCATTGGACCTTTCAACAAGACTCGGCACCATCTCACAAAGCTCGTGAAACCCAAATTTTTTTACAAGAAAATGTTCCGAGCTTCATTTCTTCGCAACAATGGCCACCATATTCCCCGGACTTAAACCCAATGGATTTTTCCATATGGTCACTTCTAGAAGCCAAAGTGTCAACAAAAAAATATGAGACGGTCGACGCCTTAAAGATTGCGCTTCGCCGAGAATGGAACAAAATACCAGCAGACCACATTCGTGCAGCGTGTGAAGCCTTCTCGGTCAGACTCGTTGCTGTTATCCGCGATAAAGGTGGCCATATCGAACAATAGCTTCTTTTTTTATTTATTGTATATGTTTTTTTTCGATACTGAAGTTTTTAAATAAATATGCTCATGTTTAACAGAATTATAGCATTTTGAATTGGTAAGACTTCGAGTGCCGACCCCTGTATATAATCTGTTTCAGCAGGAGTTCGTCCCGGAGGCCGTATTCGATACCAACAATTATTTCAGACACAGGACTCGGAATCTACATAATATTATGATGTGATTCTAGAAAAATGTGTACGCATTCTTGTAATAGGATATTAAGTTATAATTATTGTGAACAATAAAAGAGGATACCACCCAAAACATTCTGTAAAAAACTAGCCAAGTCTCGATGGAGCTGCTTGTTTATCTCCAAAAAGTAATGCAATCTAGACAAAGTCTGGCCAAGTCTAAGGTCCCTTACTGCAATTTCTTAATTATTATAGTTAATGTTGTGTGACTTGGCCATTGAAGGGTAAAAAACCACGTGCTCCATAACACCATTGCACCAATCTGTCGCCAGCACCGCTACTCATTGACGATGGAAAATTACCACTTGGAAAACGTTGATTCAGTTACCAGTCAATTGTAGGTTTAATAATTGATTTATTTTGTAAGATTTTCTTATTTGACACAGTTTTTTTCTTTTTAGGAAAAGTTTTAATCAAAATCAAAAGGAAATCTTTCTCTTCTTTTTTCCGGTTCTGATTCTTGTAACAGTCATTGTAAATTATTGCTTGATATAGACGATGTTTTGGCGAGTTACTACAGCTCCACACCACCACATTACTATGTGGGTAAACTTATGGCAGGATTTCCCATCCACACAAAAAAGCGTTTGAAGCGCAAAAAATTGAAGGTTTGAAGTATCCACTTCAAACCTTCAATTTTTGAGATTAAATGAAGCGACTCACAAAGTTGAATATTTTTTGTAACGGCGGTATGTCGATCTCTAATAGTTTGTTTGGACTTTTAAGTTTTCTAATCAGTGTCACCAGGTAATCCAGATCTTCGATTATCCTAGTTTTTATGGTTTTGCCTTTATGTGACCATTAAAGCCTAATTCTGTTGCAAATTTCAGCTCCCTGGGTTTATGGGAAGTACTAGTACTATTCTGATGATCATAAGTGAGTGAGTGTCATAAAACCGAAACTTTGCTTTCGCTTTGTTTTCGCAAATTTTCATTAAAGTATGTCATTATAGCTTACTAGATGTCGAAAATTTCTGGGTTCTCGTTTTATCCAAAGGTTCTCAAATAGGGGCCTGAAGACCACACTGATGGTACCGCAGTGTGTGCTTCGCGCTCGACTTGGCGGGGCACTGCCGTGCCCCCCGATACCAAGGCACCCCTTGTATGGATAATATTAAACGATATTGGAAGGGTTTTTTAATCTTATCTGTACATGTTTGGAAGTTATGAGAAAGAATACCGCCCTACGATACTAAACACGCAGAATTTACTGAAGAGATTTATCGTGATATTGGAGAGTAATGTAACGTATGTGCAAGGCGTAGTTATTGACCTAATAGTGCGATGAAACATATGAAAACAAATATTGGTATCAATTCTTAGAGTACTATATTTTGAGTTGAAAAGCACTCTAGGATCCGTATTACAGAAGGTCACTCAAAACTCAAGCTTTACTTAAGTCTCGTTTCAAGCCATTTGATTGGTTGAAACTAGTTTTAAGTAATGCTTAAGCAGAGATCAATGCTTGAGTAACGTTCTGTAATACGGACCTAGGTATGTATGTAGGTAGTATATTGTATATTATGAGGATACTATTCTACATCCATTCTACAAATTCCGTATCTGTTACATGTATTCTAGGATTTGAGCTTGAAGAGTTATACTCATATGGTTAGGGCTGCAACTGCCGTCTGTTAAAAATTGTTCTTTAAAATCTACCGACTGCAAAGCTTTTTAAAACCTGCAAAGCCATTATTCAGTATTGCTGAATTTTGTTTGCTTCAGTGATGTAAGTAATCGTTGATAGTAAAGCACGCTGGTTTTTTAAACACTAGTTTTCCGCCCGCGGCTTCGCCCGCGTGGAGTTCAGTTATATCGCGCTTTTTAGATTTCCCTCGGGAATATACATAAAATATAAATATAGATAGTTGTTCCGGGTCTGGCTGTTTGTGTATGTTACTTTAAATGTTTGTGAATGCAACCGCAACACAGGAGTAAGTAATTCTTGGAGTAGGGAATTTTTTTTTTTAAGTAAATATAAAAATATTATAAGCATAACTTAAAAAAATATTATTATATATTTTGTCATTAACTTCTACATATATGGGCGCAGGTTGTTACTAATTTAATGTCAATTTTGATGTACATATCTGCAATGATTTGTGAATATCCAGTTCATCATCATCATCATCACTTCAGTGTTAATCCCAGCCGCATCCGAATCTTTTTACAGCTTTGGAATCTGGGGTCTGCTTTACCAGTCTAACTGCTGATTTTGGTTCAACTTCGATATTTTCCATGAAGTGACTGCCGTCTGACCTCCACAACCCGAAGGCGATAACGAAGCATTGCAGTTGGACCAATTGTTGGACTTTTTGTGGGCTCCAACACAACCCGTTACGACTACCATTAGAATTTCGTATGGCAACCGGGACCAACGGCTTAACATGCTTTCCGAGGCACGATCAGACCAGTGCAAATATTCATATTCATGCATATAATTATTTGCACTGCGCGGGGATTGAAACCGCGCCTCCTTGCGCAGCGGCCTCATTCGTTACCGCTACGCCACGAAGGCTGTCAGATTTGTGAATACATTTATTTAACTCAGTAGGATGCGAGATTGTGCAATACGGCGGTTTGTTTCCTATATATGCTGCTTGTGGCGCCCTCTGCGCCGAATTCTACATAATGTTCCCTATTCAACTTAAATGAACTTTGTAGCTGTTCGACAGCACGTCAGATCTTGCTACTGACTTGGGTGAAAGTTTCCACAATTCCCAGAATCTATATTAATACCTATATAATATCTATACGAATATATAAAGCCGAAGAGTTTGTTTGTTTGAACGTGCTAATCTCAGGAACTACTGGTCCGATTTGAAAAAATCTTCTTGTGTTAGATAGCCTATTAATCCAGGAAGGCTTTAGGCTATATAACATTACGCGACCAATAGGAGCGAAACATAACTAACTCCAAGCGAACGAAGTCGCTGGCGGTCGCTAGTTTAAGTAAGATAAAGTTAGTAATAATAATATCCATTTATTTCAGGCATCAAGGCCCATATAAACATAATTATACAATACTATAACATAAAAAAAACTTAGAATACTACAAATAGATATAACATTATAAGCTACAGTACACGAAGTGTCGGCGTCGTGTTTCGCTGACTGGTGTCACGTAGCTGACCACGAAACCGGCGCTACACAACACCTTTCGGCCAGAACTCTTCTTTGAGGAACTTCTAAAGATGATATGTCGGAACACGCACCACGAACGACTTGAAATTCGTACAGTGACGCGGCTCCAACCTCTCTACCCTTAAAGTCCAGTTGGTCTTGACGCGCAGACATTCCACGATCTCCTCAACCTTCGTGGAGTGGTCAACCTGGACACATAGAGCAGCCTCGTCGTCGTTGCTGGACGCAGCAGCATGTTGGGTCCTGTCGGAGCTGTCCCGCACTGATGGAAGAAGAAAAAGGATTCGTCTTTTTTAATATCTCATGAAGTCTTTTTATATGTATAAACGCTAACACAAAGGGTGGTCGAAGTCAAATTTTCTCGTTCAACGAGAAAAATCACCAAAGAAAAATGAGAAGGAATTTTCCTTTACCCTATACATTTTCCAGCTGCCATCCTTATTTATAATAACATATGAACGTTTGAGAAAATGCCTTTAGGCGTAATCAGATTTGTACGACGTTGTTGAAATATCCAATAAGATCATGTTCCCAAACTTCAGGCGTATGAGATAACGTGAATTTTGACTTAACGTATGATAAAATATTATTCTGATTTATTCAATATATATTTAATGTACCTACTTTACGCACCCCAATTGGAGTATCGAGTTTAAAAAGCATATTAAGAACAAAATCAAGGTGATGGCCTGCCATGCGCTCTCGCTCCGGACCTTGGCCTGGCCCAGGGTCGGATGCGAGAGATTGCCGCCACGAGGACACAGCGGTGCTCTACCCAGGCCGGGCAGACCACGACCGTCTGCTCCAACGTGTCCTCAGGGTGATCTACACAGTGGCGATATCATGGTGCTTCCTCGCGCCTTATCCGGAACAGGAACCTCCCGAAACAGCCGTGCCCTGTGAGAACCTGCGTCAGGCGGGACGTGAGGGCGCTGTGGCGCCTCTCCAGCCACTCCTCAAAGAGGGGACTTACCGCCGCTATTGTGGCATGCCCAGCACTAGGTTGCGACAATCGCACTCTCCATATTGCCATGAGATCCTACCGGAGCTCTGTCCGCCGTACCGCGATGTCTCGCGGTAGCAAATCATGTTGACCTTAGCATTAGGTACTTAAATCGTTTAAAATTGTATCTTGAAAAAATAGGGGGGTAATTGCGTAACTCAAACAGATTTAGTATTAATTGCGTTATTCAGGTATATTGTTGTACAAACAAACTTTCTAAAAAATGAAGCAATGTGGTTGATAACTGTAGTGTGTTTCGCAATAAGGATGGTTACGGTCTCGTGTCTCCCCTGATGTCTCCCCTAGGGGAGACATCAGGGGAGACACGAGACCGTAACCATAAGGATGTAACTGCCTTGCGATTATTAATAACTATCAAATCAATTACGTTTTAGAATAATCCTTAAATTTTTTCAGCAAGATTAACTTATTTATTATTATAATACACCACCAAAACCGTGACGTCACCGATGAGCTTTGCCTTTTTAGTAATTTTAGTGCGTTTTAGAGGTAAGTAGATATTACTTTATCGCGTATTACATTAATTTGTAGCCGTGATTAAAGTTACGCTTTGCCCGAAAATATTTGATACCATTCCTGATTACATTAGAAGGAAAAGAGTTTACTTATATTAAAAATTGTTTTTTCTTAATTATATTAATAAAATTGAAAATGGTAGCCAGCCAACGGCAAAGTTCTTGTGTCGGCTAGGGCAATTGTCAAAACCTAGCACCTAAGGTTTCTCGACCTACTAACTACTACTACTACAGATCGCACCAAACTTCTAGTCCGCTCTTAATACAGCGCGAACCGCGTCGCAGTACCAAAAAGCAGGGCGGCAGGTGGCAGGGCGGCAGGGCTCGCCCCACTTCACCGCCCCCGCACCTATATCACCTGTGCGTGCGCGTTAGTGTGCGTTCAGTGTTCTTCCGAATAGCACACGCCCTCGTTTCTCGTAGCGAAATACAGTCACGCTCAGTTCCTTTTTGATTTTGTTGTTGTTACTTTTAATTTCTTTTGTTGTCAATTTTTTTCAGTTATTCAGTTACTGCTTTTTGCCGTTCCTTTAATAACGAAATTTTGAACGAAAGAGTGGACATACGGTATTACGGCTTCCACCATATCACCCAGATTTGAATCCAATAGAAATGACATGGGCAGCTGTGAAAGATTATGTAGCGAAGAAAAATATAAGCTGGAATATTAATCAAGTCATAGAACTTGTCCGAGAATGAATGGGTGAATCCGAGAGGACGGCATTGTGCAATAAAGTTAAACACAACGAAGAATAGTATAGAAAGAGTGATCACATTAACCTATGAAATTGTAATAAGAGTGGCCTAAACTATGTTGAAGGTGTTAAATAATTATAAACTTT